>JARYHS010008075.1:7212659-7328581 GCA_031002005.1 Vandiemenella viatica | reverse complement strand
ACATGACCTAACCAACCAATCATGTGTTTCTTTAACATCTTGTACTCCAGTGTTTACTTTTTGGTGTAGCCTTTCCACTCTTTTCTCTCCATTTAACCCTGGAGTTCAGTGTTCTGTCTTACCAGCTAACATACCCTTCGCCAGCTCAACCTCTCTACCAAAACATTTCGCCAAATCTACACTCTTAACACTTGCTGTATCAATTCTGTAACACTTTCTTAAGTATTGTATAATAATAGTAATACGCATGGTATTACTGACCAGGATATTCCCAAAGGGTTCGACAGCCGACTGACAGTTTCGATTTAACACACGCGATCCTCTGCCATGGCTACCTTAACCTAAGCCACTAATCCTACCGGGTAAAGGGTGTAAGGCCTAGATGTTAGTCAGGGGTTGGCAACACTCTGCCATAACTGTGAACAATTAAGTTCATGACCGGTATAGCCTTCTGATACCGTAAAACATTTAGATTAAACCCAACTGCCACATGTTCGTATTATACACCCCAAAAGTGAAGGATATAATAAAATAAGTTCACTTGACAAAGTTTTAGTTTCACAAAGTGTTTATATTCTTGAAAAAGTTTCTCTTACAATGCCGGTAGTTAATTGTTTGAAATCTACTGGAAGATTGGGCATTTTCAATATGGCTGCAGATCCTTTTATTAACTTTCAGATTTCTATGTCGTCAGCAAAGACTTTCAAAAATGAATATCTCCAATGTACTGGATGGTTAAACTTGCAATTAATACATGGACTTCCTGATATCTTATTCCATCTATTCCAATTTAATTCAACTTCAAAAGAGTGCCTATAAGATTAACCTTGAGTCTCTTACGTCATCAGCTTGCCGCGCTTCCTCAACAATTCACGAAAATCTTATTTCCAAAATCTTAATTATCTTACCAATGCTTAAACTTTTTACAGAAACCAATATATATTTTTAATCCTCTTAATTTAAGCTATCTTCTGATATAAATTTTTCAATTTTATCTCTCTTAGTTAATATCTTTATTTTTTCTTAATTAAAAGTGGCAATTAAATTTGGCCTAATTAGTTAACTTTACTTTCAAAATATTCTAGACAGTGCTGACTATAGCTGGTGATAAAAGATCAGCTGTAACTTAACTCAATTCAAAGTTATTTCAAATCTTAAATTTTAGCCTTCCAAACCACGTGGCTTAAAACATAAATAAACCAAATTATCTCCTAAACTAAATTTTTCTGGTCATAATAAATACACTCTAAAATGGTTCTTATGGTAAGCTTTAGTCATGGAAATGAATGCAAGAAAATCTGTTCAAGTTGAAAACTACTTTATGTGAAATTTCTATATCCTACATAAGCAACTTCAAAATCGAACTATAGAGTATATTACTACTGGGGATAGCTAGTGGAAATGTTTTTGGCGAGCTAATAGGTACCTACAGTACAAGAGGACCTACAGTTTTTCAGGGAATCAAAACTAAGGACCCATTCTGCATATTTCATCTCCTAAGATGGCAAACAGACTATCTAGTTGAGAAATCTCATACCTATTAACAAATCTGTTGTGCTATTCAGTTTGTTATTTGTTATGAGGCAGTTGTGTGGAACAGTGTTGTAAGCTTTCTGGAAACCAAAAAAACAATCCATCAACTTGCAATCGGTCATCAGTAACTTCCATCTCATCATAGAGCATTATATGCTTCAGAAATACATATTGATTTAATGCAATTAATGTATTATCATCTGAGAATTATATGAAATTTGAACACATGATATGCTCAAAAACTGTACTGCAATCAAATATTACAGAGATCAGTTGGTAGATGCCAGGGAATCTTCAATTACCTTTCTTAAAAATAGAAGTAACCTCCACAATTTCCCTGTCAGAAGCCATTTTTTTCCTGTAACGATTTACACTAAGAGTTAGTCAAAAAGGGTTTGATTTCTGTAAGATACTTTGAAAACAATTTTACTGGTATACCATCGAAATCCTCCTTTTAAGAATCTTCAGTTGCTTTATTATACAGGCAGAGACTATTTTTTGGCAAAACCATGAGTTGCCTAGAATTGCCAACCTTAAGGATCTCAGAAGGCACAGGATGGGTGTAATGGGATTTTATGGAATGTGAATGGAAATAGAATGTGATGAGAGATCTTGTATGAGGCTCTGAAGGCCAAGAAAAGCACAGTGTGGACAGTAAGTGCTAGTATTATTTTGTATTTGTGTTTCTCTCGACCCTCCTGCCTTTAACTGGTTATTGCACAGGAAAGATCTATGTAGCATGATGTCCTACATTCCTTTCCACACTCTTCTACACAAAATCCTATCCACTTGAAAGTCAATGATTAAAGATGGCAACACCGGCTATTGGTTCTTTGATGTTGGTAAAATGCAAATTTCAAAACAAACTATGCATTTTAAGAGTCTTATTATGTTTGTTTCCGTATTCTGCTTATTTTCGTTTACAAAACTGAAGAACTAAATAATCTAAGTAAAAAAGTAAAACAGAATCTGTGTGCAATCGTAATGTAATCTTTTGTCAATGTTACTTCAAATGAGTGCTCATCCTCAAATACAGAGCCATCTGCACATATTTCTTTCAATTCAAAATAAATTTAATTTGTTGCTCCGTTCCTTAATACATATAGGCCACAAGCTATTCCTGCAGATTTTAATCTGGACCATTAGCTCAAAAATTTGAAAACACCATTCAAATTGCTGCAGTAGTTTTTGCATGATACCAGTTCAAACCTTACAACAGTTGCTGCTTGCTTACAGACTTATAGTAGTATAGATTATTTTATTTTTTATTCTAATTTTCATTATTATTTGCGTGTTATGCCATCTCTGTTAATAGTAGTTTTCCTTAGTTATTTATACTTTACTTAATATTCTTTCCCACAACCATTGCCATCCTCACCATTCCCTTTCCATATGACTCATCTCCGTTTGTGAATAATGTTTTAAACCAAGGTATTATGGAATTTGTTAATCCTTTTTAGTGTTCAGTACCCAACATGCAATGGAGTCCTATTGTTCACACTCCGCTGTCTGTCAGTCTGTCCGTCTGTCTCAAGCTTGTTGCACTCAACTGTAATAAGTTGGAGACTTACTATGTCTTTCGCTGACCAAAATTGGATATCATATTTAAAAATTTGTAATTATTTTCTGAGTGGTGATTGAAAACAATAAAATTTTCATACATCAGCATGTGGGGAATAGATGTTTAGAATTCATTAAGTACAGAACTAAGGGTTTCTTTTCTTAATTTTTTCACTTGAAAATAAAAGATGGATAGCTTCAAAGTTGAAAATTTCAGACCATTTTTGTTACAAGGTCTATCTACGAAACAGTATCACGCACAGACTTGAAATTTGTCCTCAACAGTGATCATATTCTGCATTTAAGCAACAAGTACTAAAAATAAGGAAGGAGATGAAATAAAATACATCACACACCACAGAGTCTGTAATAAACAAATTAACAAAAATACACTTTACAGCAATTCCCCTTTTCCTTCCTCATTGACGGCTAAGGTCATTAGAGGCGGGATGGGACTGGGGACAAGGAACAGTATAATAGAACAGGCATAATGCCTTTAGTATAATTTTATTTAATTTCACAGAACTTACAGGTATCGATAAGTCGGTAATATAAGCTCTCTGAAGTAGAGGCATTGTAGGATTATCACTGACGAGTCATGGCGTGTGAATTGTAGTTAAATGTTGATCAGCTTTGGACATGATTCCTTAAGTGTTAATCTGGCTTAAATGTAATGTAATTATTAACAATTTTCCTACCTTTCAAAGTAAATGAACCTGCAATTTAGGGAGATGAAGTGTCTAGCAGTTTGCTTCTATAGCGAAGAACAACTTTGACGATGAAATAAAAAATAAAGTTACAAATGTGCATTAATTTATTGTGTGTAACTGTAAACTTTGAAAGTTGTTATATGTACTACTGAAGCTAACCAGACTGGCGACTGTGATCTAGGTTAATTTGGAATCCTCATCGCTTTTTTTGAAAGTAATTCTATAAGTAAACATTTTCTTCAGTACTTAACTAGACAGTGATCCAGACAAAGAAAGTAATTTAAATAGTTACAACAGGAAGGAATTTGGCCATGGCCTTTTTGAAGAATGTATCCTGGCATTTGCCTGGAGTGATTTGGGAAAACCATGGAAAACCCAAATCTGGATGCCCGGACAGGGATTCAAACCCACGTCCTGCCGAATACAAGGCCAAAATGTTAACCATTCATCCACCATGCTCGGTTGCAACATTTCAGCATAAACATTAATCATGTTTACCACAACCTTCTTAACTTCATTTTTGGTGAGTGATACGTTTGCTTTCACTATATTTAGATATCTTAATTGCCTGATAGCAGTTTTATTGTAACTGTTAGCATAAATATTAAAAATACTTACATCAAAATAGTTTCAAAGAAAGGAAACAAAAGTTTTTAGTGTGCCATTCATTAATACTATTATGTTGAAAATTCGTTGCACAAATATACCAATAATAAGTTTTATTTGGATCGAACAATGGCGGCAATTGGTGCAGTGTTAAAAGGTGTGAAAAGGACCCCACTGCCTAATCTGGAAATGTTATCAAGTATTGATTTTTCTGTCAAACTACCACATATAAGACATATATTAAGGTCATTAGAAAACAGAACACTAATTGTACAAGAGTTCACTTACACTTGCCCTTTTTTGTGTTTGTCACTGTCCTCCTGCTTTCATCTTTGGAAATTAATGGCTCCACTTTCACTATCCTTAATTATTTTCAGAATCTTTTATAACATTTTATCCAAATATATAGTTCACTATAATATTCCTAAAACATATTGATATTCCAGAATTTTAAATATAAGGAGATAAAGATTACCTGAGGCATCAACAACATTCCATAATTTAGTTACATACAAGATCTTCATAATGTGTGCTATACATTTGAGAGGTTCAAAAGAATACAATCATATGTATTGCTAATTTATCATTTTTCTCTTGACTATGTGTCAATTTGACAAAGTTATTGCCATTTTATTTCCTATTTTTTAATCTTTCTGCCATGGGATAATTGGATAAAGGAAACAAAGAAACTGCCGCGAGGCACTGAAAATAAGATAGGATAGGGAAAATAAACAGTTACCCGTCACTTACCACAGATGAAGGCAGGAGGGCGAGACACGTAAAAACACAAAAACAAAAGAATTACACAATATTTCGACTTTTTAGTCTTCCTCATGTAGGAGGCGAGACATATGGCAGGGGGAAAGATGTGGTCACATCTGAGCCTGCCACATGAATGAAGCACAGGCGGAAAACGCGTGGTAGTGGAAGAATTGCCGGGAGGGGGGGGGGGGGGGAAAGGCTTGACCAGCGATAAAAGTGAAACAAATGAATATAATGTCTGTGTAGCTTAGTTCAAAAAGTTATAATTGAGAATAAAGGGAGATAGAATAATTTAAAAAATATATATATATATATATACAAAAAATAATAAAATAAATAAATAAAGAGGAATATATATATATATATATATATATATATAAAATTATAAATAACTGTAAAATGAAATGAGAGTTAGCAAGTGACAGGTTTAACGTAGGTTTAGGCCAGGGGTGTGTCTGGTGTCAAGGATATGTTGATAGGCTAGTTCCCATCCGCGGAGTTCTGAAGGGGTGGTGGTATTTGGAAAAACTCTAATAGCTCTGACTGTGAAACAGGTGTTGAGGTTGTTTGAATTATGGAAGTTCGCATGAATTGCCACGGGATGGTCTGGGTTGGAAGTATAAACTGTTTGCCTGTGGCCATTCATTCTGTAGGAAAGTTGTTGAGTGGTGAGACCAATGTAAGAGGCAGTGCAGTGGATGCAAGTGAGTTGGTAAATAAGGTGAGTGGTAGCACATGTGGCATGTCCAATTATAGGGAAAGATTCGCCTGTGACAGGATTAGAGTAAGTAGTGGTGGCAGGGTGCCATGCTGCAAGTTTTACAGCGGGGTCTGTTACACGGGAAAGATCCCTGTGGAGGTCTAGGGGAGTCGGCAGGTAACATACTTGTGGACCAAGATGTTGTACAGATTGGGCGGTCTGCTGAAGCAAGTGCGGGGAGCAGTGGGTAGGATTTGGGAAGGAGGAGACGCATTTCAGGGAAGGAACGTAAGAAATCATGCCCACGGTCGGAGTATCTGGTTGACAGATTCCAGGCCAGGAAAGAACTGGGTGACAAGTGTTGGACCACGGTCAGCTTAGGAGGTGCAGAACGAGGGTTGTGGGTGATGGCACGGGAAATTTGTTTTTCCACCAGATCATGGGGGTATTGGCGGGAAACAAGGGCTTGGGATAGTTTTTTTGGAGTAACTGGAGATTGATTCATGATCAGAACAGATGCGTCTGCCACGGATTGCAAGGCTGTATGGAGGGAACGTTTAATGTGGAAGGGGTGACAACTGTCAAAGTGTAGGTATTGTTGTAAATTGGTCGGTTTAATGTGTACTGAGGTATGAAGGGTACCCTGTCGTAGGGTGATATCTACGTCAAGGAAGGTGATACAGGTGTGGGAATATGACCATGTGAAATTGATGGAGTGATTATCATTTAGTGAGTTGAGGAAGTCTAGGAGGTGGTCCTCCCCGTGGGTCCAGATCATAAATATATCATCTATGTATCTGAACCACAGGAGGGGACTGAGGGGGGAATTCTTCAGAAAAATATTTTCCAGACGGCCCAGGAAAAGGTTAGCATAGGACGGGGCCATGCGGGTACCCATGGCAGTGCCGCGTATCTGGTGGTAAATCTGGGAGTTGAAGGAGAAATAGTTTTTGGAGAGGATAAAGTTGGCAAGGGATATGAGAAAGGATGTTCTTGGAAGACTGTTTGGAGGGCGCATATCCAAGAAGTGCTGAAGGGAACTGAGGCCTTCAAGGTGGGGAATATTGGTGTACAAGGAGGTTACGTCAATTGAAACAAGGAGGGAGTCTGGTGGTAGAGGACTGGGGACTTTTGACAGACGTTCCAAAAAATGTGGTGTGTCTTTGATGTAAGATGGAAGGTTCTGCACAAAAGGTTGGAGGTGTTGATCCAACAAGGCTGAAATTCGTTCAGTGGGGGAACCATAGGCCGCAACTATAGGTCGTCCCGGATTGCCAGCCTTGTGTATCTTGGGGAGAAGGTACAAAGTAGGTGTGCGGGGATTTTGAGGGGTGAGAAGGGATAAGGATTGTGACGAAAGACCTTGTAAGGGGCAAGGAGGTCCAGGAAGGAGCGAATTTCGAGGCAGACGGAAGCGGTGGGATCTGTGGCATGTGGACGATAGGTATTGGTATCAGAGAGCTGTTTAAGGGCCTCCGCATCGTAGTCACTGCGGTCCATGACCACGGTGGTGGAGCCCTTGTCTGCTGGGAGGATAAGACTTCCTCACATCGACCTTATCCTCAAAATCTTTTCAAACCACCATCCCAACTTGACCCTCCTCCACTTCCCCAAAATCATCCCCTCCTCCTGTTCCAAGACTTCCTCACATCGACCTTATCCTCAAAATCTTTCCTCAATTCTATTCCCAACTCCAATAACCTCAACCCTACTGAAATCCGGGCCATGAGAGAACTGTCCAATAACAAAAATATCATTATCCTCCCAGCAGACAAGGGCTCCACCACCGTGGTCATGGACCGCAGTGACTACGATGCGGAGGCCCTTAAACAGCTCTCTGATACCAATACCTATCGTCCACATGCCACAGATCCCACCTCTTCCGTCTGCCTCGAAATTCGCTCCTTCCTGGACCTCCTAGGCCCCTTACAAGGTCTTTCGTCACAATCCTTATCCCTTCTCACCCCTCAAAATCCCCGCACACCTACTTTGTACCTTCTCCCCAAGATACACAAGGCTGGCAATCCGGGACGACCTATAGTTGCGGCCTATGGTTCCCCCACTGAACGAATTTCAGCCTTGGTGGATCAACACCTCCAACCTTTTGTGCAGAACCTTCCATCTTACCTCCCCCCGACACCCCACATTTTTTGGAACGTCTGTCAAAAGTCACCAGTCCTCTACCACCAGACTCCCTCCTTGTTTCAATTGACGTAACCTCCTTGTACACCATATTCCCCACCTTGAAGGCCTCAGTTGCCCTCAGCACTTCTTGGATATGCGCCCTCAAACAGTCTTCCAGAACATCCTTTTCTATATCCCTTGCCAACTTTATCCTCTCCAAAAACTATTTCTCCTTCAACTCCAGATTTACCACCAGATACGCGCACTGCCATGGGTACCCGCATGGCCCCGCCTATGCTAAACCTTTTTCCTGGGCCGTCTGGAAAATATTTTTCTGAAGAATTCCCCCCTCAGTCCCCTCGTGTGGTTCAGATACATAGATGACTATATTTAGATCTGGACCCACGGGGAGGACACATCCTAGACTTCCTCAACTCACTAAATGATAATCACTCCATCAATTTCACATGGTCATATTCCCACACCTGTATCACCTTCCTTGACGTAGATATCACCCTACAACAGGGACCCTCCATACCTCAGTACACATTAAACCGACCAATTTACAACAATACCTACACTTTGACAGTTGTCACCCCTTCCAACATTAAACGTTCCCTCCCATACAGCCTTGCAATCCGTGGCAGACGCATCTGTTCTGATCATGAATCAATCTCCAGTTACTCCAAAAAACTATCCCAAGCCCTTGTTTCCCGCCAATACCCCCATGATCTGGTGGAAAAACAAATTTCCCGTGCCATCACCCACAACCCTCGTTTCTGCACCTCCTAAAGCTGACCGTGGTCCAACACTTGTCACCCAGTTCTTTCCTGGCCTGGAAATCTGTCAACCAGATACTCCGCCGTGGGCATGATTTCTTACGTTCCTTCCCTGAAATGCGTCTCCTCCTTCCCAAAATCCTACCCACTGCTCCCCGCACTTGCTTCAGCAGACCGCCCAATCTGTACAACATCTTGGTCCACAAGTATTTACCTGCCGACTTCCCCTAGACCTCCACAGGGATCTTTCCCTGTAACAGACCCCGCTGTAAAACTTGCAAGCATGCACCCTGCCCACCACTACTTACTCTAATCCTGTCACAGGCGAATCTTTTCCCTATAATTGGGACATGCCACATGTGCTACCACTCACCTTATTTACCAACTCACCTGCATCCACTGCACTGCCTCTTACATTGGTCTCACCACTCAACAACTTTCCTACAGAATGAATGGCCACAGGCAAACAGTTTATACTTCCAACCCAGACCATCCCGTGGCAATTCATGCGAACTTCCATAATTCAAACAACCTCAACACCTGTTTCACAGTCAGAGCTATTAGAGTTTTTCCAAATACCACCACCCCTTCAGAACTCCGCAGATGGGAACTAGCCTATCAACATATCCTTGACACCAGACACACCCCTGGCCTAAACCTACGTTAAACTGTCACTTGCTAAACTCTCATTTCCATTTTACAGTTATTTTATAATTTTATATATATATATATATATTTTCCTCTTTTATTTATTTATTTTATTATTTTTTGTATATATATAGTATATATATTATATTTTAAAATTATTCTATCTCCCTTTATTCTCAATTATTAACTTTTTGAACTAAGCTACACAGACATTATATTCATGTTGTTTCACTTTTATCGCTGGTCAAGCCTAGTTCCCTACCCTCCCCCCCCCTTCCCGGCAATTCTTCCACTACCACGCGTTTTCCGCCTGTGCTTCATTCATGTGGCAGGCTCGGATGTGACCACATCTTTCCCCCTGCCATATGTCTCGCCTCCTACATGAGGAAGACTAAAAAAGTCGAAATATTGTGTAATTCTTTTGTTTTTGTGTTTTTACGTGTCTCGCCCTCCTGCCTTCATCTGTGGTAAGTGACGGGTAACTGTTTATTTTCCCTATCCTATCTTATTTTCAGTGCCTCGCGGCAGTTTCTTTGTTTCCTTTATCCAAATTGTTGCCTTAACGGCTTCCTTCTTGTTTTGGTCCTTTTTGTTCCTATCTCGGTGTTCTCCTTCTTTTTATTTCCATCTTTGCTCTTTGTGTACTTGTATTTGCGTTTTCCTTCCTTAGAACTTATTTTAATGTACATTTTTCCACAACATTCACATGCCTTTTAAACGTATGCGTTTTTTCCGTTGTAATTAGTAACTTTTTGTATCACATTAACTGCTTTTTGCTCACGTGTAAAAAAATTTCGCGTTTTTTTTCGTAATATTTATTTCTTCCCCGCTCTTACGGTTACCGCGTGTGTTTCAACTTCTTATTCCGTTTCATTTCCCGGGTATTGTTGCCGTTGGGCTACTAAACAATACACATATATATATTTTCCTATCCTTATTCTGTGCTTTTCCGGAATTAGTATCAATACTGCCGGGCGCCGTTCTAACTAACCTCAATTTTTTTTTTTTTATTTTTTTTTAAATCGGCATTTCAGTAAACACACTTTTTCCAACCGTTTTCACTATCTGCCTGCTCAGTTTATTGTCGGTTTAGTGACCAAGCATTACATTTCTTATTGTTTACTGGTTTTATAATTTTTCTTATAATAATATTTTTTTTTTTTTTCAGTGATTTTTGGCACTGCTTAAATAATAAAATTGATTTTTCTGTTGTGCCTGTGGCCGCTTAAATTGCAATTTCCAAATATTTCCCCCCCCCCCATTTTCATATTTATTTCTATTTATTTATTTATCACCCTCTTCATTGTGGCTCTCTGACCTACTGACCATTATCATCCTAACTGGTGGTGTGCTGTTGTTCTTTCCATAAACTTCTTAAATCATGTCCTCCAATTTACCATTACTTGAAACAATTCCGTTTTCATGCCATCCACTTCACTAGACTCCACTCCCATATACTTTTCCTTCAATCATGCCTCTCTTTCAACATAGCCCCCAATGGCCTGACAATAAAACTACCAGTCTCCGGCTGCCACCCACAACTCCACCAAACTCTCCATGCTTTTTCGTTTCACACAATCGCTTACTCTCACCCATATTGTTCTCCAGCAATATCTACTAAAAGCCCAGCAACATTCGATTCAACTTTCGTCTTTCCACAAGATTCTTTGTCTAATGCATCCCTCCCCAACTCAACATCTTAAACAAATTCTCACAGAGTGCAGACAGTTGCAATAGAAATGTGCACAAAAACATCTGCTAAAGCTATCAAATCTATTGAAAAGCTACCTTGTTTTAGGCC
This sequence comes from Vandiemenella viatica, assembly GCA_031002005.1. Classification (NCBI taxonomy): domain Eukaryota; kingdom Metazoa; phylum Arthropoda; class Insecta; order Orthoptera; family Morabidae; genus Vandiemenella; species Vandiemenella viatica. The sequence continues at coordinate 7,317,358 of JARYHS010008075.1, read as the reverse complement.
TGTCTCTTCCTTACCAACATCCTTCACATAGGCAGCACTCACCACCTCCTCCCCTGGTTGCCAAAGTCCCATGTCTTGCCCACATTTTTAATATGCCACACCCACCTCCATTACCACCCATCCCTCGTGCCACTGCCCGACCTGTAGACACACCACAACGGTCAGTGGTCAACCTCTCGTCCACGTCCTTGTCTGAACCACAACTCTCTATCCTCTCCAAGGGACTTTCCTTCTCGCCTATTCCTAAGTTCGACCATGCTGCTCTGGTCCGGGACTCGCTTGCTTTCTGCCGCACACTCCGCTGGCGGTATCACTTTGCTACCACAACGGAGAGTGACAGCCGCCGAGGTGAGATTGAGTCCAGCTTAGAGCAGTTCAAACCACCATCCCAACTTGACCCTCCTCCACTTCCCAAAATCATCCCCTCCTCCTGTTCCAAGACTTCCTCACATCGACCTTATCCTCAAAATCTTTCCTCAATTCTATTCCCAACTCCAATAACCTCAACCCTACTGAAAATCCGGGCCATGAGAGAACTGTCCAATAACAAAAATATCATTATCCTCCCAGCAGACAAGGGCTCCACCACCGTGGTCATGGACCGCAGTGACTACGATGCGGAGGCCCTTAAACAGCTCTCTGATACCAATACCTATCGTCCACATGCCACAGATCCCACCTCTTCCGTCTGCCTCGAAATTCGCTCCTTCCTGGACCTCCTAGGCCCCTTACAAGGTCTTTCGTCACAATCCTTATCCCTTCTCACCCCTCAAAATCCCCGCACACCTACTTTGTACCTTCTCCCCAAGATACACAAGGCTGGCAATCCGGGACGACCTATAGTTGCGGCCTATGGTTCCCCCACTGAACGAATTTCAGCCTTGGTGGATCAACACCTCCAACCTTTTGTGCAGAACCTTCCATCTTACATCAAAGACACACCACATTTTTTGGAACGTCTGTCAAAAGTCCCCAGTCCTCTACCACCAGACTCCCTCCTTGTTTCAATTGACGTAACCTCCTTGTACACCAATATTCCCCACCTTGAAGGCCTCAGTTCCCTTCAGCACTTCTTGGATATGCGCCCTCCAAACAGTCTTCCCAGAACATCCTTTCTCATATCCCTTGCCAACTTTATCCTCTCCAAAAACTATTTCTCCTTCAACTCCCAGATTTACCACCAGATACGCGGCACTGCCATGGGTACCCGCATGGCCCCGTCCTATGCTAACCTTTTCCTGGGCCGTCTGGAAAAATATTTTTCTGAAGAATTCCCCCTCAGTCCCATCGTGTGGTTCAGATACATAGATGATATATTTATGATCTGGACCCACGGGGAGGACCACCTCCTAGACTTCCTCAACTCACTAAATGATAATCACTCCATCAATTTCACATGGTCATATTCCCACACCTGTATCACCTTCCTTGACGTAGATATCACCCTACGACAGGGGACCCTCCATACCTCAGTACACATTAAACCGACCAATTTACAACAATACCTACACTTTGACAGTTGTCACCCCTTCCACATTAAACGTTCCCTCCCATACAGCCTTGCAATCCGTGGCAGACGCATCTGTTCTGATCATGAATCAATCTCCAGTTACTCCAAAAAACTATCCCAAGCCCTTGTTTCCCGCCAATACCCCCATGATCTGGTGGAAAAACAAATTTCCCGTGCCATCACCCACAACCCTCGTTCTGCACCTCCTAAAGCTGACCGTGGTCCAACACTTGTCACCCAGTTCTTTCCTGGCCTGGAATCTGTCAACCAGATACTCCGCCGTGGGCATGATTTCTTACGTTCCTTCCCTGAAATGCGTCTCCTCCTTCCCAAATCCTACCCACTGCTCCCCGCACTTGCTTCAGCAGACCGCCCAATCTGTACAACATCTTGGTCCACAAGTATTTACCTGCCGACTCCCCTAGACCTCCACAGGGATCTTTCCCGTGTAACAGACCCCGCTGTAAAACTTGCAGCATGCACCCTGCCACCACTACTTACTCTAATCCTGTCACAGGCGAATCTTTCCCTATAATTGGACATGCCACATGTGCTACCACTCACCTTATTTACCAACTCACCTGCATCCACTGCACTGCCTCTTACATTGGTCTCACCACTCAACAACTTTCCTACAGAATGAATGGCCACAGGCAAACAGTTTATACTTCCAACCCAGACCATCCCGTGGCAATTCATGCGAACTTCCATAATTCAAACAACTACAACACCTGTTTCACAGTCAGAGCTATTAGAGTTTTTCCAAATACCACCACCCCTTCAGAACTCCGCAGATGGGAACTAGCCTATCAACATATCCTTGACACCAGACACACCCCTGGCCTAAACCTACGTTAAACCTGTCACTTGCTAACTCTCATTTCATTTTACAGTTATTTATAATTTTATATATATATTTTCCTCTTTATTTATTTATTTTATTATTTTTTGTATATATATATATATATATTTTTAAATTATTCTATCTCCCTTTATTCTCAATTATAACTTTTTGAACTAAGCTACACAGACATTATATTCATTTGTTTCACTTTTATTCGCTGGTCAAGCCTATTCCTTACCCCCCCCCCCCCCCCCCTCCCGGCAATTCTTCCACTACCACGCGTTTTCCGCCTGTGCTTCATTCATGTGGCAGGCTCGGATGTGACCACATCTTTCCCCCTGCCATATGTCTCGCCTCCTACATGAGGAAGACTAAAAAGTCGAAATATTGTGTAATTCTTTTGTTTTTGTGTTTTTACGTGTCTCGCCCTCCTGCCTTCATCTGTGGTAAGTGACGGGTAACTGTTTATTTTCCCTATCCTATCTTATTTTCAGTGCCTCGCGGCAGTTTCTTTGTTTCCTTTATCCATATATCATTTTAGTAATTGTGGACAACTTTGTCACCTTCCCCTTCCATACACCATATATACTATTTTATCAGTCATTCTTAGTTACCAAATTTCAAGAAGAAAATTCTTTCACAGAGTAAAATGGGTTCTGAAGCAGAAACTCTTTCAGTTTGGACTTAAAGTAGTTGGGTTTTTGTAGATAACATTTAATTTCTGTTGGTAAGGCATTGAATAAGGAAGCTCCAGTAAATGTTAAACCTTTCTGTACAATTGACAGTGATTTGTAATCCTTGTGAATATTATATTTATTCCTAGTGAATCATAAGCTGTAGAGTATGAGCAACACAACCAATAAAAATGACGGCACATGATTGCATTTATATTTGAAGAAATATTATATATACACTTATAGATATTTTCTTTTGTGTTGTATTTGTTAACAGTTTCAGTGATTCTTTGTGCAATATATTGCCCAGTATGATCTTATTTCAACACACTATCAGCCAATTTAATTTTTTCCATAAAATATCATGTGCCGTGACACTCAAAAACGTGTTTGCTTGATCATTTCATATGTTCGTGGTAAAACTGATCCATTCACCCATTTTCTAAAACCAATGTAACTTTACTGTTTACTTTTTCGTACGTAGCTGGCATTAAAGACTTTCTAAAATATTTCTCTCACTTTGTCTGTATTTGATCGAGTTTTAGGATCAGTAAAAGTAACTCTGGGAAGTGCTTATCCTTCAACAAGGTTGTAAAGAAGCATAATTACGACATTGTACGTACATAATACATTAATTCGCAAAGAAATGGGATAATTATAAGGCCATGGTGGTGCTACTTTTGTTCTACGATTGTTAAACTTCCTTTTCGAAATCTTGGGGTTCATACAAGATTTATGATATTTTTTATTTAATCAAGCTTTGGTATTTAACACTAGCTTCACAATAGACTTCCCACTCATTTTTATGATTTTCATTTAAATTGTTCTTTATCTTTACTATTGTCTGTTCGAGCGATACGCTGACCGCATTCATAAAAGTTGGTTCATTTTCTGTGGCTGGATGTAAAACTTCTGCTTCGGGCAAACATTCTGCTGATTTTGGCCGAAGCCGAATGTGCGGCTGAAGGTGCTGTAGCTGAAACCGAACCTTCGGTCAGACTCTAATTGATTGACTGGTTTTATAAGACGATTAGGGACAATCATCCCTGATGGAAAGGAATTAATCAGAGGAGTGTGACCATATGAATAGAAATGAGAAAACTACAAAATTTAAAATATACTCTCAATAATTAAACTAAGGAAAAAGGAAACTGCTTTGGGCAAAATAATTGCAAGGATAGGGAAAATGACTCATCACTCACCAAAGTTGAAGGCAGCAATGAGAGAACAACATATAATACGAACACACAAATAAATAAACTCAATATTTCGGTAGTTAACCTTATTCATGACATAGAAAATGAGTCATGCACCTCGGGAGGTGTGCACACACCGGGGGTTGCTGCTTTGCAAATCAACAACATGGCTTTAAGAGAGGATGTTCATATGAATCTCAGATAGTGGGCTATGTACAAAATATTTCAGATGAATTGAACAAGGGAGGCTAAGTTAATTGTGTACCACTAAACCTGCCTAAGGCATTTGACAGAGTGAGCCATGAAATGGTTATAAATAAGTTGAAACTATTGGAGTGAATGAAAAAGTGAATTGCTGGGTAGAGGAATTCTTAAAAGACAGAAATCCAAGCGTTGTGGTAGAAAATGCAGGATCAAAAAAGAAGGTAGTGGTTATGGAGAGCCACAGGGTTGTGTATTGGAACCAATGCAATTGATCATTCTAATGAATGATTTTGTTGATGATTTACAGTGAGAATTTAGGACAGATGACATAATCTTAATTTATCAATATAAATGACAAAGTTTTGATGTATTTTTGGATCTTGAGCATGGCAGCATCAACAGCAATGGTATTTTTTCAATTGTAAGATGAAACACAGCCAACCTGTTGCAATATTCATTGAATTTATTGTTTACCGGTTTCGAGCCGCCTTAAGGGAGTCTTCTTCAGAACCTGTGGATATTGTACATTATTAATGCATCTGATGTTAAGCTTGGAGTTATATACATAAAAATTTGTGCATACTCACTTGTTAAAAAGTATTACATAAATCTAAAAACTCTTCTCAATAAAATAGTACATTTTGTACTAAAGTCACACATTAAAATATATTTTATAGCTATCCATCCAGCAGCCAACGTGTATCACAGTGCCTGCGTCACATCTAACCTGGGCGGCAGCTTACTGCCGACTAGCCTGTACGTTGTGGCGGTAACTAGTTTAATGGCAGATGCCACCTGCGACACACGTATGGATGCAACAGATGTTATTAAAATTGAACAGCGTCTAGTTATAAAAATGTTTGACATGCACCAAATAGAATTTTGAGGAATCCAATATACTCCAGTTGACTCCATGGCCACAGTTCTAACCTGACACTTTTTTAACCACCAATAGTTGTCTAACGTGTCGTATTATTGAGTTATGAATATGGGTGAGAGGCACTCAAAAAATTGCCTGTTAGCAAGGTGGATCTGATCATTAAGTAGATTATTATGTTTATGTATTAAATGTTTGCAAAGTTCAAGTTCTTCTTTTAGGTCCAATTTCCGGCCCTTGCTTTCTCTGTGTAAGATTATCGTGTCTTCCAATTTATTAGGGAAATGATTCTCTGATTGTAAATGTTCGGTAAAAGTGGATTTAATTATATTATTACATTTCTTTTTAACCAGGTGTTCGTTGTACCTTACTTTAACTTGTCTACCTGTTTGTCCTATGTAGTATTTTTGGCAGTTACTGCATTTTATTTTGTATACTCCTGAACACGAAAATGGATCTGCAGCTGTACCAATGTTGTGTATTAAATTTTTCTTTAAAGAATTGTTTGCGGTAAACGTCACTTTGCAACCGTATTTCTTTGTTAAAAGTCTTTTTATTCTATAAGATACATTACTCAAAAAGGGGATCGAGATAAAGTTCTCTATACTTTTATTTTTTGGATAGTCCTAACTTTGTAGTGTAGAATGTTTTTTAGATGTTTTCTTGTTAAGGATGGCATCTACAACAGTTGGTGCATAGTTGTTGTTGATAGCTATTGATTTTATGAGTTCAATTTCTTTCTGTAAGTTTGTAGGGGAAAGTGGTATATTCAGCGCGCGATTGATGGCTGCGTGAAAAAACGCTTGTCTGTGGGATGTCGGGTGGGTTGAATCGGTCGGAATGATATTATCAGAGTACGTTGGTTTTCGATAAATATTAAAGTTGAAGTATTTTTGGATGTTCTATCTGCCTCAATCATGCCTTAATTGCTCAACAGATGGAAATTAAATTTGGCACGGAGTTAGTAAATTGTGTGTGTGTATTGATATAGGATAGGTCATATCCCACAAAAAGTAATAATTCTCTTAGAAATTGATTATCAATTTACAAACACCAAAGAGTTTCATACATCAAAGATGATGTAGTGACATTTACTCTTTGCTTTTACGTATGAGTCACAAACACTGTTTTTTTTTTAAAAAAAAAGCAATAAAAGCAAGAATCTTCTGATATATGCGTATATGTGTTTAGTTTAAAAATGCTAAAACTGATGCATTTGATATATAATTATTCAGGACCAGCAAATTTAAATCTGTACTTAACCTTAATCTTTTTTTTTTTTTTTTTTTTTTTTTTTTTTTTCATTTCTAAGATCACACTGCCATCTACAAAGTAAGAAACTATTTGTTGTTTGTGAATTTATAGTTGCAATTTCTAAACGAACTATTCATTTTTGTGGGATAAAACCTATCCTATTGTAAGAACCAAGCTTGCAGTGGGGTTCTGCATAAACCTTGAATCTTAACTCTGACTGTGTGTAGCCTTGGATGTAACAGTTTTGGCTTAAGATAATACGGTAACCACACAGATTTTAACCTAAAATCTATGAAAAGGTAAAGTTCAGTAAATAGTTCAATGTCATTTAAATAACTATATTCTTCAATTTCACAAAACCAAAAACTGTACAGGCAATCAGATGACTTTTCCAAAGTAATGTTTTACAGGTTCGATTAACCGGGCAAGCCAGACCATACGCCAATAGTTCAAACTTTTAGTTGTAATAATTAAATGTAAGAGAATCACACACTCCCATTGTTTCACAGTTTAGTAAAATCAAACCATCCCGAGGCTCCACATTGCGAAAATTACTTTAACGTGACATTATGTTCAACTTGAATTAAAGAAGAAGCATTACTCCCAAAATAAAACTTTCACTGATGTGCTAGGTATAAAACTTTCCGGCCTACTGAGCTACATGTTATCGCGCCGACTGCTTCTTACGCACGCATCTATATCACATAGCACTTCCTGCTTCTCGAATATTCCTAGCGACTGTTCTCACGCGAACTGTGAGAATGTATTCACTTCCTTATCACAGGGGTGGCTGCTGAGAGGCTGATCAGATATGAAATCGCAAGTCTGAAGTTATTACATTGGCTAATCTGACCTTGACAATAAAAATAATTCAATCTTTCTGAAATTTTACCCATCGCTAGATCTTTAATTAAACATTAACTTTAGTTATTATGAAAAATATCCTAACTTTAATCGTTTAGCCGAAAATAAATACTTTAAGTATGAACGTTCACACTCCAGGCGAATGCCGAAGAATGTTGAAATTGAAAATACTATCTTAAAAACTGTAAAACTGCTTTCTAACTCGAACAAACATAAAAACTAACTTTGAAAATGAAATGTATTAATATTCTATCCAATCTAACTCACGGTTGTAAGAACAAAATTTTGTTACAGAGTTACAAAATTTAACAGATAGCTTACACTATATCACTACGCACACAATTTACTAACTCCATGCCAAATTTCATTTAAATCTGTCAAGCAATTTAGGGGTGATTGAAGCAGGTAGTACATCCAAACATTCTAATTTCTACAGATATAGATAGATTCCAGTTAGAAGATGATTAACTAAAAGTACCAAAATGATCACGTGTGAAAGTTGTTGTATTTGTATTGTCATGACAAATATATCACTGTTTTGATTCATCTTTGATTCGATTTATTTTTGTCCTATAGGTCTTGTTTTTTGCTACCAGACATTCTCTGTAACATTACAAATTGTTATTACCAAAATTTTAAAACTTAACCGAAGATAACTAACCGTTCTTTTTATTTTTTGTTCAAAATTTTTGATGAAATCAGTACATATATCATAGCATAAGATTAACTAAACTAGGTGTTTTACTTACTGTACAATTTTCTGGTATAACTATCCATTAAAACCCTTAGGGGAGACTGTGGATGGTTGGCAGAGGTTTTAATATTTTGATTTTTACAGGTGATTCTACGAACACCATCCAAATTTTTAATATATCACTGTAATCTGCATCTTTTACGTTACATCTATTAGGTTCCATTCCTGTACTTTTTTTTCAGAATCTATTGAATTGTATGACTGCAGGAAGTCACTAAACAGTGCAAGTCGTGGATGGTTGCGCGGGGTTGGTCGGCACACAGAATTTTGTTAGTTGGCATACCCCTCGTCAAACTTAAAAAAAATAGGTAATTGTAACTCATTTGCATATACTTTAATTAAAAATAGACTTCAAAATAGAAGGTAGAAAGAAACTAAAAGAAAGTAGAGACTTCATATTGGAATTAAATCAAATAGGCTTCATGGTGTTGAGGTTTGTTGAACTTGATTCATTAGTTGTGGGTCATGAGATTTTCTCAAATTTTCATATTTGCACCAAATTTCATCTACTTTTTTCAGACCACATCCAAAACTTACCACACTTAACCATTTTTTTACTAGAACATCAGTTTCATCCAATGATGTTACGATTACTTTATACTGCAGAATGACCACTGCCAGTTATTATTGAGCTGAGGATACATTAATTCTTCGTCTTTTGACCTCATCATTATCATCTTCTGGAGAGTTGTTAACTGGGTTAGATAGCCCTATCTCATTCCGACGTGATGCTTGGAGTCTGGTTCGCTCGTATTGCTATCATGTAAAAGTAAACGTTCATCAAAGCTATAATCTCTGTCAGAGTAACTCACAGTTAGGTTCTCCTCCTCACTTGAAATCATAAAATAGATTTTGCTCGTTTCTTTGATTCACCCACTTTTGGCTATGTGCCAATCAAACCCGAACACAGATGGCCAACCTGCCGCAAACACGGTTTTTATAACAATGATGGCAATTGTAACAACTACTGTACTGACAATGAATGTTTTAACAATGTGAAACATAGCCCTTAGTATAGTGATTTAAATGTAATACAAAAGTTAAGCATACCCCTTATATCCTGTGGTACAGAAAAACAAATAAGACAGTTTAGAAAAATTACTTACTGAATGAAATTTATGAAAATCGCTCCCCTTCCCTCACAAATAGAGAACTCGCATTGTTGTTTTGTTGGGAAGTAATGTGATGGTCACATAGTCAGCAGGTGGCACTTCCACACACTCGCAGAGAAAATTAGAAGCTTATGGCCAACCTGCCTTCTACGCCAACCAGCCCCAGTCTTCCCTACTGAAAATAAATGTGTTCAGTGGCTTAAGGCAGAAGTTGTGATTGAGTTGTAAGAAAGTCTGAACATTGTGCTGTACAGCGAAAGTAAGATGGCCACCGCACTGGTCACACTGTAGCATCACTCTCGCATTTAGTCAGATTTTCATATGAAATATCAGTTTTTTTGCTGTCGTCAGTCTTTAGACTGGTTTGATGCAATCCTCCATCCCTTCCTATCCTGTGCTAGCCTCTTCATTCCTACATACCCCTTACAACCCACGTCCTCAGTTATCTGCTTCATATATTCTAATCTCTGTCTACCTCTACAGTTCTTACCTTCGACTGTTCCCTCCACTAACAAATTAACCAAAACAGAATGTCTCAAAATATGACCTACCAGCCTGTCTCTTCTTCCTGTAAGCTTCTTCCATAAACTTCTTTTCTCACCCATCATTTCCAAAACTCGCTCATTTCTTACTTTGTCTGTCCACTTAATTTTCAGCACCACATTTCAAATGCTTCAAGTTTCTTTATTTCTGGTATTACTAAAGTCCATGTTTCGCTGCCGTAAATTGCTGTGCTCCACACATAGAGTTTTAAGAAGTTCTTTCTAATTCCCAGATCAATATTTGAAATTAAAAGGTTTCTCTTTTTCATGAAAGCTCTTTTTGCTAGTGCTATTCTGCTTTTAACATCATTCCTGCTTCGGCCATCGGTTGTAATTTTGCTTCCCAAGTAACAGAACTCACTCACTTCTCCTATTGCATCCGATTCTATTTTTATATTTAATCTGCTAGTATTGGTATCATTTCTGCTTCATTTCATCACTTTTGTTTTATTTTGATTTATATTCAGTCCAAAATCTTCCTTCAGTATTTTGTTCATGCCATTCAATAACTTCTCAATATCCTCAGCCCTCTCTGCTAATAAGACAATGTCATCCACAAATCGTAGCATACTGATTTTTTCTCCCTGAAAACTTATGCCACATGGAAATTTTTCTTTGACTTTCTTCATTGCTTCTTCTACATACAAGTTGAATATTAACGGGGATAGACTACAACCTTGTCTCACACCCTTTTTAACTGTTGCATGTCTCTCGTGATTCTCTACTTTTATTACAGCCACTTGATTCTTATATAGTTTATACAATATTCTTCTATCTCGATACTTTAGACCTGACTTCTTTAAAATTTTGAACATCTTGTCCCACCTAACATTATCAAAAGCTTTTTCTAAATCAACAAATGCCATAAAAGTATCTTTGTTTTTCTTGATCCGCCCTTCAAGTATTAATCTTAAAGACAGAATTTCTTCCCTTGTACCGCGATTTTTCCTAAACCCAAACTGATCTTCACCTACTATTTCTTCTACTACCCTTTCCATCCTTCTGTATATTATTCTGGTCAGTAATTTTGAAGCATGTGATGTTAGACTAATGGTGCGATAATTCTCACATTTGTCGGCTTGTGCTTTCTTTGGAAGTGTGAAGATGATATTTTTATTAAAATCAGTTGGAATTTCTCCTGTTTCATAACTTATTGATATCAGCTTGAATAATCTTTCGATTCCTTCCTCTCCTAGAGATTTAAGAAGTTCTGAAGGGATCTCATCAATTCCAACTGCCTTATTTGCTTTCAAGTCACTCAGAGCTTTATTAAATTCTGTCTTCAAAACAGGATCTCCTAAGCATCAATGTCAACATCGCCTTCCTTTTCCAATACACTATTGTTCAAGTCGTCCCCATCATACAGTTTCTCAATGTATTCCTTCCATCGTTTAGCTCTATCTTCTGAGCTTAAAAGAGGTTTCCCATTGGCAGTTTTAATGTTCATACCCCTCTTCTTCATTTCTCCAAAATTCTGTTTGATCTTTCTATATGCAACATCTACTTTTCCTACGACCATTTCCTTTTCTATTTCTTCACACTTTTCTTGTAGCCATTTTTCTTTTGCTAATTTGCATTTCCTATTTATTTGATTTCTAAATTGCCTGTACTGCTCTCTTCCTGCTTCATCCTGAGCATGTTTGTACCTTCTCCTCTGATCCATCAGCTGCAAAATTTCTTCTGTGATCCAAGGTATATGGGCAGCTTGTTCCATAAGCCTAATGTTTCTTTGCCAGCTTTAATTATTTCGGTCTTTAATGCATTCCATTCGTCCTCGGTTGAGCTCCTTTCACAGTTAATTCTTAGACCTAAGTCTACCATTTCTGCAAATTTTTCTCTTGTGCTAGATTGTTTCAGTTTATTCACTTCCAGTCTGTTCTGCTTATACTGCTTCCTTATTCGCTTGAATTTCAGCCTGCACTTCATTACTATCGGTCGGAGTCTATGTCTGCTACTGGGTACACTTTACAGTCTAGAACTTGATTCCTGAATCTCTGTTTGACCATGATATAATCTAGCTGATATCTGCCTGTATCCCCAGGACGTTTCCAGGTGTATATTATTCTTGCATGGTTCTTAAACAGTGTGTTCGCCACTACTAGCTTAAATCTTTCACAAAATACTAGCAACCTGCTTCCTCGCTCATTTCCTTCTCCTAGACCAAAACTTCCTACAGTATTCCCCTCTTTTCCTTCTCCCACTATTGCATTCCAATCAGCCATGATTATTAGATTTTCCTCCCCTTTCACATATTGGATTAATTCTTCAATTTCAGCGTATATTTTTTCTATTTCTTTATCATCTTCCTGCGATGTTGGCATATACACTTGTACTAATGTGGTTGGGACGGGCTTAGTTTCTAACCTCATCAAAATAATCCTGTCACTAAACTGTTCATAATAACTCACCCGTTACCCTACTTTCTTGTTCATTACAAATCCTACACCAGTGACTCCATTGACAGCTTGTGTGCTAATTATCCTGTGTTCCCCAGACCAGAAATCCTGTGCGCCCTTCCATTTAATCTCACTAATCCCAACAACATCTAACTTAAGTTGTTCCATCTCCCTTTTTAAGTTTTCTAACCTACCTGCCCTATTCAGAATTCTAACATTTCACGCTCCGACTCGTAGAATGTTTCTATCCATTCTGATGACTCCTCCCTGAGCAGTCCCCACCCGGAGATCCGATTGGGGGACTATTTTACCTCCGGAATGTTTTATCCAGGAAGAAGCCATCATGATATATGTAATTTGAGAGGATTACATGTCCCCGGGATACCCTTTGGGTCTTTAATGCAGTGGTTTCCCGTTGCCTTCTGCATCCTCATGCCGTTGATCATTTCTGATTCATCCGCCTTTAGGGGCCGTTTCCAACCCCAAGGGCAAGTGGGTGCCCTGAACCGCTCCCCGCTCCTCTGCCCTACTTTCGGAGGCCGTTGGCAAGCAGTGGGTGACTTCTTATACCGGGAATCTTTCAGTCGCCAGAGCCTCGTCCTTGCAAACAGGGTGCACCACGTGAAGGAGAGGTTGACATTTGGTTGGAAAAGACTAGTATAGTCTCTCCCAAACCCTTACACCCCGGAATATCAGTATGGTATGGTTATTTGTTCGCACATATCGATGAATAATTTGCATACGTTATTGTGAGTGTGGTGGTGTGAAATTGTGAACAAACGCTAAAATAATGTTTGTTTTCGTTGGTAACATAAGCATATGGCGTGTGCTCACTGCACAGTTCGTGCTTGGGATTCTGCAATACTGCGGTGTCATTGGTTTGCTGGCAGGGCATGTCGGGGTGTATGGGCCGCTTCACGGAGTGTGAGCCAGATCGCACAGTGCTGTGGTAAGCAGACTGCCATGCTGTGCAGCTGACATCTGTCTGAATTCCAAGTTAGAATTTCATCGCATTGCAGACAAGTGAATATAATGTCTACACAGATTTAAAATGCTTCCCAACAGGCAGCCAGCGAAGTTGCAAACTGGCATGAAGAGATTGTTTACCATCTTAACAAGAACATTAGACTGAAATTAAACGATCAGTAGCTGATAGAAATATAGTATAAGCTGGCAGTCTTTGCAATGGATTATGCATAAATTGAAGGGTGAGAGAAAGAATTTAGAAAGGAAAAATCCAGATTGAGAAAAGAATTTGATGAGTTAAGAGAGCAAAAGAACTTGATAGTGGTGCCAACTTATGCTTCAGTGGCAGTGCTTCAGGATTGTTAGACCATAAGTGACCCTGTCTACAAGTATTCATCTCCTCTAAGACAGGTGAAAGTTCAAGGTAGTTGCTAAAAAATTGACTAGAACTGTAAAAAAAAAACTGCAAAAATTTCTCAAGATACGTAACACCAGTAATGCAGTGATTGTGGGTACACAGTCACAGGAAGATGAAGAAAATAATGTAAAATAAAGAATTAAATGAAGTAGTGAATTGTGAACTGCCCCATAAGAGATCTTCCAAACACCATAGAAACAGGCGAAATCATGGAAAGACCTATGAACAAAACTTTGATGGAAAAATAGTCAGAACAGAATTCATGAACAGATTCACTCATAAATTTAGGATGGGTCTGAGTGATAAAGTTTCCATCACCAAGTAGTCAAGGTCAGTCCATCAGTGAGCGACGTTTTCTAGAACAATGTAGAACTTACAGTGATTTCTGTTCTATTTTGGTAAAAGATTATACTGTTGTTACAAAGTACATAATATTCCAATATCTGGAACACTTGAGTAAGCATTGTCATAAAGAAAAAATTACCTGTATGCATTGTGGCAAAGATAACCTTAAAAATTATCAATGTCCCAATTTATCGCTAGAGAAGTTATGCATTCCGTGCCAAAAATGGGAAAAATCATTTTGCAAAGAGAGAAAAAGATTTCCCAGCTTTCCAATTGCTGCTTTTAAAGAAAATTGATTATGGTTTATAAATGCCCTATGCTAGGAGTGGAAACAATTAACTGATATCATCAAGAAACTAATCTTGGCAATGATTAGTAAGGCAGATAAAAGCGTCAAGAAAAAGAATGCTAATCCACCGTCTAGAAGAAGAAGAAATGCAATAAGAGCAACAAAATACAGAGAAAAACTGGCACAGAGAGCAAAGTGTTAATGAATATGGTCACACAGAACAATGACTCACTTACGCAAATAAGTCACATTTCCTCAAATATTACTGAATCACTTCAGATACCGCAATTGAAATGGTGTGGCCTCAGAATGGTGAATATCCATCTAACTCACAAGTAACATCAAATACTGAAAACATTAAGGATGAAAAAACAAAAGTGGAAACCTGGGAACACAAATCTATACCAGTACATTTTGACTGAATATATGCGATTTTTGAAACCAATTTGCGACTCACAAGACTGGAAGAGGTTCAAAAACCAACCCTGGCTCTTCGGCACTTAAGAAGAGTTTTACATCCAGCTGGTAAGTGTGTAACTTTCCCTCATCCTGAGGCAATTAATAGGATTCAATTGAAATCACATAGGTTGCCAACAGATTATGCCCAGCTTCTTACTTTGGTAAAGTAAGTGTTTGAGAGGAGAGGCGAAATCTTTGATCCAGATATTTTGTATAAACAGTTTGTACAGACTAACTGCAGCACCACACTAGACATTAAGTTACTGTGCCCTCAATGTCATGTCTACATGAGGCATCCTTGAGTCAGTCTCCAAGTTAAGGATCGCGAACCCAACCACTGTCCTGCACGCAGCAAGGAAGCGGGTGGAGGAGCTAGTCCTTGACATTATCTGCCTCCAGGAACCATACTCTAAACAAGAAAAAATTCCATACATGCCAGTGATGTCGCATGTAATCACAACTGGACGGAGACCTATGTGAGTCATAATAGTATTCAATAAGAACATTGTAGTGACTAAGCTAGTACAATTTTGTGATAAGCACACCACATGTGTGGAGATTAGCACATACTGGGACAATTTTGTTCTATTGAACATGTATTTTCAGTATCGAGATGAAATCCAACCGTATTTGAATAAAATAAAGGAAATACTTTTAGCACTCTGACAACCGATGATAGTAACAGCTGACGTAAACGCGAAGTCAGTTCTATGGCACAGTTGTGGAACAGATGGTACGGGTGAATTGTTGGTAGATCTGATTAATGAATTGCAGCTGGAAGTCAGGAACAAAGAGTGTAATTCTTACACCTACAACACGACTGGTGACAGCACCAACATTGATATAACTATAAGAAATAATGCTGCAGGGGTTTGCTGCATGACTGGAGAGTGATGGACAACTTGACAACCAGTGAGCACAACATCATATAGTTTGATATTTGCAGGGATAGGAGAATAGCTGACCTGGGCAAAATGTACTTCAGAAGGCAATACAGCTAAATACAGACATCATGGCAGAGGATGAGAGAAGCTTTTGTCACTCCAGTAGTATCAGAAGAAGACTTTGATGTGGACAATGTGGTGAAGGAATTAACATGGGCGATTCAGGGTGCAATGAGAGCTGCTGTTCCTCTGAAGATGATAGGTGGTACAATAGATAGATCCTGGGCCATGGAATTGTTAGCTGCTGGTAAAATACGACCTACTGTGATCTGAAATGCAGCCTGAACCAGAATAACAACTGAAAATTAATTAATAATTTAATGTGCATTCATTAGATCCATTTTTAGTGGCATAATGTATTACATTGTATCATAGAGGCTGTAGTTACGGATTAGTCAACTTGAACATAAAATATTTTAAAGTCGTACTGTCAGTAAGTTCATAAGGAGATATCTTCAGTTATAGGATGACATCTCAGGTATCAGACCATAATTCCATTCATAATATATGTGTCATATAATTGAAAAATCAAACTTTGAAGAGAAGAAGTGCCTATTTTCAAGGAGCTGTATTAGTAAAGTTTGTGGTTAGGTTGAAATTCAAACTGGATGAGAACGGCTGCTAATATTCCATGGTGCGTAGTGGATTTTGAGTGAAGATGGTAGTGTCCATGATGAATTCTGACTATAGCAATGTCAGAGGTGGCTCGAGACATCTTATGCTGCGTAGGGAGTAATGTGCGTAACTGTATCTTTCAGCACATTGTCAGATTCTTCATGGTTTTTTAATTAATAAGATAATTAACTGGTCCACAATGTATTTCAGTTTAAACTTTCATTTATTTTCACCAAACAGGATGTCAACGATATTGTTTACATGCATAGATACAATTCAGAGATACTACTAATGCAGTCTTCGGCAGTTGCAAAGTGAATCTGTATAAACTACTACTGTCCTTCTGCTAATTTCTTTATATAGGTTCTATCAAAATTTCTAGAACTCTTCAAAAGCTTCCGCCAGTTATTTCTCGAACATTAACAATTACTCAAACAATTCAGACATATTAAACACTATAAGAATTAATACATAATCATTTAACATCATTACAAAATGGTCAGAAATGCAAATTAAAGATACTTAAACACAAAATTATTCACAGAAATCATTTTAAACTGTAGTAAATTGTCCTTTAGACATTCTAACTTGCATTAATACTTGGAATTACCAACATTTAAGCAATTCTCTTGCACAATTCTGTTCTTAAACATATTAAATGGCCTCTAGATAATTTCTTTTCATAAAATATAGTCTATATACACTGATTTATAGGAAATTGCAAAATAAACATACAAGATCATACTCAGCAAACTTTAGCTCACAAATACAATTCTATTTAAAGTTAAGGTATGAGGGCTGTTACAACATGTTACACCTTTGTTATCTATTTCCTGGCTTTGAGGTACACTTTTCTTTGAAGAGTAAAAGTCAAGGAAGCTGTTAATCATATTTTCAACCCCAAAGAAGAAATTTTTCTGCTGGTCATACCTTGAACAGTAATGCTTTCAATTGGGTAACTGCTAGTGGTATATAATTGCATTAAAATGGGAAATGACTGTGAACTGTCACATGGTGACCTGGATGGAATGTCTAATTGGGTGGGTCAACATGGAATCAATATAAATGCTAAAAAGAGTCAGCTTATTAGGTACACATATAAAAAAATTAAAGGTTGTTTATGATTGTATCATGGGGACAGAATTGCTTGTTCAAGGCTCGAAATGTAGTTTTTTTTACATAACATTGACTCTTGAACTGAACTGAAGACACATTGGGCAGGTGGTAGGAAAAGGTGAAATCCTTCATTTACCACAGAGAAGGATGATAGGATGAATTGAGTTACATAACTTTGGTCAAATTGAATATGGTGGTGTTGTTTAGGCCCATGTTTTAGGTATCAGGTATAGGAACTACAGGGTGTGTGATGAGAGTTGCTAGATTTGTTTGTTGAAATTACCACACAATCCAGTCAGTAACTGATATGATAAAGAAGTCTTTGGGAGACAGGAGGAATGTGAAGAGAGTGTTGAGAGTCTACAAGGCGTATGATTCTGATGGGGCTTTGAAGGAATATTGGTCAAGGAATTATTCATTGCAATGCTCTTGGATATACAATATATTTGTTGATTCATTTGGTATGTATACAAACAAATCCATTCCTGCATTTGAGCATGGAACATATTACTGTCTATGACAAAAACACGTATTCTCAAAATTTAATACACATACTTGCAATAATTGACTTTTTACATGTTTATTGTTATTGCAAAAGCAAGATTAATTGACAATTGCAGTTGTTTGAATTGGAATGGAGTATCTGCTGGTACTATTTGTATATGTGATACAAATACATCCTCTCCTTTGAATCTGGCAATCAAAATGGTTGGTTTGATTATATTTTTTTTTATCATCTTTTGCCTGCCAAGGACTGGAGCAGTTTACGTCGCGATACATGACATCACAACGTGACATAGTGCTCATGAAAGTTGTTTAAATAACTAAATTCCTTGTGCCATTGGCTGTGACAAAAAGGTTCAGTTTTCATATTGGTCCAGGCTGAATCTCAACCTAACCACAATCTCCGCTAATATTGGCTTTACATATTCAAAGCCTCAATCACACACGCATTGATACAATTAATTTTATCCTAAGTTATCATCGTCGTGTATCGCGACGTAAACTTGAACCGACAGGACCACCACACTTCAGATTAATGATATGTGGTGGCAATCCAGAAAACTAGAGTGAATTTAAGAATTCAGTTGGATAGTTTTTATCTTGATATATAACAGTATCTATTGATATGTGAGGAGCTGTTTCTCCTGGTAACATCTGTTGAATACTGATTTAATGAAATTTACACCCAATTTTGTGGCAGCTACAAATTAACTTAAGCATTGATAACGATTATAATTTTGTGTGATATTTGAAAATACACATTGAACCAATACTTTTCGTGATTTAACGATCCTGTAAAAATCATTTGGTAATTTAGTGTAGTCGGTTATTTATGTGATTTCCAAATTATGCTGAAAAGCAATATTATCAAGATTTACAAATTGATTTAATCAGTTAATTTGTATTACTGTTATGTTATTCACTTTGATTACTAAATGACATAGATTGTATTAATTCTCTAATTCCAACTCAACTTGCTTTATTTTGTGCTTCATGTTGTGGTGATTCAGTAGCATACCACTGTGCCATATGTAATCTGTTTTGATCATTTCACTGTGTCTTCTTTCTAATGTTCAGATCAAAGCATTCTCATAGCTTTAAACCTTCTCTGGACAGTGCGGTGACAGTTCATCTGGTGGTGTTTACATCTGATTTGTTGTGTAACGATTTTGTTGTAAATAGGCTGCTTTCTGCATCCCATAGAGTCATTCTTCTACTAGGATCTATGGAAATGACTATATTGTATTGTATAAAGAGGTTATGAAAATTAGGAAGACAAAAGGGCACTTTAATTCTCACAATTATTCAACTTTATTAAGAGGTTATAACAAAAAGGGTAGGGGATATTGTGTTGGAATAGGATGAAGTGAGAACAGGAATATCAAAGAGTAATGTATTTATGATCATTGCTGTTCATTATTCTATAGAACGACTGTATTACTGGTTTCTTGGTAGAAGTTAAGTTGTTTGTAAATTACATTGTATTGTGCAATCAAAATGAGAGTGCATTTAAACTACCACAGAGGAATCGTATTAGAAACCGAATGATTATGCAGTGATGACATTGTTGAGGGCACAAAATCTGAATATCTAGCCACATCATTTTATAATAAACTTTGTTGGGCAGGACACAATGGGAAGCTGGCAAGTACAGGTTTCACAGTACTGCATGTATTGTAGAATATACCATGGAGTGGAGGGAACAGATGCCTGTTTGAGTATAGTGGGATAGTTTGGTACCCATTATGGGTTTCTGCTGCAGGAGTTGAAGTAGTGCTGGAAATTCCTTGAGGATTCTTTCAGTAACTAATATGACAAAGTGTTTAGTTGGCAAATATTGAAAGACAGAAGGCAATTGAATTGAGACCCAACTGTGTTTTTGTTGGTACTGAGACCAGGGTAGATATTGTGAGAAGATTTGAGAGTATGTTGTATTTTTTTAAAATGCTTCTTCTTCTTACTTCTTGTTGGACTATCTGACTTCGCATTTTTCCTTTTTTTTTTTTCTTTTTGATCGACCCCCCTTTTTTGTTGATTTTTTCACAACTATAGACTTTACATTTATTCATTTAGTATTTTCTATTGAAAATAAATAATAAACCTTCTATTACTTGATTCCATTTATTAACAAATTATCCAATACTAAAAATTCCGAAGGTTACTAAAAGTCCTTTGCTGCAGTAACTTTTACCATTGAAAATGAACACCTGAACTTTTCTCACACTTGTCCTAACTCTTAGCTACCTTGTTAGTTTTTTTTTTTTTTTTGTCTCCCTAGTAACCAATTCTCACAGAGTAATTATCCTTGCTTTATAGTTTCTCTGAGTAATGTCTTATCGTACAGCTCTCCCCAAGTTTACCATATAATTTTTTTCTTAAAAAAAAAAAAAAAAAAAAAAAAAAAAAAAAAATACAGTAAACTTTTTCTCAAAGGACCTTAGTATCTCTTCGCTTTGTTAATGGTTACTATACATTTATAACAACAATAACATGAAACCAATTTTCTGTCCTGACACGGGAGTGCTGTGCCTTCTCCAGTCCACTCTTGTTATTCTGGCACCACTGCATGTCAACGAAAAGTCTGTAAAGATAACATTTTAGTATCATTTCTCTTATCAGCTACATCAAAACTTATGGAAATAAAATATGGTGCAACCATTATTCCTATTAATAGAAACTATTCAACAATAATTAGTGTAATATATTATTTAATATCTTAAATATTTTTAACCTCCCGACTCATCGGAGTGGAAAGCTAACAAATATTTACAATGGTTAAATCTATTATAAGTAGCTAAGGTCATTATTTTCTTGACCTTTATATATATCAACAATAAATAAAAGACTGTTTTTTCAAATGTAAAATCCATGTAAGCAGCCACACATGAGTTCCTGAATGAACTCTTCATTCACAGGAAAGGTCCCTGGACCTTAAAAGTATTTAATAGCCTCACAAGCTTGAGGCAATATATAGCCTTATTTTATAAAACAAGTGACTAATTTCCATCATTTCTGTGGTCTTTGATAAAAACATTTTCACAACACTTCTTCATAACAACAGTCAACATAAAATATGTCAATTATTGTCTCTATTTAATTAACAATACATCCACATCCACTTATCTGTTTAAAAAGTTTGAGAACAATGACATTATATCTTCCTCTAATCTATTCCTCATTTGGGTAGGCTACTGTATACGAGTTCTCATTGTCACATTTTCTGTGATCTATATTTTTTCATTAATAATATATTCTGTTTTGCCAGAAACTTCAACACTTCTTATTTCCTTTTTATTATAACTCAAGTTCCCTTTGCCAGAATAATTCTTTACTTCATTCATTTCTGAAAATTCCATTTGCAGATTAGCTAACATTTCCCCCATGTCTCTTTTCTCTTCATCACTTCTGTTTACTCAACCTTTCTTTTCACCAATACTGCCTTTCTCTTCTTTTGTCCATTTAATGTAATTTTCAAAACTATTGTTCTCCACAATCTGTTTTCCTATTCTTCTCCTATTTAACTTAACTTTTTTCGTTTTGCGGTGATGGCTTCTGAAATAATACTTTCTTTTCTTCTTGATGTTTTTCATCAGGTATTGATTTCTTGAAGAAGTCTTTTTCTTTTTTTACTTTTTTCTTCTTCAGGTATTGATTTCTTGAAGAAGTCGCTCTTTTCTTTTTTACTTTTTTCTTTATGAGGCTGTAGATTTGTGGGTAGAATATCCTGTTCTTCTTCACATACTGTAAGACTAATAGTGCTTCATGCCCAACACAAAATCTTTTTTCTTCACATAGTTATCTTTTTTCATTGTACTGCCTCTCTTGAGACCAGAAATGATTCAAAAAATTGTTTTTTAATTCATCGTAGGTTTTGCACCTGAGCTCTACCCCTAAGATGCTGATAAGAACAGTTAATTTTTTCTGTATTATTTTAATTTTCAAAGTGCTATAAGCTTCAAAGCTCTTTATGGATATAACAGGGTGGATGTCCCCCTAATCCCAGAATTTAATAATTTCTACTTTGTCACTAGAAGTAATGCTTATTTGAATCAAATTAATACAAGAGTTTAAAGTTTGTGCCTCTTTACATTTTCCATGTACCTCTGATAGTTTCATGTCATGTAGTTGTAGTGTTTGTTGGATGGTATTCACTTCAGTTTCCATATTATTAAGTTTATCTTCTAATCAACCATAGTTTTGAATCCAACAGGTGGTAGTTGTTTTTTATCTTGCAACCTCTTTACAAGTTTCATGATGTTGTGCACCTAACCTGTGGAGGTCTGTTACTACTTTCTCCAGTTGATCTCCCATTTTTGTGTAACCCTGTTCTACTCTACTGATCTTATCCTCCCAATTTTTCATTTGTAAAGTCCTTGATGACTAGGTCAGTGGTGTCATTATGTGTTTTTATAATGTCAATTTGGTTTGCTGATTCATATGTATTTTTTCTCACAAAACGTTTTGCTGGATTGTACTTCCTTTCTATTGTGGTCTATTTGAATACTAACATTCTGAAATTGAAGACCAAACTGATTTTGGAAGGTCTAAGTTGTTCAGAAATATCATTTAAGTCTTGTGTATTTTGTTCAGATAATCCATTTATTTTGGACAACTCGGGTTGTGTTTGTTTATTTTGCCTAATATTAATAGTTTCAACTCAGAAATATCTGAAGATAGTTCAGTGTTCATGCCCGATTCTGGTCCGTTATGGTTACTCGCTACCAGTGTTTCAACGTACGTAATTAGTGATGATGTATTCTCAGGGAACCCATAAAAATCCTCAGAAACATCACTACTGTTTATAGCTCTATTCTCAGAAGGGTTTGATGGCTGCACTTCCTAAGAATCTTTAGGTTCCTGCATACTTAAAAGATGTTGCAGAAAGTAGTAATACAACCTACTAATAAGTCCTTTACCTACAGGTGGGGTATTAATCTTACATTTAGAATCAACATTAAATCAAAATTAACCACATTCTAGTACTTATGAAATTATTGATTATGGTGGATCTCTTATAAATTGGATAAAGATAGAACACTTTTAAGCATGTCCTGTTTGTTTATTTTCCCCCTCTTTTTTGGCTTGTTCAAAACTTTAGACTTTACATTTATTATTAGTATTGAAAATAAATAATAAACCTTTTATGACTTGATTCCATTTTTTACCAAATTATCCAATACTAAAAACTCTGAAGATTACTAAAAGTCCTTTTCTGCAGTAACTTTTACTGTTCAAAACGAACACCCGATATTTTCTCACGCTCGTCTTAACACTTAGCTACGTTGTAACTTTTTTTATCTCCCTAGTAACCAATTCTCACAGAGTAATTATCCTTGCTTTATAGTTTCTCTAAATAATGTGTTATCCTACAAGTAGTGCATGGGAGGAAGGAGGTAACAATGTCCCTAAATGAGCTCTTGTAGTATAACAGGCTACCTAAAGAAAATAATTACTCTGTGAAAGGAAATTGGTAGATAGGGTAATGTTTATAAAAGAAGAGAAGATTGATATAAGATGGGACAAGCTTGATAAAAACCGTTGGTGTGTTCACTTTGAACTTAAAGTTGCTGCTAAAAAGAACTTGTAAATATTTGGATAATTAAGGATTTTATAATATGATAATAAAAGGAAATTAAGTCAAATAAGTTTACTATTTATTTGAAGTTTGAAAGAAGAGTCTAATAAGCAGTAAGCTGAAAGTTTACTCACTCACGAATTAAAATCGTGTATCCTAGTTACGTTACAAAAGGAAGAATGTAAAAATAAAGCATTAAAAAGGAGTACAATCATAGGAAACGTTAAACCCAAATCAACATGGATTCAGAAAAGGCCGAAGCTGCAAAACACAACTTGCACTTCTAATTCATGACTTGTGCCGAATTATAGATGAGCAATCCCAGGTTGATTTAGTTCTATTAGATTTTAAAAAAAGGTTTCGACACTGTGCCTCACACTAAGTTACTTAGGAAACTTCGTGGTTACAGCATATCTAGACAAATATGCGACTGGGTTGCAGACTTTCTGAAGGACAGAACACAGTGTGTAGTTCTTTACGGTGAGCGTTCATCACGTACCGAAGTGAGGTCCGGGGTCCGCCAGGGTAGCGTGATAGGGCCTCTGTTGTTTCGCATATACATTAATGATTTATGTGACATAATAGGAGGGATGGAAAGATTATTTGCTGATGATGATATTATTTTATCGTGAAATCAAAACCCAGGATGACTGCACTTTGTTACAAGACGATATTATGAAAATAATTGCGTGGTGTAAAGATTGGAGGTTGGAGTTAAACGCTAAATAGTGCCAAGTCATGCGTGTAAGTAAAAAGATGACACCATTTAACTATGAATATAAAATTAATGATACTGTCCTTAGAACGGTAGATTCCGCTAAATACCTAGGGGTAACATTTCGTAATAATTTGTCGTGGAATGAGCATATCGGGAATGTAACTGGGAAAGTAAATCATATGATCAGATTTCTAGGACGTAATTTAAATCAGTGCACTCTGGAAGTCAAACGATTGTATACAAGTCACTAGTACGTCCTCACTAAGAATATTGTTGTTCTGTATGGAGTCCCCATCAAAAGGGGTTAATGGAGGCATTAGAGAAGGTCCAAATAAAAGCCGCCCAATTCGTGACAGGTATATATAGTTGGAGGGAAAGCGTAAGTGCGATGTATAAGGAGCTAGGTTGGGAAGACCTGGGACACCGAATGCGTTGCTCTCGACGGAAGCTAATTGCAAAATTCATGACTGACATATTTCGGAATGACAGCCAGGAAATATTGCTACCAGCAACATTCCTATCTCGGAATGACCGCTGATATAATATAAGAGAAATCAGGGCCAGAACCGATTCATTGTACTCATTTTTTCCACGAGCGATTAGGGAATGGAATAGAAAGGATTTACCGTGCGAGTAAACTTAAAATCTGACAGTAGTAGCTTTCGTTAAAGCGCTCCGGCCATCCTGATCTGGGATTTCCATGGTTTTCCCAAATAACTCCATGTGATTGCTGGGATGGTTACTCGCAATAGCCCATGGGCGCCTCTTGCCATATCCCGTATATCCCTTCCAAACCATTATCCTTTCAGATAGGTGCAATGCACCCTCTGTCACACACTTTTAGTGAATCACTGAGTAATAATAATAAAATACGACGAGAGGTTATAAATAAAATACGTTATGGCGACCGAGTAGACACGCAGCAACTAATAAAAATACAAGTTATCACGAGACCCAGCGAATAACCGATGCTTGTCGGTAAAGAAGAGTATGCTACGGGAACCTAACAACAAATCTACGCAGTGCCATCCTAATTACTCGACGTAAACATCGCAGACTGCAGACAGCTGTTTACTGACCGAGCAGTTCCTTTGCCTGCTCCCGCGGCTGGCTTGCCTTGCTACGTCAACAAACAATGCATGCCGTTGTAGGTTATAAAGATAAGTGTTTTTTTTTATACTGCACTAAAGTGGTTCAAATTATCATAATACGAAACTTTGGTTGTATGAGAATTATCATAATGCAGTTTAGACAAAATGACATATAATTGAGGTGGTGCTACTACTACTAACAGACAGTAATTGTCCACAAGGATACAGTGGGAAGTGTGTGGGAACATGGTTAGCAGTTCAAACCTTGTTTAAACATTGGTTTATTACAATTATTAATGATAATGCTGAAACTTACAGAAAATGTTACAACTATAATATCAAATACCACCAATCCTGGTCTTGCAAACGAAGATATGAATAATCTTGTTATCAAAAAATGATATAATATTATGGACCAAACCTTGGTCTTGCAACTTATACCTTGAATAACCCTTATAATTACAAACAATCCTACTTATACCAAATTATAGAAAATAACTAGCATGGCTCTTAATAATCTACTAGCCAAATACAATTTTATATTTGAGCCAGACCGCTAACGACGAGGTAGAAAGCGACACACTGGTAGTAGTAATTGACAGTGAAAATGACTAATATAATGTCAAATAACACCGGCCGACAATTCCACGTAGACTAATAACAGAAATAACAAGACCAGCTCGTTCTCGTCTACCAGCATCTAACACTCGGCCAGTAGGACCAAACACAATTTATGGCTGAGGCACACCGCTAACGACGAGGCGGAAGGCGACACTTGTGGTTGCAGTTGACGGCCCCAGCTCCAATACCGTCCCAGGGCGAGAAGGCAGGTTTCAGCTTGAAAGGTACCACCCGGGTCGATCGCTGCGGTGTTCCCCAAGCTTCGGGACAACACTCTCGGTGAAGAGTGTACCGGAGAAATTCCCTCTCTGCAGGTGGTCGAAGCACGGTTGCGAGGGACCCACCATTTCACCAGAAGTATAATCCACGGGCGGCCCGGTCAAACCATCAAGCTGAGTCATGGCCACTGCGAGAAATACCAGGCATAACCAATCGACTGTTGACTGCCTCACTGACTGCTTCCTCCTTAGTCCCGCAACGCTATCACTCCGGGAAACATTAGCGGAATGCCGATCGCGTGCCTCCAACTGCACGGCCACTCAGGGCCGACCGACTGACTGCCTCCCTGGCCGCCCGGTCCAACCCGGACCCCGCAGCCCCACCGGACCTCCAGCCTCATGGCGACACAGGGAAGCACTCCGCTTCCGACGGACTGACTGGCTGGCAGACTGACCAAGACTAACTGCGACTAACTTCCCGCTCGGTTCCGTGTCCCCACATATATACCACTATCGCCAGGAGCCCCAGCGCTCTCTAGCGGGGGAACACCAAAGAGGAAACAATCACGAGCAGAAGAGAAGGCAAAGATACAACAAGAGCCGAGCACGGCTCAATAATTAATAATTTTATATGAACTAAAAAATTGTTGCTTTTGATTCAACATTAGTTTTGGAGTCAAAGTTAATAGCCCACCTGTAGGTTATGGACATACTAGTAGATTGTATTACTTTCTGCAACTCTTTTAAAAAAATGTAGGAGCCTAAAGATCATAGGGAAGGGCAGCCATCGAACCTTTCTATTTATTTATTTATCAATCTTGTTTCATGGATCCCTGCTGAGGAATCACCTCTGGGATGTGAAACATGTCATGGTTAATACACATACATACAATATGAGTCATAATCACAGTAAAAACAATTATATGTTACAAAGAAAAATTAAGAGAAAAAAATAAACATAAATTTTTACAACTGAGTTTTGCAAAAGTCATATTGAATACAAATAATTATTTTGTTCAAATTCTTGAATGGAGTAGATGCCAATAAGATAATCTCTCAGTTTTTCTTTAAATATAGCGAGCGTGGCGGTGTAATGGTTAGCGTTCTCGCCTCGCATTTGGGAGGACGGCGGTTCGAATCGCCGTCCGGGCATCCAGATTTGGGTTTTTCATGGTTTCCCAAATCACTCCAGGCAAATGCCGGGATGGTTCCTTCAAAAGGCCATGGCCGAATGCCTTCCCATTCCTTGCCCCCATCGATGCCCCCCATCCTTTCCGGTCTCTAAAGACCTCGCTGTTGAGAGACGTAAAACAGTTAAAAAAAAAAAACTTTAAATATATCTTTATTTTCTGCAACTTTTTTATACCCTTGGGAAGTTTATTAAACAGATGTATACCAGAATAATTAACTCCTCTTTGTACTAATGACAGAGATGTTTGTGGTTTGTGCAAGTTATTTCTGTTTCTTGTATTGAAGTTGTGTACCTGTGAATTAGAAGTAAACAGGTTAAAATGATCTATGACAAAGCACATGAGAGAATATATATACTGAGAAGTCATTGTAAGAACATTGAGTTTTTAAAAAGTTGTCTGCAAGAAGTTCTTGGTTTTACCCTACACAACATCCTAATAGCTCTTTTCTGTGCTATGAAAACTTGTTTACTTTGTGAAGAGTTTCCCCAAAAAATTATGCCATATGATATTACTGAATGAAAATATGAGGAGTAAATCTGTTTCGTTAATTCTAGATCTGCTGTTAGAGAAAGTGTTCGTATTGCAAAGGTGACACTACTTAACTTCTTCAGTAGTGAAGTGATATGTTCATGCCAACAGAGTTTCTCATCTATTTCAATACCAAGGAATTTCATACTCTTTGTTTCTAATATTGTGTTATTTCTATAGCTTACTTGTAAATCTGGCTGTGGATAATTTTATGTTTTAAACCTAATGTAATGTGTTTTTTTCTTCAAAATTTGATTTTAATGAATTTGCCTCAAACCAATTTGCTGCTTCACTAAGTACTTCATTTACATTAAATTCTAGATTGCTGTTTGGTGTTTTTCTCACAGTCAGGTTAGTGTCATCTGCAAATAAAACACTCTTAAGTTTGTCAGATAAGTTTCCAGGAAGGTCATTGATGTACAACAAAAAGAGGAGAGGTCCTAGGACAGAACCTTGTGGAATTCCATGTCTTATTTTCTCCCAGCCTGATGAAGCATCTTTACTTATTTTAGGATAAAAAATGTAAACTTTTTGCATTCGACTTTCCATGTATGATTTAAACCATTTACCTGCAATTCCATAAATACCATAGTATTCCATTTTCTTCAAAAGTAAATCATGATTTACACAGTTAAATGCTTTTGCAAGATCACAAAATATTCCTACAGGGCTCATTTTATTATTCAATTCCTCAAATGTGTTATTTAAAAATGAATATATAGCCATTTCTATAGATGATCCTTTTTGGAACCCAAATTGTGATTTAGTGAGTATATTATTTTGGGTAACATGTTTTATTACTCTACAATACATGACTTTTTCAAAAATCTTTGAGAATCCGGAAAGTAATGAAATGGGATGATAGTTATCTACACATGTTGACTCTCCTTTTTTAAACAACGGTTTTACAATTGCATATTTTAGTCTATTTGGAAACACACCTTGCATTAACGATTCATTACAAATGTGGGCAAGTACACGATCGATACAGTCTGAACATCTTTTCAGTAATTTACATGAAATATTGTCATAGCTGGAAGAATTTTTAGGCTTTAATTGTTTCATGAGTTTATTTATTTCTGAGACTGTTACTGCTGGCAATTTCATTTCCACAAATCTATTTGGATAAGCAGTCTGAAGAAGCCTTAGGACATTATGTGGGGACTGCTTATCTATGCCTAATTTCTCTACAACTGTAGTAAAATGTTTGTTAAATATTTCACAAACTTCCCCTACTTCACTATGAACAGATCCATTTTGTTCTATTTTTATGTCTGTGGAGTGATTTACAGATTTTGCTGTTTCACTTTTTATTATATTCCATATAGTTTTCATCTTATTGCCTGAATTCTCTATTTTCTTTGATATATACCTGTTCTTGGCCTTTCTTATTACATTTCTTAGTATTTTAGAATAAAGTTTATAATGAGCTTTCAGTGTATAGTTTTCTGATTCTCTAACTTTTAAGTACAGGTCAGATATTCTAATACCCTTTGTTATTCATCCCTTACCCAGTTCATTGTTTGGAGTATTGACTACTTTCCTTTTTTCAAAACTTCCTTCGAAAAGTGTTAGAAATATATTGAGAAAGGAATCAAATTTTGCATTAACACCCTGTGCATTATACACTTCTGACCATTGTTCATTATTTAAGGACTCTATGAAATGTTTTATATTGTTTTCATTAATATTTCTTCTATAAACCCAGATTTTCTCTATCTGCTTAATAGCGTTTCTGGACTTGATACATAGCAGCTGGGCATCATGATCTGAGATACCATTTATTACTGGAAGTATGTTGTAATTACTGTACTGAGAGATATCCATAAAAAAATTATCAATTGCAGTCCTGCTATTATATTGTATTCTAGTAGGAAAATTTACAAGTGCCCTTAAGTTAAAAGACAATATCAAGGCTTCCATATCTAGCCTCTCATTGCTGTGATTGAGAAACTCAACATTAAAATCTCCACATAAAACTATTTGTTTGTTATTTTTGAAACATAGTAGTAAAGACTCTAACCGTGATAAGAACAGACTAAAATTTTCTGAGGGGGCCCTATAAATTGCTATTACTATGAGCTCTTCCTTACCATATTCTAGTTTAGTAACACAGCATTCAATGTGTTGTTCTATACAATACTTACTTACACCTACACTATTGCACTGAATATTATTTTTAACAAAAATGGCAACTCCACCTTTCTCCATTTTACATCTGCAGAAATGAGAACTTAGTTTATAATTTGGAATGTACAGCTGAGATATTCCTGTGTCAGACAAATGATGTTCAGATATGCACAAAACATCTACTTTGAGATTTCTGGAATTTTGAATCTCTTCTAGGCATAAGGTAATGTTGTCAGTTTTACTAAATATCCCCCTTATATTTTGATGGAGAATGGTGGTCTGAACTCTTTGATTCAATGAATTTAAATTGTTTACTTTATTCGTACATACTGGTATGTCAGATGGAATTTCTAATTTTGTTAAGTTTTGATCAGGAGAGATGTTAATTTCTTTTAGACATCTTAATACATTTATTTTATTTACCCTAAAAAATGGCTGCGACTTAACACCACTTATAACAGGAATACCTCTTTCACTAACCTGGCATATCCTGATCTCAGCAGCAATAAGAAGTGAAAGCTTCCTTTTACCTCTGAAATTCAGATGGAGTCCATGGCGAGTATAGCTGTCCCTACCAATGCAGGCCACTTCTATCAAATCAATATGGGAATTTGCTGGCTGCCAGAGAACCCTTTCCAATGATGCATTTGTATGCCTAATGTTATGCCACATCCAGGGTTTCTCATAACGCTCAAGCAAACCCACAAATCCCACATTCATCTGACGTGTGTTCCTGGAAATGTGAGCAATGTCTTCCTCAATTGAATAATTGAGGCTCCTTATCAAGACTATTTCCTGGTCCCCCCACAATTACAATACAATCCTCCTTTGAGAAATCTTTCTCTAAGTCTTCCACATTTGCTACAACACTTCCAAGATCTGCATTTGGTTTGAAAATACTGGCCCCAAGTCAGACTGAACCATCTCACTGATTCCCCTCTCATAACTGCTTCCAAGTAACAGTACCTTCCTACGTTTAGATACTCCCTTAAAAGTTCTCCCTTTTACTTTACAAGATCCCAGATCATTCAGTCCAACTTGATGGTCCTCAAAGTCACCATCTAGATCCTCCAATGGCCGAAACACATTGGATGTCTCCAGCTGTAAACCAGCAGACAGACAGGGTCTCCTGCCTCTCCTGCCAGAGCTGACTTCCCTCCACTCACTGTTCTGCCTAAGCCTAAGAACAGAGTTTTCTGCCTACAGGGCCTTTAAGTCCCTCTCTGCAGATGCCAGATCTGACTGGAGTTTCAGAATCCGCTGCTCCTGATTAATAATTCTGCAGGAGTGACAGTTCCAGGCAATACTAACATAAGAGTCACTGTTAGTAACATCGCTGCACCCCCAGTGAAACCAGCGCCCGCAGTCCCGGCACATCACTCCTTCTCTTACTGGTCTTCAGCAATTTCCACCCTTAGTATCCATTATGATACTTTCAGACAAACTTAATAACTTAGGAGAATAAAAACTTTAAAAAGTTTACTCTTTAAAATACTTTTTAAAAGCTTAAGAACTTAATTAACTACTTGTGTTTCAGTTGCCAAGGAAAAGTAAAAGTAGGATTCTAAGAAAAATGCTAAACAAATACTATGTGAATTAAAAACACTTATGAACTACAAGACTTACAACAGAAACAAAAAAATAATATTAAAAGAACTTTAAACAAACCAAATTTGACACCCTAGAACTCTTGTTCTGAACTAACCTCAAATGTAAACAAATAAAACTTGTTTACACTTTACTGATTTTCTATTTAAAAAAACAGTTCAATATTACTTAATAACTTCACAATTTACTGATAAACAAAACTAATGCAGTAAAAGCAAACTACTATGAAATTCTGTTACGCTGTACCAAGAATATTGATACTAAACGTTAAACACGGATGTAATCACAAGCCAGGGAACACTAAATCTACAATTTACGGATGTAACAAGGCCTATAGATAAGATCACTGATAATACGAACACCAAAAACTAATGTAAATGATATTAACATTCTATAACAAAAATCTGAGCTTAAGCCTAGCGTTCAAAAATATAAACAAACAGAAAATAAACACCGAACAGATCACAGCACTAAATCGCAAATTAAATTTTTCTGCACTAATAAAAACACTCACTAACACTCACAGTAGTAGAATGTATTGGAATTTAGAGTTTTAAATTACTATTATAACAAAAACTAACTATTAACTATATTTAATTATAATTTAAATACACAGGATCGCGTGGTACATTCTTCTACGATATACTCCTGAGAATACAATGATAAACAGAAATGATGTTTCTGAAGATTTTTATGGGTTTGCTGAGAACACATAATCACTGGTTATGTATGTTGACACACAGGTACCGAACAACGATAACAGACCAGAATCGGACGTGAACAATATACTGTCTTCTGATATTTCTGAATTTAAGCAATTGGTATTAGGCATATTTTGACGGTTAAAATCTGAGTTGACTGAACAAAAAAATGAAATAACGGAACAATTCAAACAATCACGGTCACAGTTATAATCTGAGTTGGCTGAAAAAATGGATGGCATATCAGAACAAGTCAGACAATCCCATTCACAATTAGAATTTGAGTTGTCAGAAATTAATAAATCACATAAGGACTTAAAGGATCAATTTAATTCACAATTTCACAGTGTTACTACTCAAATAGATACTATTAGAGGGGAAGTAGAAGCTAGTAAAATGTTTTGTGAGAAAAATATGTACAAATTAACAAGCCAAATTGACATGATAAAGACACACGGAGAAACCACTGACCTAGCCATTATGGATTTAACATTAAAAGTGAAAACTTCAGGAGATAAAATCTATATATTGGAACAGAGCTACATGAAAATGGGTAATCAAGTGAAGAGAATAGAAACAGACCTCAATACATTAGCTACACAACAACATCAAACTCGTACAGAAGTAGTAAGGCAAAAAACAGCCACCACCTGCTTAGTCCAAAACTTTGATACACTAGGAGATAAACTAAAAGATATGAAACATGGAAAAATTAAGTATATACTTGAATCAAGTTACACCCCATGTGAAGACCCTGTTGTTGGGTGATTTTCCTTTCTTTCCATGAATCCTGAAATAGAAGAAATAATGCGAGAAGAGGCTGTGGAAGCAGAGAAAACAAGCAGAATTGAAGAAGGAAGTAGATGTGTCTGATCAAGAAATGGCAATGCATTTTGGCAGTGTAGTTATCTCAGTGCGGCAGAAGTTTATGACAAAAAAGGAGAAAAGTAATATTTGCAGAAAGGGAGTAAGACGAAAGAGGAGGAAGTTGCATCTGCATGAAGAAGCAAAGAATGTGATTAGGAAGAAAGGAAGAGAGAAAGAAGAAAGTTGGAAAAGCAAAAGAGGAGGAAGTTGCATCTGCATGAAGAAGTAAAGAATGTGGTTAGGAAAAAAGGAAGAGAGAAAGAAGATAGTTGGAAAGAATAATAAGTTGAATTTGTGGGAAGAAGCAAAGTATGTGAGTAGAATGAAGGAAGAAGATGTTATTAACGTCATCTCACAACTCTACTTTGGTAACAAGTTTTTAACTCATGTTTAGAAAGAGGACAATGAGATAAAGATATTTAAATTTTCATGTAAAGTCCTCGGTAGAGACCATGGGAACTCGTACACAGCAGCCTACCCAAATGAGTAAGAGATTCGGAATTAAGTCATATAAGTTTACTATTTATTTGAAGTATGAAAGAAGAGTCTAATAAGCAGTAAGCTGAAAGTTTACTCACTCACAAATTAAAACTGGTCGTGTATCCTAGCCAGGATACAAAAGGAATGCATTAAAAAGGAGTACAATCATGAAAATACGACGAGAGGTAATAAATAAAATACAATACTCTTCATTTCTGTAAAAGTCAGTTTGAGTGTTTACTTAATGAGTCTGAGTGGAAATTATCATGGGAGATGTTGAGCAATGAGGAAAAATTGAATGTAAAGATTTTATGTACCCATATTGTAAAAATGTGCATGTTTTAAAATGTCCACCAGAAGGGTGTAGCATAGCCATATGATAGGAGCTGCTCCCAAAGCTGATGAACCGGGAGACCGAGAACTGCCTGTGCGATTTGTAATACCACCGCGTGGATATTAAATTTCCTGGCCGGTCCGTGGCAGTACCAATAAAAACCCCAGATGCATGCCGGGTTCTGGAAGTCTGTTAAGAACGCCCACAAAACTGACTTTTGGTATGTGGAAGCACACACCTGGCAGTCTCCCAGGAATGGCCATGCTCATCAGACACATCACCCATGTGTGAGTTTCTCGAACCGCCTCTCTAATGTTGAACTGTTTTCAGTTATAGTTATGTAAATGCGAGTGAGATTGGTAAAGAACTGTTAATGTGAACTATTTTAACTAAGAATTCTGCAACCTTCGGGTGTATATATAGAAGCCTGATGAACTTTAAGATCGCGACTGGTGTGGGTAAAGATTTGAACTTGCTTTCTTTGTGTGACAATGTTTAGTTGGTAGAAACTACACATACGTTCCCAGTGTTAGCAACATTTTGTATATGTAATTTCTTAACTGGAACACATATTTTCCACAGCCATGCATTGAAAACTTCTAAATTCTGCATGCAGTATGAAATATTATGTGGGTGCTTATATAGAAAAGAAATGATGCTTGGTATAGTTTAAAAAAAAAATAGTATAGAGAGAAGGAATTTATCACTGAACATAACAAATGATATGGTTGTGAAAAATAAATTATACGTAAATAGTGACAAAATACTTATAGGCAATGAAAATAAACCACCACTCAATGCATGGTGAATTCTTAAATGCATGCACTCATTGCGATATTTTGGTATAAATATGTTATATGGTAAGAGGATCAGATGTGTACATGTCAAGACTCTTTTTTATTACAAGTATACAATTATTTATTTATTTTTATTACATTTCATTCATTTTTTATTATTATCAGAGTATTATTTTGTTTATTATACTAAGTTTTTGCATTAAGCTTATTTCACTTTGATTAACTGTTATAAATATCACTGGTCAACTTCTTCCCCTTCATTGCCACCCACAAACTTCCAATTGGTTCATCTGTGGTTTAATAATGTGGTTCATCTTATGTGTACACATATGATCCACATGGCATACGCCATCCTCTAATCATGATCAACGTTTACACCAAAATATTGGAAATGTGTTCGTAATATTCTCCTTCAAACTTAAAATATGTGGTTGTCAACACATGGTGGAAAATATCAATCATTTTTTGATCAAAATACCTCCTTAACAGATCTAAGGAGTCGACCAAGGGAACACGAGTAAAAAGAGAGACCACATCGAAGCTCACCATTAAATCACCAGGATCTAACTTCATGTTGTCTAAGATTTCCACAAACTCACTGGAATTTCGAATACTGCGATGAGCCTTCCCTACGAATGGGTTGAGAATATCTTTGAGGTATTTAGCCAAAAAGTACGTAGGGCTATCAATTGTACTTACAATAGGTCGCATAGGTACTCCTACTTTATGTACTTTCGGTAGACCGTACAACCTGGGAGGAACAGCAGCACGGGGTTGGAGTCGTCTTTTCACATCTTCTGGTAGTTCTAAGGAGCGGATCAGCTTCGTAGTCAAGTTGGTTAGCTTAGATGTAGGGTCACGGTTAATCTTCCTGTATGCTTGGTCTCCAAAAGCTGCATAATTTTACTATGATAGTCCATCTTGCTTAAAACCACCGTGCAGTTACCCTTGTCTGCAGGAAGAATGACAATATTTTCGTCTTTCTTCAACTCACGAAGCGCACGCCTCTCTTCACTTGAGATGTTTGATTTAGGAAATTTACCTTCACAAAGCACCCGACATGTTTCACGCCTTATCTCCTCCGCTTCTTCCGCAGCTAGCGTGCAAACCGCAATTTCAACAACACTGATAATCTCCTGATAAGGCACAGATTTAGGTACCGGAGCAAAATTGAGGCCCTTCGATAAAACAGATGACGTAGCAGGATCAAGTTCTCTGTCTGATAGGTTAACAATAGTTCGCGCTGAAACATGTGGCTTCGTGGAAAATTTCGTTGAAATCCGCTCAAATTTCGAACATTGTCTGGCCGACACACGTTGTTGCAGCTTGAAGCTATACGCTGTAGTACTGCCATCTACCCACTCCCAGGCATCCACAGATAATGCGTTAGCAAGGTAAAGATGACACGATAGCAGCGCCTTGCCAATCCGGTCCAAAGCTTGTCTCGTGAAACGAATACGTTGCTTTACCAAAGCAAGGCTTGCACGACGCAAAATTCTCACTGCTGCGGCCGAAGTAATTGGATGACGTATTCGGGCATGATCACGACATCTTTGAAGAAACGCCAGATTGCACAAAAGCTTGGCCTTTTTATTACGTAGCATTTCTAACTGTTTTACAGAACGAAACATCTCCTCCCCGTAAAGGCTAGTGATGTAGGATCGTAATTTTTCACGGCGTTGAATATTAATATATTTTTCTCTGGCTTCCAGCCGTGTTAATATATCATATTTGCGGGACATTTCGAAGGCGTCCATCTCTGCCTCCATTCTCAACCAAATGTCATTGTATAACTGTTTGTTTATTCAGCCGCTGCTACGGAAACGGTGGAAAACAAAAACCAACACAACGCGATTACGTCATCTGCTCTTCTGCTCGTTACCGGCGCGAAACTGTTTCAGCATTTTAATCGCCGGGTTCCAGGCCGCACTGAGTTGATAACCAGTGTCCCTGTTGACTAATAAATCAGTTAATCTTATTTCTACAGCCTCTGTAATAACGCTGTCGTATTTCTTAAATAGCAGTTGGTTGCTTATTCATTAAGAAATGTGCCGTGTTGTATTTATATTGTGATTCTATTTATATTATTTCGGAAGATATCTTTTGTGCAGCTTAATCAAATAATTAATTTGTTAGTCCCTTTTTGCACAAATTAAAAATCACTCTTTTATTTTAAATTAAATACATTCATTAAATACATTATCGGACTTCTTCCTAGCAAGTTCTCCTTAGCTGCTGCTCTAATCAATCTCTTAGTATCTGTGTATCCCCCGTTGTTATGGAAACTTCCTCAAAAGAGTACTCACCGGCCCGTGGCATGGAACGCCTACCTCAAGGATGTTATTGTAGTATCGGTAATGCTACAGCCCCCCCAAGTTTACCATACCATTTGACATCCATACCATTATAAATGGTTATGGTAAACTTTCCTGTAAATGTTACCTTTTAGGTAAGGAGAGCTTATATTTTACATTTGGCTAATAAACGTGCTGATGGTTCGCTGGGACACACTGTGTATCGGAAGCCTACCCATACCGACTTATATTTAAATGCCAACAGCTGTCATCATCCGGCACAACGAAACTCTGTATTAACTACCTTGGTACACAGAGCACAAAGGATTTGTGACAAACATAGCCTGGCTGGTGAATTGGACTATCTCCGGAATACGTTTTTAAATAATGGTTATAATCAGGGACAGATTACTCGTGCGTTTAAACAGAAGGAAAATCGACGGAGAGATCAGAGTGATACCAAGGGCCTTGCGTTTCTGCCGTTTGTGGGTGCCCTAAGTTTCAAAATAGGTAGACTGCTATCACAACACGGAGTCAAGACAATTAATAGACCACCCACTAAAATTAGTAACTTGGTCGGCAGCGTTAAAGATGACCTAGGTTTACGAACCCCTGGTGTATATTATATACCTTGTGAATGTGGCCGCGGCTACATTGGACAGACGCAGCGATGCATTGTGCAGCGATGTGTAGAGCACGCCAGAAATGTTCGTCTTGGTCAAGAAGAAAAATCTGCGGTGGCCGAACATAGTGTGCAAGAAGGTCACACTTTTGAATTTGAAAAAAACAACCATTTTAGCCCGGGTAAAAGATTTTTGGGCCAGCGTTATTACAGAGGCTGTAGAAATAAGATTAACTGATTTATTAGTCAACAGGGACACTGGTTATCAACTCAGTGCGGCCTGGAACCCGGCGATTAAAATGCTGAAACAGTTTCGCGCCGGTAACGAGCAGAAGAGCGGATGACGTAATCGCGTTGTGTTGGTTTTTGTTTTCCACCGTTTCTGTAGCAGCGGCTGAATAAACAAACAGTTATACAATGACATTTGGTTGAGAATGGAGGCAGAGATGGACGCCTTCGAAACGTCCCACAAATATGATATATTAACACGGCTGGAAGCCAGTGAAAAATATATTAATTTTCAACGCAGTGTATACATTTGTTACTAGCATCTAATGACCAGTTATTTTCTTACCAACCAGTTACCATAATAAGTTTCACTGTAATTTATGACTACATATTATATCATCTTAGTTACTATTTATGTTGAACAGTACACACACTTCACAGCAATTTTTGAGGAATGCTATCCTATGTTAGTTACTATATATGAGTGAAATTAGTAAACAGTGTAATTACATCATTTGTCAAAAGTTTCAATAGAAAGAAAAACTATATATCATTTTAATAATTGTGAACAACTTTGTCACCTTCCCCTTCCATACACCATATATACTATTTTATCAGTCATTCTTAGTTATTAAATTCCAAGAAGAAAATTCTTTTACAGAGTAAAATGAGCTCTGAAGCAGAAACTCTTTCAGTTTGGACTTAAAGTAGTTGGATTTTCGTAGATAACATTTAATTTCTGTTAGTAAGACATTGAATAAGCTCCAGTAAATGCTATGCCTTTCTGTACTTTTGACAGTGATTTGTAATCCTTGTGAATATTATATTTATTCCTAGTATTATGGCTATGTATATCAGCATTAAGATTGAAGTGTTCAGGATTTTCCACTACAAATGATAGTACGGAGTATACATATTGTGCTGGCATTGTTATTACACCTACGTTTTAGAATAGATTTCTGCACGATGTCTGTGGGCTTGCTCCACAAATAGTTCTTACAGCAATCTTTTGTAATTTAAATACCCTCTGTGCTTGTGATGAGTTTCACCAGAATGAGATGCCATAAGTGAGCATGGAGGGAAAATATGCAAAATATACTAACTTTCTGGTTTCTATATTAGCTATTCTAGATGTTACCCT
Organism: Vandiemenella viatica; assembly: GCA_031002005.1. Classification (NCBI taxonomy): domain Eukaryota; kingdom Metazoa; phylum Arthropoda; class Insecta; order Orthoptera; family Morabidae; genus Vandiemenella; species Vandiemenella viatica. Next base: position 7,278,329 of record JARYHS010008075.1, on the reverse strand, counting down.
CAGTGAAAATGTTGCAGAATTCAGTTTATTAAGAAGTTGTTGAATATGTTGTGTCCAGTTCAATTTGTTATCTATATATACACTCAGGAAATTTGTGAAACTGCTTTCATTGATTGGTTTTCCTTCTGATATCACATTATAGCTGTCCTTTGTTTTATTTTTTTTAACAAACTGAAGTAACAGTGTCTTTTCTACATTAAGTATTAGTTTGTTGGCATTAAACCACCAGTTAATTTTCTTTATTGCATCATTTGCTCTGTTTTCGAGGTTTTGTGCTGATGGATCTTTCAATGATATGCTGGTATCATCTGCAAAGAGCACCATGTGTTCATTATCACCTAGTATATGTGGGAGATCATTTATATAGATTAAGAACAGCAGAGGGCCAAGTATTGGAACCTGAGGCACACCACGTGTAACTATATCCAATTCTGAGTTAATAACATCTCCTTTATTAGCATTTGTCAGATATGAAGGGTGCAGATGCTTTTGTGAATTCGTGTTGTGATAACAGTGAGGTTCTATTGTTCCCAGATTAAGCATTCTGTTTACTGTGGTTATGCGTTTACTGACACTTCCAAATTTCTATTACCTTTAATGCACAGTTCATTCTAAAAGACAGTCATCAACCCTGTTCAACACTTTGCTAAATAATTTAATTTCTGTAAAGAGCAACAGTGGTGATAGGCTCAGTTTTAAATGAAGTTATACAAGGAAAAAACATTCACTTCATTTATTGTAAAATGATTTAATTTAATTTAATTTAATTGCAATGGAGCACAGGCTCCGGTGGCAATTTCCCTACACTCCCATCTTCCCCCTATCCTGCACCTACCTACATTTGCCCTCTACAAATTTTATCTTTAAATTCTTTCAGAGTTTTCGGTAAATTATTCATCATTTCTCTTGGTAACTCATTCTAATCCCTGACAGCCTTACCTAAAAAAGAGAATCTTCCTACACCCGTGTGCCTGAAATCGAGTGCCAGCTTGTGGTCGTGGTCATCTTTTCCCTTCCATGCACTACTTTTCATACCTTTTGCAATATCTTTCCATGCCTCATCACCAGTATATGCCCTGTACACTCCCATGACCCTCCTAATTCTCCTCCTGTCTTGCAATGAATCCCATTCCAGCTCCTTTATCATATCCATCACTGATTGCATTCTGCGATAATTTCCAGAAACAAATCTAGCAGCCCTTTTTTGCACCCTCTCCAACTCCTGTATTTGATACGTAAAATGAGGGTCCCATACTACACTACCATATTCGAGCAATGGTCTGACCAAAGTTTTGTAACCCAATTCCTTGACTTCTCTCGTACATCCCCTCATCACTGTTATCAAAAGTAATTCCAAGATATTTACATTTCAAGTCTTCAGCAAGCAATTCTTTACCCACCATATATTCATAATTAACCTTTTGTTTTTTATTTGTGTATCTAATAAGCTGACTCTTCTTTGCATTTATCTTCATTCCATGTTTACCAACCCAACCAGATATCCTGTCCAGATCACCCTGCAACTGTTTACAATCCTCTATCGTTTTGATTCTTTTATACAGCATTATCTCATCTGCAAACAATCTTATTTCAGATAGTAAACAATCAACACAATTATTCATTAGAATAATGAATAGCAATGGTCCCAATACGCTACCCTGTGGCACACCCATTTTTACTTCCACTTCTTTTGATACTATATTTCCTACCCTAACTTTCTGTTTTCTACCTTTTAATAATTCTTCTACCCAGCAAATGACTTTCTTATCCACTCCAATGGTTTTTACCTTATTTACTACCATTTTATGGCTTACTCTGTCAAACGCCTTAGACAGATCTAGTGCCACACTATCAATGTGGCCTCCCTTGTCCATTTCATGCACTACTTTTCATACCTATTGCAATATCTGGTATCAGGAAACAACATAATCTTGGCAATGAAAGTCCAATCAAACTCAGCCCCTCTTGTGGAAGGTTACCTTCTGAGACACACAACAATTTCAGCTTTCACTCATTAATGACAATGGAATCAGGAACCCCTTCGTAAAATGTCTTACATCTACATCTACATCTATACTCTGCGATTCACAATTACTGTGGGTGGCAGAGGGCGCTAAGCATTAATCCTATTTTAGAGTATTCCAATCCCGAACAGAACGAGGAAAGGAAGAATACATAAATGTATCAGTACGGCATCTTATCTCTCGAATCTTATCCCTCCTGTCATTGCGACCTAAATAGGTTGGCGGAAGAAGTATTTCGTTGCACTCGTAAATTAAAGATTTTCGCATATTCTCCAACAAATTTAAACGAAAACGAAGTCGTCTGTCCGCCAAACAATCCCAGCCTAACCCACGTATCAGCTCTGTGACACTTACATAAGGACTGTAACTAGCGGTCACGAATCGAGCGGCTCTCCTCTGTACTTTCTCTAACGTGTCAATCAATCCCTTGTGATACGGATCCCAAATTGCACAACAGTATTCCAAATGCGGACACACTAGTGTTTTGTATGCTATTTCCTTTGCATGAGCATTGCAGCTTCTCAAAATACGAACTATAAAACGTAGTTTTGAATTAGCTTTGCCTGCGACTGAAGTTATGTGCAAGTCCCATTTCATGTTGCTTTGTACGGTTACGCCTAGATACTTCAGGGAATCGACCGTGTCAACAACTGAATTGTTAACTTTGTACTCTTGAGCAAACGGGGTCTTTTTATTACTTATTTGCATTGCCTTGCACTTTTTACAGTTTAGTGGAAGCACCATTCCGAAATAACATCCAGATCACACTGTATTTCTAAGCAATCGTCAGAGCACCCCACTTCCCTATAAATAAGTGCATCATCAGCAAAAAATCGCATCCTGCAATTAACGTTGTCACCGAGATCGTTTATAAAAATTAAGAAAACAAGTGGTCCTATTACACTTCCTTGAGGAACGCCCGAAGTAACATCTAGCTTTGAAGAAGCTTCCCCGTCAACAACGACATACTGTGACCGACCAGTTAGAAAATCCCATATCCATTTGCAGATCTGATCAGATATACCGTACGCTCGAATCGTCGCCAAATGGCAGTTATGTGGTACAGAGTCAAAAGCCATCTGGAAATACAAGAAAATAGCATCAACTTGTGATCCTGCATCGATAACCTTCATTACGTCATGCGAAAATAGAGCCAGTTGCGTTTCACATGAACGGTTTTTACGAAATCCGTGTTGGTTTGCTGTAAGTAACTCGTTTTCATCCAGAAACTTCATAACGTTAGAGCATATAACATGCTCCAGAATTCTACTGCAGACAGATGTTAGAGATGTGGGTCGATAATTCCTAGGATCTCTCTTATCACCTTTCTTGAAAACGGGAATCACCTGCTCTATTTTCCAGTCAGAAGGTACTTTTCTTTTTTCTAAAGATTTACGAAATATATCTTATAGAAATGGTTATATTTTTTCCGCGTATTTCGAAAATAATCTTACTGGAATACCATCAGGACCCGGCGCCTTCCCCCACTTCAGGAGCTTTAATTTCTTTATGATACCTACACTATCAATTTGAACTGGATACATCTTAAATTCTACACGCCGTGCAAAAGCGAGAATGTTTTCCATGTTTTCGTCAGTGAAAGAATTTTTAAATTTGGTGATAAATACGGTAGCCTTTTCGTGGCTGTCATTAACTTCCTGACCATCTTGTAGTAGAACTGACATATTGTTGTCACTACCACTAACTTTTTTTACATACGACCAAAATTTCTTTGGGTTTTCGTTGAGACTCTTAGAAAGTGAGTTGCATCTAAAGTCATTAAAAGCCTCGTGCATCGCATTCTTAAGGGGGTAGGTACACCTAACACATATAAATATTTGATAAAGTTGAGATGTCATTTTCTCCAAATCTATTTAAATTTGAGGGTTCAAATTTCATAGCTCCATAGAACTGTTATAACTAGATATAAAAATTAATTTTTAAAATAAAAATATTGTTTAACAATAGGATAATGTACCATCCAAATAGACAGTGAAAATATATTGTTGTAAAGGGTTTTAAAATAAAAGGCGTAGTATTTGAAATTTTTCAGAAATGTTCTTTTAATATTGTAAACTAATATCAAGGCAACAAGTTGAACCTATAATATAACATATTTAACTCTATATTTTTTATTAATAAATTTTTTTGTCAAGAAAATAAAATTTTTGCTTTTTTTTTGCTTAAATATAAAGGCATATTTTTCATTTGGGAAAAGCTGCATAAACAATAATGGTTCAGACTGTAGTACTTAGTATGTAGAACATGTCATGCAAATTTGAAAAAGATCTATGCATATGGAAAAAGGTTATCTTTAAAACCGTTTGATGAATTGCTGTTTTGAGATATTTAAGGTTAAAGATTTAGATCACCTTCAAGTGCAGTAAGATTTAAATGGCTGTCAATCGTGCAGGGCATTGCTTAATCACACATAATTTCCACGCTGTTGAAGATATTTAAATAATTTTTTCACTAAAATGACGCCAAAACTATAAACTGTTTTTGTGAATAATAAAAAAAAATCATTTTTTTGAAACCTGATAAGTGTACCTACCCCCTTAACATGTTCTCTTGTCTCAGCTAACTTTTCTAAATCACTCCTATACATAAATGTAGTGCAAGCAGGGACTTAAGTACATCTGGATACGTTCTGAGGGGAAAATATTTGTACCAGACTCATCTTGCACACACTGACGAAATGTGATTGCTTCTGGCGGGTCAGGGACTGACAGCAGAAGGGCCTTTCTTTCACAGATCGATGTAAATACCATCTAAAATATGATACCTTATTTAGTCTCGGAGGTTGACTCCAGTTGGTCCTTTTCTCCACTAGTCAATGTCAACATCTTTCTAAATCCAAAATCCATCTTCATGTACACTTCCGCAAATAACTAATTCATCCTGTCATCAATTAATGATAATTACCTCCAATTGCTTGATCCTCAAATTCACAGTTCACGTTCATTGGATACTTTCTCCCAAAGGTTAATTAACTACTACTTTGAATGGATTAAAGAGTTCCTTGAAATGATAACACTGACAAATCATTTTTCACTTCATATTTATTTCTCTGTGATCTCCATAATCTATATATTAATACGCTAAGTGAAAACTTACGGTCCATTTTTAAGAATATTGCGTGCATGGAGAAGTGTGAGATTTGGCGTAGTTAAAGTTTATATGGAGAAGAAGTGCAGGAAGCTAATATCTATATATAATATGCATTACAAATACATTAAATTAAATAAAATAAAACGCTCGCTCCCCTACGTAGTTCGCTCAGATGTTGCCAGTTCTGGCACTCCTTCACTTGACGGCTGGTAGATAGTGCAGCTAGCGGCCAGAATATTGGGCAAACGGAGGAACTTAAAGAAATACAGAAAGCTAAAATTATATATAATATGTTTTACAAACCTATATATTAATATGCGAAGCGAAAATTTAGTATCCATTCTTAAGAATAAATGCCACCAGAGCAGTCTACCTGATGCCAGAGCACTCTACCTGTTGCTGAGTTCGGGCGTTGCTTGAGCTGACAGCTGATAGATGGTGCAGTTAGCGGCCAGAATATTGCACAAACGGAGGAACTTAAAGAAATGCATCGGGCACGGAAAAGTGTGAGATTTGGCATTGTTAATGTTTATATAAAGGAGAAGTGCAGAAAGCTAAAATCTGTGTATAATATGTGTTCCAGATATATCAAATTAAATTAAATAAAAATAAAAAAATCGTTGTTTACATTTATTTATATATTTTTTCTTTTAGTGGTAAGCGAATCTGCTGATGTATGTGATCTTAGTCAGCAATAAAGAAAACAATATAATAAGCATAGTTAATACATGTTACAAATAGATGATTAAAAAAAAAAATAGCAATAATAATTTTTGAACGTGTGTGTGTGTGTGTGAAATAGGATTGGAGGTAACGTTCTGACGTGAATTCCCAGCATTGTGAACTCTGTGGTCTTTGGAAAAATGAAAGACTCGCATAAAGTAGAGATTAATCTTTGAAGTTATAAAAGGAATTCTTCGAAAAGGAATGTAGCGATTCTGACAGATACTATATGGTCATATGATTATTTAAAGTGTTAAACTTTGGTTAAGTGGCTTTTTTTTTTAATTTCAGTAATATAATTAAAGAGAGAGAGACACAAGAAATAAGGAATACTTATTTGTGTGAAATTCAAAATGATAATAGGCCAAATGTAAATAGCAAACACACAAAATGACGAAATTATTTCGATAGATATATTTAAAAGTGCGCTCTGAATGTCATTCCACGAAATTTTTACAGTTTCAAATTTACAATGCAGGTTTCGGAATGCAAAACATTTCGATTCAGAAGTCACTTCAGGTGAAAGGACTGCATTTACTTCATGTTTTATAAAGCTAAAGCAGTTTTCCGGCCTTAAGTCAAAATGAATATTTTAAATTCAAACGAACCATCGATAAATACATTTCATCATTTGCTATGGTTAGTTCAGAAGCTCAAATTTAGCATACAGTCATGCGTGGAGTGTATCATTTTAATTTTATAGGTAATGCAGAGAATTAAACCAAACAACACATGCTCTTAACATATTGATACACGTTCGCAGCTAACGACGTCAGGGTATACAGTATATAATATATATATGCTCGCACCAAATGTAATAGAAAGAAACTAAACAAATTACGGTCGAATTTTGACCGCTGGGCGATCACTAGTAACATTAAATGTGGATAAATGATGAGACTCCTCCAAAGATACTAAAGCACAAATACACAAATATTCCAGTGATTAAACTCACAAATGACTGTTTGACGACTCAAAAACAAAACTTCAGACAATGACTGACTACTAACACTATTCGCAATCTTCGCACATTTAAATAGGCACTACAGAAACTTTGAGAAACCAATGAAGATTGAGACAGGCATTCGTTATGTACTAACAATAATTTGACAATCAAATTCACATAAAAACAGTAACAACTTGTAAAAAATCAGTCACAGCTATTAGAAAACACCTTGTAAACGAAATTAAAGTTATTTCCAGGTATTTCACACAAAATTATCAACATAAACCAATACAAACACTTGAGAATTGTCCTAGAAACATCATGGTTCACATCAACAATTACAATTACAAACTTTTAATAAATGTTTAATATATAATACTGTCCTTGATTGCATTTCATGTACATAGTTTCTCTCCACAAACCAATGTTCATTTACACAAGTTAACAATTAATCACATGAAAAATATACAAATCCACAATAAATCAACTCCCATCCTGCTATATATAATTTTTAAAATAAAATTTCATAAAAGGGCTGGGATTGAGGGCTGTTACAATCTCTAACTCACAATCTCCCAAACATGGACTTAAATCCCTTCTTATATGAACCAATACAAATCAAATGTAGAAAACAGTTTGAATCAGTTCATCCAAATATTCTGATGATAAAGACTACTATGGAATTATTTTGGCTGGTAATAAATGTAGCTGGCAAATACCGTGTTACCAGTCAGTAGCTACATATTAAGTGCCATCTTCATTTTCTCACCACAACACTCCATACTACAACATTCAAACTTGGAAAAATGTTACATGCAGGTGCTATACACTGGATCTAATTTATACTCTTTATGGAAACTAGCCTCTGGGTGTTTTTTTTTTTTTTTTTTTTTTTTTTTTTTTTTTTTTTTTTTTTTTTTTTTTTTTTTTTTAATGAACCTTCTTTGGTCACCGGTAGGGAGAAATTAGTAAGCGTTACACATTGTGACGGTCACATGTTTATAAGTTGCTACAAGTTATGCAAATGTACACACGCACACACACACACACATATATATATATATATATAAATTCATTGAGATTTTTTATGTTCGTGCGGTTGTTGTTTTGGATTATGTTGGTTGCTTCAGGGTGACAACGTAAGATTAAATAATATTTCCACACAGGATTATGGAAACTATTAGGAAGTCCGATATTAATTTGATTTTGTGTTCAGTTTCTGCTGGTCATTCTAAAATATGTGAAGCTGATTTAGAGCTATATTAAGTGAGAACAAATGTTTACTCATTTTAAAAAATTAGAAGAGTTCGATAAGACATTAAATAAGGAGAAACTATTAACAAAATTACAGTAATACATGGCGACTCGTGACAGTTTTGCTTTCCAACTTGGAAATTCATTGACGTAAATAAGCAAAACAGTGACTATGATGAACCTGAAAATACTGATAGCAGCCGATTGAATTGTGAAGCCTAGAGTACGCTGTCAGCAATACAACATACAACAATTCCAGTGTTGCCAGCTTCAATGCGAGAACCAGCTATGTTCTTCCATTTTTCAAGATCAATTCTTTGGACGAATTTGCGATCATTTAATTTAATTTTTATATTCAAAAAATTTATAGCAAGGGTGAACCAAAATATACGTTATATAGCATAGGTGGCCAAACTTTTCAGCAGCCGGGCCAAATTTTAGAACTACAAAACTCTACCGGGCCGCATGTATAATTTTCTTGGAAAAATATTAATATTTTATTGGAAAAATATTAATATTTTCTTGGAAAAAATATTAATATTTTCATGAAGGAAAAAAAAAACACTTAAAATGAAATTAGATATTTAATGAAGTATTAAATATACACTTATTTTAATGCGACTTTTTACATTGTTTTACAGAACTAAGGGCATCAATGTTGATATCGAGAGAAGTTGTGGCTACACGCATAAAGTTCTCCAAATGAACATCGGTGATTCGTGTTCCGTTTTGAGACTTGCTACTGTTCATCCGGCTGAAAAGCTGTTCACACACATAAGTGTTTCCAAATAGGGAAATAATCCTCAAAGCATGTTTATAAAATGAAGGATTTTTCTCCTTGTTCACATATTTTCTGTAAAATTCTTCCAAACCAACCTGGTGGAATTTCTCCTTGAGTTTGCGTCACACTGCAATTCACAATACTCCATTTGCAAATTTCTTGGCAATTAATTTATATAAACGGAGAATGGCGTCAAAAAATGCAGATAAAATAATATGATGTTTTTTGAAATCTTGAAATCGGTTTTCAAACTCAAGTTTTAAGTTTGATATCAATGAACTGTACTTAATCGCCTGCTACCAATGATAGCGTGGAAAAATGAGTGAAATTTTTATTTTCAACTGTTGTTCCCAAAGCCCATGTTTCATTTGAAACACGGCAACCAATATCAAACATATCATTAACCAATTGGTCCTTGCCTTGCAGACGAATGTTCAAGTTATTTAAATGGTTAGTTACGTCGACTAGAAACGCGAAGTCACAAATCCAAGCCACGTCTTCAAATTCTGGGGATACTTTTCACTTGCTTGCATAGAATGATTGTATCTCTTCCTTCAAATCAAACACTCTTTTTAACATTTTTGCAACGGGACAACCATCTTACTTCAGTATAAAATGTAAGGTCATATAGTCAGAATCCAAATGCTTTGAGGAATTCTTGGAACTGACGGTGGTTCAACCCCTTTGATCTAATGAAGTTCACTATTTTGATAACCACGCTCATGACATGACTCCATTTTTAAAGACTTGGCACATAAATTCTCTTGATGAATAATGCAATGAAAATTTAATAGTGAGGTATTATCAAGTTTGCAGGCTTCATTTTCAATCAGTTTTACTAAACCTTCATGTTTTCCAACCATTGCAGGAGCTCCATCCGTCGTCACGTCAGATAAGTTGTAAAGTTTTAACGAAAAAACGATTTAACGTTGCTGTAACTGACTTCTAACAAATCGCGTGCAGTTGTAGTGTTCTTAAGTGGATATAGAGCCGCTAATTCTTCTGTTTTGTTTAAATTGATATCAACACCTCTTAAGAAAATCGCTACTTGCGCAGTATCTTTAGATCTGTGCTTTCATCCAATGCTAGAGAATAATATACGAAATCAGGCGCTCTGCTTGTCAAATTATCTTCAAAATGTTTCCCAATGTCTTCCACACGCCTGGTAATAGTTTGACGAGAGAGGCTTATTTATGAAAAATCCTTTTTCTTTTCTGGGACACATAATTTCAACAATGCTCTCCAAATATTCTTTCACCATCTGGATACGGCTTCGATTTTTTGGGCTAATATGGAATATCTGTTGCTGTGCAGAAAGTTTTCTTTTTAAGTCATTTACCTGGTCTAATCGAAATTGTCCTTGGTACTCATAAAACTTATTTGCATGTTTAGTTTCATAATGCCGTTTCATGTTGTAGTCTTTCAATACAGAAACAGATTATTTGCATATGGGCTTAGCTTTAAATTCTACAAAAAAAATAGATTATTGTCCATTTATCCTGAAAAACTTCTCAGTTCATCTGCAGCTTTTTGCTTCTTTGATCCAACATCTTTGTTAGTTGAAGCCATTATTTAATTGAACTAGGAAGAGAAATGAATAAAAGTCACGTGCTTGTATTTTGCAGAAACTACTACAATCGAAACGCTTAAAAATAATAATACCGGGAATATATTCGGTAAAGATGCAACAACACAAATATCACGTATTTTTAACAACGGTAATACTTGCACACACATGACGTATATAAAACAGAAACTAGTTCTTAAAAGTCGATCACGGAAAAAACTCCACGAATACTTCAGTACAACAGACACATGGAATTTAGACAATGCGTTTCGAATCAAATACAACAATCAAAGCAAAAAGTGTACTTCCATCTATGGGTGGAAACATTAACTGCTAGGAGATAAATTTCCGACACAAGCGCTCTAAGAATCAGTCAGGCGAACCACTAACGCGCTGAAAGTTATAGGAACATTAGCCAGTTGATAATGCTCGGTTATACACCCGCACTTTCCATCCCTGCAAGATCAATCGAGTGATGTCTTGGTTGAGTATCTGCTTAACTTAGTGTAGATATCACCATTGAAAGTCAAAGCTTACATATATAATGAATAATGATCCAGCTCCGCGGGCCACAAAATGACCTACCGCGGGCCACAAGTGGCCCGCGGGCCGCAGGTTGGCCATCCCTGTTATATAGTTTTCATCTAATCTTAGAATTTTTTTATGTATATTTCCACATAGTATTGAGGTAAATTTTTTATGATCATCACAGTTTAAAATATATTTAATCATGGATACATGTGTATCAAGTTGGTACAGTTAAGTATGTTGAAATACATATTAATCTTTGCAACTATTTAGTGTAGAGAATATTAGTAAAACAGAAAAATATTATTTCTTCATATATAATCATAAATGATCATATTAGTAGCAGAGTGGGAGGCCATGCTCCTAACAGCCTAGTTCCAGGGGCAGAACCTAAGTTCATGTTACCAGAAGTGACTGGAGATGTTTTAACTGCAAGCACATATACAAGAATATTCATCCCAATTATTAGTGTTCTCACCTTTGAATGAAAATAAGCTATAGTCTTTAGGTAACCCACTAAGGAATGAATTTGATGTGCATTTTCCTGTTAGGTTTGTACTCACAATTCAGTGATCTTAAATCGCAAATGAAATCACAATTCAGTGAATTTAAATCACAATTCGAATCACAGCTTGAATCACAACTTGAATCACAATCAATTGATCTTAAGTCTGAACTAAAAAATCGACTTTATCAACACTCAATTGAAATTAAATCACTAAAGGCTCCAATAGTAGCACAGTCAAATAAACTGGAACACTAAACTATCGCGATTGAGAAACAGTCGGTAGATTTACAATCGGCAATAGGAGACATACATGAGAAAGTTTGTAATTTGAACGATTTAGTCGTAGCATATGAGTCAGTATGTTTTGCTACCGGTCAGGTTTTGCATAACACAATTACTGATAAAATGGAAGAAACTTCACTATTTCTACAAAGTCAATTAACAGCCTCAAATGTTGAAATTAAAAAACAGGTCACAGATAGTTTCAAGGTGTTGGATGTACAGCTACAATACATACATTTCAGGGAGAGATAATGGAGAGAAGCAATTCAACAGAGATAAGAATATCGATAGCTGAAGAAACCAACATAGATATAGATAAAAACATAGGAGACATTCGGAATACATGTAACAGATTCAATTCTGACTTAATTCAATTGCAACACAGTTACTACACTTTACACGAACAATTGGGAGTTTTTTTACTGATAATAATTAAAAAAAAGATAGATTTGAGGGAATCCAGGAAACAGAGGATAATCTAATACGGTAATTGCAGTCAATTGGTAATGCCCAGTTAACCATAGGACTAACCAAGCACCTTGATGTAGAAAACTCTACGGGTCAGGGTGGTATACACCAAGTCTGTTTTATAAGTGGTTTTCAAAAATACAGGAATTTTAACCTGTACAATGATGTGTTAAGAAAAAATGGGAAATATAGGAAAAAGAAAATGGCTTGTGGTGTGCAGGAGTGACTGAGAGTTGCTTCCTCGCCCCACGTAATTTTTGGTGGGGTAAAATAATGAGAAAAATATGATGGGGACAAAGTTATGGAACAAAACCTATACTTTGGTTTATCAGAATAAACTGTTTTGTATGAACGACACCAGACATGTCTCCAAAAGGTTGACATTTAATATGTGTACTTATTTAAAAAAATATTAATAACAATTAAAGGTGCATTTTATATATGTACTTAAAAGGAATATGATATTATAATGTAACATTATTTGTAAAAAAATACCCCAACACCAGCCATTATGCATTTATAATCACTTTTTTTTTTTTTTTTTTTTTTTTTTTTTTTTTTTTTTATGTATGTCAATTTTAGTATTGTGATCAAACCAAATTTCAGAGTTCAGCGCTAAATTTTGGAGTCACCAGATTTCCAAAACATTACGATAAACTGGAGGGGTTTGTGGCGATCACATGTTTATAAGTTACTCCTCATTATGCAAATGTACGTATATATAGATTCCTTGAGAAGCTGAATTAAAGCTATATTAAGTGAGAAAAAATGTATACTTATTTTAAATAATTAGAAGGGTTCGACAAGACATTAAATAATGAGAAACTATGAATAACACTAATACAACGTTAAGCAATCAATGCACATGTGCCGCAACATTCTGCACATGCGTAGAACATTAAAAATCATGAGACATCAGACAGTATCTAAGCTATTAAAAATTATGTAAGTTATGAGTCAGAAATCTGCTTTCAACCTATCATTTTTGATGGGATTAGAAGTTAGTTACTACTAAATTCTTGCATACTGATACATGCACTAGTATGTTTGGTTACCCTTTTTTTTTTTTTTTTTTTTTTTTTTTTTTTTTTTTTTTTTTTTTTTTTTTTGTGTGTGTGTCTGGCAGAAAACCTGTGTTTCAGTTTTGTTGGAATTGTAATCTAGTTGCCAACAAAAATTGATTGTAAGAATGGTTTTATTAATATCCATAATGTAACACTTGAAGCCCACACACAGTTTCACCTTATGTGGGATTCACAATATAGCCTTATAATACTCAAAACCACATTAAAATTGTATAATTGTTCTTTGTGAATAAAAAATAAAAAAATTTAAGATGTTGTCTGATACAAAAGCTCTAAAAACAAAATATAGACGCAATACTTTATAATCTAGCGAAATGTGATTTAAATTATTATAATTTTCCTTTGTTTACAAGAATAACTTGGACAAATGCAATATAGTATTATTGCTCATCCACTTCAGTGCAAAAGAAACATAATGAAAAAAAAATAATAATATGGATGTCTCGGGAAACTGCCACCGGAGGGTTAGCTCCATCGCAATTAAAAATTAATAATAATAATAATACACAGAAAAAAATGCACATGAAAACTATTCAGAAAAATACATAGACGTTCTTGTGTGTGTACACACTAATGCATGGAACAATGTTTTTCTCTCTTTTTTTTTTCTTTTGTGTTGCAGGAAGACTGTCCTTGAAAATTTACTCAAAATTTTTATAAAAGAAAGGTTAACTCCTTTTGAACGTTTTGTGTGATTGTGATTATATCAATATAAGCAAAGGTTTATCTGTAGGAATTTATTGAAGTGGCTCTCTACTGAATTTCTATTTGATTTTTATTTTCTCTCAAAATATTTCATTTGAGATAAATCTTTTAATGTATGAAAGTTATATTTACTTTATTTTCATTTTTGATATTTATAAATATTAATTATTAATTTTTATTTTATTTATTATCCCCACTTATTAATATCATAAATGCGAAATTAACTTTCTCTCTGTGTTTATAAGTTACATTTTCACAACTAAGCAGCTGAGCTGATCTTGCTGAAATTTGTCAGTAAATACTATGTATCATTAGTAAAGACTTTGGATAACTGTTTTGGCATAGATAACATATTTGGTCATGAAAGTTTTAAAACTATCACCAACAATCACAGATAGCTTGACAGAATGTGTAAGTATCTACAATGTTATTTGTTTTTTTATTGCTTATGTTGTAATCAGTTGGTGTATAATCTGTTCATAAAGTTCATGTACAGATACAACTTATTATATAGTACACATGTGTTTTTACACTGCACCAGAAAATATTTTGTGCTTATGTAAAAGATTTTGACATCAATACCTTTTGTCTTCTTTTTTGATAAGTTTGGCTGGTATAAATCATACCAAGGGTGTAGGTCTAGCAGAGCATAAGCAGCTGAAGTTTTTAGAACCCAAGAATCTGATGCTTATGCTGTTTTTAGATGTATTGAAAATTGGTTGTCTCATGAGATGGGGCCAGTGATAGAACGGTGTTATGATGGTTTCCCTGTCTTATTATAATGGTTCTGTGCATTTTGGGACACCTTATACAAACTTAAAGCATTCTATATCCAATTTTAAGAATAAAATTTTAACTCCACATGTACAAAGTTGTGGGTAGTAGCCAGTCAGCTATACTTTGAAATTTGTTATCTTTCTTAACTTTTTATATATAATTATTGGGCTTTTACTCATAATTCTACTTTAAAATCCTCTTTTGTGTGATTACCATGCCCCTCCTGAACTATTTTCAATTTAGGATCCTTTTTTATTACTATGTTATGAAATAATTTTTTAATCTGTATTTTCTTAATGAAAACAATTATAAACCCTTATATCTGTTATGATTTTATTGACTTTCAATTTTTCTCTGTATTTACAACTAAGACATTCTTGTTTTGTGTCCTTATTAAAAAGTTACATAACATAATAGATTCTGATTTTTGGACTATTTATTTCAGCTACCAATATCATAATCTGTAATTCATATTTACTGCTGGTACTTCTTGCTAAGGCTTGTTTAATTATTACTAAGAATATGTGCTAATTATTTTCTTATTATTTATTAAACCAAAGGCATTTTTAATAAATATCATGATTTCCATTGTTGAGCTTGTCTGTTGAGTCACACATGCATCTTTTTCACTGACCTTTGTCCCCTATATAAACCATCTATCTTAATACTTGCATTATTTCAAGCAGCAGCACTAACATTTTGTTGTACAGTATTAACCGATACTGGCCCAATTTTAGAATATGTATTTCCCAATCTCGTATTTCTGATCACTGTTCTCGTATTTTTATTTATTTACCTTGTCGTCGTAGTGAAAATATCTGCTTAATTATTTATTGTAGTTTCTACTAAAGTTTTATTTCCTTTGCTATGAGAAAATAAGAAACACAATTTCCGTTCCACATCATCCATAATAAACTAATGTGATTTAATTCCCTTTTTTATTATAATGTTCTAACATCCTTAATCATCTGAATATGTACAGGTTCTTTTCCACAGCAACATAAATTCAAAGCGACCATGACACGGCCTTCACCTAGGCCTTGTCTAATCGTGATCTATCTTCTTCTGTTTATATAAACGTTTCCTTAGCTACCCATTTCACAGAGTAATTATTATAGTAGCCTGTTATACCACACCAATACAATCATATATATTATTTCTATAAGGTATTTTTTTGTCACAAGCCTGTATCTTCCTTCATACTTAACCGAAATCAATGAATAAGAAGTAAATTTAAAGCTTATGGTCTCCACTTTAGTCGCATCAATTTTAAGAAAGAAAGTTTTTGGAATTCGACCCTTAAAGGGCAAAAATGTCAATATGTCTAAAATGCTGTTTTCTGTGTTACGAGTCATTTATCTACCTCGATACCTATCTGAAGTCATTTAATGAAGTATCATTTTAAAAATTAAGATCTCCGCTTTAGTGGCGTCATAAACTAAGACAAAATTATTTTTGGAATTTGCCCCCTAAAGGGCAAAAGTATCAATATTTTAGCAATGCTTTTTTGTGTCATGAACAATTTATCTCACTTCGTATTTAACTGATACAGATAAATGAGGTATCATATTAAAGACTAAGGTTTCCGCTGTGGTAACATTGTATTTTAAGGAACTTTTTGTAATTCGACCCTTAAAAGGCAAAAATGTCAATTTTTCTAAAATGCGTTTTTTGTACCTCGAGCCATTTATCTCCCTAGATATCTAACCAATATCGAAAAATAAAGTAAGATTATGAGGAGTAATGTCTCAGCTTTGGTGACATCATATTTTAAGAGAGAAGATATTTGGAATTCAACCCTTAAAGGGGAAAAGTATAAATGGTTCTACAATGTATTTTTGTGTCACGAGCCATTTATCTCCATTAATTTCTAACCGAAATAGATAAATGTGGTATCATTCTAAAAAGTAAGGTTTTTGCTGTGGTAAAATCACATTTTAGAATTGAATTTTTCTGAATTGAACTCTTAAAGTACATAAATATAAGTATTTCTAAAATGACTTTTTGTTTCTCGAGTCATTTATCTCTCTTGATAATTAAACAAAATGATAAATGAGGAACCATTTTAAAGATGGAGGTCTTCGTAAGGTCTTAGGTTCCGTTAAACCACGTTTTAAAAGACATATTTTTCAAAATTCTAACCTTAGAGGGCAAACGTATTAATATTTCTCTAACGCATTTTTCTGTCACAAGCCTTATTTTTCCTTGATACCCAACTTGAATTAATAAATTAGGTATCGTTTTAAATATAAACTATCGGCTTTGGTCATATCATATTTTAAGAAAAAACATTCTCCAAATTCATTCATCCCTTAAGGGGCAAAAATATAATCATTTCTAGAACTATTTTTTTTTACCCTGCTTGATAACTAACCGAAATCGATAAATGAGGAATCATTTTAACCCTTTGACTGCTGACAGCGGATCGTCTACCTGCCGCGCTGAGGCCGGCTACCTGTGCTAAGTGATTGTTCCTGGGGACAGAGCGGCCCGCGCTGCACCACCCACCCAGTGCTGAATATTCCTGGGGTAACCTCTCATGGCTGATACACAATAAATACTCGCACTACATACGTTCTCTGCAAAGAAATTACTGCAGAATCAAACAATCAGTAACCCTATTTTCGTCACTAATAATTATATCTTGCTTGTAGTTTTTACTAGATTTTCGCAGCTTATGTCGAAAGCATCGTGATTCTTAAATTTACCTTAATAGTTTACTGTTCTTTCCTGCATACCCGTTTATAACAACTGCAATTTTCTATATGTTCCTTACTGTATCAGAGTGTTTTTGTTGAATTTTAAAGAGAAATTCGATAGAAATATTTTACTTCCACACTTACATACCGCGTTCAGACCACGACTGTTAAATTAGAGATATTCGAACTTATACAGAGAGTTAAAGGCATCCGATTTTTCCTCGTGCTATTCACGAATATAAAAAGACACCTGAAAATGATAATTGCACAAGCATCCTCCCCACACACCGAAATTTGGCTTGCGGAATATCTTTGTAGATGTAGATTCCCAAAATATCTCGATGTTGACTGAATGTTTGCTGCGCTTTGTAATTACCCGATTATACATAATTTTGTTTCTTTGATGAAATTTGTTCCACATAAGTACTCAACAGATTTTTCAACATTTCAAAGCTGTGAAGTGTCTGTCCATTATTACGCGAGTTGAAATAGGGCGGGGGGGGGGGGGGGTCGGAGAAATCTCACGAAACCTCACCAAAGTAACAAAAAGCGGTAGGACATAAGTTCACCAACAATTGCGGTATTTAGAGGAGCACCTCTGGTCCAATATTAGCTAATTTTCAATTTTTTTCACACGATGCATGAAAATAGCTATGAAACAAAACATTTCATCATATTCAGTATCTTTCCACTTTGATATTCAAGAATGCACTGATTCTGGAATATTCTCCATAGTGGTAATATAAAACCGATTCTTTTCATCAGCTATAATTTCATCAGTTCTTCTGTAAAAAAATGACATGAAAACTGACAGAATATTTTCACATTCCCTATTTGACACACGTCACGACAGCGTAACATCAAATGCGTGACTAACTGAACGAAAATCATTTTCTTTCCAGTCAGATTTATCACTAAGACGTAATTTCTTCGTAAGAGTTTCCCTATCACTTTCTGATTCTTCAGATTCAGAACAACTAACATCTCTTGTTGAAACATGAGACTGCATTGTCACCCCTGCTGACGAGTCTGGTTTATGACTACAGCCTTCCATTTCTGTGGAAGTGCTATCACTTCCATCAAAATCAAGTAGTTCATCCTCGGTGTCACTCCTCGTAAGAATCTCCATGATTTCTTCCTCAATGCACCCATGACGTCTTGCCATGTATACATGTCAATAGCAGTCAAATGGTTAAAGACCAAGGTGGCTGCTTTTGTCACACCATATCTTATAAAATAAATTTTTTGGATTTCGACCCTTCAAGGGCTAAAGTATCAATAATATTTCTACAGCGTGTTTCTGTTTTCTTATTACAAGCAATTTATCTTCTTCGATACCTAGCTGTAATTGATAAAAATCATGTCGTTTTAAAGATTAGGGTCTCCAGTTAGGTAAAATCATAAATCAAGAAAGAATTTTTCGAAATTTGGTGCTTAGAGTGGTAGCACATATGAGAAAGTTCAGAGCCAAGTCCCTAGATTGCAGCAGCAGATATCACAGAGATGTCAATGAACTTTTGTTTATTAAATAAGTAGCTTTCTGGATATTTTTTTCTGTTATGGAAATACTTTTGTTTTGCTATACAATTCCAATGCACACATTTTAGTCGCACAGCAACAAGTATCAGAGAGATGTTTATATGTTGTGTGCATTTTGTTCATGTTGGTTGTATTCTGTTAAGGTCAGTGACAGTTTGGCATAAATACAGTTTTAAATTTTCCGAACTGTTTCGTAATATGTTGCAAGTATTTGAATCGTACCTATTATACTAAAAAAATAAACATTTGCTACAAAGTAAGTTTTTCCTTTTCATTATATTACAAGCATTCATCCTCGTTATTCACCACATTTTATTCACGAAATTTTCGCAAGGGTCGTCTAGTGAAGTTAAAATTGATTTTTGGCAGGTACAATCAGATTAGGCAGAGCAGTCATCCTGTTGAATTTGAGCTGGTAGTTGAAGAAATTGAAAGAATTGATCTTCTGATCCAAGATTCTCAAGAAACAATGAATTGGAATTCACCAGGTATTTATGCACTAACTATATTTTATTTCTGTTGTAGTAATGAGTGAAAAAGTTGGAGGAATAATTTATTTAATAGTACATCTTATAGTGCTGTTGTACACAAATTCATCCTGCTGTATCCGCGCACCAGCCACAGAGTTTAACATAGGCGTACCGGGAGATAGCCGGCGACAAGATGGGTCAGCCGTGGATAGAGAAGATCCCTGGTAGCCGAGCGAAGAACTTTGATGCGCACAATCACAGTCTACGAGAAGATGCAGTGTGTCCAAAAGAACAACCGATCGGAGAACTGAGATGCGCACCAGATCAGAGTCCACTAGAAGAAGCACTGAGCAAACCAAAGGGAGAATAAGATATGCACAAGTCCATGATGAGAGGTACGATGAGACAACAATAAATGTTGTCTGCGACACTGTACTGGTTTTGGCAGTGAAGCATGGCCGTATTTATATCATCCCCGTCGCTTGTGATTGGCCGGCTTTGGAGCCTCTGAAGTGTTCCACCTGTTGTCAACGCCGCCTATTTGCTGTTCACATCCATCTCCTCTGGCGGGCATGTGAACGCTGAGATACCAGATCCCTCCTCCCTGAAGTCGGTACGTAGGGACGTAAGTGCCCGCAATGATGAGGTTGGAATGGCAGTGGTATCCTGGCTGGATCATTCTCAGTTTGTACTGGCGACACGGTGATGTGGGTGCCGATGTGGTTGGAGGATTGCTGTGGGCTGCCTTCTTGACGTCACTGTTGGCCCATGCTGGGAGTGTTTTTGGCTTTTTTGGGCTCTAATGGTATGGCCGATTTGTCGGTTGTGGCGAGAGTGGCTTTGTAACCCCTGCTAATGGTGCTGGTATGACATGTTCTTCACGGTGTAGTTGTGATGTCGGCATTCTACTCTGTGTGGTGTTTGTGCTGAGATGATGCACCGTCTGTGTGTCTCCAATACCGTTGCCGGCATCCATGTGGTGTTTCCCTCATAGGAACGCATGATGATAGGTTATTGCATGGTATGCAAGCATACTTATATACATATATTCTTTGAAGTTTATTTGTTCATGTGGTCGTTGTTTTAGATGAGGTTGGTTTTTAAGAGGGACAGGATGGAGTCGTTATGTTAAGTTCAACAATTCAATATAGAAATCGGGAAGTTTCAGGAAGAAATCCGATACAGAAGTAACAGTTTTTAGTTTCTGCTTGTTGGTGGAAAATGTTAAACAATTAATTGATTGAATAAAAGTTATTACAAGAACAATTAATGGTTTGTGCATCTTTTCATAGTTATATTCTTTACATGAAAATAAGCTAAATAAGAAATGTGAATGTGCTCGAAGAGAATGAAGTTATTTTCCACAAGAAATTACGAAGTTATGTAATTCAGAGACCCCAGACTGAAATGATATATGAGCAAAAAATAATACAAGCGTGTCCATATCACTCTGCCTGGCATGTAATGATGGGAGGGCCTGGATCGGGACTCCACTGGTGATGGTGCCAGGAGATGCAGCAACATCCGTGATTGTCGTCCGTTGGGCTACAAACCATTGATTGGTGTGGTCCGATAAGTGCTCAAAAAATGAAGTGAATGCGAAAGACATTCATAGCTGACTGCACCTCTTTCGGCATTGTTTGTTTGAACCTCCTGACCATGCGTCTGCTTCTGCATTTGAGGCATGATGGAATGGAGGACGAAAGATGTGTTTGATGCAATGGCCACACAGAAATCCTCGAATACAGTTTGCTGCGAATTGAGGCCCATTGTCAGAGACGAGCATGCATTGTAACGCTTCGATGTGCAAACCTGCTTAATGCACTTCCGTCGTGGTGGATGCATGCACACCATGGATGGGTACTTGGATAATAATTAACCTCAGGGTTCCCAAAAATGGGCCCAAAAGTCCAGGTGAATGTGGTCCCAAGGTTGGAGGGGAATGGGCCAGGATGCTTAAAGTTTGTGGTGGAGCTGCCTGATGTTTGGCGCAGGCTGTGCAGTTGCTTACCATCTTCTCAATGTCTCAACTGATTCCTGGTCAATTAAGAATTTCTTCTTGCGAGATTCTTCATGCGACACATGCCCCAATGTCCTCGATACAGGAACTTTAATATTTGTGGGCTCCATTCCGCTGGGATGACCAGATGTGTGTCGTTTTCTGATGTCATTCATGACCGAGAGCCTGTGAGATATGTGATGCAATGTCTTCAGTTTGTTGTCCATTCTGCACGTGAAATATGTTGGCCACCCATGGATGATGTAGCGCAGGAAGTGCCGCAAGATTGGGTGCCGATAGTTGGCAGAAGCGATACGGGCCACTGTAATTGGGAACCCGTCTATTGTTGGCTTTTCTCTATGTCAATATGAAAACATAGCACTTCTTGTTGGTTGAATCTGATCAGGGCCAGCAGGCAGACGTGACAGGGCATTGACATTGGAGTGAACATTGGCCATATTTGGGGGGTGTTGGGCCGTTCGCTCTGGGAGGTTGGAGCGAGGTCCGAATATTTGCCACCCATCGTTGGTGGTCCGTGATGAGGGGAAACTTTGTTTCCGAAAAAAAAAATATACATGAAATTTCTTGATAGTGAATGCCTCTCGATTTGTGAGTAGTTACATTGTGCTGGAGTCAGTGTTTTAGAGGCGTAAGCTATCGGTTGTTCAGAATCATCCTCATTCTTATGTGCGAGTACTGCGCTGATTCTATATGCTGAAGCATCGGCTGCCAAGACTAGGGGATGTGTAGGGGAAAACGGAAGTGAAACAAGGACCAGATCTTAACATGCATTTCAGGTGGTTGAAGGCTTGTTGGCAAGCTGGGTAACCATTGTAGGGATGCCTTTCTCTCTGAGCTGATTCAGGGGTTGCAAACTATGTGCTGCTTGTGGTAAGAACTTTGAATAATAGTTAATTTTTCTGAGAAAAGCTTGCAGTTCTGGCAGGTTCTTTGGGCGGGGTAGTGTGTCTATGGCAGCCACGTTGTGATCTGCTTGCCTAATTCCATCTTTGTTGAGCCAACAGCCAAGATACTCAACTTCTTCCTGAAAAACCCTGCACTTCTCGAGGCGACATCGCAGCCCTGGATTCTGTACAATTCTTAAATGAGTTCAAACTCAAAACTTATATGCATATATCATGCATTAAAAAAAAAAAACAAGAAGACACTGGATAGCAAAGTAAAAAAATAATATTAAAGGAGGGGAATAACCATGTCATGATAGATCATTGCAGAATGCTGTCAACACATTAAAAAAAAAAACATGAACACAAATGAAACATTGCAAAAATTTTGCATATAACCCTATCTCAGCAGTAAAGTGTGTTGGATACCAAGTGAGCATTATGTGCCTTTATTGCAATTTGTGACAGTTGAGCAGAGGAAATGGTTGGGGGCATGTTCAAAAATGAAAAAATATGCTGGGAGAGGGCAATAATGAATTGAGGAGAATATACCAAAGCTTTAAAAAATCAATACTATTGGCTGGATCAATTATAGTATCAGGTTCTTCGGTGGTTTAATTAATATAGTAATTAATTAAGTAATCCACCATAAAGTTCAGTTTAAGATTTGTTTATTTCCAAAACAACGTCAACGATATTTTTCACATGCTTAGATATAATCCAGAGATACTACTGACGCAGTTGCAAAGAGAATCTGTATAAACTGACTGTAAACTAACTCTGTGCTTCTGCCGATTTCTTTATATAGGCTCTATCGAAATTTCTGGAATTCTTCAAAAGTGTCCGCCAGATATTTCTTGAACATTAACAATTACTCAAACTATTAAACATATTAAAAACAATCAGAAATAATACGTAATTACTTAACATAGTTACTAAATGGTCAGAAATGGAAATTAAAGATACTTAAATACAAAATTATTTACAGAAATCATTTTAAACTGTACAAAATTGTCTTGTAGACATCGTAGCTTGCATGAATACTTGAAATTACACACATTTAAGCAATTCTCTTGCACAATTCTGTTGTTGTTGTTGTTGTTGTTATTAGGGTTTTAGGGCGCGTCGACGACGGGGTCATTAGCACCCTAATTCTGTTCTTAAACATATTAAATGGCCTTTAAATAATTTACTTTCACAAAACAAATTCTATATACACTGATTTACAAGAATTTGCAAAACAAAAACATACCAGATCATATTCAAGCAAACTTTTGCTCACTACAGATACTTCATTAAATACAATTCTATTTAAAGTTCAGGTATGAGGGCTGTTACAATAGATCCCCCCCCCCCCCCCAGTGGATGATAGAGATGGAAATCCATGGAAATTGGTCAGGGCTATACACAGGATGATCAAATCATGATCAGTTCATTTTTTAAATTTAATTTAATTTAATTGCAATGGAGCACAGACACCGGTTCCAATTTCCGTACACCCCATCTTCCCCCTATCCTGCACATTTTCCCCTCTATAAATTTTATCTTTAAATTCTTTCAACATTTTTGGTAAATTATTCATCGTTTCTCTTGGTAATTCATTCCAATCCCTGACACCCTTACTTAAAAAAGAGAATATTTCCACACCCTTGTGCCTGAAATCGAGTGACAGCTTGTGGTCATGGTCATCTTTTCCCTTCCATGCACTACTTTTCATACCTACTCCAATATCTCCAACTTTGCATGAGTGCTGCAGTGTTCAGTCAAGAATTGTCATGGAGAAAAATCTTGTGGGCTGGTCATGCCATGTCATTTTAGTGATAAGTAAGCTTAACATCAACCAAATTTTGTTGTTGTAGTAGTATGCTGCAACATCCATGCCAAAAATCCATATGAAAAATGATTCATCAGTTGAAGGGAAAAAAATGACTGATCAGTCGAGAAAAAGGGGGGGGAGAAAGAATCAATTTCAAGTAGTTTTCCAACTATTGGTTGGGTATTGTTCTTTAATGGAATAGCCTCATTCTTCTTTTGACACTGTATCTGCTTCTTTTGACTTGGGTGAATAGTGATGGATCCAAGTTTCATCACAAGCTATGATAAAATTAAAAAAATGCATTTTGCTTCTCCTGAAAACCACACTGAGAGTCAACCACAGATCTGCTAACATGCCAACTACTGTTTACCAGTCAAATGATTTAGGGACCCAGTGGAAAGACACCTTACGGAACTATAGAGCTTTGTGTTGACAGCTTGAGAGTTTCACAAGAAATTTCAGGAACTGTCAAATGTCAGTTGCCCTCAATAAAGTTATAAAGTTTGCAAAAGTTCCCTTCTGTAACCTCTTCTGTGGATGACGATAATGGTCCTCATTTTGACCTCTTCATGGCCATTTAAAAATTCTTTAAGCCAGGCAAACCCATGAACCTTTGACAGCATATGACCCTAAAACTATCCTTTCAGTTTTCATTATATTTTATGTGTATAGAAACCACTGCTATAGTAAGATAAGAAACTTGAAATCAAGTTTACATGTGTTAACCCTTTCCTCCCTGACGGTACTTATAAGTACCATTATGTTTACCACCATATAGTTTGACAATAACAGTGTCCATTGGATTGTTAAGCCTGTTGATCTATTGTTGTATGATTAGGTCAGAGAATGACAACATTTATTTTTAAATTCTGCACGAAATCGCTGAGAAATTAATTTTCTAAGTTGGGGCTTGACAGCATATTGACCAGAGAAAGAAGTGCTACATTACAATGCATTTTTAGATGATAATTTACTTGGTAAGTGTCAATTTCTTTTATTACTTTTTTAGTTAGAACATTTAACCATATGTATTTTACCTATAAATTTGTTTTTCTATTTTATTTACTAAATAATCGAGAAAAACCAATGAGGACTTATAAGTACCGTCAGGCACTTCTGGGTAGTTTTATACAAATTATTGGTCAATAGATTTAGCAAGTATACAATCGGTGATATCATTGTTTTAAATATTTTCAAATGGATATTTTTAGGAAATAAGCTCTGATTGAAGCTCTTCTCTTAGAAATTTATATTTTATCAAGCAAAAATGAAGAAATGTTCTTGGATTACTCATTAGGTCAAAGAAGGGTCTTAGAATTGACTGAACAAAAATGGAGCAATGAGGATGATAATTATTTTTCATCTGTTTCATTATTATAAAAACTGAAAACTGATAGAACTTTTGGTTGTGTGACAATCAGGCCCAACCACAAAGTCTTTCTGACAACTTATTTGCCGACAGCAAACTAAAAAGAGGAGGTTGAGACCACAGATTTTCAAAACCTAGTTATTGGCTACTGGAAATTGTAGAATAAAAAGATCGTACATTTAGTATCAGATTTTCATGGCAGTAAGGAAACTACTGTTAAACACTACACACAGTGGTATAACAATTAACTACAATGGTTGGGGGTCATGGAAATTTCAACAGATGGGCCCTCTCTCAGGCTTGATTGGCGACCTGGGTTGATTTTGGGCTAGAGGGCCACTGCGGCTAGTCATCGGGGGCTTCCTCCGGCAGTGGGTGCCATGGCATTTTGACCACCCTGCCACCCTGTTGTTACACCACTATTTATATGCAAACAAAAAAATGAGTTGAAGTTGACAATTTCATGCTCAGGAGTCGTCAAGGACTACAATACACTCGTGTGGGGTTGATACTGCTGATCAGCTGATGGCATTGTGCAATGCTGACAGAAAATTACTGAAATCATGGCACATATTGTTTTTGGGAATTCTTGATGTATTTGTCAATGCCTATAACATAAATAGTCTGATATTTGAAACAAGTCTGTAAAAAATTTCGGAAGATCCGTTGCACAAGGTATGATGACTGTGAATGATATCGGTAAGAAGAAAAGGTCATCTACAGAAATTTCACCAAGCCCTCATCTATTCAAAAAACACAAATCATACTATTCCGCAATGAGAGATGTAATATTGGGAAACAGAGATATACACTGTTCCAAAGAAGATCTATTCAGCGAAAAGCAACCGCCGCAAAATTATGTTTAAGATCCCAGTCAATCATGATGATGATTTACACAAACAATTCTCAGCCGAAGTAAAAGAGAATCTCAGTTATGCTGTACTGAGGGACACAGGTTGCGCCGAAGACATGTGGCTTCTAGCGAAAGAAAAACTTTTACAAACTGCTTTTAGAACCTTTGGAACAAAAGATGCGTCTCAGAATGACTGGTTTGCTGATTACGAGGACAAATTACGTCCATACATTGAGCACAAAAGAGCAGTTCATATAACACTTATAAACAGCCCCAGTGATCATGCCAAGTTGGAATACAAAAAAGCTAAAGCAGATCTACAACGTATCACTCGCCGTTGCGTAAACGAGTATTGGACAAACCTCTGCAAGTCCATTCAGCAGTATGGCTACCGAGGCATGTATCAAGGCATCAAGAGTGCCATCGGGCCAACAACCAGGAATCGTGCCCCCCTAAAAGACTTAAATGGGGGTACCTATTGTTGACAAGCAGAAGCAGTTGGAAAGATGGTCAGAACACTACACCAACCTTTACTCCAGGGCAGTCAGCATAAAGCCTGAAGCACTAGACAGTTTACCTACTTATCCTACTGCATTAGAACTTGATGATTTACCTTCACAGGACGAACTTCATTTTTCACTGAAGAGACTCAAACTGGGAAAAAGTACAGGTCGTGACAACCTACCGGCTGAAATAATTAAACTTGATTGTGTTTTTCCGGTCATATATGAACTCCTAAAGTGGTGCTGGTATGAAGGTACAATACCACAGGACATGCGTGATGCAGATATATTTACCCTTTATAAGGGCAAAGGTGATAGAGGTGATTGCAACAATTACAGAGGTATATCCCTCCTCAGCATTGCTGGAAAAGCTATTGCTCGAGTCGTTTTGAGAAGACTGGAAACCCTCGCCTCACGTGTCTACCCCGAATCTCAGTGCGGATTTCGCGCCGGCCGCTCCACGAGTGACATGATCTTCACTGTCCGCCAACTTCAAGAAAAATTCCGTGAACATCGTGTGCCTTTATACTTGGCTTTTGTCGATCTAAATAAAGCCTTTGATACTGTTAGCCGCACCGGCCTTTACGACATCCTGCACAAAATCGGCTGCCCACCTACGCTGTTGTCTTTAATAAAGGCCTTCCACGATAACATGAGAGGTTCTGTGGTATTTGATGGCGAAGCTTCTGCATCCTTTAAAGTAAACCGCGGTGTACGACAGGGCTGTGTCTTAGCGCCCACACTCTTTGGAATTTTCTTCTCTATTCTACTCTTAGTAGCTTTTAAAAACTGTCACGTTGGAGTACATCTGCATACAAGGAGTGACGGTAGACTTTTTAATATAAGTCTATTGAGATCTACTAAAAATCTTATTGAACTAATTGTTCGTGAACTTCTATATGCTGACGATGCGGCTTTTGTCGCTAATACCGAAGATGAGCTTCAGGAGGTTCTCAACAGATTTAATCATGCATGTCATCTGTTCTCGATGAGTGTCAATACCAAGAAGACGGTTGTCATGGTTCAGGGCACAGACCGTCTTCCTAAAATAACATTGGAAGGCATCCCTCTTCAAGTAGTAGAACACTTCCATTATCTCGGCTCCATCACCACATCCAACCAGTCCATTCAAAAGGAGATTGATGCACGAATTGGCAAAGCCGCGACGACCTTTGGCAAGCTGTCTACACGTGTCTGGAGAAACTCCAAGTTAACTCTCTCCACCAAAATTCTAGTATACCAGACGTGTGTCCTGAGCATCTTACTGTACGCAGCTGAGACATGGTCCACTTACGCCTGGCAAGAGAGACAGCTGAACGCTTTCCATATGCGCTGCCTGCGGACAATACTTGGAGTCACGTGGCAGGACAAAATGAGCAATGAGAGTGTTCTGTCTACCACGAAGTGTCACAGTATTACTGCCATCCTAAAACAAAGACGACTCCGCTGGCTTGGCCACGTCCATAGAATGGACCCTGAGAGATTACCACGGAAAGTCATGCTCAGTCAGATTGCTAATATCAAGAGACCTGTAGGGCGCCCGATGTTAAGGTTTAAGGACTCCTGCAAGCGTGATTTGGAGAGCTTCGGCATGCGCACTTCTGACTGGGAAGCTTGCGCCAGCACGAGACCCTTATGGCGTCGACATATTACCACCGGCATGTCCAAATATGACAGAGCATGGTTGGACAAAATGAAGCTGAAAAAGCTTCGTATCAGGGAAGTGCTTCCACCGGATCCCTCTTTCGTGTGCGATAGATGTGGCAAAATCTGTCACGCCGCCATCGGACTATTCAGCCACAAAAGAAGATGTGATGCACTCAACCCTAGCCATAACTGAGTCACTACAACTATCATCTGTGAAGATGCTGTGGCCAATATATAATTAGTAAAAATCAGATGAAGATGTGAAGTATGTAGTATGAAGAAGTTACAGTCAAAACATCATTCCAAATGTTCCACTGCAACGTCTTTTTGTGTCTGAATGAGCAAAAAGAATTGGTTTGTTGAATATCATGAGGCGAACATTTCATACCAATATCAACTTAATTGATTTCAGTTGCTATTTCTGTACATCCTGAGATACACAAAGTCCCTGATTGTACTTATCAGTACTGGCTTAGTAATTAGCACTAAAAAAAAAAAAATAAAAAAAAAAATAATAAAAAAATGGAAAAAGTATGTTTGTTTATTTCAAGTACCTTTATACAAATATATAATTAAAATTATCAATTTCCAATAGCCGGTAGGAAGGGGTTAATACACATTTGACAGAAACTTTCATTTAGCCCGTTTGGTTAACAGGTTACTCTGCTCTATCCCTACTCTACTGTTTGGTACCTCAACGTGCAAAGAAGAAATTTGATACTCACAGACTTGGACTCAATGGTCCATTCTTAAAGTTAAGAATGCAGGGGATTGGTGAATTGTGGAGTGAAGTCAGGGCAACTTGAGCCACCAGTTTGGAATAATCAGGGTATAGGAGAAGTTTTGGATTAGGCTGAAATGCAGCGTAGGCCAGAAAGAGAACTAGCATTCATTCTTACAACGGAGTAATTTAATTTTTTAATAGTCTAAGTTGTTTTTATGGGCACCATATTACTTGAATTGTTACTTCATATGGATGAAAGTAGTTCCACATTTTTGCCATTTATGCAGCCTGGACCTGGATTAAAACTACTGCTACAATATGTTACATAGGTTATTAAGATTTATTTTTAACTAGCTATGACACAGTATTTGACGTTTGTGCTCTTAATTAACAGAAAAACTTCAAAGAAATGTTGGCTGGGCAGGGAAGTCCAGATCAGTGTTTTTTTTTTTTTTTTTTTTTTTTTTTCCTCTGTTTGATTGGATTTCCTCCTCTCCTGAATTTAATTTCTATGCAATGTTTTCATCATGGTTGACAGCATCATTTATTTATCTTTGAAACCACCACTTATTGGCAAAGATTATGTTTTCTGATGACCCACCACCACTATGACCCACAGGAACTTCAGTATTGTTCACATGCCTTATCACCAAGCAACATTTATTTATTTGTTTATATATTTAAAGGTTTATTTAGCCAGGCAAAATTAGGGCTTCAAGCCCTCTCCTACATCATACTAGGTGTTTATAATGAATAATATACATCTTATGCAAACTAACAGTATACAACACTTATATAAAATTTGGTCTAAATTAAGTTCAGAAACCTGAATAACATTTTTGAGTAAATTACTAACTAAAATCTTATTGGTATTCATGTTTAACTATTTCATCATTTAATGGTATAAACTAATGCTAGTGGAAGTTAAAGAATTAAATGGTACAAACCTAATACTAGTAGGATGAAGAAACAAGACACAAACTAATAATAGGGAACGCAGAATAAAGAGGTAGTCACAGTATAAATCAACACGATTCAATTCCAAAATTAAGTTATGCATGGAAGGAGAGGTCTTTTAGCTAGTGTTTCAATAAGTAATGCTTTCTCAAAAGAGTTTTAAATGGGCCGAATTTTTTTTGGTAATTCTAATTTTCAGGGGAAGATTATTCCACAATCTAGCCGCAGACAAGAAGAAGGAATTGACTAGGGTTTCCAAGCTGTGGGATTGGATGGTTACTATATTTGAGTTCAGGGATCTGGTGATAATATTATGGGAAAATCCTATGTATGAGATGTTGGAACAAAGGTAGGCGGGAGTTTTTAGACGTATGAGGCGGTGAAGGAGACTTAGAGTGAGGAATCGTCATCGATCGCAAACGCGCAACCAGTGTAAGCGATCATATGATTGTGAGACATTTAAATTGACGCTGCCTGATGTATGCAGATTTATTTTGTTTTATGTGTATAAACAGTTATAAGATATACATAATAGAATCACAATGATGAATGCAACAGCACCACATATATAGCACTTATCGTTGAAGGACTTACAACTTTGAGATAGCTCTGCCAGATAATTTTAAATGGATTTGCAACAATTACAAATTTATGGTTTTTTCCCAAATATTTTGAAGGAAGTATGTTACTAATCAGGATATAAAAATATCCTTTATGTTAACTGTTGACATAATTTATCACTGTATTTAATTTCATTGAAATTCATTAAATATGCAGTTTAGTTAAAATCCACCCATTATTTTATGCAAAAATCATGTATATACCAATAGAGAGACAGTTAAAAATTCTCAATTTTTGGTTTGTTGTCACTGCGTTCATTTTTTACATTGAAATAAATTTTAATACACAGACATACTTTTCTATAATTTTATTGACAACTGAAAAATTTATATAACATTACAAAATCAAGGTTGTGAGTGGTATTTAGCTAAGCAATTGGAAAGAAATTAATTACCGGAACACTATGTTCAACCCACCATTTTTGACGTTCTTAGGTGCTAGTTAGTAAACAATTTATAAAAACCTATCACAAGAATAAAATAATCCAGTAGTAAAAATGATTAAACATATATAAAAAAATTAAGTGAACAGTAATACAGAGAAATGTGAAATACATTTCTTGTGTGTTCTTGTGCTTTTCTTATGTTGACACCATCTTGCATTCATCTATGATACCTATCCTAATAAAATAAATAAAATGTAATAAAAAGTGCTGCAAAGTGAAACAAAATTAATAATTAGGGAATAAACCTCTTCTCTCCACAGATGATGCCAGGGCAGAATTAACACATGAAAGGGAAATGAATGCTCACAAACATTGCAGTTATTATGCATACAACCCTTCTTTGAAAGTAGAATATAGTATGTAAGTGCAGGGCGGGGCCCGTAGCAAATGAGAAGAAGAGGCGCTTGGGCCCTTGGTTTTTGGCCGTCCTGGCAAAAATTGTAAAGCTAAAAAAAAAAAAAAAAAAAAAAAAAGTCGCCCATCTATTTTAGGTGTGGGGGCCCCCTAGAAGGCGCGAGGCTCGTAGCATTTGCTACCTCCTGCTACGTGGTTAATCCGGTACTGTGTAAGTGTACACTCAAGTTCCAAAAATTATATGAAAGAAAGAAGCAAATAGCCAAATGGCAGTAGTGTCATGGAAAAACTCTCATCAGGCATGTGGAAGACGTTCTGACATAATTATGGCTGCACTACCTGAATTAACGGTCTTTGAATGTGGAATGGTAGTTGACACTAGATGAATTGGACTTTCAGTTTTGTAAATTGTTCATGAATTCAACATTTCTCAATTCACAGTTCAAGATTGTGGCATGAATATATCATTTCTGGCATTATCTCCTACCATGGACAACACAGTAGCCAGTCACATCTACTTATGACTGTGACCAGCGACACTGGCATCTAGGTGTCAGTGTTTACAGTCAGCAGATAGTTGACATGGTGTGAATTACATTTAGAATTAACAGCTAACAGAATAATTTACATAAATATGAATTGCAAATGAGATTGTAAACGCACCATATTGTGATGATGTGTTAAAAGTCCACATATAGCCTAAAAGTAATTACAGGTTACGTTGCTCTTTCCAAACAAGTAACATAAAAAAATTTATGCCATATTTATGGGCAACTTATATGGATGCATTAGTTCTACTGATGTATACAATACTCCAGAACTACTTTCCAATGGTTAAATATAATAAAAAGTTTTTTTTAAAAAAAAAAAAGAAAAAAAGAAAAGAAAAGTGGATAGGTTTAAATTAATTATAACTGCATATTTGTAGCATATTTTCATCATGTGCAATAAGTTTGTGGTGATTTTACTTTGTGCTCCATAAATTGATCCCTGCATCATCATTATCAAAACATTTATTTTGATTGGTGGCATAAGCTAATCAGCTTTAAAATGCAAATAAACAGTGAAGGAAAAGTTGTAATGATTGCTTTGCTCAGGCACGTTTGAGAGTAGGTGCTGCGAATGTAGAATGAGAGAACTGATTGTGCAGTGAAGAGTGGAGTACGATTATTACAATGATGCTTAAGAACTTCGAGAAAAATGAAAACAAAACTTTCTGTATTTGAAATGGAGTTGAACTGAAATATTAAAATTATGTAAAAATAGAATTAACACCTATGTTAATGAATCTAATGTAGGTGGATGGGAAGTGGAAGAAGCCTATACTGATTTACTTCTTGATGAATTCATTTTTATTTTATGATCCAGTTATTATTTATCTCAGCAATCTGTATCGTCAGCAAAACCATTCATCAAGAAAATATTGCATGCATTTGTACCTTCCTATTGACTACTTATCAATTACTTGAACTTCATTATAGTTGAAACAATTAAAAACTGAAAAATCAGCATCAAGCATCATTACATTTTTAAAAAAATGCAACATATAAATTGTTACAGATCTATATGATTGGCTTTCAGTGTATGACATCATTGAAAAACTCATTACATAATGTTTTCAGTTTGGGGCTTCATTGAAAAACTGAAATCTATGATTAAAAATCTTCATGAAAGAGTCACTAGAGCTCAGGCAAATATCCAAAATATCAAGAATATAATGGGTTCTTGGTCAAGTACTCCATTATTTGAAAGAAAAGGACGTAATAAGTTTTCACTTCTAAACATTGAAGATAGAGTGGAAAGTGTTCCAAAAAGGTGTGTTAGTAGCAAAATAGAGAAACTGTTAATTTTATTATTGTTTTATTTTCAAGTTCACATGTTTAAAATTTGTACTTATAAAGGAAATCCTTTGTTTGCAAATTCTAGGTACAATATAATTAAAGAAACTGCAAAAGTAATACACAGTATCATGGACATGAACTATAATTTATATTTTAAAGCAGAAACTCTGCTATCTCAGGAAAGTAATACAGAAATATCTGAAAATAATTATTATAAAATAAGTGGGAAGAATAATGGAAAAATTATTTACAAATTCCAGTACTTTCAACGGAGAGGAAAGTTCTGATACACCAGTAAAAACAAATAATAATGTAAGCTGTTATTGATGTATTTGTATTAGTTCATATTAAAAGGCCATATTTAGAGTTTGGTCATAAAATTAAAATTAAATTAAAAAGAATCCATTTGGTGATTCTATTTTTTAGTAATAATAATAATTTTTTATTAAAAATTAAAAATAGTATATAAGTAAATTTAACCATAACAAGTAATTAGTTGTTTAATGTTCACTGTTTTTCAATTTTAGGAGCTTACTTCAGAGAAGGAAAATAACACCAGATGGGAAGCTTATGTTTGTTATGTGGATGAAATTGTCTCCGAGGGACTTTTGACAGCAGTTGGTGGCAGGTAAACTAATTATTCTTAGACAGAAGCAGAGTACTCTGTATAGTTACTAAATTACTGTTTGAATTTTATATTAATTTCAGCAGTTATGATTGCCTTGCTTGATAATTAGCTTCAGCAAATAGAGGATGACCAAACATTCAGAAAATCATGAATTTATCTTACTTGGTCAAATAGTCTTTTCATAGAAAGTTGCACTTCTTTTTTATTCTGTATATCTATCCATATTAAATATAACTCTATATAGGCTTTTAATTGAACTGAAATGTCATTAAATAAATACTGCCAAAGAAATAGAACATTTGTTTATTTATTTTCTGAACACGTTTCACTTCACTAAGCATGTGCAGTGGTTTCTCCTGTTGATTGTGTATACATGTTACAATGTGATAATGTTTTACATATTGAATATTGAAGTTTTTATGTAAATTAAATTCTACTTGCATTTTATGATACATTGCTTTATTTACCCTCCAATCTCAGCAACAGTGAATTTTGCTTGCTTTTGAGTAGCAGATCATTTCCTGCTTGTTGTTGCATGACAAAATCCCATTCAATAAAGATAATAACATACTACAACTTAACACAATCATCTATATAGCCACCAAAAATGGACATAAAGAAAACAGTTTACATAAAATAAACAACAAAATTGTCAGACAAATAAAGAAAAAAAACACATAATATAATCTCTTCACTATAAATACATTCATCCACAATATATCAACTCCAGTTAACACCCTACACCCACAACAAAATAAAATGAAATGGCATGTGCCTGAGCTCTAGTGACACTTTCATGAAGAGACATACAAAATTGCAAATGTATTCAACAAAACAAGGATTCATAATATCATTTACAACAGACAACACGATACTGAAAAACATTAAAGGTAGTATACAAACTAGTAAAGTCCATAAATCAGGAATATACTGGTTAACATGCAATGAATGTCAAGCTCAGTACATTGGACAAACATGTAGAAAATTCGAAACTAG
This sequence comes from Vandiemenella viatica, assembly GCA_031002005.1. Classification (NCBI taxonomy): domain Eukaryota; kingdom Metazoa; phylum Arthropoda; class Insecta; order Orthoptera; family Morabidae; genus Vandiemenella; species Vandiemenella viatica. The sequence continues at coordinate 7,243,204 of JARYHS010008075.1, read as the reverse complement.
CTGCAAGGAACACTTAAGAACACTAAAATACAACAACTATTGATATAATAATAATAACAATAATTGACAATACTGGGATGGAGCTCCCACTCCGGTAACAATATCCCTACACATCCCTTTCTCCTTTCTGCTTCAAACATACTTTTGCTCTCTACTAATTTTTACTTTAAATTCCTTTAGTGTTTCCAGTGAATTATTCATGACTTCTCTTGGCAATTTATTCCAGTCCCTTACACCCTTTCCTACGAAAGATAATTTTCCAACACCCTTATGCCTGAAATCAAGTGGCAGCTTGTGGTCATGGTCAACCCTACCCTTCCAAGCACCTCTCTTAATTTTTCCACCAATATCTTTCTGAGCTTCAACACCAGCATAGGCCTTGTACACTCCCATGATTCTCTTCACCCTTCTTCTATCCTCCAATAAATCCTACTCCAGCTCCTTTTTCATATTAGTTACCAATTGTGTTCTGTGGTAATATCCAAAGACAAATCTGGTAGTCCTCCTCTGCAGCCCCTCCAATTCCTGTATTTGATACCCAAAATGTGGGTCCCAAACTACACCACCATATTCCAGCAGTGGTCTGACCAAAGTTTTGTACAACTTAATTTCTCAGCATAGTCTACCTGTCTGTCTGGGAATTGTATGTACACCTGAACTAATCTCGGTGGAGGTTCTTGGAACATAATCTCATGTGGGGTAAAAGATGTGGAATCATGTGGTATAGTATTAATAACCCTCTCAATATTGGGAATTTCAAAAGCCCACTTGCAGTGATTGTCACTGCGGTACATCCGGAACCACCTACCCAATTCCTTCATTACACGCTCTACCAGATTTCCCTGTGGATAATAGAACGATATTTTCAAAACCTTTATGTCCATTTCCTCTAAACACTTCTGCCAGAGTTTCCCTGTAAACTGCGGTGCATTATCCATTAAAATACTTTTGGGATTCCCTAACTGTGGAATGTAGTCTCGAGCAACTCTGTTAAATATAGCTTTTGCGTTTGCTCGTTTAAGTGGGTACAATTTCACAAACTTTGAAAAAATATCTAGCACTACACAAATATAGGTAACCCCCCCCCCCCCCCCCGGCCACGTGATATCGGCAAGGGCCCATAAATATCAAGCAATAGAATGTCATTTGGTGCTTTGGGATTAATGTTCTGCATCTCACTTACCCTCTTGGCATTATCTGCTTTTACCTTCGGACATATTACACATGTAGCAACTATTTGCCATATGCGTCTATATATATTTGGGAAATAAAAGGTTACAGCTAAAATTTTATAACACTTATTCGTGCCATAGCTTAAATGGTGATGACGTATAAAAATATCCACCCATTTTTCGGGAATCCACAGTTTCCAATCGTCACTATTTTCGTGATTCCTTTGGAAAAGTATCCCTGCTTCCATACAATAAAATTTGAGCAAATGAGGCAGAGGACTATCCTGCCTCAATTCATCAACTACTGTCTTGATTATCTCATCTTGTTGTTGCTCCTGGTTCATATGTTGAAGACAATACCTCACCTCCGTTTCCCTTGAAACATGTTTAATATATAGCAATCTAGGATTTGAGTTGTATTCGGTCACTTCTGCTTCATTTCTTAATCCCAAAGGTAGTCTCGACAGTGCATCTGCTACCTGGTTATCCTCTGCTGGCAAGTACCTTACTTCATAATCGAATTCCTGGAGCAATAGTGTCCAGCTAGTTAATCTCCCATTTAATAATCTACATTTTTCCAAAAGTGATAAGGCTTTATGATCTGAAAATACTATCACCTTTCTGCCCAATAACAAATACCAGAATTTCTGGAATACCCATACCACAGCTAGACATTCACATTGTGTGGTTCCATAATTTTGTTCAGCTTTATTTAGTAGCTGACTTGCAAAAGCTATATGCCTTTTCTCCGACACACCTTCAGATTCGACTATCTGGAAAATCTCTGCTCCTAGCCCGTACTCTGAACTATTCGTTGCCAAGCAAATAGGGAGCTCCCATATGGGTAAGTGTAAAACCGTATGCTCTAACATCAGTTTTTTAACAGTTCGGAAATCATGCTCGCAATCTTCAGTCCATTTCCAAGTAGATCCCTTTTTCTTTAATTGTTCAAAATGAGGGCTATTTAAAATTTGTCCTTTTATGAAATTTCTATAGCATTAACATAATGCCAAAAAACTCTCCAACTCTTTTTTGTTTGTAGGGGATGGTAAGTCTTTTATGGCACTCACCTTACTATCTCTGGGCGCTATTCCCATGGGTGTAATGATGTTTCCCAAAATTCTATTTTGTTGGTGAAGAAGACACACTTCCTTAATTTCACTGTCATATCCCCATGTTTTAAAGCGAACAAAACCTCTCTTAGTGTTGCCCAATGTTCTTCAATCGTCGTGCTAGCAATTAGAATGTCATCTACGTAGACTTGGATTCTCTGCAACAAATCCTTCCCCAAACTAAATCTAAAGCTCTTATGAAGTGAGCTACTGCTACGTTCAGTCCAAACGGTAACACTGTGAACTGATATGATCTACCCTGGTACAGAAAAGCTGTGAATTTCCTAGAATCTTGTGCCACCCGCAACTGCCAATAGGAGGAAGTAAGGTCTAAACTAGTTAGGTATCTCTTCCCATGAAATGTGTGTAGAATTTCATCTATTGGAGGTGGGTGATCCCTTTCTGGCACTAAAACTTTATTTAAGGCTCGGGCGTCCAACACTAATCGTACTGACTGGTCCGCCTTTGCAATCACAACCAATGGGTTATTGTACGGACTTTGTGCCTGTTCTATAACACCCCACTCTAACATCCTATTTATTTCTGCTTCTACCTGACTTCGTTTCGCTATCGGGTTTGGATACGGTTTAATGTTAAATGGTTGGTTTAAGCTTACTGTAAAATGGCATTCATAGTTCCTAACAAGTCCTGGCCTGTCTGAAAAAATCTCAGAAAACTCCTGGAGAATGTTGCTTAGTTCTTTGCGGTATTTGGTATCTACCCTATCCACCACTTTTTCCAAACTGGTACTTGGAAACACATTAGTTACTGTGGCCAAGACAAACCCTACAAGTTTTGTATAAAAGTGGGGTTCTTTACTAGATCCTATCGTCTTAGCTACCAACAACTGTACTGACTTATCTGTTCCCTCCTTCGAAAAACAATTCATTGGGACACAAAGTTGTTTGTCATCTAACTGAAAATATAAAAGCCCTTTACTACAACCCAACATAGCCTGGACTGACTGTAACCATTCAATATGAAAAATGCAATCATGCATAAGTCTAGGAATAACATACACATGTGTTTCAAAACTGCACCCATTAATTTCTCCCTCTAGTAGAATTTGTGTGCTTATAGGTTTGGTTTTTCCACCATTTGTCAAGGTAGCTACTAATTTTGGTATGGGGAAGAGTGTCAAATGCTCATTGTGAAGATTTAGCTCCTCGAAAAGAGATTGGGAAATAGCCGAAAGCTCTGCTCCCGTATCTATCAATACCCTGTTTAGTTTCCCCTTAACCGTTATTTCAATAACTGGTGCTCTGACTAGTGGTGATGCTGTACAACGGTCTTCCTGAATGAGATCTTCTCTTGGATTATCAAGATAAATGCCACACATTTGATAGCTAGGTGTTGGCCCGGGTTCACAGTCTGCCAGTGCTTGGGCCAAGGCATTGCCCGGAACTAGTTTTTTGAGTTCACATCCTCCTGTTGTTGAGTCAGATCGGCCCAGGAACCTGTACCAATGTTGAGGTGCTTCTGTTATCGTTAGTCTGTCCACCCCTTTTGTGTCCTCTCCGTCCGTTACCTCTACCTCCTCTAGTTCCTCTTCCTCTGCTCATAGATTGTATGCTGTGTCTCCTGTTAGAATGTTGTTGAACGTTGGTGTTATGAAACTTACCCCTGCCTTGACCATTATGATATGTGTGCTGTTTGTTATTATATGACATACTGTGGTTATACTGATCCTCTATGTTCTGTGTCTGACCCTTATGGTTTACTAAATCACTTTCTGCTGGACTCCAAGACCACTGATATGCATCTAATACTCGCAAGAGTTTCTCCGCCGCTTCTCACGTATTAACCCCTTGTGTTGGAAATCTCTCTATTACGGGTGTTGGCATCCTATGGACAATGTCTTCAATTAGGATTACTTCAGGCATGGGGTGGTCTAAGTAAGTTGGCTTATCAGCTTCCTGTAGAAAAAAGTCATATAACGTGGGAGGGGTTCCGTCCCATTTAGGCCCTAGCCCTATCGACCTACGAACCACGTACTGTGTTTCTTGTGACCAAAACCTGTTAAGAAATGTTTCTTTTAGCTCAGCAAATGTTGTGTAATTTTGTAGGTTGGTATCACTCCACAGCCTGGCCGATCCTGTTAAATGCTGACCGAAACAATTTATTTTTTCTCTGTCTGAATAATTTGTAAAAGGTCTCGAATCTTCATAACTTTTCAGGAATTTGACGGGGTGTAAGTTTCCCTGTCCACTAAACCTGCTATATTCAACTTTTTCTGGTATGGTGATTATGCACTGTGAAGGAGAAGTTGCTTGGGTCTGTGTGTTAAGTGCTTCTGTTACTTCTGTCACTTGTGTTTTCAAGGAAACGACTTGTTGTTCACGATGCTGTATTCTACTGTCTGTCTCTATCATCTTGGTCTTTAGTGAACCCACTTGTTCATACCAATGTTGTATTCTCTTTACATACTGTATGTATGGCATCAATGGCATCTATACGATTTTCTACCTTTGACCTAATGTCTGCTATTCGTGTCTGCGCATGCTATTGGGACTGTTGCAATAAAGAAATTCCCTTATGGGATTCATGCATATCTTCCTTCAACTTACTGACATCATTTCTATTCTGTGTTACTTGTTCAGTAAGTGTTGAACCCATGTGATCAACTTTCTCCTTGTGTGTATTCAATGCATTTTTTTTTTTTTTTTTTTTTTGTTTTTTTTTTGTTTGTTTGTTACTGCTTAACGTCTCCTATAACAATTAGGTCTTTAGAGACGGGGTATTAAATGCATGGGAGAGTTGATCGACCTGTGTTTTTACTGTAAGGGAATACTGTTCAAATGTTTCTATATGTTTTTTGTCAAAAGCAATTTCAAGCGCCTCACTTGCTTGTTTAGTTTGTAATTCAAGTGACTGTAATTTTGTTTCAAAAGCCTCAAATTGTTTTGCTGCGCCTCGAGTTTAGTATCCACAGATTCGAATTTTTGGTCAAGTGTTTGCTTGTTTGACTCAAACTTTTGGTCGAGATATTGTATGAGTTGGGATATTAGAGAGGATTCTTCAGGTGCTGCTTGTACATGATGTGTTGGATGTGGGTTAAAAGACAGGACTTCTTCATCAAATGATTATCTAATTTAAAACTCCATTTGGTCATAATACACCTACTGTATTGGGGAACTATCTATTGATAGCTGGGAAATATTTTGTGCAGTCATAGGATTTGACTCTAATTGTATGTCTTCCCCCCATGCAACATTGCTTTGTACCTCCTGAAATTCAGTTATGCCTGTGTTACCATCCTCCTCAAGTTGAGTGTTTGTGACCTCCATGGTTAAACGAATGATTTATACCATGGGTTGAATTATAAATAGTATCCCAAAATAATCTAAAAATTTCCGAAAGTCCATTAAAATGGAATTTACAGAGAAATTATTCCATACTCCGCTTCGTTGATACTGAAAATCAGAGTAGATCACACCTTGAAATTAACTAAACCTATGCCTCCAATTATCTGTTCTTACAATATCCTCAGAACAACACACACAAAATATAAAAGAAAGGAAAAAGTATCTACAAAGGAAAAATTACTGTTTCACTAATGACTGTCGCAAGCAAGCTGTGCAACCAAACACACATAACCTTCAAATGATTTACGCCAAAACCAATCTCAATTCAAAGATTACACGTTGCAATGGAACACGTGAATAACATCTTTGTGCTGAAAATGAAAGATCAAAATATTTTACATCAACAAAGCAATATGTTTGCACCAGTGACATCTGAACATCAAAATTCCCTCTTTGCAATGCAAGCAGTTTTACTAAATCTTTGCTCACAAGTTACCTTTCTTTATGGTTACCATATTTGGCCTTCTCCCTTGCTCCAGGACAATATGGCACAACCGCCATCAACCAAATATTAAAACCTGAAATTTAAAACAGAGAACTTTAAAATAACAAATTTTTTGGATTGAGAGGGAACAAATTGCGAGTATTTTATGATAAAATCTCCGCACCAAGCCGCATAGATATTCTAAAATCACTGATTAAACTATTTACATAACAATTCAGCATGAAATAAAACAAATATTGGAGTTTTAAATACTACTAGCAGACACTTAGCAAGCAATTGGTTGGCAATAACGATAACGCATGTTAATCGATGTGCCGGCTTCCTTACTGTGCTGTGCGTTGCGAAACTGCTATTGGCAAAACCTCTGCTCAGCTGGGTTGTGTCGACCTGTACTTAAGCGTGACGAAACTGCTGAACTGCAAATCTGCTCCCTGCAGCGTGAAGTTCTGCATCGTGTAACAGCGTCTCTGAAGTAGCTGCAGCCTCCACGTAGTGTGTAATTGTCATAGCCCGCGTCGTCTTTACCACACATTATCGGCAGAGGAACAAAGTTTCCGACCAAGTTCGAAGTGTAGTTTTTTCTCGAAAGCACGATATATGATCTGCTTTCACTGGTCACTCCACAAGTCCCATGTAACAATAAAGGGTGGCCTGCTTGCTTTGTAGCTTGGTGTGGGGTAATTGTTGTAAACCCTTTTGTCTTCTACTAATGTAACAATAAAGGGTGGCCTGTTTGCTTTGAAGCTTGGTGTGGGGTAATTGTTGTGCGCCCTGTTGTCTTCTACTAATAAGTCACAAAGTTGCCATATTGGTAATCTTTCAATTTTTTCTCCAAATGTACAATAACTAAGCCACCACCACCGATGATTATAATTTGACCGTGTATGAAGGCTATCCAGTACTTCTTCTCCTCCAAATAGCAAGTCCACAGCTACGCTATTTTCACTTGGTTAGGATACTTTATTTCAACGCCCACAAGTTCACTGCTATGTACAAAACACTGCTGTTTATCTGCATGACAGTGGCGTTCTTATAATGTTTCCTAGGGTCCACACAAGAGTGCCAGGCGCACCACCAAATAATCACCGCCGCGCAACCACTCATGAGCAACCTCCACAACCGTGTGTCCCAGACTGACTTCAACAATCCAACTCGCATCTTGCGTCACACTCTCGACAATCGGCTGCCCCAATTCCACCACCCACATGGCCCCACATGGCCCCAATACTGTCTCACCACAGTCCCCTGTCGTGCACTATGGTTGTTACATGTCTGTAGCTATGGGGGTGTGGGAGATATGGAGTTTGAAAGTGGTTGACCTGTGGCCAAAGAAGCATGTGTCATGATGTCTCATTTTTCATACAAAACTATCTACTGCAGATCACTGGCATTTGTGTGTGGTAGTAACACAGAGTCACCTTTCGATCACAACTTCAGCCAAATTTCAGTTACTGTGGTAGTGTTGGAGATATGGTGGTTGAAAGTGGCCGATCAAGGATATTTTCATATTTCGACGAAAGACATGTGTCTCCGCATATGTCACTTTTCTGCCACAACTACATAGCATAGAGCATTGGTGTTTGTGTGTGGTAGTATAATCGTATCTCCTGTCGTGCACTATGGTTGTTAGATGTCGGTAGCTATGGTGGTGGTGGAGATATGGGGTTGAAAGTGGTCAACCTGCAGCAATTTCATATTTTTGCCAAAGACGCATGTGTCATGGTGTTTCACTTTTCAGCAAAAACTATCTATCACAGATCACTGGCGTTTGTGTGTGATAGTAACACAGAGACACCAATCGATCACAATGTTGGTTGAATTTTGATAACTGAGGGAGAGTGGGAGGTATGGTGGTTGAAAGTGTTAGATTAAGGATATTTTAGTATTTCATCCAAAGACATGTTTGTCCGTAAATTGTACTTTGCTGCCTGAACTACATGGCGCAGATGACAGGCATTTGTGTGTGGTAATAGCATCGTGTCTCCCATCGTGCACTATGGTTTTTAGATGTCGGTAGCTGTCAATACAAATTCTTTACAAAAATGAACGAAGTCGTGGGTACCAGCTAGTTCTTTTAAAAAAAATTCATCATATCATTTCTAAATGCATCTAAACTGTAGTCTTCAACTATACGAAATTGTGATGCTTTCCATAAAGATTATGTAACCTTTTAAGATAGATGCCAAAGATTGCTTAAACAATCCCAACCAGAAATTGTGCTACTATTTAGTGACTGTTTGAAAGTTTTGGATTTAAACCAAACTTTGCTGTGTTAATTTTGTTCATTAATATTATTTCATATTTGATTTTTTTTCATACATTAACTGTTGACATCTCACATAAAACTACCTAATTAATTATAGAAAAAAATTTGATGTATATCTTAAGATTCTAAGTGATTTATTTATTTAGCTTATGGCCATTGCAAAAAAATAATACAATTTAGCATTAATTACAATTAAAATTCAAAATTAACATGGTGTAGCCAATCTAAAGCTATATTTGATATGTTAATAAAATCTATCGGTGATCCCCTGAAGGCTCGAAGTAGGCAGTCAGATGTCACGTGACGGATGGTTTCTTTTTCCTTACCACAGTTGCATCTCGGTGAAACGTAGACTAGCCTCCTCGTGGTACACCCTGGGCAACGTGCTTGCACGGCTAAATAGTCTATACAGTCGACCTGCCAGACAATCCTACAGGATCTCCTGGTAACCAGAACACAGTAATTCTCATGTCACCTAACGGTTCTTATCAGAACAAAAAGTCAAGAACCCTTGGACCCTCACTAAGGGGTTGCCAACTTAACATGGAAGGAATATGCCAATCAAAAAGTGCTTCTAATTAATGTGAATATGGAACATGAAATGATAATCTGTTGATAATCTGAACCAATAAACACCATAGATTCTTAACAGTGTGAGGGGAAAGTAATGAGAAAATGCTAGTAACATACAAAATCATTTAAAAACTCACTTCTAATTCTCTGTTTCAGTTTGAAATGGCCCTACTTTTATGCAAATTTACCATAACCTGTGGTTAAGTTGACATGAATTACTAAAATTATGATTCCTGAATATTTAAAATGTTTTAGTATAGTTTTTAAATGACCAAGGAAAGGGAAAATGACTCATCACTCACCAAAATTGAAGGCTACGACAAGTGTAAAAGCATGTATGACAAACACAAACATGTATGTTTTTCACACATCGCACCTATCAACTTTGGTGAGTGATGAGTTATTTTCCCTTTCCTTTGTCATTTATATTGCCTAAAAGCCATTTCCATTTTCTTTAGTTTCATTGGTTTAGTTTTTATGGTTTTTAGTTTGCAGCTTCTGATGGATGAGATGGATGTTAGACGCAACAGACCGCCTGTTTTTGAAGTATCACTAGAATTAGAGGAACCATATCTCATATTTTCTCCTTCATTGGATATCAGTGATCCTGAAGGATTTTACTCCTTAGTTGAAAGTCTTATAAATGATATAATATTCATGGCTACACTTATTCCACGAGTGGCAAAAACATCAGGAGAAGTAGATTATAAGGTAAGATTATGTTATTTCAGTTGTGTAAATTGCATTTTAAATGTGTTGCAGACAATGGACAACAGCAACAAGTTGTGAAGGCAAATAAGATTACTTAAAAGATATATATATATATTCAATACAAACTTCCTTACCATTCTGTCACATGTAACAAACATTATTAATATTCAGTCTCCTTTTCCCAGTTATCTTTTATATGGATACTAGCCACAAAGCCCGTCAAAAATGACGGGTTTGGAGTATTCTGGCAATTAATTTCTGTTTACTTGCATACCTAATCAGAATTGTTTTGAAATAAAGCTCAATGTGCTGTAATTTCTCGTCTATTGTGATGTAGTGAAACGTTTCAGTTGTCTACTTGATGCAGGTCGCATTTCAGTCTAACCACAATCTTCGCTAATAATGCGATGAAGATCGATTTGTTAACGTGGCGTAGCTAGGTCAATAAGGGCCCCGGTGCGAAAAGTTTATTTTGGGCCCTCAGGCCAGACGGGCGACGTTATCTTTGCTTTGTGTGCTGGTAGGGGCCCCCTGAACTGAGGATGGGGGCCCTTGAATTGTTCTTTATGGGACCCTGAGCTGTGGTTGGGCCCACCCTCAGAACAGCGAGGGCCCTTAGTGAGGGTTCCTGTGATCTCAGTGGCCCCTTAGGTAGAGCTAAAAAAAAAAAAAAAAAAAGAAAGGTCGCCAGTTTGCTGTGAAGGCTCATGGGCCCTCTAAAAAACTGCGCTTAGGGGCCCCTTGAGGTATAACCGTGGCGCCACAATCTGATGATGAATTCTTGTAGAACTCGACGAAACAAATCGAAAATAAAGTTAAATTTTTTGATATCTTTCTTGGTTTTCGAGATATAGCATGTTGAAAATCAATTATAACTGTGATTTTGGTGAAGTTTCCTCTGGTCCAGGACGTATTTCAACCTAACAACAACCACCAGGAAGAAAATAAACCACATATAGTGTATTTCCACCGTGTACATATAGCGGTTTTGGTAATTTGTTTTTTCTGGTCCAGGTTGCTTTTAAGCCTAACTACAATCTTTGACAATATAGCCGGTTGAAAATCAAAACTTAAACCACACCCGAATTAATACATTCCTTGTATCGCATGTCAATGTCATCATGCGTCGATACCGATCATGCATCATGCGATACAAACTTGATCCATAGGTCGATGTTTTAACGCCTGACACAACTTAAATCCGGCCGAAATAATGACTCCAGTGAAAGCGAAGGATGCTCAAAACAAATCTTAAAAACCTACGTTATGCCACGTAATATTAGTTTTAATTGTGGTTCAGGTCGCACAGATCGCAAACAATTTAGAACTTCTTTTATTCACACCAAGTAGCCTAATGATTTCAGTAAAAAAAAAAAAAAAAGGCAACTCATAATTAATATGTCGTTCTAGCATTACATTTCTTAGGAATTACTTAATTAAATATGATTGTTATAAAATATAGTTCAGTGGAATCCATACTGCTTTGCCCTATAACAAAATGTTTTCGTTCCTATCCTGGTCCGGGATGCATTTGAATCTAATCACGTACAAAACTTGCTTCCAGAGAAACAAATGTTAAATTACGCACATATTATACCTACTATTTCGCATTTTGGTGGTAATAACGCATCGCGATATAAACTAAATCAAAAATCTTTAGGCGTTATTCCATGTTCCTTTTTTATATTCGTGATTCAGATAAAGCAACTGATAGTTAATATGCCGTTCTAGCATTACATTTCTTACTAATTACTTAAATAAATAAAACAGTTATAAAATAAAGCTCAGTGCATTCCTAGTACCTTACCATATAACAAAAGATTTTCATTGATATCCTGGTCCAGGTTGCATTTCAACTTAATGACGTACTAAACTTGCCGCATTTATATCGTATTTTAGTGGTAATAATGCATCGCGATATAAACTAAATCAAAAGTCTTTACGGGTTATTTCATCTTTCTTTTTTTATATTCGTGATTTGGATAGATACTAACACCTTTGAATGGCTGACACAATTACATGCGGCTGAAATATGGCATCAGTAAAAGCAAAGGAAATTAAAAATAAATCTTAACAGCTTACATCATTCCAAGTAATATCAGTTTTAATTGTAGTCTATATTGATGGCGGACAGTATGGAACTACTTTTGTTAAAACAAAGTAATGATGTACCGTAAGTAACAGAACACTCAAGAAAACAAATTACTAAAAAAAAAATTAAATTACTTATGCCCTCTTCTCTCAAGTGCCAGTTTTAATAACAATCTATCAAAATTACCGCTAACATTGAAATAATTAAATCTTTTATCTTACGTATTTGTGGCCAAAGATTTTAACGAATTCTTTTACATAAAACGATTATTAAATAAATCTAAGCGGCTAATACTTATTATGTCGGATTATGTCGATTTAAACTCAATACATACTTTTATTTCGGTGTTCTGACAATTCACGGCTTAGTGTAATTTCTCGACCCTTGCACTCTAGCAAAATGTTTCAGTTTCCATTCTGGTCCAGGTTGCATTTCAACCTAACCACGTAACTTCTCGCCAGAAGAACAATACTTCAATCTCACGCATATTAATACATGAACTGTATCGCTTTTTAGTGGTAATAATGCATCGTGATATAAATTTGATCAAAAATCTTCAACGGTTTTTGCGCATTTCTGTTTTGTTATTCAGACTGGTAGTAAAACGTTTGAATGGCTGACAGAGTTGCTGAAATAATAGGCTCAGTTATATTACACAGTGAAAGCAAAGTAAATTAAAATAAATTCATATAAACTTAATATTTGTTTTAAGTGTAATGTAGGATGCACAGTTCCCGTATCAATGTTCAATTATTTCTGTTCAAACGAATTAATAATTTCAATAATAGGACACAGATTAAAATATTTGAAAAATAAACTAAATTATTCATGCCTTCTGCCGTAACGTCAAATGCCACTTGTAATTCTGATCCATACTAAGTAATAATATAACCAAACTTTTCGGAACATTATGCTCGAAATATAAAGTTTTATCTTACATATCTATGTACAAAGATTGTAAGGATACATACTGCCAATTTGGTGCGACTTTTTACAACTGAAAATGCAAGAAAACATTACAAAAAAGGATTAAATCAACATTTTAAAGGACTGTCACTGATTTTTCAACGTTGGCGGCGTCTAATGACTGTGCGTCAGTGTTATATTTCGGCATTTTTAATCTAATTCCTGGCGAGTTTTCCGCAATGCCTGATCTCAAAATGTGAAGAGGACATTTTGACGAAGCGACTGATACAAATTTCAACAGGTTAGTACCAGTTCTTCGCAGGTCAAGAAAGAGGTATGGTATCCAATACTTCTATATATCAAAAGAATATTACGTAAATATAAGCATCTAATGATTGATATGTCGATTTTAATGCAATACATATTTTTATTTCAGTGTTCTGTCAGTTAATTTATTCGCTGATGCTTGGAAATGTTATTAAATAACCCGTATTCCCAAAAATATCATTGTTTTGAAATAAACTAAATTATTCATGCTCTCTGCTGTAACGTCAAATGCCACTTGTAATTCTGATCCATGATAGTAAAACTCAAACCATAAATTTTCACAACATTGGTGCTCAAAATAAAAAGCTTTTATCTAACATATCTATGGACTAAATATGTAAGGAATACTTCTATACATCAAAAGAATATTAAGTAAATATAAGCATCTAATGATTGATATATCGATTTTAACGCGATACATACTTTTATTTCAGTGTTCTGTTAGTTAATTTATTCGCTGATGCTTGGAAACGTTGTTGAATAACCCTTATTCCCAAAAATATCATTGTTTTGAAATAAACTAAATTATTCATGCTCTCTGCTGTAACGTCAAATGCCACTTGTAATTCTGATCCATGATAGTAAAACTCTAACCATAAATTTTCACAACATTGGTGCTCGAAATAAAAATGCTTTTATCTTACATATCTATGGACAAGTATGTAAGGAATACTTCTATACATCAAAAGAATATTAAGTAAATATAAGCATCTAATGATTGATATATCGATTTTAACGCGATACATACTTTTATTTCAGTGTTCTGTTAGTTAATTAATTCGCTGATGCTTGGAAATATTGTTGAATAACGCGTATTCCCAAAAATATCATCGTAAAGCGTGACGTCATTGCGTGACGTCATAGTTACGTCACCGCGTGACATGACGTCACCGCGTGACATGACGTCATCGCGCTACATATATTATACTAATAGATGGAATTTATGGAACTACACTAAATTTCATTTCAGTAAAGGTCAAGTAAAAGTGCAAGCCAATCTATAATTTTGTAACTACATATCAATATTTGTTCTTAGAGGTGTGATTTCATTTAAATAACCTAGTAACCAAAGTTTAGAAGCATTTTCTGAAATATTGTAAATGATAGATTGGTGAACTGAAATTAGTAAACATGGCTTGCTTAGAATCAAATAAAAGAGAAGTCAATTAAAAGTGAAATAAAATGTATTTTAGTTTCATAGTTGCAAAATTGTAGAAGTTATCAAGATCAAAATGTTTGGTACAACCCCACTGAATGTTTACTCCTATTAACAGGAATCAGTTAAATGTTGTACATGATTTGAATATGGGAGGTTTGGAGAAGGGGAGCTAAAAAAGGGAAAGTTTTTCAGTCATACATTCTTTTAACTTCAGAAGAGAACAGAATATGGAGCACTGCAGATCTGAAGTTACTTTCTTTTTTACATTTATATTTCTTTTGTATTTCACTTTTTAATCGCATTTCTAACAACTGTGATGATAATAGATGCTTCCTCTATGGTTATTGATACATGTGGTTTGTCAGGAAACAAAAGGTGCTTATTATAGAGAAAATATTACAAGCCAGGGGATGACCCTCTTCTGTTGTAAGAGATGATTTCCTCCTCTTTCCTTATTTATATAATTATCATAATTTTTTTGTAGGGTTTGGATATTGGTGGAGATCATATGTAGTCACAATATAGATATTACATGAATGATAATATTTCTAGGACTATAAACATTTCATAGTACTGGTATTAGGAAGTAATCAATGATTTTAAGATATTCCCATGTCTAGAAGGATAATTATTTTAATATGGGTAATGAATATGCATGTTTTGAATTAAAGCCTTTAGTATTATGATAGAAAGTTTTGAACGGTTAGAAACTAGTACAAAGAATCAATTAAGTATTAATGAATAAAGCAATAAAACTGAAAATCAAAATTGAATGAAGATATATAAGTGTTGATTTCCACCACAGTAAAAATATGAAATTAATTGAAGGTAGACCAAGCTGTATAAATATTTCAATAGAGAAGATGAAGGCTATATAAACTACATAGATGTAATAGTAGATAGAAGATATTACCTTGATTTAACAGCTTGAACTCTAGAAATTCCTTTGTTATGCGAATTTATAGATCTTAATAAAAAATGTTTGTTATCAGGAACCTTTAAGTACTGACCATCTTTTACTATTAACTCCAGTGTTTGGCAGTTTAGCAGTATGCTTTGATATTTCTTATAGATGGTTCTAAAATGGTTCATCCTCCTTAAATTCTATTGGCACCTTCAGTGACATGGAAGAAATTGTCTGTGATTGAAATGAGATACTTTTATGTAACTGATCGAATTCTATACTGAAGTGAAAGATTGAAAGTTGATTTAAACCACTGAGTTTTTAATGCTCTTTTTTGTTGTCAGCATATTGCTTCATTTTTGAAAATTTGTGAATTTTTATTTCAAACAATGCATTCACTGATACATCTTGGATTCAATAATTAATAAAAACTAGTGATTGCCCAGTGGTCGAAATTCACCAGTAATTCATTAAGTTGTTTAGTTTCTTTCATGAAAGAGTAATAATCATTATTTGAATTTGTTCTATTGCGTTTGGTGCGAGCATAGATATATTGTATACTGTATACTCTGACGTCGTTAGCTGCGAGAGTGTACCAATACGTTATTAGCATGCGTTGTTTGGCTTAATTCTCTGCATTACCTATAAAATTAAAACGATACACTCCACGTGTGACAGTATGCTAAATTTGATGTTCTAATCTAACCATAGCAAATGATGAAATGGTTTTATCTATGGTTCATTTGAATTTAAAATATTCATTTTGACTTATGGTCGGATAACTGCTTTAGCTTTATGAAACATGAAGTAAATGCAGTCCATTCACCTGAAGTGACTTCTGAATCAAAATGTTTTTCATTTGGAAACCTGCATTGTAAATTTGAAACTGTAAAAATTTCGTGGAATGATATTCAGTGCGCATTTAAATACATTTATCAAAATTTCATGTTTTTATATGTTCTCTAATTAAATTTGGTCCTTATTTCTTGTCTCTCTCTCTCTAATGAAATTACTGAAATTAAAAAATCAAAAAACACTTAACCAAAGTTTAACATTTTAAATAATCAAATGACCGTATAGTATCTGGCAGAATCGCTACATTCCTTTTCGAAGTATTCCTTTTTTAACTTCAAAGATTAATCTCTATTTTATCCGAGTCTTTTGCATTATCCGAGTCTTTCGTTTTACCAAAGACCACAGAGTGTCTCAATGCAGGGAATTCACATAAGAACGTTGGCTCCGATCCTATTTCACGCACACACACACGTTCGCAAATTTATTTTTTATTTGAAAAATCTATTTGTAACATGTATTAACTGTGCTTATTATATTTTTTCCTTTACTGCTGACTAAGATCACAGACATCGGCAGATTCGCTTACCTTACACATTTCAGTGCGCGATGCATTTCTTTAAGTTCCTCCGTTTGTGCACGGCATTTATTCTTAAAAATGGATCTGAAATTTTCGCTTAGCATATTAATATTTAGGTTTGTAAAATAAATTATATATAATTTTAGCTCTCTGTATTTTTTCAAGTTCCTCCGTTTGCCCAATATTCTGGCCGATAGCTGCGCTATTTACCAGCCCTCAAAATGTTGCTTCTATATACTTGTAAGTTCAGAGATTAATCTCAACTGTTTTGTTTCACCAAACACCACAAAGTATGCCATCTATCAGCTAAAAATTTTAGCTTCCTGAATTTCTTTAAGTTCCTCCGTTTTCCCAATAATCTGTCCGCTAGCTGCGCTATCTACCAGCCGACAGGTGAAGCAATGCCCAGAACTGGCGGCATCTGAGCGAACTACGTAGGCAAGCGAGCGTTTTATCTTATTTAATTTAATGTATTATAAATAGATTTTAGCTTCTTGCAAATCTTCTCCATATAAACTTTAACTATGCCAAATCTGTTACTTCTCCATGCGCGCAATATTCTTAAAAATGTATTTTAAGTTTTCGCTTAGTGTATTAATATATAGATGGAATATTGTACCCCGAAACTAGTGAAAAAATGGTTTAACTGTGACCCTTAATACTTTTCCTAAGATGTAATCCTTTTTTATTGACTGTGAAACAGTACTTAATATGAAACATGCTAATGGTGCATCAAACTGGTCCTACTTAATACTTAATTAGTCATCTGCCAACCCCAGTTAAACAGGCCAATCTAAAGTCTACTTATATCTCAATCAGCAGCTGATGTTCCACCAAAAAGTCAATATCTCTGAACTTCAGGTTTTTCATTTTCTTTCAAAAGTGCTAAACCACTCAAGTCTCCTTCCATAAAGCATAATCCATTCTTTTTTTATTTATTGATTAATTTCTTACTTTCATTAAATATGCCTTCTTTTTTTTCAAATATTTTGCTAGTTATTACTGCGTTGTCTTATGAAAGAAACATATTTCTGCTGCAGCAAGATGATACTGCTCAATTCAGTACTAAGTATTTTCCTCCCCATAGTTAATTTAACCATAATCAGCATAAATGTTATCTAAAAATACTGAATTTATTTCCTACACCTAACTTTGATATACTGGTAAATTCGTGAGTGTCTATCCTATGTAATAAAACCATATTTTTCTCTGAACCATCTTAACTCCTAACTTAATCCAATTTCATATTTGTTCAGAACATAGAAATCCCTGCACTTACTCCCTATTCTCTTGTATTGATTGTATTTTTGGATCACCTATAAAATTAAGAGTTTAAATGCACTGTGCAGTAATATACCATGTTTGGAATTTTTCAAAAATTATTAACTGCTTCTGAAATGCCCTGCAATAACACAATGAAAATTTAACTGAAAAAAATCCTCACATAATTTCATCTAACTTTGAAATTTGCATCATGTGATTTTAACTATCTTGTAACAACTTGCTGACGACAGCAAAAAGAAAACAACTTAGTATTTATTTTATTTTATCAAGTTATCAGATCAAAATATTAATATTTTAACCATCTTGTGACAAGTGAGTAGATGGTTTCTGTGTTCTGTATAGCACGTTAGAACATGCAACAGTTTTTCTGAGGACACTTCAAGTAGTATGAGCAGTATAGATTGAAATTGTATTTGCGCCTCCAAAAATCTGTGCTAGATATTTAATCATGGATGGCATTTTCATAGTTATCAGTAATCTGTTGGAGAATATTGTGTATTAATTATTTTTATTTATAAGGTAAACAGTTACCAGATGTTTACCCCTTCCCTTCCACTCACCCAAAGAATTTTATTTTCATGTAAAACTAAATAGCTACATAAGTCATGAGATTTACATAAACATAATAGGGGTATGAAAATAAAATTTGGAGGATGAACCTTATTTTGTGGAAAGTTGGTTACTTAAAAGGTAAGCATCATCATCATCTTTTTTTAGGCTGAGGGAGGAAGACCTGAAACTGGGATTACAGTTACGAGCAGCCCAATTAAATTCGGCACCATATGTTAGGAGTAGCGAAAATCAATCTCAACCGTTAAAAGTACTCATTATAAACTGTAGAAGTGTTTGTAATAAGCAGCCTGAGCTTGAAAGCGTTATTAGTAGCACAGAAGCTGATATTGTATTAGGTACTGAAAGCTGGTTAAAACCGGATATAAGTTCAGCAGAAATTTTTAATGATAGCATGTATGTTTTCCGTAAGGATAGGTTACATTCAAATGGAGGTGGTGTATTTATAGCTGTTCGTAAACACCTGTCGTGTAACGAAATAAATATTGATACGGTCTGTGAAATCCTATGGATTAGACTAAAAATAGCTAGGACAAAACTTGTAATAGGGTCTTTCTATCGTCCACCAGCTGTTGCTGTTGCTGAGGCCTTAAGAAATAACGTAAGTAATATAGCTCGTCAATTTCCGGATCATGGAATAATACTAGGAGGTGACTTCAACTTGCCGTATATTGACTGGAGTAATTATGCCCACATTACTGGTGGCAGGGATAAAATATCCTGTGAGATTATTCTTGACCTTTTCTCAGATCTTAATCTTGAGCAGCTCGTCACTGAACCAACGCGGTGTGACAACGATAACGAAAACATTTTAGATATTCTTGTTACAAATAGGCCTGAATTATTTACAGACATTTCTACCACCACGGGAATAAGTGATCATAAAGCTGTAATTGCTACAGTAAAATTAACAGTCGCGCGCAAAAAGAAAAGGGAAAGGGTCGTTTACAGGTTCGAAAAGGCCCCAAAGGACAGTTTAAGAACGTTTTTGAGGAATAATTACATTACCTTTATAGAAGGAAGAGGCTCGGTTGAAGAGATGTGGCTTCGATTCATAAATATAGTCAGGGAAGGTATGGACTTACATATACCGAAAAGGACAATCAGGGACGGGAACGATCCCCCGTGGTATACGCGTGAAGTTAAAAGGTTACTTAAAAAGCAAATGAAGATTCATGCACGCTCAGGAAGGACTATGTATAGGAGTGATTTAGAAAAGCTAGCTGAGACAAGAGGACAGGTCAAGAATGCGATGCGCGAGGCCTTTAATGACTTTCGATGCAACTCACTTTCCAAGAGCCTCATTGAAAATCCAAAGAAATTTTGGTCGTATGTAAAAAAAATAAGTGGTTGTGACAACAATATGCCAGTTCTACTACAAGACGGTCGGGAAGTTGATGACAGCCGCGACAAGGCTACCGTGTTAACGTCGAATTTAAAAATTCCTTTACTGACGAAAACATGGAAAACATTCCCGTTTTTCCACGGCGTGTTGAATTTGAGATGGACCCTGTACAAATTGATAGTGTAGGTATCATAAAGCAATTAAAGCTCCTGAATTGGGGGAAAGCGCCGGGTCCCGAAGGTAAACCAGTAAGAGTATTTTCGGAATACCTGGAAGAAATAGAATCATTTCTGTCAGATATATTTCGTAAATCTTCAGTGGAAAGAAGAGTCCCTTCTGACTGGAAAATTGCGCAGGTGATTCCTGTTTTCAAGAAAGGAGATCGGAGAGATCCTAGGAATTATCGAACGATATCGCTAACATCTGTTTGCAGTAGAATTCTGGAGCATGTCATATGCTCTAACGTTATGAAGTTTCTAGATGAAAACAAGTTACTTACAGCATACCAACACGGAATTCGGAAGAACCGATCATGTGAAACTCAACTGGCTCTATTTTTGCATGATGTAATGAAAGTTATTGATGCAGGATTTTCAGAAAGCTTTTGACTCTGTACCACACAACCGACTCTTAGCGAAGATCCGAGCGTACGGTATATCTGATCAGATTTGGGAATGGATACGCAATTTTCTAACTGGTCGGTCACAGTATGTCGTTGTAGACTGGGAAGCCTCTTCTAAACTAGATGTTACTTCGGGCGTTCCTCAAGGAAGTGTGATAGGACCACTTCTTTTCTTAATTTTTATAAACGATCTCGGTGACAACGTTAATTGCAGGATGCGATTTTTTGCTGATGATGCACTTATTTATAGGGAATTGAGGTGCTCTGACGATTGCTTAGAAATACAGCACGATCTGTATGTTATTTCGGAATGGTTCCGTGAATGGCAGCTTACACCTAACTGTAAAAAGTGCAAGGCAATGCACATAAGTAATAAAAAAGACCACACTTGCTCAGGAGTACAAAGTTAACAATTCAGTTGTTGACACTGTGGATTCCCTGAAGTATCTATGCGTAACAGTACAAAGCAACATGAAATGGGACTTGCACATAACTTCCGTTGTAGGCAAAGCTAATTCCAAACTACGATTCATAGGACGTATTTTGAGATGTTGTAATGCTCATACAAAGGAAATAGCGTACAAAACACTAGTGCGTCTGAATTTGGAATACTGTTGTGGAATTTTGTATCCGTATCGCAAGGGTTTGATTGACACATTGGAGAAAGTACAGAGAAGAGCCGCTCGATTCGTGACTGCTAGTTACAGCCCTTACGTAAGTGTCACAGAGCTGATTCGTGGGTTGGCTGGGATTGTTTGGCGGACAGACGACGTCGTTTTCATTTGAATTTGCTGGAGAATATGCGAAAATCTTTAAGTTACGACTGCAACGAAATACTACTTCCACCAACCTATTTAGGTCGCAATGACAGGAAGGATAAGATTAGAGAAATAAGATGCCATACTGATTCATTTATGTATTCCTTCTTTCCTCAATCTGTTCGGGATTGGAATGCGCAGAATTAGGATTGGTGCTTAGCACCCTCTGCCACCCACAGTATTTGTGAGAGTATAGATGTAGATGTAGATGTAGATCATATACTTCTTCTTCTTCTTCTGCATGACTTAATCATTTATGTTTTTACACCTTTACACTTTTGCTGTGTCTAAATCTTCTTAGGTTGACCTAACTTTCTTCACCATTCTAGCTTGTAGTTTAGGTTGTATGGTGTGTTCCATATGTGTTCTTGCTCCATCCATTTCTTCCTTTTATTCTTCATTTCTTACTTTATTTAGTAAATTGTACCCAGTTACAAATCTCAGCATTTTCATCTCAACAGCTTCTATCCATTTTATTAGTTGTTTTGTCAATGTTCATTATAATGCAATGATACAGTAATGTTGCACAGTCATCAGTTTATAAAATTTTATCATTTGTCTCATTTGGTTTTCTTAAAATTTGTTTTGATTACTTCACACAGGAGTAAAAATACAGAGCAATTATCTTGTCATTATATGTAGATTTCAGACATTTTTGGCCTTGATAGTTGTTATTTGTTATGACTGCTGTCCAGAAATAACTTAACCAGCCAAATTAGAAAAGAAGTTTTATATATACAGTTAAGGGATGATCTTAAACTTTTCTCTATATTATCATTAAATTAAATTGAGTTATTATTGTAGTGATGCATTAGGTTTCTATTCCATCTGTGTAAAAATCTGCTGCCTTAGATTTTAACAACTGCTTTACACTGGCATGAAGTTCTGCTACACTGTCCAAAGCACTGTGTTGCAAGCCAGGATTTCATGGTGGAAAAAGGTGGTAATTGTTCGGCATCAGATCCGGATTGTATGGTGGTCTTCAAACACCCCATCAAAAAACCATCCATGAGCTGTCAGGTATGATAGGCAACAATACTTTTGAGCTCAGTTTTCTGATGCATGGTTTGCATCATTCGCTGTCATTTTGTCAATGTTTCACAATATGTATCTGAGTTAATTGTTTGCACCACATTCTATGAAATCAACCAGAAGCACTCCGTCAGCATCCCAAAACACAATTTTGATAATCTTTCTGGTTAACAACCATTTCCAAACATTTTGCTGGTTATCTGGGAGAACTCAGGTCGCATGGACTGTGTATTTAAACTTGCAATTGACATTTTTTACCCATTTCTCATCTCCCATTACAACATGATCAAGATGTGCCATTTCCATTATTTTCACAGTTTTAGAAAATTCATCGATCTACATCTACATATCTACATATATACTCTGCAATTCACAAAATTGTGGGTGGCAGAGGGTGCTCAGCACCAAAGCTAATCTCTTTGCTGTGCATTCCAATCCCTAATGGTACGAGGGAAAAAAGAATTCATATAAGAATCAGTCCGGCACCTTATTTCTCTAATTTTATCTTTCCTGTCCTTCCGACTCAAATAGGTTGGTGGAAGAAGTATTTCACTACACTCAAGTGAAAGGGAGTACGCATGTTTCCAATAAGTTTAAACGAAACGTGTGTCGTCTATCTACCAGAGACTCCCAACCTATCTACTAATCAGTTCTGTGACGCTTTCATAAGGACTGTAGCAAGCGGTCACGAATCGAGCGGCTCTTCTCTGTACTTTCTCTATACTTTCGATCAATCCCTTACGAAACGGGTCCCAAATGGCACAACAATAATCCAAATGTGGACGCACAAGAGATTTGTACGCTATCTCCTTTGTTTGTTCATTACAATTTTTCAAGATTCGACCTATGAATCGCAGCCTAGAATTTGCTCTACCTACTAACGAATTAATGTGTATGTCCCATTTCATGTTCCTTTGTACTGTTACTCCCAAATATTTCATAGAATCGACCATATCAATAACTGTATTGTTTAACTCGTATTTCTGAACAATGGATTCTTTTTGTTAGTTATGCTCATTGTCTTGCACTTTTTACAATTTAGAGTAAGTTGCCACTCAGCGCACCAAGCCAAAATAACATCCAGATCGCGCTGAATTTCTAAGCAATCGGCCAAATTTCTTACTTCCCTATAAATAACCGCATCATCAGCAAACAATCTAAAAAGGCTTTTCACTTTGTCTCCGAGATCGTTTATAAAAATTAAGAAAAGAAGTGGTCCTATTACACTTCCTTGAGGTACACCCGATGTAACATCTAGATTAGAAGAACTTTCTCCTTCAACGACAACATACTGCGACCGACCAGTTAGAAAATCCTTTATCCATTCACAAAGCTGATCCGATATACCGTACGCTCGAAGCTTCGCTAAAAGGCGGTTGTGTGGCACAGAGTCAAAGGCTTTCTGGAAATCTAAAAAAATTGCATCTACTTGTGAACCTGCATCGATAACTTTCATTACGTCGTGTGTAAATAGGGCCAGCTGTGTTTCACATGATCTTTTCTTCCGAAATCCGTGTTGATTTGTTGTAAGCAAATTATTATCATCTAGAAAATTCATAATGTTCGAGCATATAATATGCTCCATAACTCTACTACAAACAGATGTTATAGATATGGGACGATAGTTCCCAGGATCACTTCGATCACCTTTTTTGAAAATCGGAGTTACTTGCGCGATTTTCCAGTCTGAAGGTACTTTTCGCTCTTCTAATGATTTACTGAATATATCAGACAGAAATGGCCCGATTTCGCGCATACTCTGAAAATACTCTTACTGGAATTCCATCCGGGCCCGGTGCTTTCCCCCACTTCAGGAGCTCTAATTGCTTAACGATACCTGCAGTATCTATTCGTAATGATTCCATCACCGACTCGCCACGGCGTGGGAAAACGGGAATACTATCCTTATGTTCATTTGTAAATGAATTTTTGAATACAGTATTTAGTACGTTAGCTTTATCGCGGCTTTCATTAACCTCGGAACCTTCACGAATTAGTGCTGGAATATTGCTGTTGGTACAATTAACTTTTCGTACATACGACCAAAATTTCTTTGGGTTTTCTGTGAGACTCTTAGAGAGAGAGTTGGAGTGAAAATCGTTAAAGGCCTCGCGCATTACATTCTTAATACGTCCTCTTAAATCAGCTAAGGTTTCTAAATCGCTGCGACACCCCTTCCTTCTTGAGCGTGCGTGTATTTTCCTTTGTTTTTTGAGTAATCTTTTGACTTCGCATGTGTACCACGGTGGATCATCTCCCCTTTATTGTCCGCTTTGGTATATGTATTTCCATGCCTTCCCTGACTATATGTATAAAACGATGCCACATCTCTTCAACGGTGTCCTTTGTTGACTTGAAGTTATGGTAATTATTCCTCAGGTAGGTTCTAAAACACTCCTTTGAGGCCTTACTGAATCTGTATACAATCGCCCTTTTTTCCTTTTTCGCTGGTCATTAATTTGATAGTCGCAATTACCGCTTTGTGATCGCTTATTCCTGTGGTCGTTGAAATGTCGGTGAATAATTCTGGCCTGTTGGTAACCAGCAAGTCTAAAATGTTTTCGCTACCGTTATGACACCGCGTAGGTTCATTAACTAGCTGCTCGAGATGATTATCTGACAACAATCGAGAATTACTTCAGAAGCTGCCTTATCCCTGCTACCTGTGATGTGAACGTAATTACGCCAGTCAATATAAGGCAGATTGAAGTCGCCTCCTAGAATCATAGCATGATCCTTAAAACGGCTAGCTATACTATTTACATTATTTCTTAACTCCTCGACGATAGCTATGTCGAAGGTACGGTAGAAGAAGGCCTATGATGAGTTTTGACCCAGCAACGTTGAGTTTAATCCATATGATTTCACAGATCGTATCGACGTCTATTTCATTACATGGGAGAAATTTACTCACAGCTATAAATACCCCACCTCCATGAGAATGTAATCTGTCTTTACGAAAAACGTTCATGCTATCTTTAAAAGTTTCGGCGGAACTTATTTCCGGTTTCAACCAACTTTCTGTACCGATAACGATATCCGCTTCTGTACTACAAATAACGCTTTCCAAGTTCCGGTTGTTTCTTAAAGTATCTTTCTGGAAGTATCATAGATCTTGACGATACACAAAAAACGGTCACCGGCTTACACTAGTATTAATATAAACAGAAACATAACTTCGCAAAGCATAGCAGAAAAACTATGCAGTTTGGATAATAGTTATCTAAGTAAAAAGAAGCAGAAAAATGGGTCATCATAGTATAGAAATTTCAGATAGATAGGAGCAACTTAGGAGGCTGAGATAGTTTTCCAACCACAGTTTCTTATAAGAAGACAGCCATCTTGTAATCCAAAAACATATTCTTAGCTGTACTTGGTGGGTAGGACGTGCGTGCCGTTTCTCCATGAGAACTCTTAAGTAATCACCATACAGGTGATAGGGTGTTCTGAGTGTTCTGGACTTATCACATTCTCACATGATGTAACTTCAATATATACGAGCATGTTTTTTAAGTAAGTACCATTTTGAAATTAAAAAAAGACGTGCAAATATAATCAATAATTTTATTTTTACATGAAAGCTGTACCTTACTCTACTTTTCTACATAATTCCCTCCAATATTGAGACACTTGTCATAACGTAGTACCAGTTTTTGAAAACCCTCCTCATAGAAGTCTGCTGCCTGACTTGTAACCACTGCATCAAACTGTTTTGACTTCGTTATGTCTTCAAGAAGCTGACCGCCCAGGTGTTTCTTCAAGTGCAGGAACAGATGGTAGTCACTGGGCGCCAGATCAGGGCTGTACGGAGGATGTTTCTAGAGTTTCCATCGAAAAGATGTGATGAGATCTTTGGTCTGATTAGCCATATGTGGACGGGCATTGTCATGCAGCAAAACGATGCCTTGCTCAACTTGCCACGTCTTTTGTTCTGGATTGAACGGCGCAGATTGTTCAATGTCTCACAATAAGCTGCTGCATTGATTGTCTCATTACGAGGCAGAAATTCCACAAGCAATACTCCTTTTCTGTCCCAAAAAACTGTACACATGATTTCCAGGCAGAAATTGTTTGCTTGAATTTCACTTTTTGGGTGAACTGAATGCCGCCATTCCATGGACTGTTTCTTTGATTCAGGTATGATGTAGGCCACCCATGTCTCATCGCCCGTAACAATTTGGCTTAAGAAATCATCACCATCGTTGTGGTACTGCTCAATGCACGCCTAAACGTTTGGTTTTGTGCACATCCGTTAACATTTTGGTACCCAACGTGAGCACAATTTTCGCTAATTCAAGTGCTCGTTCACGATGCCATAGAAACATTAAGAAAGTCATCACACAAGGAGGATATCGTAAAGCGTCTGTTTTCTCTCACCTTATTGTCCACTTTCTGCACCAAACTTTCATAACGACGAAGGACGCCCACTCCATTGTTCATCATGCACATTTGTGCAGATCTTTAAATGCTCTCACCCATTTTCTCACCATTCCATCACTCATAATGTTTGTCCGTAAACTGCACAGATCTCACAATGAATATGGATTGGTTTAGGCCTTTAGCACGAAGAAATCTTATAACAGCCCGTACTTCACAGTCGGCGGGACTCACGATTATCGGAGGCATCTAAAACACTCAGTGAACAACGTAAACAAGAAAGAATTAGACTGTAATGGCGTCAGTGTGTAGGCAAAGATGCAGGTACCAGTGCGCATGCGCGGAACGAACCGTAGCGCTGCAGCCACGGTGTGACAAAACGGTACTTATTTAAAAAAATACGCCTCGTACCTATCAGAAGTGAGTTACATCAAATATTACCATGCACTGAAGAATTTTGCTAAGGTTTAAGTAACTTTAGGGAGAGTTTGAAAGCTTCATTGGAGGTGTGCACTTAAGCGAATTATTTGGATCTAACCTGCTTTCTTCTTCAACAGAGGTGTTTGTCAGATGTATTTCCTTGGATTTATGGTTGATACTAGCTCTATTACAAATTTTTCATAATATATGTTTTAAGCAAAGTGACGTTTTTTAAATTTGAATGTGAAAACTTCTTAATCTTACCAGTACAGTCTAAGTTAATAGCTTGGCTGCCGATTTTCAAGAAACACTGCAACTTAGAAATCCGATTCATGTAGTATAAACTGTATCAGCAACGATCAGAGCTTCAAACAAAAATTCGGCTTACCTTCATTGAACCTAAAATTACAATTCTTGTGTCATCAACAGTGCTCTCCAAGATTTGATGTTTGTGTATGTTTACACTGTACATTGCAGGTCTGACCACTGTTTGTACATTTGTATCACACAAGACATCTCATAAATACAATGTTTGTTTAGCAAGGACACAAAAAAAAAAAAAAAATAGTTTACTGAAATTACAAAGGATTTAAAGAATAAATGTGTTCAACGCTATAACAAAATTGGGCTGTCTTGAATTTCAGGGCATTCCTGTTCAAGGAACAGAAACAATGCATTCTTCCAATGCGATAAAGAACAGAGAGTTTCTTTGCTTAACAGCTCCTCCCTCTTCTTTTCTTCTGGAAACTTTCTTCTTGTTACGCAAATTCCCGTGTTTCTGTAATGAAGGAATAGCTTTTTCTTGACATGTTCCCCTGCTTCTTTTGAAATAAAGCATTTTTTTTGCATTTCACCTTCCTGTGGAGAAGTGTCAACCATTTCCTAAAAAGAATTATTCTATGCAAGTAAGCATGATAAAAATCATTATATTTCCAGTTGCTCAGGGTGGCCTCAAGGTCCTCATTGAATAAGAAATTTGGCCTGTCAAAATCTTTTCATTTCAGTAAATTACTTATCACTACAATCATTTACTATAGGTTGATATGACAAAACAGTCTTTTTGTATACTGAAAATGTCAATAAGTGGAGCTTGTCATAAAATTTTACGATGACGTTTAGCAAGTGAGTAAATTTACTCTACAAGTTTGAACTCGCCTGATCTTAAAAAGTATAAAAACTTTCCTCTAGACAAGAAAACATTTTGTTACTGTCCATTTTTAACTCTTTTTAAATTCTGAAGATTGTTCAATGAAATTGACACTCAACTCTGCTGCAAAAATTCCAAAAGAGTTCGCAAATCATGACCTAATATTTAAACTAAGTAATTAAAAAGCTAATTAAATAAAAGCAATAAAGCCCTACAGAAAGAAAATGATATAAACAACAACACACAAACCAATATCCAAAGCAAATATCTATTTTTTGACACTTGATTTCCACCATACTATAAACGCAACTTTCAGTTTGCTTGAGTTGATTGTCAAAATCACACTGTCCTAATTCTTCATAAAATTCTGCCATTTGTCGCTGCTTGGCTGGCTTTCCACTGTAAGAAAAACTGCACGTATTGCCCTTGATCTTAGTTTCTTCAGTTGTGGTTTATCTTGAATTGTCAACAAGTTGAACGACTCCATGAATCTTTCTAAAGTGCTTTGAATCTCTATGATAGTTTCCCATAGTTAATATAGAACTCTGACCTAACTAACTAACTATTGATTTTCAGATGTATCATATATCAATTAAATGATGATAACTGCCTACTCGCAGGTACCTTGAAAAAAGTCGGTTAATAGTTGCTTTATACAGTTTACAAAGATTTTTACATTTTCTTTTTTTGCATTGAAATAGTTTCATAAATAAAGATGCTAGAAATTAACTGGTTACCATATACAAGTATGTTATCAATAACTTCTCTTCTTTCTCTCTTCTCACAAATTTAGTTAAGGGATTATAATTAGTGGGAACAGTGAATCCTACCATCCCTGTGTTAAAGTTTTGCTGCTCCTAATTTACTTTGTTATCAGCACAAGGTTTTCCATCAAACTTGAAACTTAATTTTATTTATTTATCAATATCTTTATATACATAGAAATTACTGTTCACCGTAGCCATATATCACTGAAAGATGTTCCTAGATAACAGACAAAAAGGGTTAAATTTCCTCTCTGCTTGTATTATCTTCACATCAATCCATTTCCTTCTCTTTCCCTACCCAATTAAAATTCTTTTCCAGCACACCAAAACAATATGAAATACTAGCTGACCTGGTGAACTTCATATCACCTACATCATATATGTAAAACGTATTATCATTATCTGTCTCTCGCTGGTCATCAGTACGGTTTGCACGTGAGGTAGCTCGTTGCGCACATTTGATTGGCTTCAACGACCGAAGTCAGGTCGTCTTCTACCTGGAATTTTAAACAATAACAGTAAATAAAGTTAAAGTTAAAGCACTGACAAACTTCCAAGTGACACTATTTTGTAATTCTAAAATCTAATTACACGATAATCCGAATGTTGGGGAAATATGTTAAAGCGCTTGCGTCAAAATGTGATCGCTGTGAACGGAGCGCATTACTCAGTAATCGACACTGAGGTACGGAATGCTGGTAATGTTCTAAAGAAGACTGAAGCTATGTATCGTTAACATAAAACACAATATCGTCTTGTAGATAGTGTTTTATTTCATGATAGTCAATTGTTTAAGGCATGCAGTGTTGCAGAGAACAGTTTGTATTGGAAAAGAGCAGCCGACATTAGGTCAGTTATGAGGTCACAGATATCTTAGTGCAATCAGCTGGCCATATTGTGTGGAGAAAAGTCCAAAGATGGACAAAAATTGTGTTAGAATGGAGTCCAAAAGAATACCACAAACCGAGAGCAGACCGATGGTTCAAGACATTCACAGGGCTTTAGGAATTAACTGGCAGAATATCACCCATGATTGCAATGCTTTGCTATTGCTAGACTTGAGTACCATATATATTAAATGAATAAATTTGAAGTTTGTATTCAAATTTTAACTACTGTTTCATTCAATTTTACAATGGTCTTGGATATGCAATGTTTTGGTAATTCCAGTACACTGGCAAAAATTAAGGGGATAAAGGGGACGAGGGGTTGCATTTTTTGAAAACAATATTTAGGCAGAAATTTTTCTATATAATTTTATAGTATTTTATTTAATTGTATACGTCTGCAAATTTCCATCAAAATCAGATAAAATCTGTGGGTTTGTCTAAATTAGGGGATTTTTAAGAGGGATAAGGGGTTGAGTTTTTGGAAACCATAATAGGCAATATTTTTCAATTTGTTTTTAATATATGTTTACAAATTTCCATACAAATCGGATAAAATCTATAGGTTTTCTGAAAGTTATGGGGTATTATGGGAAGAGGAGGTGGTATTTGGAAATTTTATTTCATCGGAACATCCCGGACACGCACTCAAAACTCACCAAAGTTTCACCGTAATCCGAACGTTTAGGAGCACATAGAGGACAAACAGACAGATATTGATTTTTTATATAGAAGAAGATTAAATTGTCGTTTCAGTATTTTCTCACAATTTTTTCATTTTTTTCTCACCATTTAACCTTTCCTGAACTTCCACAAATACTTAAAGATCAAAATTAGCCAAATCAGGCCAGCCTTTCCTGAGTTTTAGTGAG
>JARYHS010008075.1:6934818-7211659 GCA_031002005.1 Vandiemenella viatica | reverse complement strand
TTTTTATGCACTTCACCAACAATCAATGACAATCTATCTTTAAAAAGTTAATTACCAGACAAATGCTTAAACTTTTACCAAAACCATTATATGTTCATAATTGTCTCAATTTGGGCTATCTACTGTATAAATTTCAAATTAATATTCCTTTTAGTTAAAAAGTTCATTTTTTCTCGTAATTAAAACTGCTAATTAAACTTTGTCAAATTACTTAATTTTACTATCAAAATACTTGGAACAGTGCTGAATATAGCTGGTAATAATAGATCAGCTGTAGCTTTACTCAAATAAAAGGTATTTAAAATCTTAGCTATTTACTTTCCTGATTGCATGTTTGAAAACGTGAACAAACTGAATTATCTGTTTCAATAAATTTTTTCCGATATAATGAATATACTTTAAAATGATTCTAATGATGAGTTTTCACTGTGGAAATGAATCCCTTCATGTTGACAATTAATCTTCTCGAAATTTCAAAGTCCACCATAAGCAACTTCACAATTGATCTATAGAATATTTTACTGCCGGGGATGACTAGTGGGAGTGCTTTTGATGAACTAAAGGGTACCTTACATACTGTACTTAATAACTCAGCCTGTTTAAAATCCTCAGTAACTTTTTTTCCCATCAGTATCTATAACTGTCTGAATATCTCCCCTTTCCCTGTTTCCTTTTTTGTAGCTGTTATTTCCTTGTTTAGCTGTCTTCCCTGTTCCTGATCTCTTAACTCTGTTGTGTTCACTTCTTAAGACTCTCTTTAACCTCCTGATTTCACAGTTATAATATGTAGGGTCTGTACTATTTCTTTCTCTTTTTTTGTTATAAAAATTTCTCCCCCTGTTCTTATTATCTCTTTTAACTGTTACTACTTCAGTTCTACTGTAGTTGTCCTTTACTACTATTATTATTACTCTGTGATTCACTAAAAATGGGTGGTGGATGGTGCATTGCACCTATCCTAATGTGTAACCAAATGCATAGGAAGCGATATAGCATATGACAGGAGGTACCCCTGGGCTATTTCGAGGAACTATCCATGAATTCACCTTTTAGTGATTTGGGAAAATCATGGAAAACCAAGATCAGGATAGCCAGAGGAGTTTATCGAAATTTACTGCTATCACATTCTAAGTTTCTTGGCTCGATAAATCCTTCCTATTCCATGGAAAAAAAAAAGTGTAAAAATGAATCTGTTCTGGCCCTGAATTCTCTTATCTTATTTTCTTGGCCATTTCTAGATATGAATCTTGTTGGTAGTAACGTGTTTGCTATCATCCTGAAATATCTCAGTCACGAATTTTGCAATTAGCTTCTGTCGAGAGCAACACCTTTAATATTCTAGATCTTTCCAACTACTCCTTCAACATTGCACTTACACTTATATACCTATCACAAATTGGGTGGCTATTCTTTGGACCTTCTCCATTGCCTCCATTTATGGGGGCCCCAAACAGAACAACAATATTCTATGTGAGGAAGCATCAGAGCTTTCTTTGAAATTAATTTAACTTCTAGTTTGTACTGTTTTAAATTATGACCTAGAAATTGGAGCATATGATTTGCTTTCCTAATTACCTTCTCAGTATGTTAATTCCCCAACAAATTATTATGAATTGTTACACCTAGGTATTTAGTGGAATATACCATTCTAAAGACAGTGCCATTAACTGTATATTCAAAGTTAAATGGTGTCACCTTTTTATTTATATGGATGACTTGGCATTTTGTAGCATTTAACTTTTGGCACCACACAATTATTTTCATAACATCAGCTTGTAACATGATAAATAATAACATATGGCAAATAGTCTTTTTTCCCCCTTATTATGTTGCACAAATCATTTGTGTATATGAGAAACAACACAGGCCCAATCAAACTCCCCTGGGGAACCCGGGTCCTTACTTGGGTCAGTGATGAAAGCTTAATGTCGATAGCTACACACTATGTTCTACCCTTCAGGACGTCTGCAACCCAGTCACATATTTTTTAGATATGCCATAAACCTGAAGCTTCGTACGTAACCTAGTGTGATTCATAGTGTCGAATTCATTTTTAAAATCTAATAGAACTAAGACAACCTGCGATTACTTATCTATGATGTGGCCCAAGTTGTGAACTAAAAGTGCAAGTTGTGCCTTGCAGCATTGGCCATTTCTTAATCCATGTTGATTTGGGTTTGAAAACTCCCCTTCATCCAAAAACTGCATGGTATAAAATCTTAGAAAATATTAAAATTGATGTGGTTGGTCTATAATTTGGAGGATCATTAACATTCCCACACTTAAATACTGGACTCACGATTGTGGTCTTCCACTCAGCTGGTATGATTCCTTGATCCAAGGAGAAGGTTTATAATTTCATCTAATATGGCACAATTTCCTTTGTGTACATAGAGTAGAATCCATTAGGATTATATGCTGGTAAAGGAAACTTATTGATTTTTACATTCATAAGCAGTTTTGTTACTCTGGATGTCAAGAACGAGTACTTTCATAATTTTGTCTGTACAGTTGTTAAATATCGGGATCTCCTTTATGTTTTCTGTTATAAAAAATTTCTGTTTTTTCTATGCTAGATTCTGATAATTACCCATTTTTCCTAATCAGTGATGGCATTACCTAATTTGATATGCTTTATGACCAGAACTTTTTTGGATTAGTAATTGGATCTTCAGATAAATTTCTAACTTGGAATTCATTACAAGATTCACACATTTCCTTGTGCACATCTGTTCATAACTGGACTAATTTAATGGTCTGATTTCTTCAATGTGGCTTGTAAATGTCTTTGCTTCCTGAGCATATGTTTCACTTCCCGGTTACTAACTTTATTAAACTTCTTAGGAACAAATTTATTTATACTGGTCCATATTATTGCTTTCAAATTATAACACAGTTCCTCAACATTAGTATTTAGCATGTATGTTCCAAAACTTTTTTGCTAAGTGATCAACTATTCATGCATTGTTTGTCTTATTGAAGCAATATACGAGTTTATCGTTATCATGTTTCAGTGTCAGACTAGATTTAAAAGTTACCACTACGAGCTTGTGATCCCTTATACCGTCTACTATACAAGCTGTATCTACAATATCCGGATTGCTTATAAGAAACAGATCAAGAATGCAAAAGGTAGCATTGTTGCCCTTCATTGGCTCTTGGAGATCTGTTCAAGATATTTTTCCACGAATGATTCCAGAAACGTTTCAGTTATTAACGTATTTATTTCACCTGACCTGAACGTATATGTGTCCCCTTAAACAACAGTACATTAAAATCACCACCCACATTCGATATATGCTCCTGAAATTTTTTAGTACCACTATCAAGTGGCTCTTTAAAATATTCGGTGTTAGCCAATCCAGAATCAGGAGATGGGTTAAATGACCCTTATATGAGCTTTAAATTTCTGCCAATTTCTACCTTCACCCATATTGACTCGGAAAAAACTTCTGTTTCTGTTATGACAGAGCAATTGACAGTTTTAATAATGACCATTGAGATAGTTCTGTCTTTTTGAAAAACATTGAAATGATATGGCGGAACCGGCAAGGGGGATTGTGAGTTCATTTAAGTTCCTTGCCCTTTAGAACCAATCATCCTGTCAACTAAGACTGTGTGGCGCTTACCTGTTGGCGTATTCCCTGTATTTGCAGCATTCGTCTCGTGGTCGCCTTTCAGGGAATTGCACCCTGATAATCCTTGATTGCTGAAGTCTCTAAGCACTAAAAAACAATTTCTAAATGATTGGATTATAATTAATCAACACCACTGTTTAATAACACGTCCAACTTTAATGGTATTGAAAGTCTTCCCCATCACAGCCTTCTGAAATTAGAATTGAACTTCATTTCATCCTCGGATCACTGGTTCTAATTGGAACACACTTGCTTGTGTCATTCACACTCTCAACAACTTCTGCACATGGCCTGGATGTACTTCTCGCCACTTTAATTGAAATGGTCCTACACATTTTGCACTATTGATGTTCACAATTTTCTTTTATGTTTGTAGAGGCGATATCCCTTTATGATTCACTTGATTCTACCCTTGGTGATGAACATCTCGCGGGTGAAACTACCACCCAACTGGCCACTTCAACAACACCCGCCAGACTCCCTTGACCTCCTGAGTACGCCTATCCGCTCTCTCCTCGGGATCACGTGACTTGGCTCCACCAATCACTGGCTTTCTCTAATATATTGGAGGTATTCCATAATAATGTCCTCCAACTCCTTCTTTCAATCTTCCTTAACCTCGTATTGGTCAACCTTCGCCCTTTACAATTAGAAACAAATATTTTGCTAGATTCAACCTCTTGTTGCAACCAGGTTATGACCCCAAATATGATATTGACATCATCACAAAAGCAAGTGGAAGCCTTATACTTTCCCTGTAATACTCTGGCAATTTAGGACAATTACCATTAGGTGCTTTGTATAATTATTTCTGGAGTCTGAATTCACATTTATCATATTTGCATTCCAAAGGGAAATGGAAGAAGTATCTACAGCTACAATATTCGATGTTGACTCCATCACTACCAAGACCAAGACATGGGTTATCGGCACATTCTTTTCATTGTACTGAAGGATCCTCGAGCCACACAGTGTTCCTAAAAAATAATTCATATCAAGATGGTTCCATATTTTTGCAGCCACCAGTGTGATGTGGACGCCCTCCCTTATATATACAGAACCTTACCCTGAAAAAAGTCTTTAATTCAAAAATATGTGCCTTTTTATAACTTGATGTCTTACTACCATAAATTTTGTTCACTTATTTACTGTACCCTTTAATACCGATACAACTGTTTCATGATTAAACATAGTACATCCACTGTTCCTCCAACATTATTCACTATTGTCTGTGAAAATTGTAACACTCTGAAGTAGTCTGAATCACTCCAAAATAGAAGGATGTGTAGAACAAATTGCAGAGATATGGCTTGCTAATAGGGCTGACAGCACCCTATTTTTATGACTGTATAGTTCAGTGTTATGCCATGCGTAGTAGGTGGAGAGCTCAATCAAAGTGAAATATGCAACCAAGTGCCAATATGTCATGTAAATGTCAAAGAACACAATATCAGCATGTGAGTGAGTTTGCTTTCTGGGAAACCGGTTTGTCATACTGTGACATTGTGGTCTGGGCATGCTGCTATAGTTATGATACATGTGTGGAACCAGTGTATAGAAGAGAGTCACGTGTAGCGGTGAGACAGTACTGGACTATACAATGTGACCACAGCATGGGATAACTGTCAACTTATCTGCAAGACCGTAACTGATAGAACAGTTTCTATATAATGCTGGCTATATGTTGGAGCACTGAAATGGATGTGGACATGTCTGCTCTGACACTTTTCTGCAAGTTGGACTGGTGCCATGCATGCCATTGACAAGTAACCACCAAAGCTTCAAACAGCTATGGGCACAAGGCACATGAATGCCATCACTGGTGTAAGGGCAAAATGTAGTGTCTTTTCCTAAACTGACGGTCACATAAGTGTTAGACTCTACACAATGGAGCAGGAGCAGATTGCGTTGTTGAGTGGCATGGCAGAGACAAACATCAAGTGTGTTCTCGCCTCCTACAATTTGACATTAATCTGAACATCAACCACTACATCAGGGAGGTAATAGTGCTTGAGGAACTGTCCCTCCTGCAGATGGAACCACATGCTATATTTCAACAGAACGCTGTGGTGTGGAATGTGCAAAGAGTGATAGGTAACACTACCACACTAACCTGCATGTTCGCTGTACAAGTCACACCATCAACTTGGGGTATGTTCTGCCAGCAACTTGTTAATCCTGGTCCTCCTGCAATCGCTGTTGATGGATTGCGGACATGCCTGAAAATTGCCCAGAAGTGTGTTCCACAATGTCTAAACGCCCTGGTTTTAGCACAGGTGTACTTAATTCTAATGATGAAAGTGCATGTACCGTTAAATAATATTAATCTTTTTTGCACTGTCATCTCCCTAATCTGTGGAATAAATTTAATGGTAATCACAAATCTCAGTTTGCTATTTTCACAAAAAGTAGGGTATTTTTAAGTGTATAGTTAAAATTCCTAATACTGTCACTATTAATGTTTCTTCACTGTGTATACTTCTGTCAGCTTGTAGTTACATATTTCACTTTTGTTAAATATTTGGTGCATTGCAATTTCTCATCTATTCCCAAACCTGGTAGCTTCTTACCCAGTTGTATTAATATTATATGACATAAGCAAATTTACTAACAGCTGTTTTCATATGCAGTTACGTTCAGAGTCAACATTATAGTCTCCAACTAACATTTTGTAACTTGGTTGATTATTTCAATTTGCTTAGAAGATATTCCATATTTTCTAAGAACACTGTAAAGTTGCCAATGGTGAATGATATTCACACAATTGTACTTTTACCTTCTGTAAGTATGCATGCAGATTATGAAAAATACATTTCGATACATTTTGCACTTTTAAATTTTATTTCCTTTTACTTCAAAGTTGTTTTTGCATGTAAACATGTCCCACCACATTTGTTATTTTTCTCAGAAGAAACTACTTGCAATTTAAAAATGTGGAATTATTAAACCTGTTTGAAATTCGTGTACCTTACACTTCATTTAGATTGTTATTTAACATTACCTTGAATTCATTCAGTTTGTTGCTTACACTTTATACATTATGATGTTCAATTGTTAAGAGCTCATTACATCCTGTCTTATGTGTGCTTCTGTTACTCTGTTGTATATTATGAGATGAAGTTACAAGTGTATTATTTTCCTCTGTGGCTACTAAAAAAGTTCTCACTTTATGATGCTGGACATGTATGTGTCACAGGCAGTTTGTTTTCTTCTTATCAAATGACTTAAAAAAAAAATGGAGGTTCTTAATTCGATTGAAATTTTTGTTTATGTATATCTTCTCCAATTATGAACTGATTTTAATAATTTTTTTTAGTTGATAGGATTTGCCTTCAAAGTGGTCCCATATAAATTTAATTGAGAAATCAACCTGTCTACCCCTTTAAATACTTAATTTTTATATAAATCCACATTTTTTATCCGTTTTCCATAGAACTTTTCACACGTATACATTATAATAAAGAGAAAAATGCTCTGAACATTTGGTTTGTAAAAGTCCAAACCCTCGCTCTATTTCCCCCTTTATACAAACAATGGTCAATACCATTTGATCAATAAACATGAAAGTTGGCACGTATATGTCCTTTTTCGCGGAGAAGATTTCTGACAAAAAAATTGAAAAAATATGACCAAGCGTGGTGGTGTAACGGAAGTGTTCTGGTCTCGCATTCGGGAGGGTGGCGGTTCGAATCCCTGTCCGGGCATCCAGATTTGGGTTTTCCATGGTTTCCCAAATCACTTCAGGCAAATGCAGGGATGCTACCTTAAAAAGGCCATGGCCTGAATTCCTTTCCATTCCTTGCCCCCATCCTTTCCCGTCTCTAAAGACCTCGCTGTTTAGAGACGTAAAGCAGTTAAAGAAACAAGAAAAAAAGAAAAAAAAGAGAAAAAAAGAAAAAAATATACCGCCTATCTCACTTTACATCCCTTAAATTTTTTGTACATACCCCATTTTTCAATCCAATTTTGATGAAACTTTGTGCATGTATACTTTAAAATAAAGAGAAAAATAGTGTCAACATTTGGTTTGCAGAGACCCTACCCTCTCCCCCTTTTCACCCACATAATTTTGTAAATTTTCATCTATATATATACTCTGAAATTCACAAATATTGTGGGTGGTAGAAGGTGCTAAGCACCAATCCTAATTCTGTGCATTCCAATCCCAAACAGAACAAAGAAAGAAATAATTCATAAAAGCAGCAGTTTGTCTTCTTATTTCTCTGATCTTATCCCTCCTGTCTTTACGACCTATAGGTTGGTGGAAGAAGTATTTCATTGCACTCAAAAATTAAAAAGTTTCGCATATTCTCCAATAAATTCAAACGAAAACAATGTCGTCCCATTCCAATTTATGAATCAATTCTGTGATACTTTCATAAGGACTGTAACTAGTGGTCACAAATTGAGCGGCTCTCCTCTGTACTCTCTCTAATGTGTCAATCAATCCCTTGCGATATGGATTCCAAACTCCTCTACAGTAATGTTCTTTACACAAAGTTACAGTTGACACCATTTGTTTGATCACCATGAAAGTTGGCACATATATGTATTTTTTCATGTAGAAGGTTTCTGACCAAAAAAAATCTAAAAACCACACCCTCTCCCCATTTACAATCCTTAATTTTTATACAAACTCACAGATTTTATCCAGTTTCAGTGGAACTTTGCATGCATATTCTGTAAAACTAAAAGAAAAAGGAAAATACTGTCCACATAAGTTTTACAAAAACCAAATCCCTTTCCGCCTTGCCACACCCTTAACTATTGTCAATGTTCTTTACACAAAGCTACAGTTTCTATCCAATTTTGAAAGAACTTCCGCACACATATACTTTAAAACATACAGAACAATTATGTTTTAAATTTGGTTTGCAAAAGTCCAACCCCTTTTCACTTCTATCCCTACCCCTCTTAATTGCGAATATTCTTTATAGAAACCCACAGTTTATATCAGATTTCGATGGAACACTGCACGCATATGTTTTAACACAGAGAAACAAATTGTCTATGTTTTGTTTACAAATCCTACCCCTCACTCCCTTTACTCCATTTAATTTCTCCAAATGTTCCTGATACAAAGCTACAACTTTCATCTGATTTCGATGGAACTTTGCACATGAATACTTTACAACAAAGATAAAAATACTGTCCACATTAGTTATACAAAAAAATAAAAAAACTACTCTCTCCCTCTACACCCACTTAACTGGTTTTTATACATACCTACAGTTTTTATGCAATATCAATGGAAATTTGAACACCTATACTTTAAATCAAACAGAAAAATGGTTCATACATTTGATATACAACCACCTCTTTTAATTTTCAGAGTTCTTTATAGAAACTGTCAGTTTTAAATCCTGTCAAAATCAATTCAGCTATTTTTAAGTTATGCTAGAATATTGATAAAATAAATGGGTCCAAATGTGTTAACATGTATGTCGGTTTTTAACTTGGACCCCAAACTATCATGTTGTGAAAACTGATTAAAAATCTACATTTTCTGCATGATGATGGAACAAACAGATATATTCCAGATACAAATTTATGTATGTTCTATATAATAATGCCCTTATGGTACATTCTTCGATTATCGAGCAGCAGCTATAACAGATGTTGTGATTATGTTGAATGCAGCCTGGGCAGAAATGTAAACTGACACTCTGTATCACAGCATCCAATTCATCCCATTCTGGGAATTGTTGGGGTATATGATTATGTAGTTTTCTTTTGGATATGAATGGTGCCAATGTAATGATACTTGGTACACATGGTACACATCAGAAATATAATAATAGTATATGGCTAAATGATTCCCAATTTGACTGGATAACGCTGGGTACTCCCTAGTATACATATATATTTAAATATCGAACAATCATTTGTTGATTCAGGAATTGCAAAAATTAGGAATTCTGATATCGATGTCCTAGTGGTTTCATACTAATGAATAGCTTATCTGGAAAAAGCTCTTGATTTGACCTATTTTGTTAAGATAATATCACAACATCATCAACAAAATCATTTGGCAAAGATACTTGTTGCCACTCACATAATAACTCGAGCAGAGTCGTTGCTAATTCACCAACCCACAAGCTATTCAAGAAGTCAATAAACTCAATATCATAGCGATGTCACATGTTTATTGTTAAACTAACTTAGTCCACAATCCAAAGGGTGGTTGGATCTGCCCAAAGAAGGCATACTGAGTTATTGCTTCACATGTAGAATGGCCAATTCCTTTCTTCTTGGACCACGGAATGATCTAGTGTAGCTCATATAATCAAACACAACTCGTAAATATTCCTGCTGCCAGTGGGATTTGAACCCAGGGCTGGAGCCAGAGATTTTTTAAAGCAAGGGCCTTGCTGTCCCATATTTAAAATGCAAGCAAACTATAATACCATAAGATAAAGTCAATAGGATCAGTAGGGTGAATAAGATCAAAAGTGGGAAAAAAAGATTAATTTTTGATAATGGCCAGACTAAACCCTCAGTTTTAATCGAACAAATATGCACAGTATCGATATAATTTAAACTTCCACTGTTAAGTTACTCGACGTCAGAATTGTGACAACAATGGGAGAAGGAAGCTGCAGAAAGAAAGTGTAAAAGTCCTATTCACCCCAACATACTTTTTTGTTACTGTACCATACGGATGGTACCGTATTGTAAAACTTTTAGTACTGTAGGTTTCTTGTATAGTTAATAATACCCTCTGTTATGAATATATATTTGAGTATCATAAATAAGGCCTTACCTTTTTTTTTTAGTATTTGCAATGCCACGAAATTATGAGCCTGATCCCAGAGGAAAGCGTTATATGAAAAGAAGTGTGAAGGAGTTTGCAGATGCTTTCTTGGACATCCAAAGGGGAATGAGTATTGGGAAAGCCACAGAAAAACATTTGATTCCATATACAATGCTACATAGACACTTAAAAAAACCAAACTTGAAGAAGCAGGGAGGACAAACAGCCTTGACAGAAGAGGAAGAAAACCTAATTGTTGACAGAATCTCCACCTGCGCTGACTGGGGGTATCCTTTTGACAGAACCCCATTGAGGCTCTTTGTAAAAGTCTATTTAGATCGTAGGGGAAAGGTAGTAAAAGCATTCAAAAATATCATTCCCGGGCATGAATTCACATTCCACTTTCTCCATAAGGAAAGATTAAGCCTCACGCTTTCCCAAAATATGAAACAAGCTAGGGCAATGTTTTTCTACCAAACTATAACAGAATATTTTGGAAAGCTGGAAAAATAAATTGACAATATCCCTCCCAAACACATTATCAATTTCGATGAAACAAAATTTGACCGACGAACCCGACCAATCTAAAGTTATAACAAATCGCAGGACAAAATCGGCTACATCCATAATGTTTGCAGCCTCGGCTGATGGAACACTTTATCCACCTTATATTGTATATAGAGAAAAGCATTTATATTCTTCCTGGGTGGAAAATGTTCCAAAAGGGACACGTTTTAATAGGAGCATATCAGACTGGTTTGACAGTGAGTGTTTCGATGACTGGCTTGAAACTATTATTGTCCCATATTTATGGAAGCTGCACGGCACAAAGATACTCATTGGGGATAATATTTCATCTCATCTGTCTAGTAGCTCTGTTAAATTGTGTTAAGATAACAACATAAAAATTGTTTTCCTCCCAAGTAACTCCACACATCTAACAAACCTTTGGACGTTGCTTTATTCAGACCTCTGAAATCTGCTTTGAGAAGTATTTTGACGGAGTGGAAATTGAGCCAAGGAAGGAAAGACAGTACCATTCCAAAGGACAGGTCTCCTAGACTTGTGTAAACTCATGAAGCAAATAGACTAGAGATCCAGTGAGAACATAAAATCAGGCTTTTGTGGAATTGGAATTTATCCATTTAACCCAAATGAAGTTCTAAAGAAATTTCCTGACAGATACGCTGAATGCTATCAACATTCAGACAACATGGCTCGAAATAGTACCATTGACCATAGTCCGATATAACTTCTTCAGGAATTGAGGGGCACTGATGCAGATGCTCAAACACGACAAAAAAGAAGGAAGATATCTGTGCATCGTTAGAAGACAATTCGGATGGGTCTGAAGATGAACTGCCTGACAACTCTGATGAAAACATGAATGAACTGCCTGTCCTTCACAATGAGGAAGTACTGGTAGCACCAGCTGTGACAAGTGATACCGATATTATTAAGTTTTATGACATTAATGTAAGTGACTTTACAATAGTGAAATTTCTTACTAACAAGAGAGAATGACAGTTGATCGGACAAGTTCAAGATGCATCCCCAACAGTTGGTACAGTAAAATGCTTACAAACACGGGTAGGAAAGAACGATACCTTTTTTGTTTTTCCACCAGTAGATGACATATGCTAAGTAGGGCATTATCAGATTGAAAGGATGATTAAACCACCCAGAATAACCCTAGGGCAATATTCTTTATTGTAGATTCAACACATTTAGAATAACAGCAGTGACTTTATGTTTATTATTGTTCTGTATTATGTAATTGTACTGTATGTTTTGTTTTTCACTTCACTTTGCATCTTTCACTTTTTTCCAAAACTAAATTTGATTAATATTTTTCTTAGATTGTTTTACTTAGTTTTCTAAAACAAACTGTACTTATTTATTGTTGAATAGGTTAATTAGTGAACAAAGATTATTATTCTAAATTGCACCTTATATTCTTTCTGATATCCCATATTCCTTTTTTTTTTTTTTAACTTTAGGTGATCCTAGATGTCTCATAGGCTATTGATTGAGTACAGAGAGCTAAAAAGATGAGTTGATTCCTTTCACCCCGACTCTCAGACCAATAAAAATAATAATAATTTATCATACAGATGC
This sequence comes from Vandiemenella viatica, assembly GCA_031002005.1. Classification (NCBI taxonomy): domain Eukaryota; kingdom Metazoa; phylum Arthropoda; class Insecta; order Orthoptera; family Morabidae; genus Vandiemenella; species Vandiemenella viatica. The sequence continues at coordinate 7,199,149 of JARYHS010008075.1, read as the reverse complement.
AGTATACTAGTTCAAATGCCCATTAGCATCATTGATTCAAGACACAGATTGAGGATTTTGTTTCATGGCTCTAGGACCATTAGGACAGCAGAAAATTAATTTTAAAACTGAAAATTGATTCTGTTCACCCGGTTTTATGGTACCACTAAAAATAAAATAATTAATTAAAAAAACTGCCTTAAAAAATACACTTAAAATTTTAAAATAACTTTATAGCTTGCCTAGAAGAAAATAAATCTATATGGACAGTATTTTACATTACTATTATTGATTTTTTTTTACATTAATTAATGATTGTTGAAGTCAGTGCCAGCCAGAGCACGAAAAACAAGAAATGACAACAATAATTAATGACAATAATACATAAAAAATCATGTTATTACATATCTATAATTAATGCTATAAACATGTTTCAACAGTACTGAAACATACAGATGATACACGTATGTTATACTAACTGTAAAACGTTTACCACAGGATACAGTCTACCAATTGCCAATGTTGGGTGAGAGGTATACATTTACCACCAACAAGACCGAGCCACAGATTAAAATACCATTGTTTCCCAGAACTGTCTCCTGCAAAAACAATATCTGCCTCACAACATGCTGTAAAATATTTGGAATTTTTGTTTGTATCACCTATGTCATCTCAAACAGCAAATAAAGTGTAGTAATTCGTTCCTTGTGATATCACAGTGGCACCAACTCCAAAAATACATAGTTAATGTAAAAATTTCAATAATAATATATGGTAAAGGATTTTTATAAACATTTCCTTAATAGTAAAGCACTTTTCAATAACCATTTTCGTAAGGAAACATAAGTTTTAGAAAGATGAAATTCTAGTGTCAAGACATTTTGTTACATTCATTTCCATGAATAAAGCTTAAAATTTCTATTATCGTGAGGTGAAACTTTTATGTCTTGGTGATTTTATTTAAAGAGAGATTTCAATTTCAAGTTGTATGTAGTCTTGTGCCCAGGGCAAACAACGGGAACAATCGTAAATCTATCATAATCAATAATGAATAGAGATAACTGATATTTTACCATGACAGCATATTGTCGACATTAAGACATCTTTATAACTAAAAATGGAGTCTACAAATAAATTTTAAATATGGTTTTTAGTAAACTATAGAATTTAAATTTTGTAAATAAAAGTACTAGAAAGGTAAAAGTATGCTTAAAAGAAAGAGAAAAATTCATTCAATAATATTAGTATAACAGTTTAATAGTAATTTGGGATTTAAAGAGAGAAAAATCTTATCATTGGAAATTAATTATCACATCACGTGTGACTGTTGGAAATTAATAACTCATAAACCAGAATGTTTACGATAAAATTTGTCATAACTTAAAAGATTCTAAATAAATCAGACTACAATATATAAAAGTGTTGAGAAAATCCGACTAAAAGTAGTGTACCATGAGAAAATTGGATTTTTGTAATTCTCAAGACAGTAGTATTTCTCTGCAGGGATACAGAGCAATATTCCAGATCAATCCAGCGCAGTGTAGACAGAGAGTATATAAAGTTGCCATTTTCCTTGCCTGGACCTTCAGTATGAAACTAGCAGTGCAGATAGACAGTTGTAATCTAAGCATTGTAAGTGTAGTGCCATATAAGGGAATATTTCCAAATTGTAACTACTACAAGATTAATTATTGTACCTTGGACAAAGATCGCGAACACTAATATTCATTTCCAAAAAGAAAACTTTATTTTATATTCGGTGATAGGAATTTTCTTAAGATATGTTAAGATGTCAACATTAGCAGCGTTCAAACAATTAAAAAGTTTTCTCTAGTTTGGGGTGAAAATTTAAACATATTTACAAGATTGAATGCTTTTAACCAGTATTGGTTGAAGAATAACCTGCCATCTTCATATGTGATATCGAATGTCTGATTCAGCCTTCCATGTTATTTCTAACATGTGACTGATATGAGTATTAACTTCATCAAACATTCAAGAATATATTAAATTAGTAACAGCAGTCACTTTTATACTGATGTATTACCTCTCCAGTGCTATCTTTTGGGTAATAATAGTAAACAGGTTAGCAACCAGCAGATAGTATATGAAGCTGGCACTATCTTCAGGAAAGATATCAGAAATATCACCTTACAGACAGGCATCACATTTATAGTTTACGTGGAAGGATTGTACCCCAACCAAGCATTACTATGTAACAAAGTAGAAGATAAAATGCCTGTTTGGAAGCTGCAGATGACATTACTTTGACCACTGTTGTTACATTTTCCTTTCACTTCTTTCTTTACAAGTTCCTAAATAGCTTTAAATTTTTCATTTTAATTGTAGCTATGGAAATGCATATACTTTTGCCAATGTTTTAACAGTAATTATATTTTATAAAGAAGTTTATGACTTCTGAAATAGTTTTTGAATTTTGAATTGGTTTCCTGTGTTTTTAAATTATGTTGCTTCTTTTTTTGCCCATATTAAAGTTCTGGAGTATTTCAATCTCCTGCATTATTTCTTCCACTTTGTTTTACACACTCTCATAACTGGGTAGGATGTATATGAAAAGCTCTATCACTTAGAAATAATATTGAAGGTGTTAATAAAATATTACTAAACCAACTTTTAACTGTATTTTAATATTAGATTTTATTTGTGATGTCAAAACTTTTCCTAAGCAATGTGCATGGCTTTCATTAAATTTAGATGAATGATTCAAATAAACTATCAATCACTTGGATACCTACACAATGCATCAATCGCTTCATCATGGAATAAAGCTAAAATAATTTAATACTTTTGTCCCAATAGTGCTTCCACTGTTCAAAACATGGCTGACAGCTCCTCCCTCGTTTTTTGTTGTCAAATTGGTGTCCTTTCATGCTCCTTTTCATGCATGGAAATAAGAAAAATTCGCACGGATCCAGGTTAAGTGAGTAAGGTATGTAGGCCAGCTGAACCATGCCATTTTTAGCCAAAAACTGCCTAACTGTATGTGCAGGTGCTTGGTTGTGGTGGAAGAACCAGTCTCCTGTCTGCCACAAATCGGGCCTTTTTTGACAAACAATGTTGCAACATCTTCTTAAAACGTCCAAATAAAGGGTTCCATTGATGGTCTGATGTGGGGGAACACTATCTGAATGAACTACTTCCTTGGCATTAAAAAAGCAAATGAGCATTGGTTTGATGTTTGATTTTACTTGATGACATTTTTTTTTTGGACAGGATGACAATGATGTCATCTGTTGGCTTGACTATTGCTTTGTTTCTGGGTCTTAACCATAGCAACATGATTCATCACTAGTAACGACCTTTGACAGAAAATCTGGAGCAATTTCAAGCTGTTGTTTTAAAGCACGACATGTTTGAACTTTACATTCTTTTTAACTGTCAGTCACAGTTCAAGAAACAAACTTGGCAGCAACCCTTTTCATTACAAAATCTTTGGTTAAAATTCGCTGACCTGAGCTCCAAGATAACCCAGTAATCTCTGACAGTTGATCAATTGTCTGTTGACAGTTTGAGAGCACAAGCTCTGGATGTTTTCATCATTTTTGCCGATTCGGGCAGTTGATGGATGTCCAGCACAAGGTCTGTCATCAGTCGACATGTCACCATTTTTAAACTGAATGAACCACTCATACACTTGAGTTTTTCCCATAGCATCAGCTTTGTAAGCAGTTTCCAACATAAAACAGTTTCAGCAGCATTTTTACTGAATAGAAAACAAAATTTCACAGCTGTGCGTTGCTCACTTAAACTTGCATCATCAAAAATGAAATAATAAAAATACAGTACTAGTAAAAACAAACACTCCAGATTAACAGAACAAGCCAAGTCGACAAAACAGGTGGCACAGAACTGAGAATGATTTGCTCTATAAACGCCTAGCGGCAGAAACGCGAACTACACAAGCTCCACCCACGGCAAAGCTATTCCGGTTATTTTTCAGAACCCCCTCGTATTCATAGCATTGGAAACTCCCTACCTATGTGCCTGCTGGCTGTTCTGTACAAAATTTTTACAAAGCTTTTGATGAACCGAATCATTTCCTCTCCTGATTCTGACCAACCCATTGAGCAAGCAGGATTCTGCAGCAGCTTTAGCACAATTGACCACATTCTTGTCCTGTTAAAACTAATTAGCCATGCAAACGAAAACCAGATGCCTTTTTGTAGATTTCGAAAAGGCATTTGATTCAATAAGTCATAAGGCTGTCCTGCAAGCCTTAGCTAAACATGGCGTGGATACAGCTTATATCAGAGTTCACCATTAACATCTCTGTCACCTCCTCAGCCTTTGTCAGCATTATGGATCCAACTACAAAGTTCTGCATCACAAGAGGTGTTAAGCAAGTTGATTCCATCTTTCCAAAATTATTTTCAGTTCTTGGCGATGTCAAGGCTAAAATGGGCAGAAAAAGAAATTATTATCTGTAGCAGAAGGCTTAACAAGTCTAGGTTTGCTGATGACATTGCGATTGTGGCTAATGACATTGATGAATTCCAAACCTTGGTTACCAACCTTTTTTGAGTGTAAAGCTGTTGACTCAAGAATGAATCTTTTGAAAACAAAAATTATATCTAACAAAAATGATATTTAACAAATGGGCCACACAGGTGAATGTACAACTAGATAATAAATCTTTAGAAAATGTCAGTGATTATCTTTATCTTTGGCCAGCATGTAAACATGAGTAGTGATGTAAGACCTGAAAATTTTCGTTTAATCAAGCTAGGGTAAGGATTTGGGAGGCATCCTATTTTCCTCAAATCTAAAATGCCCACAAATCTAAAGAAAATAGTTTATGACCAGTGCATTAATCCTTTGTTGACATGCAGCTGTGAGACCTGGACTCTTTATGAATTTACAAAATTTAAATTAAGGACTGCCGAAAGAGCTACGGAAAGGTCAATGCTAGGCTTAACAAGAAAATACAGGAAAAGAGAAACCGACATTATGTCAGTTATGGAGGTAACAGAAACCTTGTAGATGACAGCATCCTTGAAGTGGCAATGGCCAGCCATATTGCATGGGAAAAAGACCAAAGATCAACAAAAACAGTGATAGAGTGAAGCCCAAGAGATTATCACAGACTGAGAGGAAGACCAGCAGACCAACAAGACTAGGACATAAGGAGGGTTGTGGGAGTTGACTGGTAGACGATGGCATAAGATCATTCGATCTAGAGAAGATTACTTAAGTTCTTCCTGAACTCATGACTTTAAGATGCCACATCAGTAATGATTGAACTGACTGATAATAAACAGTGGATAATGGCATTCAAATAATTAATACAATTTAAAAGAATTTGATCCACAGTATACAAGGTTTGTTCAAAAAGTAAGGTTAATTTTTATTTTTATCGAAAAGCATTTATTTATTCATCAATATTTATGTTGTCCCCTTCAAAGTAATTTCCTCAGATATAACACACTTGTGCCAACATTTTCTCCAGTCCTTGAAGCAATTCTGATTATCACTTTTTGGTATAGCCTTGAGCTCTTTCAGCGATGCAGTCTTTATCTCATCAATCACTGCAAATCTTCATCCTTTCATTGGTCTCTTCAATTTTGGAAACAGGAAAAAGTGGTGGCTGACGCATGATTGTGGTGTTGTTTTTAGCAAAAAAATCACTCACAAGCAACGATGAGTGACCAGGTACATTGTTGTGATGCAAAAGCCATTAATTATTTTCCCACAAATCTGGAATTTTTTTTTCATATTTCTTATCACAAATGGCACATAACTTCAAGGTAATACTCCTTGTTGACCGTACATATTTGGGGTAAAACTCCTGATACACTATGCCACGGTAATCAAAGAAAACAGTGAACAAAACCTTGACACTGGATCGAACTAGGCGTGCTTTTTCAGTCTTGGTTCTTCTGGACTCTTCCATTGGGACGATTGGGCCTTGGCTTCAATGTCATAGCCATATACCCACGATTTGTCACCAGTTATGACCATTTTAAGCAAATCAGGATTATCTTTTATATCATTCAACACCTCCTGAGCGAAGCTCATGCGACGGTTCATCTGGTAAAAATTCAGTAGTTTTGGAACAAACTTCGCTGACATACATGTTATGCCCAAAATATCCAAAAAAAGTTGCATGGCAGGAGCCAACTGAGATGCCAACTTCATCAGCAACTTCCCTAATGGTGATTCGACGATTCTCCAACACTGTTTTCTTCACTTCTTCATCTTGTACCACTTATAAACATTTTTTTTACTCAAAGTAGATTCACCGTATACCACTATCAACTTTTCAGATGTTTTGGAGGACTTAATTCCATTTTTTACACAAAATTCTTGACCCATTTTTTTTTTTCGACAGCAGAAAATCGCTGATCACACAAAACACTTCTAAAAATTATGTCTCTCAAAAACAATGCAACTATGAAGATATGACCGGGACGAGTGTACCAAGATTAGAAATGGAAAAAAAAATAAAAATAAAAAAAATGACTGTATGAATCCGGCAAAATTCAAAAAGTCACCTTACTTTTTGAACAAACCTCGTATATATATATACGATAGCAGACATAATGTTACCCAGTCTATTTGGGGTTGATTTATATGTATACTATTTTTATATTTCTGATGTGACTCATGTTTACCAAGCTTAATTAATTTAGCACCAGTTATTTCCAGAAGTGAACTAAACGTTGATATACCCGATCAATTCCCGGAATTAGACGCTGTGAAACGGAACATCAGTCTTTAGTTAGGTCCAAGCTGCATTTCAACTTATTCATAACATCTGTTAAATTTGTTGCTTGATAATCAAAACATGTACCATATGGGCATTAATACATACCACATTAATATGTATCTGGAATGTAACTCTTTGTTCATGCTGTCCTATCCCAGATTGAAAGCCACTTAACTTTTGCCACAACCTGAAATATTGGGGACACGGGTTCGATACCTGAGGCAAGGAGTTGCTCTCGCCTAAGGATTTTTGATGGAAAGTAGGCAGGCAAACTCACGCTAGAAATGACAAAGCCAATTGCAGAACATTGGAGTTTAATAAATTCAAACTAGTCTACAGACAGTTTGAAATAGGTTGTTAGGTAATGCTAGGTGCGGGAGAGAAAGTTACTGCTTCCCCAAGTCAGATCCGCTGGTCAATTATGGCAGCATTAATACGCAGCAGTACAGCGATGCAAACTGTACAGAACTACTTAGCAACTTGATGGTACTGGCCCCTCCCTGTGGTCTCCGTGATCCTTTATACTAGTTGACAACAGAGAACGTCGTGCCACTTGGCTAAATCTTATTTGCACATGAGCAGCAGCACGTCTGCTCGCCCATTGTGGTTGTAAACAAAACCAATGGGTGACACAAACTCTTGCGTACATGATAAACCTTTACCATCTGACCCTGACGGCAGCGCGCCTTCCTATATGGGCAATTTATCCCAACTTACTGTGCTCTGCATCTGACCCTATCTGTAGCACGCCTTTCTATACGGGCTATTTATCCCAACTGACCGTGCGGTCAAGCGCTCCTGCCAGCTTGGCTGTCCACCACGTGTGGTCAATACAGCTTCGGAAATCCACAGGCTACATCTAGATGTCATTTAACAATTATATTTTACTTTAATATTGAGTATATTACACCTCCCTTCTCGGGGAAATTGATGCAACATACCAGTTGCAGCAATTTTTGCTATTCTGGATCTGAATTTCTTTAACTTCCTCTCCATTCCTATGTCTATGTTAGTTTACATCATTACATCGTATTTATGCATATTTTCATCAAATAAATTCAATAGATAAGTACGTTTCATTAACATATTGTTTCCTCATTTTACAATTCAGTTATTACATAATTGAAGTCAATCTTAAGTATTCACATTACGAGCTGATTCTTAATGTTAATGAATCTTAAGTTCATTCAATCCTCACTTCAAATTACAATTAATACTAAATTACGTTATCTTTACTATACTATAATAAAATACATTTATGTTGTGACAGTACTATTTACCTTTTGTCACTTCTTTTGGCTATTGTTGTATCTTCCTTTGAGAAACCCGTGATGGCAATGCTTTCGTCACCTTTTTTACTTCAACTGAAAATAACTCTTTCATCCTCCATACTGGAGTTTGATCTTCAACTACCACTGAGTCGTGACTCTCTACAATTATTTACTATTGTAGTTCTAACACAAACCTTTCCACAACAATCATCATCCATATACTTTTTAGTATACCTGAAACACTCCCTGCAACACTTGCAGTAGCGGCAACAACAACAAGTTACTAATACGAATACAATTATACATCCTGCATAAGATGCAAAAGATACACCAAAAGCAAAAGGCTCTCTTGCCTCTTTTTCTTGTCTCTCTATTTCTATTTCCAAGTCTTTTATTTTATGACCTGCAATCTTTAAGTCATCTAACTGCATTGCCACACGTTATAAAGGTAATATCTATAGTTAAATTTGGGATAACGTCCTTGCTACTGACATTACTTCTGATTACATATTTTGATTGTATAAATACTCTTGTACCATAGTCTTTACATTGTGTATAAAATTTTATTTTTCCTAAACATTTTAAGACAATGTCTGTTGGAGCACCTCCTCCACACAGAACTATAAGACCTTCTTCTCTGGGAGTCAGATACAACCAAACATTATGCCCGAGATGCATCCATAAGCCTTGATTTAAATGAACTACTTTCTTTATACAATCAGTCGGTATTTCCCTGACTAGTTGCAACAGCTTAGCTTCGCATTCTTCGTGATCATAAGTAGATAGTAAAATGAATGTTTGTTTACAAATACGATTATCCTGATCTAACAGTTTGCACTCCAATTTATCAAAATTTAACTTAGCAAAATGTCTCTTAGCATCATCAATGAACAACAATTCCTTTTCTGGTTGAATATAGACATAACTTCCTGGTGAGGTTTTTATCTCCATTGGCAATGGAATTACCTGATACAAATTAAAAATATTATTATCTATTAAAGGTACATGAATAACGTAACCAAGGATGTTTCCCGACAAAAATACGTCTAAGTCAATAAGTTTAAGTAATAAAATTCAATATGCCTCAGTTAGTGGAACTGGAAATTTTAAACCTCTTAGATTATCACGAATCAACTTTAAGTAAGTCACAATTTGAACTGGGTTTATGATGTGTGGCTCAAGGATTCCCTTCTGGGCATTTACAATTACAGTTATCACTAATTCATAATCCCTTTCAATTTCTTCGAAAATTAAAGTAAGCTGGATCAAGTGTTCATTAATTGCTAATAGAGTAGCTATACGCTGGATTGTTGCTTCATTAATTTGCACATAGTTGAGAACATAACGCTCTTATCTTTTTCATCCCTTCTTCAAGTGTCTTTTCATTTTGGACGACACTTGAGATCGTATTATTGATCCCATTCAAAGTAGTTTTTACAACAGCTACCTATTCCTTCGTTAATTTCAATAGTTGCATTTGCTTGCCCTCCATGTCATCTATTTTTGATTTGAAATTTGTTGCGTCTGCTGCACTTAGTGTTCCAAAAAGTACCTTAGTGATTTCTCCAACAAAATCGAAAAGACCTCTCTTTTTCCTACTTTCATGTATAGTCAACTGAGATATTAAACTTTGTGCGTCTTTTATTCTAGCTACATGCCTATCAATATGTTGTTCGATTCTGACACATTCTGCATTACTTATGTTTAGTTGGAACAATTAACTTTGACAAAATTCGATCGACAATTGTGCATAGGTCTCTGCCTGTATGAACTTTTTCATTATATCTTCCAGTTTCACGTAACTTACAACCTTCCATGTGGTACTGTAAAGTCTAGCCTCACCCAAATTATCATAATATAAACCCGGAGAAGAAGTTCACATCTTCCCATGCTGAACTTCCCGTTAGTATTATTGAAAGTCCCAACACAATCTTCATGAGTACCATGGCAATTAGAAAAATTCTATTTGCGTGTACTTTCATTATCTTATTTCTTTTTGTTTTAAGAATAACATTTGGTCCTTCTGTTCTCAAAACTTCATAAGGCCCTATCCATTGTGAATCTAACTTCTTTGAACGCCCTCTTCTTACAGACTCGTCATGCAATAAAACCTTATCACCTGGTTTAAACAATTTTGAATTTTTCATTTCTATCATAGTACTTTTTATTTGTCTCCGTACTCTTATGTAGATGTTCCTTAGCTATTTCATTTAAAGATTAACTCTTTAACATAGTCATCATAACAATACAGAACTTCTGTTGGTTCTGTTTGTAATATACCTGGAATATATGCTTTTGCTCCCAAACAAAAGTTCATGAGACGTGAATCCCATACTACTATGAGGTGGTGTGTTGAATTTGAAAATTGAATACTGAATTCAATCATCCCAATGTCTTTGATCTTTAGCAATGAAATGTGGTAGATATTCTACTAACGTTCTGTGACTTCTTTCAAGAGCACCGTTATTTTCCGGATGGTATGCACTGGTTTTTATTTTCTGAATCTTCAAGATTTTACACACCCTTTGAAATACGTCACTCATGAAAATTGAACCCTGATCTGTCAAAAGAATGGAGGGTATCCCGTATCTAAGAATTAATTCTTCCACAAACTTTCGTGCAATGGTATCAGCATCTTGCTGATCAATTGGTACTGCTAAAGTAAACTTATACAACTCATCTTGAAAAGTTAGAATGTATCTATTTCCCATATCGCTAATACTTGGAGGACCGACTATGTACATAAAAACATTTTTCAAATACATGCTCAGGTGTACGAGTTATCTCTAGCGGCATTTCGGTTTTCTTCTGTGTAATCTTATTCTTTTTACAAGTCTCACAGTGTCGGATATAATTTTCAATGTCTCGTTTCATCCGCGGCCATTGCTTATACTCTTTCACCTTCTTGTACATTCTGGTCATTCCCTGATGATCACCTAAAGGCACATCATGACTCTCCTTTAAAATCTGCTCCTTTTCCTCCAAACTAATTTCAGCTGGTGTCTCTTTAAATTTACTTTCATCGGAATTTTGACCAAATACTTCATTCTCCTGACTCTGTACATTAACTTTCTGTATACGGCTTAGCGCATCGGCGTTCGTATTTAACTTTCTTCGTTTATACAGCACAGTGTATTTGTACTCTCCGCGTTTAAGTGTCCATTTTATTAACCTAGAACTCTGATCTTTAACACTGAATATCCACATAAGACGCTGATGATGTGTTACAATAGTGAATTTTCTACTGTACACGTATGGTCTAAATTGTTTAGCTGCCCAGACAATTGATAACAATTCTTTTGCCGTAGTTTAGTAATTCTGTTCTGCTTTGTTTAATGTTCTAGATGTGTATGCAATTGGCAAATCTTTTCCAGTTGATTTACCTTGTTATAACACAGCTCCAGTTGCAAATTTACTTGCCTCATGGTAACTATGAACCGAGATCCAAAATCTGGATATTGCAGTAATGGAGGATTGATTAATTAATCTTTTAATTCCTGAAAAGCCTTTTCCTGGGATTCTTCCCAAATATAATCTTGCCCTTTAACTAGTAATTCTTGTAAGGGTTTTGCAATTTTACTGTAATTAGGCATGAAACATCAGTAATATCCTGATAACCCTAGAAATCCCTTAAGCTCTTTCGTTGTATTTGGCTGCGGAAAATTCTTCACTTTCTCAACTTTAACTGGATCCGGTTTTATACCCTCATCTGTGATTATGTGTCCTAAGTACGCAACCTGCGTTCTAAGAAACTCGCACTTATCCAATTGAAGTTTCAACTTGTTTTCCCTTAACCTTTGGAAAGTCTCGGTAAGTCTCTCATTGTGTTCTTTCAATGTTGTTGCGAAAACTATTACATCGTCAAGATATATAAAGCATTTGATACCTTGCAAGCCTGTTAAAATACTATTCATCAACCTCTGGAAACATCCTGGCGCTCCCTTTAATCCCGCAGGCATTCTTCTGTATTCGTAATGATTGAAATTTGAGCTAAAGGCGGTTTTCTCCCTGTCTTTCTCATCCATATGAATCTGATAATAACCACTAGCTAAATCGAGTGTTGAGAAATATTTAGCTTTGCCTAGACGATCTAGAATATCCGAAATGTTAGGAAGAGGAAATGCATCTCCTACTGTAATCTCATTTAATTTCTTATAGTCTACGACAACTCTCCATTTTTGTTTTTCACTAGCATCTAATTTCTTGGGTATAAGTAACAATGGTGAATTCCAAGCACTTTTACTCGGTACTATTATATCATCATCTAGCATTTTGTCAATTTGTTCTTGCAAGATCATACGCTGCGCTTCTGGTATTCGGTATGGCCTTGTATTGATAATTCTCCCTTGTGCTTCTGGTACTATAGGTATATCATGTTTTATGATGTCTGTATGCGTAAGTTTATCTCCTGGTAGAAAGAATATATCATTAAACTATGCACAAAATTTAAACAACTCGGATTTTTCTTCCGGATTCAAATGCTCTGTTCGCAATTGCTTCTTAAGTTCTTTAACCCTTGAATCAAAATCTAACTGTGGTTTTTCTTTCATTGTTCTTACTTTGTATGTGTCCACTGTTGTACCTTCTGGGACTGTTTCAACTTTAATTTTTGCACAATCATATGTAACCTCATTTTCGGAAGTATTAGCTACGCTAATTAGACAAGATCCATTCTCTATACTTACAATAGCATCTGGTATATAAACATTTGGTACTAGTTCTGTTTTATACACTGTTCCTTCAGTTAAGCCCGGTTCACTATCTACCAGAAACCAAAGAATTCTTTCTTCCCTTGGACTAACATTTGTGCTTTCATTTATCTCTAAACTAGGTTCATCCTCTGCGGACATAGCAACCGTTTCTTTCTGTATACTTAGGGACATATTCTCATAGTTCAAAATTGCCTTCTGTTTTCTAAAGAAATCTCTCCCCACTAACCCATTATATGGAATGTCTATATCCATTCCTATAACATGAAATTTATGCTCAATATTAATTTTTTTCAATGGTTAAAATAATATTTACTGTTCCAAATGTAGTGACCACTTCTTCAGCTATACCTTTTATATTTACCTTTTCATTTTTATTTAACGGCTCTGAGGCGGTGCTACTACTACTAACAGACAGTAATTATCCACAAGGATACAGTGGGAAGTGTGTGGGAATATGGTTAGCAGTTCAAGCCTTATTTACACATTGGTTTATTACAATTATTAATGATAATGATGAAACTTACAGAAAATGTTACAACTATAACATCAAATACCACCAATCCTGGTCTTGCAAACGAAGATATGAATAATCTTGTTATCACAAAATGATATAATATTATGGACCAAACCTTGGTCTTGCAAACGAAGATATGAATAATCTTGTTATCACAAAATGATATAATATTATGGACCAAACCTTGGTCTTGCAACTTATACCTTGAATAACCCTTATAATTACAAACAATCCTACTTATACCAAATTATAGAAAATAACCAGACTGGCTCTTAATAATCTACTAGCCAAATACAATTTTATATTTGAGCCAGACCGCTAACGACTAGGTAGAAAGTGACACACTGGTAGTAGTAATTGACAGAGAAAATGACTAATATAATGGCAAATAACACCGGCCTCGATCTTGTAGATTAACGTATGAATAATCCTGTTATCACCGACAATTCCACGTAGATCAATAACAGAAATAACAAGACCGGCTCGTTCTAATCTACCAGCATCTAATACTCTGCCAGTAGGACCAAACACAATTTATGGCTGAGGCAGACCGCTAACGACGAGGCGGAAGGCGACACTTGTGGTTGCAGTTGACGGCCACTACCTCCAATACCCTCCTAGGGCGAGAAGGCAGGTTTCAGCTCGAAAAGTACCACCAGGGTCGATCGCCACGGTGTTCCCGAAGCTTCGGCACAGCACTCTCGGTGAAGAGTGTATCGGAGAAATTCCCTCTCTGCTGGTGGTCGAAGCACGGTCTCGAGGGACCCACCAATTCAGCAGAAGTATAATCCATGGGCGGCCCGGTCAAACCATCAAGCTGAGTTACGGCCACTGCGAGAAATACCAGGCATAACCGATCGGCTGTTGGCTGCCTCACTGACTGCTTCCTCCTTGGTCCCGCAACGCTATCACTCCGGGAAACATTAGCGGAATACCGACTGACAGCCTCCCTGGCCGCCCGGTCCAACCGCGGACCCCGCCGCCCCACCGGGCTTACGGCATCACGGCGACACGGGGAAGTACTCTGTCCCGCCTGACCGACCGACTCACTGGCTCGTCACTAACTGGCCCTAACTGATCAACAACTCATCACCGGCCCCCTCCTTCCATGACCCCACATATATACCCGCTATCGCAAGGAGCCCCAGCGCTCTCTAACGGGGAAACACCAAAGAGGAAACAATCGCGAGCGGAAGAGAAGAGAAGGCAAAGGTACAACAAGAGCTGAGCACGGCTCAGGCACATTATCTATTAAGTATTCTTTAAGAATAAGACATGTTTGAGCTCCAGTATCCACTAATAACTTAACCTTATTATGTAAGCATTTGTCACAGGGTAATTTAAAACTTCATTTTTTATCTGGCAGTTTACGGCCAGCTTTGGACCCAATCGGACGCGGACTAACCACCACTGTTCGTCCGCTAACAGTTTCCCGACTGGCTTCCCACCGGACTATTTGCAGCTTTAGCACGACATTCGTTCGCATAGTGCCCCTTTTTCTAACACTTAAAACAAATAATGTGGCTCACGTCCTGTGACCGACATTTTTCCTCTGTGTGCCCATGCTTTTGACACTTTTTACAATATTCCTCATTCACAACTGGTACTCGACGCACCTTATTTTCCTTCCCGCTACACTCCCTTTGTGAGTGCCCTATTTTGCTACAATTGAAATATTTCAACACACGGTTGGCAACCTTTCGTGGGTCCTCCGTCCTCCTATAACTTCTTTCAGCCATAGACAAAATTGCGTTCTCTTCTTGAAGAGCCAACTCAATTGCTTCCGGTAGGCGAATATTCTCTCCTTGACTTCTCACAATTGTCTGAATACCATCGTTTGATTGTTCCTTGAATAAAGCACGCCCTACCTAGCAAATACACGAGGTTTACTGCCCCGGCTAACATATCATCACTGCAGACCCTTCTGACAGCTTTTCTAAAATCACGCTACATTTCGTCTATACAACTACCCCACGAAACTACAATCTCAGATTTTCCCTGTCTAGCTTGAAACATTTTGCAAGCATAAAAGTCAATTGTTCTTTTACTGGAGTAATTTTCTTCTAAAATTTCTTTTACCTCAGGCCATGTATTAGTTGTATCCCTAACCATAAGCCTGGAACGTGCATCCCCTGTAAATTTAGATTTATCAAATCGCAAAAGCAATCCTTGATCTGCCTAACACACAGACTCAAAAGCAACATCAACATTGCCAATAGATTCCCTTAACTTCCGTTTGTCACCATCAAACGGTTGAGAAATTAATGTAAGAGCTTCTGACACACTAATGTATGACACTTCGTTTGGCCCTTCGTGTGACCCTTCACTTGTGTCAACACTCATTTTGAAAGAAGGTTAAAAGCAACTACCAAAAGGTTAGAGAATCAAATATCAAACACTTCCAACTAACTGAGACTTACTTCTAGCTATCTAGTCGAGTTGCTGCTGTGTCTGCCTCGGTGTCTTCCCGCTGACGTCGAGGCAAGGAGCGGCTCTCGCCAAAGGATTTTTGATGGAATGTAGGCAGGCAAACTCATGCTAGAAATGACAAAACCAATTCCGGAACATTGGAGTTTAATAAATTCAAACTAGTCTACAGACAGTTTGAAATAGGTTGTCAGGTAATGCTAAGTGCGGGAGAGAAAGTTACTGCTTCCCCAAGTCAGATCCGCTGGTCAACTATGGCAGCATTAATACGCAGCAGTACAGCGATGCAAACTGTACAGCACTACGTAGCAACTTGATGGTACTGGCCGCTCCCTGTGGTCTCCGTGATCCTTTATATTAGTTGACAACAGAGAACGTCGTGCCACTTGGCTAAATCTTATTTGCACATGAGCAGCAGGACGTCTGCTCACCCAGTGTGGTTGTAAACAAAACGAATGGGTGACAAAAACTCTTGCAAACATGATACTCCTTTTCCATCTGACCTTGACGGCAGCGCACCTTCCTATACCGGCAATTTATCCCAACTGACCACGCTCTGCATCTGACCCTATCTGTATCAAGCCTGCCTATACGGGCTATTTATCCCAACTGACCGTGCGGTCAAGCGCGCCTGCCAGCTCGGCTGTCCACCACGTGTGGTCAACACAGCTTCGGCAATCCACAGGCTACATCTAGATATCTTTTAACAATTATATTTTACTTAAATATTGAGTGTATTACAAAGCATCATGGCGAAAATACAGATTAATGGGTTTTCACAATGTGAAAACTAGAGATCCAAGGTAAAATCTGACATACATGTTGAGAAATTAGGAGATATTTATTTTATGAATATTCTGGCATAACTTAAAAAAAGCAGAATTGATTCTGACAGGATCGAATATTGTGGGATTCTATAAAGAACACTGGAAATTGAAAGGTGTGGGGGAGGAGCATTGGTCTTTTGCAAACTAGGTGAGACCGTATTTTTATGTTTGATTTAAAGCATAAATGTGCATCATTCCACTGAAATGAGATACAAAACTGTTGGTATGTATAAGGAACAAATATTAGGGGGGTGTAAAGGGGAAGAGAAGTTTTGTTTTTGTAATATCAATGCATACAATATTCTTCTCTTTGTTTTGGAGTATGTGTATTGCGAGTTCCATGGAAATTGGATAAAAACTGTTTGTTTGCATGAAGAAAATTTCCAATTTTAACTGGGGTAAAGAGGGTGTGGGGTTATATTTAGTAAACATAATGTAGACAGTATGTTTTCTCTTTGTTTTAGAACACACATGTGTAGTGTTCTATCAAAATCTGGTAAAAAACTGTGGGTTGCTTTACAGAACATTGGAAATTAAGAGGGATTTGGGTAAAAGAGGGGTTGGGATTGGCAGTCCAAATGTAGACAGAATTTTTCCATTTGTGTGAAGTATACTTGTACAAAGGTCTTCCAAAATTTGATAGAAAGTGTAGCTTTGTATAAAGGACATAACAAAAATTAAGGGGGTGGAAAGGGGGAGAGGGTTGCCCTTCTGTTAACCAAATGTAGACATTATTTTTTTTACCTATTAAAGTATACATGTGCAAACTTCCCTCAAAATCGGATAGGACCTGCAGCTTTGCGTAAAGAACATTCACAATAATTCAGCTGTGGAGAGGGGGAGAGTTTTTGATTTTTTAATAAAATTAATGTGGAGAATATTTTCCTGTTTGTTTTTAAAGTATATGTGTGCAAAGTTCCATGAAAATTGGATAAAAAATGTGTGTTTCTATAGAAATTCATCGATGTAAAGGAGGCGAGGTTGAGGTTTTTTGCTCTGAAATCTTCTCCATGAAAAAATATGTATATCTGCCAACTTTCATGGTGATCAATCAAATGATTCAACTGTAAATTTTTGTTAAGTACAATGACAAAAATTAAGGGTGTGGGAAGGGGGAGTTGGTTTGGGCTTTTGCAAACAAAATGTTGTCCTATTTGTTTTAAAGTATATGTGTGCAATGTTCAATCAAGAACAGTTGAAAAGAAGTGGGCTTATTTAAAAATTAAGGGGTGTAAAGGTGTGTAGGGGGTGGTTTTTTTATTTTTCTGGTTAGAAACCTGCTCCATTAGAAGATACATCTATGTACCAACTTTCACAATGATTGGTCAAATGGTGTCAACGTCTATCACTCTTTTCTATGCTACTTTTAAAATTTAAGCAAGCTGCAAGGCCTAAAATATTAGTTTTCAATTTTGACTCTAGAAAAATCTATATAAAAATCCTCCACAATATAGTTTTTCCTAGTATTTTTAAATTATTTAATGTTTACTTTCAAGCATATTGACAAAAAATTATTTCCATCTCTCCTGAGATATATACACTGAAGTATTTATGATTTAGCATATTTCTGATATGCAAAAGAGAAGGTCTTTACCCTTCTTTTGAACAATTCTTAAATGAGTTCAAACTCAAAACTTATATGCATATATCATGCATTAAAAAAAAACAAAAACAAAACAAGAAGACACTGGATACCAAAAAAAAAAAATAATATTAAAGGAGGGGAATAAACGATGTCATGATAGATCATTGCAGAATGCTGTCAACACATTTAAAAAAAAAAAAAAAAAAAAAAAAAAAAAAAAAACATGAACACAAATGAAACATTGCAAAAATTTTGCATATAACCCTACCTCAGCAGTAAAGTGTGTTGGATACTAGGTGGGCATTATGTGCCTATTATTGCAATTTGTGACAGTTGAGCAGAGGAAATGGTTGGGGGCATGTTCAAAAATGGAAAAATATGCTGGGAGAGGGCAATAATGAATTGAGGCGAATATACCAAAGCTTTAAAAAATCAATACTATTGGCTGGATCAATTATAGTATCAGGTTCTTCGGTTGTTTAATTAATATAGTAATTAATTAAGTAATCCACCATAAAGTTCAGTTTAAGATTTGTTTATTTCCAAAACAACTTCAACGATATTTTTCACATGCTTAGATATAATCCAGAGATACTACTGACACAGTTGCAAAGAGAATCTGTATAAACTGACTGTAAACTAACTCTGTGCTTCTGCCGATTTCTTTATATAGGCTCTATCGAAATTTCTGGAATTCTTCAAAAGTGTCCGCCAGATATTTCTTGAACATTAACAATTACTCAAACTATTAAACATATTAAAAACAATCAGAAATAATACGTAATTACTTAACATAGTTACTAAACGGTCAGAAATGGAAATTAAAGATACTTAAATACAATATTATTTACAGAAATCATTTTAAACTGTTCAAAATTGTCTGGTAGACATCGTAACTTGCATGAATACTTGGAATTACACACATTTAAGCAATTTTCTTGCACAATTCTGTTCTTCAACATATTAAATGGCCTTTAAATAATTTACTTTCACAAAACAAATTCTATATACACTGATTTACAAGAATTTGCAAAACAAAAACATACCAGATCATATTCAAGCAAACTTTAGCTCACTACAGATACTTCATTAAATACAATTCTATTTAAAGTTCAGGTATGAGGGCTGTTACAATAGATCCCCCCCCCCCCCAGTGGATGATAGAGATGGAAATCCATGGAAATTGGTCAGGGCTATACACAGGATGATCAAATCATGATCAGTTCATTTTTTAAATTTAATTTAATTTAATTGCAATGGAGCACAGACTCCGGTTCCAATTTCCGTACACCCCATCTTCCCCCTATCCTGCACATTTTCCACTCTATAAATCTTATCTTTAAATTCTTTCAACATTTTTGGTAAATTATTCATCGTTTCTCTTGGTAATTCATTCCAATCCCTGACACCCTTACTTAAAAAAGAAAATATTTCCACACCCTTGTGCCAGAAATCGAGTGACAGCTTGTGGTCATGGTCATCTTTTCCCTTCCATGCACTACTTTTCATACCTACTCCAATATCTCCAACTTTGCATGAGTGCTGCAGTGTTCAGTCAAGAATTGTCATGGAGAAAAATCTTGTGGGCTGGTCATGCCATGTCATTTTAGTGATAAGTAAGCTTAACATCAACCAAATTTTGTTGTTGTAGTAGTATGCTGCAACATCCATGCCAAAAATCTATATGAAAAATGATTCATCAGTTGAAGGGAAAAAAATGACTGGATCATTTGAGAAAAAGAGGGGGGGGGGGGGGAGAAAGAATCAATTTCAAGTAGTTTTCCAACTATTGGTTGGGTATTGTTCTTTAATGGAATAGCCTCATTCTTCTATTGACACTGTATCTGCTTCTTTTGACTTGGGTGAATAGTGATGGATCCAAGTTTCATCACAAGCTATGATAAAATTAAAAAATGCATTTTGCTTCTCCTGAAAACCACACTGAGAGTCAACCACAGATCTGCTAACATGCCAACTACTGTTTACCAGTCAAATGATTTGGGACCCAGTGGAAAGACTCCTTACGGAACTATAGAGCTTTTTGTTGACAGCTTGAGAGTTTCACAAGAAATTTCAGGAACTTTCAAATGTCAGTTGCTCTCAATAAAGTTATAAAGTGTGCAAAAGTTCCCTTCTGTAACCTCTTCTGTGGATGATGATAATTGTCCTCATTTTGACCTCTTCATGGCCATTTAAAAATTCTTTAAGCCAGGCAAACCCATGAACCTTTGACAGCATATGACCCTAAAACTATCCTTTCAGTTTTCATTATATTTTATGTGTGTAGAAATCACTGCTATAGTAAGATAAGAAACTTGAAATCAAGTTTACATGTGTTAACCCTTTCCTCCCTGACGGTACTTATAAGTACCATTATGTTTACCACCATATAATTTGACAATAACAGTGTCCATTGGATTGTTAAGCCTGTTGATCTATTATTGTACGATTAGGTCAGAGAATGACAACATTTATTTTTAAATTCTGCACGAAATTGCTGAGAAATTAATTTTCTAAGTTGGGGCTTGACAGCATATTGACCAGAGAAAGAAGTGCTACATTACAATGCATTTTTAGATGATAATTTACTTGGTAAGTGTCTATTTCTTTTATTACTTTTTTAGTTAGAACATTTAACCATATGTATTTTACCTATAAAATTTGTTTTTCTATTTTATTTACTAAATAATCGAGAAAAACCAATGAGGACTTATAAGTACCGTCAGGGACTTCTGGGTAGTTTTATACAAATTATTGGTCAATAGATTTAGCAAGTATACAATCGGTGATATCATTGTTTTAAATATTTTCAAATGGATATTTTTAGGAAATAATCTCTGATTGAAGCTCTTCTCTTAGAAGTTTATATTTTATCAAGGCAAAAATGAAGAAATGTTCTTGGATTACTCATTAGGTCAAAGAAGGGTCTTAGAATTGACTGAACAAAAATGGAGCAATGAGGATGATAATTATTTTTCATCTGTTTCATTATTATAAAAACTGAAAGAACTTTTGGTTGTGTGACAATCAGGCCCAACCACAAAGTCTTTCTGACAACTTATTTGCCGACAGCAAACTAAAAAGAGGAGGTTGAGACCACAGATTTTCAAACCTAGTTATTGGCTACTGGAAATTGTAGAATAAAAAGATCGTACATTTAGTATCAGATTTTCATGGCAGTAAGGAAACTACTGTTACACACTACACACAGTAGTATAACAATTAACTACAATGGTGGGGGGTCATGGAAATTTCAACAGATGGGCCCTCTCTCAGGCTTGATTGGCAACCTGGGTTGATTTTGGGCTAGAGGGCCACTGCGGCTAGTCATCGGGAGCTCCCTCCGGCAGTGGGTGCCATGGCATTTTGCCCACCCTGCCACCCTGTTGTTACACCACTGGTTATATGCAAACAAAAAAATGAGTTGAAGTCGACAATTTCATGCTCAGGAGTCGTCAAGGACAACAATACACTCATGTGTGGGGTTGATACTGCTGATCAGCTGATGGCATTGTGCAATGCTGACAGAAAATTACTGAAATCATGGCACATATTGTTTTGGGAATTCTTGATGTATTTGTCAATGCCTATAACATAAATGGTATGATATTTGAAACAAGTCTGTAAAAAATTTCGGAAGATCCGTTGCACAGGGTATGATGACTGTGAATGATATCGGTAAGAAGAAAAAGTCATCTACAGATATTTCACCAAGCTCTCATCTATTCAAACAACACAAATCATACTATTCCGCAATGAGAGATGTAATATTGGGAAACAGAGGTATACACTGTTCCTAATTAGTAAAAATCAGATGAAGATGTGAAGTATGTAGTATGAAGAAGTTACAGTCAAAACATCATTCCATATGTTCCACTGCAACGTCTTTTTGTGTCTGAATGAGCAAAAAGAATTGGTTTGTTGAATATAATGAGGCAAACATTTCATACCAATATGAACTTAACTGATTTCAGTTGCTATTTCTGTACATGCTGAGATACACAAAGTCCCTGACGGTACTTATCAGTACTGGCTTAGTAATTAGCACTAGATAAAAAATAAAAAAAATAGAATTAAAAAAAAGGAAAAAGTATGTTTGTTTATTTCACGTACCTTTATACAAATATATAATTAAAATTATAAATTTCCAATAGCCGGTAGGAAGGGGTTAATACACATTTGACAGAAACTTTCATTTAGCCTGTTTGGTTAACAGGTTACTCTGCTCTATCCCTACTCTACTGTTTGGTACCTCAACGTTCAAAGAAGAAATTTGATACTCACAGACTTGGACTCAATGGTCCATTCATAAAGTTAAGAATTCAGGGGATTGGTGGATTGTGAAGTGAAGTCAGGGCAACTTGAGCCACCAGTTTGGAATAATCAGGGTATAGGAGAAGTTTTGGATTAGGCTGAAATGCAGCGTAGGCCAGAAAGAGAACTAGCATTCATTCTTACAGCGGAGTAATTTAATTTTTTAATAGTCTAAGTTGTTTTTATGGGCACCATATTACTTGAATTGTTACTTCATATGGATGAAAGTAGTTCCACATTTTTGCCATTTATGCAGCCTGGACCTGGATTAAAACTACTGCTATAATATGTTACATAGGTTATTAAGATTTATTTTTAACTAGCTATGACACAGTATTTGACGTTTGTGCTCTTAATTAACAGAAAAACTATCAAAGAAATGTTGGCTGGGCAGGGAAGTCCAGATCAGTGTTTTTTTTTTTTTTTGATTGGATTTCCTCCTCTCCTGAATTTAATTTCTATGCAATGTTTTCATCATGGTTGACAGCATCATTTATTTCTCTTTGAAACCACCACTAATTGGCAAAGATTATGTTTTTCTGATGACCCACCACCACTATGACCCACAGGAACTTCAGTATTGTTCACATGCCTTATCTCCAAGCAACATTTATTTATTTGTTTATATATTTAAAGGTTTATTTAGCCAGGCAAAATTAGGGCTTCAAGCCCTCTCCTACATCATACTAGGTGTTTATAATGAATAATATACATCTTATGCAAACTATCAGTATACAACACTTATATAAAATTTGGTCTAAATTAAGTTCAAGAGTAATACTAACAGAAACCTGAATAACATTTTTGAGTAAATTACTAACTAAAATCTTATTTGTATTCATATTTAACTATTTCATCATTTAATGGTATAAACTAATGCTAGTGAAAGTTAAAGAATTAAATGGTACAAACTTAATACTAGTAGGATGAAGAAACAAGACACAAACTAATAATAGGGAACGCAGAATAAAGAGGTAGGCACAGTATAAATCAACACGATTCAATTCCAAAATTAAGTTATGCATGGAAGGAGAGTTCTTTTAGCTAGTGTTTCAATAAATAATAGTTTCTCAAAAGAGTTTTAAATGGGCCGAATTTTTTTGGTAATTCTAATTTTCAGGGGAAGATTATTCCACAATCTAGCCGCAGACAAAAAGAAGGAATTGACTAGGGTTTCCGAGCTGTGGGATTGGATGGTTACTATATTTGAGTTCAGGGATCTGGTGATAATATTATGGGAAAATCCTACGTATGAGATGTTGGAACAAAGGTAGGTGGGAGTTTTCAAACGTATGAGGCGGTGAAGGAGACTTAGAGTGAGGAATCGTCATCGATCGCAAACGCGCAACCAGTGTAAGTGATCATATGATTGTGAGACATTTGAATTGACGCTGCCTGATGTATGCAGATTTATTTTGTTTTATGTGTATAAACAGTGCTAAGATATACATAATAGAATCGCAATGATGAATGCAACAGCACCACATATATAGCACTTATCGTTGAAGGCCTTACAACTTTGAGATAGCTCTGCCAGATAATTTTAAATGGATTTGCAACAATTACAAATTTATGGTTTTGCTCCAAATATTATGAAGGAAGTATGTTACTAATCAGGATATAAAAATATCCTTTATGTTAACTGTTGACATAATTTATCACTGTATTTAATTTAATTGAAATTCATTAAATATGCAGTTTAGTTAAAATCCACCCATTATTTTATGCAAAAATCATGTATATACAAACAGAGAGACCGTTAAAAATTCTCAATTTTTGGTTTGTTGTCACTGCGTTCATTTTTTACATTGAAATTACTTGTTTTGAAATAAATTTTAATACACAGACATACTTTTCTATAATTTTATTGACAACTGAAAAATTTATATAACATTACAAAATCAAGGTTGTGAGTGGTATTTAGCTAAGCAATTGGAGAGAAATTAATTACCTGAACACTATGTTCAACCCACCATTTTTGACATTCTTAGGTGCTAGTTAGTAAACAATTTATAAAAACCTTTCACAAGAATAAAATAATCCAGGAGTAAAAATGATTAAACATACAAAAAATAATTAAGTGAACAGTAATACAGAGAAATGTGAAATACATTTCTTGTGTGTTCTTGTGCTTTTCTTATGTTGACACCATCTTGCATTCATCTATGATACCTATCCTAATAAAATAAATAAATTGTAATAAAAAGTGCTGCAAAGTGAAACAAAATTAATAATTAGGAAATAAACCTCTTCTCTCCACAGATGATGCCAGGGCAGAATTAACACATGAAAGTGAAATGTATGCTCACAAACATTGCAGTTATTATGCATACAACCCTTCTTTGAATGTAGAATATAGTATGTAAGTGCAGGGTGGGGCCCGTAGCAAATGAGAAGAAGAGGCGCTTGGGCCCTTGGTTTTTGGCCGTCCTGGCGAAAATTGTAGAGCTAAAAAAAAAAAAGTCGCCCATCTAGCTTAGGTGTGGGGCCCCCCTAGAAGGCGCGAGGCCCGTAGCATTTGCTACCTCCTGCTACGTGGTTAATCCGGTACTGTGTAAGTGTACACTCAAGTTCCAAAAATTATATGAAAGAAAGAAGCAAATAGCCAAATGGCAGTACTGTCATGGAAAAACTCTCATCAGGCATGTGGAAGACGTTCTGACATAATTATGGCTGCACTACCTGAATTAACGGTCTTTGAATCTAGAATGGTAGTTGACACTAGATGAATTGGACTTTCAGTTTTGTAAATTGTTCATGAATTCAACATTTCTCAATTCACAGTTCAAGATTGTGGCATGAATATGTCATTTCTGGCATTATCTCCTACCATGGACAACACAGTAGCCAGTCACATCTACTTATGACTGTGACCAGCGACACTGGCATCTAGGTGTCAGTGTTTACAGTCAGCAGATAGTTGACATGGTGTGAATTACATTTAGAATTAACAGCTAACAGAATAATTTCCATAAATATGAATTGCAAATGAGATTGTAAACGCACCATATTGTGATGATGTGTTAAAAGTCCACATATAGCCTATAAGTATTTACAGGTTACGTTGCTCTTTCCAAACAAGTAACATAAAAAAAAATTATGCCATATTTATGGGCAACTTATATGGATGCATTACTTCTACTGATGTATACAATACTCCAGAACTATTTTCCAATGGTTAAATATAATAAAAAAACTTTTTTTAAAAAAAAAGAGAAAAAAAGAAAAGTGGATAGGTTTAAATTAATTATAACTGCATATTTGTAGCATATTTTCATCATGTGCAATATGTTTGTGGTGATTTTACTTTGTGCTCCATAAATTGATCCCTGCATCATCAATATCAAAACATTTATTTTGATTGGTGGCAGAAGCTAATCAGCTATAAAATGCAAATAAACAGTGAAGGAAAATTTGTAATGATTGCTTTGCTCAGGCACGTTTGAGTGTAGGTGCTGCAAATGTAGAATGAGAGAACTGATTGTGCAGTGAAGAGTGGAGTACGATTATTACAATGATGCTTAAGAACTTAGAGAAAAATGAAAACAAAACTTTCTGTATTTGAAATATTAAAATTATGTAAAAATAGAATTAACACCTATGTTAATGAATCTAATGTAGGTGGATGGGAAGTGAAAGAAGCCTATACTGTTTTACTTCTTGATGAATTCATTTTTATTTTGTGATCCAGTTATTATTTATCTCAGCAATCTGTATCGTCAGCAAAACCATTCATCAAGAAAATATTGCATGCATTTGTACCTTCCTAGTGACTACTTATCAATTACTTGAACTTCATTATAGTTGAAACAATTAAAAACTGAAATATCAGCATAGAGCATGATTAATTTTTTTTTTTTAAATACAACATATAAATTGTTACAGATCTATATGATTGGCTTTCAGTGTATGACATCATTGAAAAACTCATTACATAATGTTTTCAGTTTGGGGCTTCATTGAAAAACTGAAATCTATGATTAAAAATCTTCATGAAAGAGTCACTAGAGCTCAGGCAAATATCGAAAATATCAAGAATATAATGGGTTCTTGGTCAAGTACTCCATTATTTGAAAGAAAAGGACGTAATAAGTTTTCACTTCTAAATATTGAAGATAGAGTGGAAAGTGTTCCAAAAAGGTGTGTTAGTAGGAAAATAGAGAAACTGTTAATTTTATTATTACATAATTACGTAGTTTTTCTCGGCGTTGCAAATATAAATAATTTTCTCGGGTGACTAGCTGAGTTATATGAATGTCATAGTTACACGATATTTCGGCGCACTGAATCATCGACGCCATCTTCTGGTGAAGTGAGGTCAGGAACGTGCGAAGTTGCTGAGCTAGACCAGATTACCGCTGCTAACCTCTGATTGGTCGGCTGTAGAACCAGTCGTAGCAGGGGTCAAATCTCGTTGCGGCTTGAATCGATGCTAAGGTGGAGTTACGACTAGATTTGATGTCAGTTTTTACATGGCATGTAGCGGACGGGCTTAAAGTCATCGCTCCTTCGAAGATGATATCATAAAACAAAGCATTCAACATACATTGTTTATCAAACTGATGGGTCAACACGGATCCGTTGCGGGCCTCATATTGAGCCATGCTGCCACGTGATTGGTCAGATTTGTAACCAATCGTAGCCGGGGTCCTGCCTCGTATCAACACATCGTTCCATAGAAGGAAAAATCAGAAGGCAAAAACTTTCCCGTAAGCTGATCATTAATGCCTGAGTAACAAATTGCTCACTTATGTTACTACCGAACTTCCCGTTGATCTGGACGCGCCGTGTAATGCGTCCCGGTCGCGCTGTCGGCGAATAGTATTGATGACTGGCGTCCAGGCTTCACTCAGCTGGTACCCGCTGTCGCGGTTGACGAGGTTAGACGCGAGACGAATTTCTACTGCTTCTGTAAGGATGCTGTTCCAGAAGTTCCCAGTATGCGCCAGTACTCTGGTATTTTCGAAATCAAAACCATGGCCATGTTCTAGACTGTGTTCCGCCACCGCAGACTTGTCTTTCTGCCCCAGACGAACGTGTCGTGCATGTTCTAGACAACGTTGGTGAACACACCGCACCGTTTGGCCAATGTAGCTTTTACCACATTCACACCGTCCCACGTTTTGCCGAGATTCGGCACCTGATTGATTCTTTCACAGCGAAGAAAATTCTGCGGCGGGCCAGCTTGGCTCTAGTGCGGGAAAGGATACGGTATACCAGGCGTGAACTAGACTCCGTGTCTCAAGAACTTTTTGCCGTCCACCTGTTTCTATCAAACCACATCCACCGTGACGCCTGGGAGTGGATAGACAGTTGTACTGTGGCTGGAAGTTGCAAGGTTCAATGCAGCGCAACGGCACGTCAATGTGGCAAGTTCTCTCGGCTCACCCGAAAATCAAAGCCCTCCTCAGAGCCAGACAGGAATACTGTCATCAATCTGAGCGGTGAGGTAATGGACTCTGACACCATATCGGTGCTATCTAAGGGACTAAATTTTGCTCCAGTACCGAAGTCCATACCGTATAGGGATATTCTTACCGGCGTTGAACAGGCCGTCCGTGGTTTGCCTAAAGAGACTGCGGAAGAAATGAGGCGTGAAACCTGCCGTATTTTATGCAAATCAAAGTCACCACGGCCCAACATCACAGCTGCCGAGAGGAGATCACTTCGGACATTGCGGGACAACACAGGCATTATTGTCTTACCGGCAGACAAAGGTAACGCTTCGGTAGTGCTTACTACGGCAGATTATCGTCGAAAGGTGGAAGAACTCCTGAAGGACGCATCCTATCGCAAGATTTCACGGGATCCTACCAACGCTGTGGTGAGAAAAACGACAGCTCTTCTTAAGAACTCAGGTCTGCCAGAAGACACAGTGAAACAACTACTACCCCGTGCTGCTGTTCCTCCAAGACTCTATGGACTTCCCAAGATCCATAAAGAGGGTACCCCATTGCGGCCAATTGTAAGTACCATCGGATCAGCTACATATTTTCTTGCCCGATATCTAACTGGGCTGCTGACACCATTAGTGGGTAAAGGTCCTCATCACGTGACCAACTCCGCAAGATTTATTGACGTAATTAAAGAACTCCACCTGCAGCAACATGATTTATTGGTGAGTTTCGATGTGGTGTCACTGTTCACTAGGGTCCCTCTCAATGACACGTTGGCTCTACTGGAACAGCATTTTGAGCCTGCCATAGTTGAGTTATTCCGGCACACACTCGAATCGTCGTATTTCTTGTATGATGGGGAGTATTACGAACAGGTTGATGGAGTGGCCATGGGCAGCCCTTTATCGCCAGCTATTGCTGACTTCTTCATGGAGAACTTTGAAGACAAGGCACTTGCAAGCGCTCCTATGAAACCCAGAGCTTTCTTCCGGTACGTAGATGACACCTTTGTGGTCTGGCCACACGGCAGAGACAACCTGTAAGTTTTTCTCCATCATCTTAACAGTAGAAACGAAAACATCAAGTTTACGATGGAGGTGGAAGAAGAAGGCCGGTTGCCTTTCTTAGACATACTAATAGAAAGGAAACCTGACGGGTCTCTAGGACATTCTGTGTACAGAAAACCGACGCACACAGACCTATACCTGAACGCGCGAAGCCATCACCATCCGGCACAGCGCAAGACGGTACTCAGCACGCTTGTACATAGGGCGCGAGCGATATGCGATGCTGACAGTCTACCCGGTGAATTGAGTCATCTGCGTCAGACCTTTCAACGCAATGGGTACACTGATTATCAGATAAGACTGGCATTCCGAGAGCCGACACGTAGGCTCAACAACACCAACAAGGAGCCACCTGATCGTCTAGCCTTTTTGCCATACTCTGGCGCCACAACGTCCAAGATAGGACGGATTCTAGCAAAAACTGGAATCAAGACCATTTTCCTGCCACCACCAAAGGTGAAGAACATCTTACGCTCCCCCAAGGATGACCTTGCTTTGCGGACACCTGGGGTATATAGCATTAATTGTGAATGTGGTAAAAGCTACATTGGCCAAACGGTGCGGTGTGTTCACCAACGTTGTCTAGAACATGCACGACACGTTCGTCTGGGGCAGAAAGACAAGTCTGCGGTGGCGGAACACAGTCTAGAACATGGCCATGGTTTTGATTTCGAAAATACCAGAGTACTGGCGCATACTGGGAACTTCTGGAACAGCATCCTTACAGAAGCAGTAGAAATTCGTCTCGCGTCTAACCTCGTCAACCGCGACAGCGGGTACCAGCTGAGTGAAGCCTGGACGCCAGTCATCAATACTATTCGCCGACAGCGCGACCGGGACGCATTACACGGCACGTCCAGATCAATGGGAAGTTCGGTAGTAACATAAGTGAGCAATTTGTTACTCAGGAATTAATGATCAGCTTACGGGAAAGTTTTTGCCTTCTGATTTTTCCTCTATGGAACGATGTGTTGATACGAGGCAGGACCCCGGCTACGATTGGTTACAAATCTGACCAATCACGTGGCAGCATGGCTCAATATGAGGCCCACAACGGATCCGTGTTGACCCATCAGTTTGATAAACAATTTATGCTGAATGCTTTGTTTTATGATATCATCTTCGAAGGAGCGATGACTTTAAGCCCGTCCGCTACATGCCATGTAAAAACTGACATCAAATCTAGTCGTAACTCCACCTTAGCATCGATTCAAGCCGCAACGAGATTTGACCCCTGCTACGACTGGTTCTACAGCCGACCAATCAGAGGTTAGCAGCGGTAATCTGGTCTAGCTCAGCAACTTCGCACGTTCCTGACCTCACTTCACCAGAAGATGGCGTCGATGATTCAGTGCGCCGAAATATCGTGTAACTATGACATTCATATAACTCGGCTAGTCACCCGAGAAAATTATTTATATAAATTTTATTATTGTTTTATTTTCAAGTTCACATGTTTAAAATTTGTACTTATAAAGGAAATCCTTTGTTTGCAAATTCTAGGTACAATATAATTAAAGAAACTGCAAAATTAATACACAGTATCATGGACATGAACTATAATTTATATTTTAAAGCAGAAACTCTGCTATCTCAGGAAAGTAATACAGAAATATCTGAAAATAATTATTATAAAATAAGTGGGAAGAATAATGGAAAATTATTTACAAATTCCACTACTTTCAACGGAGAGGAAAGTTTTGATACACCAGTAAAAACAAATAATAATGTAAGCTGTTATTGATGTATTTGTATTAGTTCATATTAAAAGGCCATATTTAGAGTTTGCTCATAAAATTAAAATTAAATTAAAAAGAATCCATTTGGTGATTCTATTTTTTTAGTAATAATAATAATTTTTTATTAAAAATTAAAAATAGTATATAAGTAAATTTAACCATAACAGGCAATTAGTTGTTTAATGTTCACTGTTTTTCAATTTTAGGAGCTTACTTCAGAGAAGGAAAATAACGCCAGATGGGAAGCTTATGTTTGTTATGTGGATGAAATAGTCTCCGAGGGACTTTTGACAGCAGTTGGTGGCAGGTAAACTAATTATTCTTAGACAGAAGCAGAGTACTCTGTATAGTTACTAAATTACTGTTTGAATTTTATATTAATTTCAGCAGTTATGATTTCCTTGCTTGATAATTAGCTTCAGCAAATAGAGGATGACCAAACATCCAGCAAATCATGAATTTGTCTTACTTGGTCAAATAGTCTTTTCATAGAAAGTTGCACTTCTTTTTTATTCTGTATATCTATCCATATTAAATATAACTCTATATAGGCTTTTAATTGAACTGAAATGTCGTTAAATAAATACTGCCAAAGCAATAGAACATTTGTTTATTTATTTTCTGAACACGTTTCACTTCACTAAGCATGTGCAGTGGTTTCTCCTGTTGATTGTGTATACATGTTACAATGTGATAATGTTTTACATATTGAATATTGAAGTTTTTATGTAAATTAAATTCTACTTGCATTTTATGATACATTGCTTTATTTGCCCTCCAATCTCAGCAACAGTGAATTTTGCTTGTTGTTGCATGACAAAATCCCATTCAATAAAGATAATAACATACTACAACTTAACACAATCATCTATATAGCCACGAAAAATAAACACAAAGAAAACAGTTTACATAAAATAAACAACAAAATTGTCAGACAAATAAAGAAAAAAAAACACATAATATAATCTCTTCACTATAAATACATTCAGGCACAATATATCAACTACAGTTAACACCCTACACCCACAACAAAATAAAATGAAATGGCATGTGCCTGAGCTCTAGTGACACTTTCATGAAGAGACATACAAAATTGCAAATGTATTCAACAAAACAAGGATTCATAATATCATTTACAACAGACAACACGATACTGAAAAACATTAAAGGTAGTATACAAACTAGTAAATTCCATAACTCAGGAATATACAGGTTAACATGCAATGAATGTCAAGCTCAGTACATTGGACAAACATGTAGAAAATTCGAAACAAGGTGCAAGGAACACTTAAGAGCACTAAAATACGACAACTATTGACATAATAATAATAACAATAATTGACAATACTGGGATAGATCTCCCACACCGGTAACAATATCTCTACACATCCCTTTCTCCTTTCTGCTTCAAACATACTTTTGCTCTCTACTAATTTTTACTTTAAATTCCTTTAGTGTTTCCAGTGAATTATTCATCACTTCTCTTGGCAATTTATTCCAGTCCCTTACACCCTTTCCTACGAAAGATAATTTTCCAACACCCTTATGCCTGAAATCAAGTGCCAGCTTGTGGTCATGGTCAACCCTACCCTTCCAAGCACCTCTCTTAATTTTCCCACCAATATCTTTCTGAGCTTCAACACCAGTATAGGCCTTGTACACTCCCATGATTCTCTTCACCTTTCTTCTATCCTCCAATAAATCCCACTCCAGCTCCTTTTTCATATTAGTTACCAATTGTGTTCTGTGGTAATATCCAAAGACAAATCTGGTAGCCCTCCTCTGCACCCCCTCCAATTCCTGTATTTGATACCCAAAATGTGGGTCCCAAACTACACCACCATATTCCAGCAGTGGTCTGACCAAAGTTTTGTACAACTTAATTTCTCAGCATAGTCTACCTGTCTGTCTGGGAATTGTATGTACTCCTGAACTAATCTCGGTGGAGGTTCTTGGAACATAATCTCATGTGGGGTAAAAGATGTGGAATCATGTGGTATAGTATTAATAACCCTCTCAATATTGGGAATTTCAAAAGCCCACTTGCAGTGATTGTCACTGCGGTACATCCGGAACCACCTACCCAATTCCTTCATTACACGCTCTACCGGATTTCCCTGTGGATAATAGAACGATGTTTTCAAAACCTTTATGTCCATTTCCTCTAAACACTTCTGCCAGAGTTTCCCTGTAAACTGCGGTGCATTATCCGTTAAAATATTTTTGGGATTCCCTAACTGTGGAATGTAGTCTCAAGCAACTCTGTTAAATATAGCTTTTGCGTTTGCTCGTTTAAGTGGGTACAATTTCACAAACTTTGAAAAAATATCTAGCACTACACAAATATAGGTCCCCCCCCCCCCACCACGTGATATCGGCAAGGGCCCATAAATATCAAGCAATAGAATGTCATTTGGTGCTTTGGGATTAATGATCTGCATCTCACTTACCCTCTTGGCATTGTCTGCTTTTACCTTCTGACATTTACACATGTAGCAACTATTTGCCATATGCGTCTATATATATTTGGGAAATAAAAGGTCACCGCTAAAATTTTATAAGACTTATTCGTGCCATAATGGCCATAGCTTAAATGGTGATGACGTATAAAAATATCCACCCATTTTTCGGGAATCCACAGTTTCCAATCGTCACTATTTTCGTGATTCCTTCGGAAAAGTATCCCCACTTCCATACAATAAAATTTGAGCAAATGAGGCAGAACACTATCCTGCCTTAATTCATCAACTACTGTCTTGATTATCTCATCTTGTTGTTGCTCCTGGTTCATATGTTTAAGACAATACCTCACCTCCGTTTCCCTTGAAACATGTTTAATATACAGCAATCTAGGATTTGAGTTGTATTCAGTCACTTCTGCTTCATTTCTTAATCCCAATGGTAGTCTCGACAGTGCATCTGCTACCTGGTTATCCTCTGCTGGCAAGTACCTTACTACATAATCGAATTCCTGGAGCAATAGTGTCCAGCGAGTTAATCTCCCATTTAATAATCTACATTTTTCCAAAAGTGATAAGGCTTTATGATCTGAAAATACTATCACCTTTCTGCCAAATAACAAATACCAGAATTTCTGGAATACCCATACCACAGCTAGACATTCACGTTGTGTGGTTCCATAATTTCGTTCAGCTTTATTTAGTAGCTGACTTGCAAAAGCTATATGCCTTTTCTCCGACACACCATCAGATTCGACTATCTGGAAAATCTCTGCTCCAAGCCCGTACTCTGAACTATCCGTTGCCAAGCAAATAGGGAGCTCCCATATGGGTAAGTGTAAAACCGTATGCTCTAACATCAGTTTTTTAACAGTTCGGAAATCATGCTCTCAATCTTCAGTCCATTTCCAAGTAGATCCCTTTTTCTTTAATTGTTCAAAATGAGGGCAATTTAAAATTTGTCCTTTTATGAACTTTCTATAGTAATAACATAATCCCAAAAAACTCTCCAACTCTTTTTTGTTTGTAGGGGATGCTAAGTCTTTTATGGCACTCACCTTACTATCTCTGGGCGCTATTCCCATGGGTGTAATGATGTGTCCCAAAATTCTATTTTGTTGGTCAAGAAGACACACTTCCTTAATTTCACTGTCATATCCCCACGTTTTAAAGCGAACAAAACCTCTCTTAGTGTTGCCCAATGTTCTTCAATCGTCGTGCTAGCAATTAGAATGTCATCTACGTAGACTTGGATTCTCTGCAACAAATCCTTCCCCAAACTAAATTTAAAGCTCTTATGAATTGAGCTACTGCTACATTCAGTCCAAACGGTAACACTGTGAACTGATATGATCTCCCCTGGTACTGAAAAGCTGTGAATTTCCTAGAATCTTGTGCCACCCGCAACTGCCAATAGGAGGAAGTAAGGTCTAAACTTGTTAGGTATCTCTTCCCATGAAATGTGTGTAGAATTTCATCTATTGGAGGTGGGTGATCCCTTTCTGGCACTAAAACTTTATTTAAGGCTCGGGCGTCCAACACTAATCATACTGACTGGTCCGCCTTTGCAATCACAACCAATGGGTTATTGTACGGACTTTGTGCCCGTTCTATAACACCCCACTCTAACATCCTATTTATTTCTGCTTCTACCTGACTTCGTTTCGCTATCGGGATTGGATACGGTTTAAGGTTAAATGGTTGGATTAAGCTTACTGTAAAATGGCATTCATAGTTCCTAGCAAGTCCTAGCCTGTCTGAAAAAATCTCAGAAAACTCCTGGAGAATGTTGCTTAGTTCTTTGCGGTATTTGGTATCTACCCTATCCACCACTTTTTCCAAACTGGTACTTGGAAACACATTAGTTACTGTGGCCAAGACAAACCGTACAAGTTTTGTATAAAACTGGGGTTCTTTACTAGATCCTATCATCTTAGCTACCAACAACTGTACTGACTTATCTGTTCCCTCCTTTGAAAAACAATTCATTGGGACACAAAGTTGTTTGTCTTCTAACTGAAAATATAAAAGCCCTTTACTACAATCCAACATAGCCTGGACTGACTGTAACCATTCAATACGAAAAATGCAATCATGCATAAGTCTAGGAATAACATACACATGTGTTTCAAAATTGCACCCATTAATTTCTCCCTCTAGTAGAATTTGTGTGCTTATAGGTTTGGTTTTTCCACCATTTGTCAAGGTAGCTACTAATTTTGGTATGGGGAAGAGTGTCAAATGCTCATTGTGAAGATTTAGCTCCTCCAAAAGAGATTGGGAAATAGCCGAAAGCTCTGCTCCCGTATCTATCAATACCCTGTTTAGTTTCCCCTTAACGGTTATTTCAATAACCGGTGCTCTGACTAGTGGTGATGCTGTACAACGGTCTTCCTGAATGAGATCTTGTCTTGGATTATTAAGATAAATGCCACACATTTGATAGCTAGGTGTTGGCCCGGGTTCACAGTCTGCCAGTGCTTGGGCCAAGGCATTGCCCGGAACTAGTTTTTGAGTTCACTTCCTCCTGTTGTTGAATCAGATCGGCCCCAGAAACCTGTACCGATGTTGAGGTACTTCTGTTATGGTTAGTCTGTCCACCCCTTGTGTGTCCTCTCCGTCCGTTACCTCTACCTCCTCTAGTTCCTCTTCCTCTGCTCATAGATTGTATGCTGTGTCTCCTGTTAGAATGTTGTTGAACGTTGCTGTTATGAAACTTACCCCTGCCTTGACCATTATGATATGTGTGCTGTTTGTTATTATAGGACATACTGTGGTTGTACTGATCCTCTATATTCTGTGTCTGACCCTTATGGTTTACTAAATCACTTTCTGCCGGACTCCAAGACCACTGATATGCATCTAATACTCGCAAGAGTTTCTCCGCCGCTTCTCGCGTATTAACCCCTTGTGATGGAAATTTCTCTGTTACGGGTGTTGGCATCCTGTGGACAATGTCTTCAATTAGGATTACTTCAGGCATGGGGTGGTCTAAGTAAGTTGGCTTATCAGCTTCCTGTAGAAAAAAGTCATATAACGTGGGAGGGGTTCCGTCCCATTTAGGCCCCAGCCCTATCGACCTACGAACCACGTACTGTTTCTCTTGTGACCAAAACCTGTTAAGAAATGCTTCTTTTAGGTCGGCAAATGTTGTGTAATTTTGTAGGTGGGTATCACTCCACAGCCTGGCCGATCCTGTTAAATGCTGACCGAAACAATTTATTTTTTCTCTGTCTGAATAATTTGTAAAAGGTCTCGAATCTTCATAACTTTTCAAAAATTTGACGGGGTGTAAGTTTCCCTGTCCACTAAACCTGCTATATTCAACTTTTTCTGGTATGGTGATTATGCACTGTGAAGGAGAAGCTGCTTGGGTCTGTGTGTTAAGTGCTTCTGTTACTTCTGTCACTTGTGTTTTCAAGGAAACGACTTGTTGTTCACAATGCTGTATTCTACTGTCTGTCTCTATCATCTTGGTCTTTACTGAACCCACTTGTTCATCCCAATGTTGTATTCTCTTTACATACTGTATGTAGGGCATCAATGGCATCTATACGATTTTCTACCTTTGACCTAATGTCTGCTATTTATGTCTGCGCATGCTGTTGGGACTGTTGCAATAAAGAAATTCCCTTATGGGATTCATGCTTTTATCCTCCTTCAACTTACTGACATCATTTCTATTTTGTGTTACTTGTTCACTAAGTGTTGAACCCATGTGATCAACTTTCTCCTTGTGTGTATTCAATGCATTTTTGTTTTTTGTTTTTTTTGTGTTTTGTTTGTTTTTTTTTTGTTTTTTGTTTTTTGTTTTTTTTTTTTGTTTGTTTGTTACTGCTTAACGTCTCCTATAACAATTAGGTCTTTAGAGACGGGGTATTCAATGCATGGGAGAGTTGATCGACCTGTGTTTTTACTGTAAGGGAATACTGTTCAAATGTTTCTATATGTTTTTTGTCAAAAGCAATTTCAAGTGCCTCACTTGCTTGTTTAGTTTGTAATTCAAGTGACTGTAATTTTATTTCAAAAGCCTCATATTGTTTTGCTGCGCCTCGAGTTTAGTATCCACAGATTCGAATTTTTGGTCAAGTGTTTGCTTGTTTGACTCAAACTTTTGGTCGAGGTATTGTATGAGTTGGGATATTAGAGAGGATTCTTCAGGTGCTGTTTGTGCATGATGTGTTGGATGTGGGTTAAAAGACAGGACTTCCTCATCAGATGATTATCTAATTGAAAACTCCAATTGGTCATAAGACACCTACTGTATTGGGGAACTATCTATTGATAGCTGGCAAATATTTTGTGCAGTCATAGGATTTGACTCTAATTGTATGTCTTCCCCCCATGCAACATTGCTTTGTACCTCCTGAAATTCAGTTATGCCTGTGTTACCATCCTCCTCAAGTTGAGTATTTGTGACCTCCATGGTTAAACGAATGTTTTATACCATGGGTTGAATTGTAAATAGTATCCCAAAATAATCTAAAAATTTCCGAAAATTCATTAAAATGGACTTTTCAGAGAAATTATTCCGTACTCCGCTTCGTTGATACTGAAAATCAGAGTAGATCACACATTGAAATTAACTAAACCTATGCCTCCAATTATCTGTTCTTACAATATCCCCAGAACAACACACACAATATATAAAAGAAAGGAAAAAGTATCTACAAAGGAAAAATAACTGTTTCACTAATGACTGTCGCAAGCAAGCTGTGCAACCAAACACACATAACCTTCAAATGATTTACGCCAAAACCAATCTCAATTCAAAGATTACACGTTGCAATGGAACACGTGAATAACATCTGTGTGCTGAAAATGAAAGATCAAAATATTTTACATCAACAAAGCAATATGTTTGCACCAACGACATCTGAACATCAAAATTCCCTCTTTGCAATGCAAGCAGTTTTACTAAATCTTTGCTCACAAGTTACCTTTCTTTATGGTTACCATATTTGGCCTTCTCCCTTGCTCCAGGACAATATGGCACAACCGCCATCAACCAAATATTAAAACCCGAAATTTAAAAAAGAGAACTTTAAAATAACAAATTTTTTGGATTGGATAAAGGAAACAAAGAAACTGCCGCGAGGCAATGAAAATAAGATAGGATAGGGAAAATAAACAGTTACCCGTCACTTACCACAGATGAAGGCAGGAGGGCGAAACACGTAAAAACACAAAAACAAAAGAATTACACAATATTTCGACTTTTCAGTCTTACTCATGTAGGAGGCGAGACATATGGCAGGGGGAAAAACTATCCCAAGCCCTTGTTTCCCGCCAATACCCCCATGATCTGGTGGAAAAACAAATTTCCCGTGCCATCACCCACAATCCTCGTTCTGCACCTCCTAAAGCTGACCGTGGTCCAACACTTGTCACCCAGTTCTTTCCTGGCCTGGAATCTGTCAACCAGATACTCCGCCGTGGGCATGATTTCTTACGTTCCTTCCCTGAAATGCGTCTCCTCCTTCCCAAAATCCTACCCACTGCTCCTCGCACTTGCTTCAGCAGACCGCCCAATCTGTACAACATCTTGGTCCACAAGTATTTACCTGCCGACTCCCCTAGACCTCCAAAGGGATCTTTCCCGTGTAACAGACCCCGCTGTAAAACTTGCAGCATGCACCCTGCCACCACTACTTACTCTAATCCTGTCACAGGCGAATCTTTCCCAATAATTGGACATGCCACATGTGCTACCACTCACCTTATTTACCAACTCACCTGCATCCACTGCACTGCCTCTTACATTGGTCTCACCACTCAACAACTTTCCTACAGAATGAATGGCCACAGGCAAACAGTTTATACTTCCATCCCAGACCATCCCGTGGCAATTCATGCGAACTTCCATAATTCAAACAACCTCAACACCTGTTTCACAGTCAGAGCTATTAGAGTTTTTCCAAATACCACCACCCCTTCAGAACTCCGCAGATGGGAACTAGCCTATCAACATATCCTTGACACCAGACACACCCCTGGCCTAAACCTACGTTAAACCTGTCACTTGCCATCTCTCATTTCATTTTACAGTCGGTTATTTTTTTTTATATATATTTTTTTTTATTTTTTTTTTTTTCCCCCTTCTTTATTTATTTATTTTATTTTTTATTTTTTGTATGTATTTATAACTTTTTGAACTAAGCTACACAGACATTATATTTATTTGTTTCACTTTTATCGCTGGTCAAGCCTGTTCCCCCCCCCCCCTCTCGACAATTCTTCCACTACCACGCGTTTTCCGCCTGTGCTTCATTCATGTGGCGGGCTCGGATGTGACCACATCTTTCCCCCTGCCATATGTCTCGCCTCCTACATGAGTAAGACTGAAAAGTCGAAATATTGTGTAATTCTTTTGTTTTTGTGTTTTTACGTGTTTCGCCCTCCTGCCTTCATCTGTGGTAAGTGACGGGTAACTGTTTATTTTCCCTATCCTATCTTATTTTCAAATTTTTTGGATTGAGAGAGAAAAAATTGCGAGTATTTATGATAAAATCTCCGCACCAAGCCGCGTAGATATTCTAAAATCACTGATTAAACTATTTACATAACAATTCAGCATGAAATAAAACAAATATTGGAGTTTTAAATACTACTAGCAGACACTTAGCAAGCAATTGGTTGGCAATAACGATAACGCATGTTAATCGATGTGCCGGCTTCCTTTCTGTGCTGTGCGTTGCGAAACTGCTATTGGCAAAACCTCTGCTCAGCTGGGTTGTGTCGACCTGTACTTAAGCGTGACGAAACTGCTGAACTGCAAATCTGCTCCCTGCAGCGTGAAGTTCTGCATCGTGTACAACAGCGTCTCTGAAAGGTAGATGCAGCCTCCACGTAGTGTGTAATTGTCATATCCCGCGTCGTCTTTACCACACATTATCGGCAGTGGAACAAAGTTTCCGACCAAGTTCGAAGTGTAGTTTTTTCTCGAAAGCACGATATATGATCTGCTTTCACTGGTCACTCCACAAGTCCCATGTAACAATAAAGGGTGGCCTGCTTGCTTTGTAGCTTGGTGTGGGGTAATTGTTGTAAACCCTTTCGTCTTCTACTAATGTAACAATAAAGGGTGGTCTGCTTGCTTTGAAGCTTGGTGTGGGGTAATTTTTGTGTGCCCTGTTGTCTTCTACTAATAAGTCACAAAGTTGCCATATTGGTAATCTTTCAATTTTTTCTCCAAATGTACAATAACTAAGCCACCACCACCGATGATTATAATTTGACCGTGTATGAAGGCTATCCAACACTTCTTCTCCAAATAGCAAGTCCAGAGCTACGCTATTTTCACTTGGTTAGGATACTTTATTTCAACACCCACAAGTTCACTGCTATTTACAAAACACTGCTGTTTATCTGCATGACAGCGGCGTTCTTATAATGTTTCCTTGGGTCCACACAAGAGTGCCAGGCGCACCACCAAATAATCACCGCCGCGCGCAACCACTCATGAGCAACCTCCACAACCGTGTGTCTCAGACTGACTTCAACAATCCAACTCGCATGTTGCGTCACACTCTCGACAATCGGCCGCCCCAATTCCACCACCCAACAAGGACACACACATGGCCCCAATACTGTCTCACCACAGTCTCCTGTCGTGCACTATGGTTGTTATATGTCTGTAGCTATGGGGGTGTGGGAGATATGGAGTTTGAAAGTGGTTGACCTGTGGCCAAAGACGCATGTGTCATGATGTCTCATTTTTCATACAAAACTATCTACTGCAGATCACTGGCATTTGTGTGTGGTAGTAACACAGAGTCACCTTTCGATCACAACTTCAGCCAAATTTCAGTTACTGTGGTAGTGTTGGAGATATGGTGGTTGAAAGTGGCCGATCAAGGATATTTTCATATTTCGACGAAAGACATGTGTCTCCGCATATGTCACTTTTCTGCCACAACTATATAGCATAGAGCATTGGTGTTTGTGTATGGTAGTATAATCGTATCTCCTGTCGTGCACTATGGTTGTTAGATGTCGGTAGCTATGGTGGTGTTGGAGATATGGGGTTGAAAGTGGTCGACCTGCAGCAATTTCATATTTTTGCCAAAGACGCATGTGTCATGGTGTATCACTTTTCAGCAAAAAACTATCTATCACAGATCACTGGCATTTGTGTGTGATAGTAACACAGAGACACCAATCGAACACAATGTTGTTTGAATTTCGATAACTGAGGGAGAGTGGGAGGTATGGTGGTTGAAAGTGTTAGATCAAGGATATTTTAGTATTTCATCCAAAGACATGTTTGTCCGTAAATTGTACTTTGCTGCCTGAACTACATAGCGCAGATGACTGGCATTTGTATGTGGTAATAGCATCGCGTCTCCCATCGTGCACTATGGTTTTTAGATGTCGGTAGCTGTCAATACAAATTCTTTACAAACATGAACGAAGTCTTTAAAAAAATTCATTATATCATTTCTAAATGCATCTAAACTGTAGTCTTCAACTATACGAAATTGTGATGCTTTCCATAAAGATTATGTAACCTATTAAGATAGATGCCAAAGATTGCTTAAACAATCCCAACCAGAAATTGTACTACTATTTAGTGACTGTTTGAAAGTTTTGGATTTAAACCAAACTTTGCTGTGTTAATTTTGTTCATTAATATTATTTCATATTTGATTTTTTTTTGCATACATTAACTGTTGACATCTCACATAAAACTACCTAATTAATTATAGAAAAAAATTTGATGTATATCTTAACATTCTAAGTGATTTATTTATTTAGCTTATGGCCATTGCACAAAAATAATACAATTTAGCATTAATTACAATTAAAATTCAAAATTAACATGGTGTAGCCAATCTAAAGCTATATTTGAAATGTTAATAAAATCTATCGGTGATCCCCTGAAGGCTCGAAGTAGGCAGTCAAATGTCACGTGACGGATGGTTTCTTTTTCCTTACCACAGTTGCATCTCGGTGAAACGTAGACTAGCCTCCTCGTGGTACACCCTGGGCAACGTGCTTGCACGGCTAAATAGTCTATACAGTCGACCTGCCAGACAATCCTACAGGATCTCCTGGCAACCAGAACACAGTAATCCTCATGTCACCTAACGGTTCTTATCAGAACAAAAAGTCAAGAACCCTTGTACCCTTACTAAGGGGTTGCCAACTTAACATGGAAGGAATATGCCAATCAAAAAGTGATTCTAATTGATGTGAATATGGAACAAGAAATGATAATCTGTTGATAATCTGAACCAATAAACACCATAGATTCTTAACAGTGTGAGGGGAAAGTAATGAGAAAATGCTAGTAACATACAAAATCATTTAAAAACTCAATTCTAATTCTCTGTTTCAGTTTGAAATGGCCCTACTTTTATGCAAATTTACCATAACCTGTGGTTAAGTTGACATGAATTACTAAAATTATGATTCCTGAATATTTAAAATGTTTTAATATAGTTTTTAAATGACCAAGGAAAGGGAAAATTACTCATCACTCACCAAAATTGAAGGCTACGACAAGTGTAAAAGCATGTATGACAAACACAAACATGTATGTTTTTCACACATCACACCTATCAACTTTGGTGAGTGATGAGTTATTTTCCCTTTCCTTTGTCATTTATATTGCCTAAAAGCCATTTCCATTTTCTTTAGTTTCATTAGTTTAGTTTTTATGGTTTTTAGTTTGCAGCTTCTGATGGATGAGATGGATGTTAGACGCAACAGACCGCCCGTTTTTGAAGTATCACTAGAATTAGAGGAACCATATCTGATATTTTCTCCTTCATTGGATATTAGTGATCCTGAAGGATTTTACTCCTTAGTTGAAAGTCTTATAAATGATATAATATTCATGGCTACACTTATTCCACGTGTGGCAAAAACATCAGGAGAAGTAGATTATAAGGTAAGATTATGTTATTTCAGTTGTGTAATTGCATTTTAAATGTGTTACAGACAACGGACAACAGCAACAAGTTGTGAAGGCAAATAAGATTACTTAAAAGATATATATATACAATACAAACTTCCTTACCATTCTGTCACATGTAACAAACATTATTAATATTCAGTCTACTTTTCCCAGTTATCTTTTATATGGATATGGAATTTATGGAACTACACTAAATTTCATTGCAGTAAAGGTCAAGTAAAAGTGCAAGCCAATCTATAATTTTGTAACTACATATCAATATTTGTTCTTAGAGGTGTGATTTCATTTAAATAACCTAGTAACCAAAGTTTAGAAGCATTTTCTGAAATATTGTAAATGATAGATTGGTGAACTGAAATTAGTAAACATGGCTTGCTTAGAATCAAATAAAAGAGAAGTCAAT
This sequence comes from Vandiemenella viatica, assembly GCA_031002005.1. NCBI lineage: Eukaryota > Metazoa > Arthropoda > Insecta > Orthoptera > Morabidae > Vandiemenella > Vandiemenella viatica. The sequence goes on along the minus strand of JARYHS010008075.1, from coordinate 7,155,807 downwards.
TAAAAGTGAAATAAAATTTATTTCTGTTTCATAGTTGCAAAATTGTAGAATTTATCAAGATCAAAATGTTTGGTACAACCCCACTGAATGTTTACTCCTATTAACAGGAATCAGTTAAATGTTGTACATGATTTGAAAATGGGATGTTTGGAGAAGGGGAGCTAAAAAAGGGAACGTTTTTCAGTCAGACATTCTTTTAACTTCAGAAGAGAACAGAATATGGAGCACTGAAGATCTGAAGTTACTTTCTTTTTTTTTACATTTATATTTCTTTTGTATTTCACTTTTTAATCGCATTTCTAACAACTGTGATGATAATAGATGCTTCCTCTATGGTTATTGATACATGTGGTTTGTCAGGAAACAAAAGGTGCTTATTATAGAGAAAATATTACAAGCCAGGGGATAACCCTCTTCTGTTGTAAGAGATGATTTCCCCCACTTTCCTTATTTGTATAATTATCATAATTTTTTTGTAGGGTTTGGATATTGGTGGAGATCATATGTAGTCACAGTATAGATATTACATGAATGATAATATTTCTAGGACTATAAATATTTCATAGTACTGGTATTAGGAAGTAATCAATGATTTTAAGATATTCCCATGTCTAGAAGGATAATTATTTTAATATGGGTAATGAATATGCATGTTTTGAATTAAAGCCTTTAGCATTATGATAGAAAGTTTTGAACGGTTAGAAACTAGTACAAAGAGTCAATTAAGTATTAATGAATTAAGCAATAAAACTGAAAATCAAAATTGAATGAAGATATATAAGTGTTGATTTCCACCACAGTAAAAATATGAAATTAATTGAAGGTAGACCAAGCTGTATAAATATTTCAATAGAGAAGATGAAGGCTATATAAACTACATAGATGTAATAGTCGATAGAAGATATTACCTTGATTTAACAGCTTGAACTCTAGAAATTCCTTTGTTATGCGAATTTATAGATCTTAATAAAAAATGTTTGTTATCAGGAACCTTTAAGTACTGACCATCTTTTACTATTAACTCCAGTGTTTGACAGTTTAGCAGTATGCTTTGATATTTCTTATAGATGGTTCTAAAATGGTTCATCCTCCTTAAATTCCATTGGCACCTTCAGTGACATGGAAGAAATTGTCTGTGATTGAAATGAGGTACTTTTATATAACTGATCGAATTCTATACTGAAGTGAAAGATTGAAAGTTGATTTAAACCACTGAGTTTTTAATGCTCTTTTTTGTTGTCAGCATATTGCTTCATTTTTGAAAATTTGTGAATTTTTATTTCAAACTATGCATTCACTGATACATCTTGGATTCAATAATTAATAAAAACTAGTGATTGCCCAGTGGTCGAAATTCAACAGTAATTCATTAAGTTGTTTAGTTTCTTTCATGAAAGAGTAATAATCATTATTTGAATTTGTTCTATTGCGTTTGGTGCGAGCATAGATATATTGTATACTGTATACCCTGACGTCGTTAGCTGCGAGAGTGTACCAGTACGTTATTAGCATGTGTTGTTTGGCTTAATTCTCTGCATTACCTATAAAATTAAAACGATACACTCCACGTGTGACTATATGATAAATTTGATGTTCTAATCTAACCATAGCAAATGATGAAATGGTTTTATCTATGGTTCATTTGAATTTAAAATATTCATTTTGACTTAAGGTTGGAAAACTGCTTTAGCTTTATGAAACATGAAGTAAATGCAGTCCATTCACCTGAAGTGACTTCTGAATCAAAATGTTTTTCATTTGGAAACCTGCATTGTAAATTCGAAACTGTAAAAATTTTGTGGAATGACATTCAGTGCGCATTTAAATGCATTTATCAAAATAATTTCATGTTTTTATGCCATGCCCACGTAACTGGTGGCGGGGATAAAATATCCTGTGATATTATTCTTGACCTTTTCTCATATCTTAATCTTGAGCATCTCGTCACTGAACCAATGCGGTGTGACAACGATAACGAAAACATTTTAGATATTCTCGTTACAAATAGGCCTGAATTATTTACAGACATTTCTACCACCACGGGAATAAGTGATCATAAAGCTGTAATTGCCACAGTAAAATTAACAGTCGCGCACAAAAAGAAAAGGGAAAGGGTCGTTTACAGGTTTGAAAAGGCCCCAAAGGACAGTTTAAGAACGTTTTTGAGGGATAATTACATTACCTTTATAGAAGGAAGAGGCTCGGTTGAAGAGATGTGGCTTCGATTCATAAATATAGTCAGGAAAGGTATGGACTTACATATACCAAAAAGGACAATCAGGGACGGGAACAATCCCCCGTGGTATACGCGTGATGTTAAAAGGTTACTTAAAAAGCAAATGAAGATTCATGCACGCTCAGGAAGGACGATGTATAGGAGTGATTTAGAGAAGCTAGCTGAGACAAGAGGACAGGTCAAGAATGAGATGCGCGAGGCCTTTAATGACTTTCGATGCAACTCACTTTCCATGAGCCTCATTGAAAATCCAAAGAAATTTTGGTCATATGTAAAAAAAAATAAGTGGTTGTGACAACAATATGCCAGTTCTCCTACAAGACGGTCAGGAAAATGATGACAGCCGCGACAAGGCTACCGTGTTTAACGTCGAATTTAAAAATTCCTTCACTGACGAAAACATGGAAAACATTCCCGTTTTTCCACGGCGTGTTGAATTTGAGATGGACCCTGTACAAATTGATAGTGTAGGTATCATAAAGCAATTAAAGCTCCTGAATTGGGGGAAAGCGCCGGGTCTCGATGGTATACCAGTAAGAGTATTTTCGGAATACGTGGAAGAAATAGAATAATTTCTGTCAGATATATTTCGTAAATCTTTGGTGGAAAGAAGAGTACCTTCTGACTGGAAAATTGCGCAGGTGATTCGCGTTTTCAAGAAAGGAGATCGGAGAGATCCTATGAATTATCGACCGATATCGCTAACATCTGTTTGCAGTAGAATTCCGGAGCATGTCATATGCTCTAACGTTATGAAGTTTCTAGATGAAAACAAGTTACTTACAGCATACCAACACGGAATTCGGAAGAACCGATCATGTGAAACTCAACTGGCTCTATTTTTGCATGATGTAATGAAAGTTATTGATGCAGGATCACAAGTCGATGCTATTTTCTTGGATTTTCAGAAAGCTTTTGACTCTGTACCACACAACCGACTCTTAGCGAAGATCCGAGCGTACGGTATATCTGATCAGATTTGGAAATGGATACGCAATTTTCTAACTGGTCGGTCACAGTATGTCGTTGCAGACTGGGAAGCCTCTTCTAAACTAGATGTTACTTCGGGCATTCCTCAAGGAAGTGTAATAGGACCACTTCTTTTCTTAATTTTTATAAACGATCTCGGTGACAACTTTAATTGCAGGATGCGATTTTTTGCTGATGATGCACTTATTTATAGGGAAGTGAGGTGCTCTGATGATTGCTTAGAAATACAGCGCGATCTGGATGTTATTTCGGAATGGTTCCGTGAATGGCAGCTTACACTTAACTGTAAAAAGTGCAAGGCAATGCACATAAGTAATAAAAAAGACCACACTTGCTCAGGAGTACAAAGTTAACAATTCAGTTGTTGACACTGTGGATTCCCTGAAGTATCTAGGCGTAACGGTACAAAGCAACATGAAATGGGACTTGCACATAACTTCCGTTGTAGGCAAAGCTAATTCCAAACTACGATTCATAGGATGTATTTTGAGAAGTTGTAATGCTCATACAAAGGAAATAGCGTACAAAACACTAGTGCGTCTGCATTTGGAATACTGTTGTGGAATTTGTGATCCGTATCGAAAAAGGGTTTGATTGACACATTGGAGAAAGTACAGAGAAGAGCCGCTCGATTCGTGACTGCTAGTTACAGCCCTTACGTAAGTGTCACAGAGCTGATTCGTGGGTTGGGCTGGGATTGTTTGGCGGACAGTCGACGTCGTTTTCGTTTGAATTTGCTGGAGTTACGACTGCAATGAAGTACTTCTTCCACCAACCTATTTTGGTCGCAATGACAGGAAGGATAAGATTAGAGAAATAAGATGCCGTACTGATTCATTTATGTATTCCTTCTTTCCTCGATCTGTTCGGGATTGCAATGCGCAGAATTAGGATTGGTGCTTAGCACCCTCTGCCACCCACAGTATTTGTGAGAGTATAGATGTAGATGTAGATGTAGATCATATACTTCTTCTTCTTCTTCTGCATGACTTAATCATTTATGTTTTTTACACCTTTACACTTTTGCTGTATCTAAATCTTCTTAGGTTGACCTAACTTTCTTCACCATTCTAGCTTGTAGTTTAGGTTGTATGGTGTGTTCCATATGTGTTAATTGCTCCATCCATTTCTTCCCTTATTCTTCATTTCTTTACTTATTTAGTAAATTGTACCCAGTTACAAATCTCAGCATTTTCATCTCAACAGCTTCTATCCATTTTATTAGTTGTTTTGTCAATGTTCATTATAATGCAATGATACAGTAATGTTGGCACAGTCATCAGTTTATAAAATTTTATCATTGTGTCTCATTTGGTTTTCTTAAAATTTGTTTTGATTACTTCACACAGGAGTAGGAAAATACAGAGCAATTTATCTTGTCATTATATGTAGATTTCAGACATTTTTAGCTTGATAGTTGTTATTTGTTATGACTGCTGTCCAGAAATTAACTTAACCAGCCAAATTAGAAAAAGAAGTTTTATTATATACAGTTTAAGGGATGATCTTAAACTTTTTCTCTATATTATCATTAAATTTAAATTGAGTTACTTATTGTAGAGATGCATTAGATTTTCTATTCCATCTGTGTAAAAATCTGCTGCCTTAGATTTTAACAACTGCTTTACACTGGCATGAAGTTCTGCTACACTGTCCAAAGCACTGTGTTGCAAGCCAGGATTTCATTGGTGGAAAAAGGTGGTAATTGTTCGGCATCAGATCCGGATTGTATGGTGGTCTTCAAACACCTCCCATCAAAAACCATCCATGAGCTGTCAGGTATGATAGGCAACAATACTTTTGAGCTCAGTTTTTCCTGATGCATGGTTTGCATCATTCGCTGTCATTTTGTCAATGTTTCACAATATGTATCTGAGTTAATTGTTGCACCACATTCTATGAAATCAACCAGAAGCACTCCGTCAGCATCCCAAAACACAATTTTGATAATCTTTCTGGTTAACAACATTTCCAAACATTTTGCTGGTTATCTGGGAGAACTCAGGTCGCATGGACTGTGTATTTAACTTGCAATTGACATTTTTTACCCATTTCTCATCTCCCATTACAACATGATCAAGATGTGCCTTTCCATTATTTTCACAGTTTTTTAGAAAATTCATCGATCTACATCTACATATCTACATATATACTCTGCAGTTCACAAAATTGTGGGTGGCAGAGGGTGCTCAGCACCAAAGCCAATCTCTTTGCTGTGCATTCCAATCCCTAATGGTACGGGGAAAAAAGAATTCATATAAGAATCAGTCCGGCACCTTATTTCTCTAATTTTATCTTTCCTGTCCTTCCGACTCAAATAGGTTGGTGGAAGAAGTATTTCACTACACTCAAAAGTGAAAGAGGGAGTAGGCATGTTTACCAATAAGTTTAAACGAAACATGTGTCGTCTATCTACCAGAGGCTCCCAACCTAGTCTACTAATCAGTTCTGTGACGCTTTCATAAGGACTGTAGCAAGCGGTCACGAATCGAGCGGCTCTTCTCTGTACTTTCTCTATACTTTCGACCAACCCCTTACGAAACGTATCCCAAATGGCACAACAATAGTCCAAATGTGGACGCACAAGAGATTTGTACGCTATCTCCTTTGTTTGTTCATTACAATTTTTCAAGATTCGACCTATGAATCACAGGCTAGAATTTGCTCTACCTACTAACGAATTAATGTGTATGTCCCATTTCATATTCTTTTGTACTGTTACTCCCAAATATTTCATAGAATCGACCATATCAATAACTGAATTGTTTAACTCGTATTTCTGAACAATTGGATTCTTTTTGTTAGTTATGCTCATTGTCTTGCACTTTTTACAATTTAGAGTAAGTTGCCGCTCAGCGCACCAAGCCAAAATAATATCCAGATCGCGCTGAATTTCTAAGCAATCGGCCAAATTTCTTACTTCCCTATAAATAACTGCATCATCAGCAAACAATCTAAAAAGGCTTTTCAATTTGTCTCCGAGATCGTTTATAAAAATTAAGAAAAGAAGTGGTCCGATTACACTTCCTTGAGGTACACCCGATGTAACATCTAGATTAGAAGAACTTTCTCCTTCTATGACAACATACTGCGACTGAACAGTTAGAAAATCCTTTATCCATTCACAAAGCTGATCCGATATACCGTACGCTCGAAGCTTCGCTAAAAGGCGGTTGTGTGGCACAGAGTCAAAGGCTTTCTGGAAATCTAGAAAAATTGCATCTACTTGTGAACCTGCATCGATAAGTTTCATTACATCGTGTGTGAAAAGGGCCAGCTGTGTTTCACATGATCTTTTCTTCCGAAATCCGTGTTGATTTGTTGTAAGCAAATTATTATCATCTAGAAAATTCATAATGTTCGAGCATATAACATGCTCCATAACTCTACTACAAACAGAAGTTATAGATATGGGACGATAGTTCCCAGGATCACTTCGATCACCTTTTTTGAAAATTGGAGTTACTTGCTTGATTTTCCACTCTGAAGGTACTTTTCGCTCTTCTAATGATTTACTGAATATATCAGACAGAAATGGCCCAATTTCCGCCGCATACTCTGAAAATACTGCTACTGGAATTCCATCCGGGCGCGGTGCTTTCCCCCACTTCAGTTGCTCTAATTGCTTAATGATACCTGCAGTATCTATTCGTAATGATTCCATCACCAACTCGCAATGGCGTGGGAAAACGGGATTACTATCCTTATGTTCATTTGTAAATGAATTTTTGAATACAGTATTTAGTACATTAGCTTTATCGCGGCTTTCATTAACCTCGGAACCTTCACGAATTAGTGCTGGAATATTGCTGTTGGTACAATTAACTTTCCGTACATACGACCAAAATTTCTTTGGGTTTTCTATGAGACTCTTAGAGAGAGAGTTGGAGTGAAAATCGTTAAAGGCCTCGCGCATTACTTTCTTAATATGTCCTCTTAAACCAGCTAAGGTTTCTAAATCGCTGCGACACCCCTTCCTTCTTGAGCGTGCGTGTATTTTCCTTTGTTTTTTTAGTAATCTTTTGACTTCGCATGTGTACCATGGTGGATCATTGTCCCCCTTTATTGTCCGCTATGGTATATGTATTTCCATTCCTTCCCTGACTATATGTATAAAACGATGCCACATCTCTTCACCAGTGTCCTTTGTTAACTTGAAGTTATGGTAATTATTCCTCAGGTAGGTTCTAAAACACTCCTTTGAGGCCTTATTGAATCTGTATACAATTCACCCTTTTTTCCTTTTTCGCTTGGTCATTAATTTGATAGTCGCTATTACCGCTTTGTGATCGCTTATTCCTGTGGTTGTTGAAATGTCGGTGAATAATTCTGGCCTGTTGGTAACCATCAAGTCTAAAATGTTTCTGCTACCGTTTTGACACCGCGTAGGTTCATTAACTAGCTGTTCGAGATGATTATCTGACAACAACTCGAGAATTACTTCAGTAGCTGCCTTATCCCTGTTACCTGTGATGTGAACATAATTACGCCAGTCAATATAAGGCAGATTGAAGTTGCCTCCTAGAATCATAGCATGATCCTTAAAACGGCTAGCTATACTATTTACATCATTTCTCAACTCCTCGATGATAACTATGTCGGAATCGGGTAAACGGTAGAAGGTGCCTATGATGAGTTTTGACACAGCAACGTTGAGTTTGATGCATATGATTTCACTGATCGTATCGACGTCTATTTCATTACATGGGAGAAATTTACTCACAGCTATAAATACCCCACCTCCATGAGAATATAATCTGTCTTTACAAAAAACGTTCATGCTATCTTTAAAAGTTTCAGCAGAACTTATTTCCGGTTTCAACCAACTTTCTGTACTGATAACGATATCCGCTTCTGTACTACAAATAACGCTTTCAAGTTCCGGTTGTTTGTTGCAAACGCTTCTACAGTTAATTACGAGAACTTTTAAGTGTCGAGATTCTTTTACGTTGCTCCTACATTCCGGTGTTGCATCTGATTGGGTTGCCCATTACTGAATTTCGTGTTTCAGGTCTTCCTCCCTCAGCCTAAAAAACCACCCGGTGCATTCCACACGGCCCCTGCCACCCATGTAGCTGATTCACGTGTGTAGTGCACACCTGACCTATTAAGGGGAACCCCACAAGACTCGACCCTACGGCGAAGATCGAGATATCTGCAGCCAATGTCATCACAGAAACGTCGTAGTCTCTTGTTCAGCCCCTCAATATGGCTCTGAACCAGAGGTCCACAATCAACTCTGTCTACGATGCTACAGATGGTTAGCTCTGCCGATATCTTGCGGTCACTGGCCACAGAGTTCACCCTTTCAGCCAGCCGCTGGAAGGAAGAGAGGATAACCTCCGACCCAAGGCGACAAGCATCATTGGTGCCGACATGAGCCACAATCTGTAGTTGGCTACACCCCGTCCCTTCTGTGGCATCCGGGATGGCCTGTTCCACATCTCGGATCAGGCCACCCGGAATACACACAGAATGGACGCTGGATTTCTTCACTGAGGAATCCGCCATTTCCCTAAGGTGTATAATAAGGACACATGCTTGGATGGAGCGAAGTACAAAATTATCAATGAATGGAAAGAGATATTCCAAATTTCATTACTACAGGTTGTAGTCAGCGTAGATAGGTGCATTCTGAATAAAAATTTGAGTAGCTATGTAATGTTTATTAGTAATATAAAGAAAATCAAAATTTTTAATGTAATAGGTAGAAGAATAGAAATAAGTACAGAAAATCGATAAAATTTCAGGGACTAAGAATAGAATGATAATTTAGTATAAAATTTATAAGAGAAAATGAGGATTTTTGAAGTTTAATTGTAGAGGCATTGTCTTGTTCTCTATTGCATAGGTTCATACGCCATGGAGAGAAATTAAAATTTAAGTGAATTAATATTGAGAATTAAATGGAGTCTCAAAAATTAGAAAAAAATGTCACCTAGTAACATATGTTAGATGCAGCCTGAAATAAAAAGGGGTTAGCCAGATATTAATTTTAGAAGTTTCAGACTAATCTCAAACTGTCAGGCAATGTATGACGCAATTTCTGTTAATCATAGATTACTCTCAGATTGATTGGTATAGTATTGTAACATACACTAAATGATAGGGAAGATGTTAACAAATAAGGTGATCTTAAAATTTCGGTGGAGGGATATGTATCTCTTAAAAGATATTAGTAGAAGACAGATATATAACTTCCTAAGGGAATAGCAGAAAAACTATGTTGTTTTAGATAGAAGTTGTCATAAGTAGAAATAAGCAGAAAAATCATGACTTAATCATATGAAAATTTCAGATAGATATGAGAAACTGAGCGTGCCAAGAAAGTTGTTACATCAATTTTCTTATAAAAAGGCATCCATCTTGTAATCCAAAAAGGCAGTCTTCAGCAGTACTTGGTCGGAGTCGGAGTAGAACCCTGCAGCAGCCACTGTACAGGAGCATTTTGGACCTATCACATCATTCTCACACAATGTAATATCATCATCGAATATATAGCAGTCAGCAATGAGCTACATCAAATCATCTGAAAGATTTTACTAAGGTTTTCAGTAGCTTGGGGGAGTGTTGTGAAAGCTTCATCAGAGGTGTGCACTTAAGAGAGTTAGTTGGATCTACCTGCTGCCTTCTTCAACAGACGTGGTTTACAGATGCATTTCCGTTGACCTGCTGATGCCAGTTCATCTCCAAAAGCATTTCAGAATATATTGTTTTCAACAAAGTGAACTTTTTAATTTTAATGTGCAGCCTGATACCTGTCCACTCTTGCAGGTGAAGTTAATAGCTTGTCAACCGATTTCCAAGATAGCCTGGAGGATACGAATCCAATTCAAGTACAGTAGAACTCCAACTATCCGAATCGCTGAATATCCAAATTGCTTTTTTTAATAATGATGGAAACTTACTGCGATTCACAAAATAATGATTCTTCCTACATGAGAAGGAAAAGGAGGTTAAGGAAAAAGAAGCTCAAGAAAAGGAAAGGGAAGAGACAGGAGATGATGGGGAAGACTTGTCACTTGAGGAATTCAGAAACATTCTTTTGAAACTTCCTGGATGTTCAGAAGTTAGTGCTGAAGAGGGTGGTGCGATTCGCCAGACCCTGGGTATGAAATTCTAAATGATGATGAACTTATTGAAAGTGTGAGAGAAGAAAGTGTCGGGGAGGAAGATGACCTTAATTTCGAAATTGATGCAGACGCGGGACCATCAGCTAGTCAAGCATTTGCCAGAATTGAAACTGCGTTGAAGTGGATGGAGCATCAGCCCAAGTGTGACCACATTCAACTTCTCATTGTCAAGCGGGTGCGTGACTTGGCTGCCTGAAAATGGGTGAATACAGTCAAACAGTTTACTTTGACTGAGATGTTCAGCAATCAATGACTTTTATTTACAGTATGGTATTTACAGTACATACTGTACTATTGCACAGCACTTGTAAGTACCCTGAACATTTAAAAGTGTTGTGAGAGTTAAAACTTTCCCGGCATATTGCTGAAATATAGTCTTCACTGGTTCTCCGCCATATGGAATTGATGAAAGAGAAGCTTTCGGTGGCTAGTTCTGCTACCATCATCCGTCGGCTTGTCTCTCATTAATTCTATCTGGCGGAGAACCTGTGAAGACTGCATTTCATGTAAAAGTGTTGCCTTTTCATTTAATTAATTAAAAGCTCTCTTTCTTTAAAGAAAGTTTTTTCTCCCATGTTCAGTATAGATACAGTAATTAATTAAAATAGACTCTTTTTCGGAAAAAATCCAATCATCTGAATTTTTGAATATCCGAATGGGGTCCGGTCCCAATTGAATCGGATAATTGGAGTTCTACTGTAGTATAAACTGTATCAGCAAAGTACAGAACTTCAAACAATCTGTACACCAACCCCTAACAAGAGACATTTGTTTGACTTGGTGGCTGAGACAGGGAGATGGGGATGACTTGAGGAATTCAGAAACATTCTTTTGAAACTTCCTGGATATTCAGAAGTTAGTGCTGAAGAGGGTGGTGTGATTTGCCAGGACCTGGGTATGAAATTCTAAATGATGATGAACTTATTGAAAGTGTGAGAACAATATGTTAGACCATATTAAGATGCCAAAAACATTATGTTTTAGGTAATCATTAGACACTAAGTAAGCACAAATTTAAGATATGAGTATTCAATGAATGGACACTTTACGAGCACAATAGCATAAGTAAATTGATGCTTTCTAAGTGGAATGGGATTTTAAGAATATAAACACAGTGGACACTTTCCTATTGATTAAGTGGTTTTAGGAACATTTGTTTTTTTTTTTTTTATTCAAATTGTAATATTTTTTGAATGTTTCCCCTATATTTTCAATGGTTCTATGAACAAAATCTTTTATTAGAGATCATAACAAATAGTTACTCCTTCTGTACAAGTTTTAATGTATATATGTCAGCAAGTAAAACTTGTAAACTTTCAAACTGCTATCAGGAATTAGCCATTATCATGACCTTGCTTAATTTGAAGAAGCAGGATTTTTTGCTGTCAGTCTTTCAACTGGTTTGATGCAATCCTCCATCCCTTCCTATCCAGTGCTAAACTATTCATTTCTGCATACCCCTTAGAACCCATGTCCTCAATTATCTGCTTCATATATTCTAATGTCTGTCTTCCTCTACAGTTCTTACCTTCGACCGTTCCCTCCACTAACAAATTAACCAATTGAGCATGTCTCAAAATATGACTTACTACATTTTAAATTCATCCCATTTCTGGCCTCGTAATTCACAGAATTAGTTATCTCACCTAAAACCGCTTAGGAGGGTGCCTATTTCATGCTGTTTAATACTAAACTACTTGTATAACCATTTCCTTAAGAAAGTAAAGCACTTTGCAACTTAGGAAATAATAATTTTTGTAATAAAGCATAAGGTTAATGACAGTTGAAAGGGATTTAGCCACATCCATTTGCCCTAATAGAGCTTAAAATTATGAGTATTTGGATGTAAATAACAAAAGTTAGGGTAAATGACTCATCAATCAATAAAGTTGAAGGCTGCAATGAGTGAAAAACATACATGATGAACAATTTTTTTTTTTTTACTTATGGCCTTACACCTCGGCGACTTCGAGATTATTAGAGGTAGGATCGGAATGGGGACTAGGAACGGGAAGGAATTCTGCCATGTATTTTTGAAGGAAGCATCTTGGCATTTGCTTGGAGAGATTTGGGTAAACTATGGAAAACCCAAATCTGGATGCCTGGATGTGGATTTGAACTGGCATCCTCTCGAATGTGAGGCCAGAGCACTAATTGCTCACCCACCATGCTCAGTCATGATGAACAAAAACATATACAATATTTCATATGTATAGGGTTAAAATTTTATGTACAAATAAATTTCAATTTTAAGGGGTATTACAACATGTTGCTTTAAAGGAGTGAAGTACAAAATTTAAAATTATCAATGAATGGAAAGATTTATTCAAAATTTTTAATACCACATGTTGTCAGCATAGATAGATGCACTCTGAATAAAAATTTGAGTAGCTAAATAAATTCTAAATAAGGCCTCACCACACAGCAACACTCAGTCAGAATTAATGGCCACAGACAAACAGTCCACACCCCAAACTTGTACCTTCCTATGTCAGAACATACCAATAGCAATGATTCCAACAATCTCAAAGACTGATATACTATGAGAGCAATTACTTTTATCCAATAGTGCATCAGTACTCCGGAGATGGGAACTAGCGTACCAGAATATCCTGGATAGCATAACGAGTTTCATGGAATAATTACAAAAGGCTTAAGGTTACTCTGGGAGAAATTCGTAGTCATGGAAACAACCGAGTATCAAACAGAGAGAGAGCGAGATAATAAGCAAGTGTGTGTTTGAGTTGATAATAGATAGTTACTGCAAGTATATCTTCGGATACATATCTATTTAATTCTTCTTTAATAAATTGCAAGAAATCATATAAAAGTTTGTTGTTATTCAAATAGAATAATCTTAAATTAATAAGTTTGAAGATTAAAGTTCTGAACAAGTTAAAATGGGACTTGAATCCCCTGTACCGAAAACATAATCTATAAGGAAATACGTAGTCCAACCATAGAAAAATACAACCACCCCCCTGCCCTTAACCACTGATAATATCCTGTCACTTAACCCATCACTTTTTAATTTAATTATTTTTCCCCTACCTACTTATTTTCATTATTCATATTTTTTTGCTTCAGTACTAGGTACCCTGTGCTATATATACTCATCTACCATCATCTGCAATATTTTTTCTCAGACATTGCCGATATATTGATAGTTACTCCTCAGCAGTTCCCCCACCATTTCTCCCATTACCTAGCCAGTCACGAGGTAACATTTTGTGTGCACACACGTCTGGAACCAAATGGCTCGTTTCTCTACTACATGAAGAAGGTTAATACTGAAATATTGTATTTGTGTGCCGCCGTACATATTTTCTCTCATCACAGCCATCTTGGAAAATGTATGACTCAATTTCTGTTAATCATAAATTACACTAAGAATAAGATCAGTATAATAATGTAACATACACCAAACGATAGGGAAAATTTTTACAAATAAGGTGATCTAGAAATCCTGATGGAGGAATAAATATTTTGTAAAATCTACTATATAATTTTGTAAGGTCGCTCACCTGGATAGCTATTGGCTGGAGAATGGTGTCACATGTCAGCTTCACTCGCAAAACAGCAACCAGAGTTATCATTCGAAGAAATTCGTGGTTATGTCCACAATTTAATAGAAACTGCTACCAAATTAATTGCCATAATACATACATTAAGTCTGCGATTCGTAACGTTTCATAGTTTAAAAAATATCGATAAACCTTACGCCTGCAAAAAATGTGGATTTGCTTTTGAGTAACATGTTGCTAATGAAAGCAATTTAACAGAAAACTTTAAAAATTTAAATTACTCCCGGTCTCTGCTGTAACCATGAATGTCAATTGTCATTACGGCTTAGGATAAATTTCAATTTAATTAAAAGTTTCACTAATGTTTGTAACGATTTGGTTGGCTTCGCCCACTGTATAGGTGAAATAGCGGGCGATAATGGTGGGGTAATCATTGGGTTTGATTGTTTCTTGATTGCTGGTTCTAATTCTACTAATTCTACTAATTCATACAGTCGCCTTTAAATTCACTTCAGATTTATTCACCAATTCATAAGTACATACCCACCGTCACCAATAAATCAACTTATTCATTTTGACCGCGGATAAGAAAATACAGCACTTCATCTCTTCAAACTGCAGGTTCTGAACCACGCTTTCATTTGCTTAGTCTACACTGTATGTCACAACTCCTACCAGCTTGTCAACCATCACAAAGCACTTTCATTTTGTGACTTGCAAATAGCATTTAGTTACTGTTTGGTCTGCTCCAAATATTAGATACACAAATAAAAAACTAAAGGTTTATTATGATTATAAGGTGGGGAAAGAATTGCTTATTGAAGACTTTGTATGTAAATATCTTGGCATTACATTTGGTAACAAGCTTAACTGGGCAGATCGCATTGGACAGGTAGTAGGAAAAGGTTTCAAAATTCCACATTTGTTAGAGAGGGTGATGAGGGGATGTATGAGAGAAGTGAAAGAATTGCAAAACTTTGGTCAGACCATTGCTTGAATATTGTAGTGTAGTATGGGACCCACATTTTGAGTTTCAAATACAGGAGATGAAGAAGGTGCAAAGAAGGGCTGCTAGGTTTGTTTCTGGAAATTATCGCAGAGTGCAATCAGTAACAGACAAGATAAAAGAGCTGGAATGGGACTCATTGGAAGACAGAAGGAGGGTGAAGAGGGTCATGGGAGTGTACAAGGAATATATTGGTGATGAGGCATGGAAAGATATTGATGTGAGAATTTAAAGTAATGCATGGAAGGGAAGAGATGACGATTATCACAAGCTGTCACCTGATTTCAGGCTCAAGGGGTAGGAAGATTCTCTTTTTTAGGTAAGGATGTCAGGGATTGGAGTAAGGTACCAAGAGAAATGATGAATAATTTGCCAAAAACGTTGAAAGAATTTAAAGTTAAAATTTGTAAAGGGTAAATGTAGGCGGATGCAGAAAAGGGGGAAGATGGGTGTTTAGAAAAATTGCCACTGTAGCATTCGCTCCATTGCAATTTCATTTACTTTAAAATTTAATAATTCATGTCACACAGCAAACTTAATACAAGGGCACGCAGCCACACTTAATGCAAACTACAGTAGCAGCCTACTCCTAACTGAACTCTTCACGGCAGCTCGTTGCAGACTCCCCCAACAATTACTTTTGCTCCGCGTGTCTCTGCGCTCGACAATGCTTCATTACAATTTTAAGCTTTACACATAATATGTGTGGTTTCATACTGTCTGGTCACAACACCCCTACGGTTTAATTTTTTCCTGTTTGGAAATAATGGTTTACAATGGCAAAAATTAAACCCAACAACTTATAGAGACAGTATAAATCTATGTTTGCCACCTCATTCCTACAAAATCATAACCTTGAAGTGGTGATGGTAGGCTGATACACATACCTTTCATTACACTTCAATGTCAAAAATTACATTAACTTACAAAATGAGTGACCCATCAAAATAATGTCCAGTATACCCCAAAAATCATCGTCCTGTTATATGTTCAAAATACACCAACAATCATCATCCTGTCATGGTCATCATGTAACGATTTTGTTAGCTTCGCCTACTGTGTAGGCGAGCAAGCGAGCGATAATGAGTTTGGTGGGATAATAATTGGGTTTGATTGTTTCTTGATTGCAGGTTCTAATTCTACTAATTTATACGGTCACCTTTAAATTCACTTCAGATTTATTCATCAATACATAAGTATCACCAATAAACTCATTTTGACCGCGGATAAGGCAATATGGCACTTCATCTCTTCAAACTACAGCTTCTGAACCACGCTTTTGTTTGCTTAGTCTATACACTGTTTCTTAACTCATATCAGCTTGTCAACCATCACAAAGCACTTTCATGTAGTGACTTGCAAATAGCATTTAGTTACTGTTCCATCTGCTCAAAAATAATTCATTTCACATAGCCAACTTAATACAAGGGCACGCATCCAAATTTAGTGCAAACTACGGTAGGGGCCTACACCTGACCGAACTCTTCAGTGGCTTGTTGCAGACTCCCCCAACAATTACTTTTGCTCTGCACACATCTGTGCTCAACAATGCTTCGTTATGATTTTAAGCATTATACATAATACATGTGGTTTCATACTGTCTTGCCACATGTTGCTTGACCAAAGTTTATGCATTTCGGTTTATTTGCTTTTTAGGTATTTAACTGACAACTTTCGTTAATGGTCTTTCATCGTGTTCGCTATACGTAAGTTATTAGGTTCTTTTAAGTGGACATCAAACCAAGTATGTTACCTAATCAACTATTATGGCAATTCATTTCTTCAAAGTTGCTCAATGGTTTGATAATATTTAATGCGTATTAAGTGCTCTAGCCGTTACAGATACTGTGATCAATTATTACATTATGAGTGTTTGCCCCATCTCAGTAAAAAACAATGTGATTCTTTCGAAGCAAACAGGAAATTTTTAAATTTTGCAGAGTGAACATAAAGGGTCAAATTCAAGTCAAGTCTGTATTGAAGCAAGTTCAAGTCTACGACCTTTGCAACAATTATACGGTTGCACGATCTTACCTGTCTGTGTTTAATACCTACGTTTAATAATACTTCTGAATTCTTCAAGGTCAAGGGTGAAACACAAGTCAAGTTTGTATTTTGTCAAAGAAGATCAACCTTTTATAATCTTTGACCCTAAAAACTGGAAGAATCCTAGATCTTTGACGATACACAAAAAGCGGTCACCGGCTTACACTAGTATTAATATAAAACAGAAACATAACTTCTCAGAGGCATAGCAGAAAAACTATGCAGTTTTGGATAATAGTTATCATAAGTAAAAAGAAGCAGAAAAATGGGGTCATCATAGTATAGAAATTTCAGATAGATAGGAGCAACTTAGGAGGCTGAGATAGTTTTCCAACCACAGTTTTCTTATAAGAAGACAGCCATCTTGTAATCCAAAAACATATTCTTTAGCTGTACTTGGTCGGGTAGGACGTGCTTGCCATTTCTCCATGAGAACCTCTTAAGTAATCACCATACAGGTGATAGAGTGTTCTGAGTGTACTGGACTTATCACATTCTCACATGATGTAACTTCAAATATATATGAGGCATGTTTTTTAAGTAAGTACCGTTTTGAAATTAAAAAAAGACGTGCAAATATATATCAATAATTTTATTTTTACATGAAAGCCTGTACCTTACTCTACTTTTCTACATAATTCCCTCCAATATTGAGGCACTTGTCATAAAGTAGTACCACTTTTTGAAAACCCTCCTCATAGAAGTCTGCTGCCTGACTTGTTAACCACTGCATCAAAACTGTTTTGACTTCGTTATTGTCTCCAAGACGCTGACCGCCCAGGTGTTTCTTCAAGTGCAGGAACAGATGGTAGTCACTGGGCGCCAGATCAGGGCTGTACGGAGGATGATCTAGAGTTTCCTATCGAAAAGATGTGATGAGATCTTTGGTCTGATTAGCCACATGTGGACGGGCATTGTCATGCAGCAAAACGATGACCTTCCTCAACTTGCCACGTCTTTTGTTCTGGATTGAACGGCGCAGATTGTTCAATGTCTCACAATAAGCTGCTGCATTGATTGTCTCATTACGAGGCAGAAATTCCACAAGCAATACTCCTTTTCTGTCTCAAAAAACTGTACACATGATTTTCCAGGCAGAAATCGTTTGCTTGAATTTCACTTTTTTGGGTGAATCTGAATGCCGCCATTCCATGGACTGTTACTTTGATTCAGGTATGATGTAGGCCACCCATGTCTCATCGCCCATAACAATTTGGCTTAAGAAATCATCACCATCATTGTGGTACTGCTCAATGCACTGCCTAAACGTTTGGTTTTGTGCACATCCGTTAACATTTTCGGTACCCAACGTGAGCACAATTTTCGCTAATTCAAGTGCTCGTTCACGATGCCATACAAAACACTACGAGAAACATTAAGAAAGTCATCAAACAAGGAGGAAATCGTAAAGCGTCTGTTTTCTCTCACCTTATTGTCCACTTTCTGCACCAAACTTTCATTAACGACTGAAGGACGCCCACTCCATTGTTCATCATGCACATTTGTGCAGCCATCTTTAAATGCTCTCACCCATTTTCTCACAATTCCATCAATCATAATGTTTTGTCCGTTAACTGCACAGATGTCACAATGAATATCGATTGGTTTTAGGCCTTTAGCACGAAGAAATCTTATAACAGCCCGTACTTCACAGTCGGCGGGACTCACGGTTATCGGAGGCATCTTAAACACTCAGTGAACAACGTAAACAAGAAAGAATTAGACTGTAATGGCGTCAGTGTGTAGGCAAAAGTTGCAGGTACCCAGTGCGCATGCGCGGAACGCCGACCGTAGCGCTGCAGCCACGGTGTGACAAAACGGTACTTATTTAAAAAATACGCCTCGTACCAATCAGAAGTGAGTTACATCAAATATTACCATGCACTGAAGAATTTTGCTAAGGGTTTTAAGTAACTTTAGGGAGAGTTTTGAAAGCTTCATTTGAGGTGTGAACTTAAGCGAATTATTTGGATCTACCTGCTTTCTTCTTCAACAGAGGTGTTTGTCAGATGTATTTCCTTGGATTTACGGTTGATACTAGCTCCATTACAAAATTTTTCGTAATATATTGTTTTAAGCAAAGTTACTTTTTTTAAATTTGAATGTAAAACTTCTTAACTCTTACCAGTAGAGTCTAAGTTAATAGCTTGGATGCCGATTTTCAAGAAACCCTGCAACTTAGAAATCCAATTCATGTAGTATAAACTGTATCAGCAACGATCAGAGCTTCAAACAAATATTCGGCTTACCTTCATTGAACCTAAAATTACAATTCTTGTGTCATCAACAGTGCTCTCCAAGATTTGATGTTTGTGTATGTTTACACTGTACATTGCAGGTCTGACCACAGTTTGTATATTTGTATCACACAAGACATCTCATAAATACAATGTTTGTTTAGCAAGAGACACAAAAAAAAATAGTTTACTGAAATTACAAAGGATTTAAAGAATAAATGTGTTCAACGCTATAACAAAATTGGGCTGTCTTGAATTTCAGGGCATTCCTGTTTTCAAGGAACAGAAACAATGTTCCGATAAAGAACAGAGAGTTTTCTTCTTAACAGCTCCTCCCTCTTCTTTCTTCTGGAAACTTTCTTCTTGTTATGCAAGTTCCCATGTTTCTGTAATGAAGGAATTGCTTTTTCTTGACATGTTCCCCTGCTTCTTTTGAAATAAAGCATTTCTTTTTGCATTTCACCTTTCTGTGGAGAAGTGTCAACCATTTCCTAAAAAGAATTATTCAATGCAAGTAAGCATGATAAAAATCATTATATTTCCAGTTGCTCAGGGTGGCCTCGTAGGTCCTCACTGAAAAAGAAATTTGGCCTGTCAAAATCTTTTCATTTCAGTAAATTTACTTATCACTATATTCATTTACTGTAGTTTGATATGACAAAACAGTCTTTTTGTATACTGAAAATGTCAATAAGTGGAGCGTGTCATAAAATTTTACGATGACGTTTAACAAGTGAGTAAATTTAATGTACAAGTTTTGAACTAGCCTGATCTTAAAAAGTGTAAAAATTCCTCTAGACAAGAAAACATTTTGTTACTGTCCATTTTTAATTCGTTTTTAAATTCTGAAAATTGTTCAAGGAAATTGACACTCAACTCTGCTGCAAAAATTCCAAAAGAGTTGGCAAATCATGACCTAATATTTAAACTAAGTAATTAAAAAGCTAATTAAATAAAAGCAATAAAGCCCTACAGAAAGAAAAATGATATAAACAACCACACACAAACCAATATCCAAAGTAAATATCTATTTTTTGACACTTGATTTCCACCATACTATAAACGCAACTTTCAGTTTGCTTGAGTTGATTGTCAAAATCACACTGTCCTAATTCTGCCATTTGTCGCTGCTTTCCACTGTAAGAAAAACTGCACGTATTGCCCTTGATCTTAGTTTCTTCAGTTGTGGTTTATCTTGAATTGTCAACAAGTTGAACGACTCCATGAATCTTTCTAAAGTGCTTTGAATCTCTATGATAGTTTCCCATAGTTAATATAGAACTCTGACCTAACTAACTAACTATGGATTTTCAGATGTATCATATGTCAATTAAATGATGATAACTGCCAACTCACAGGTACCTTGAAAAAAAGTCGGTTAATAGTTGCTTTATACTATTTTACAAAGATTTTTACATTTTTCTTTTTTTGCATTGATAAATAGTTTCATAAATAAAGATGCTAGAAATTAACTGGTTACCATATACAAGTCTGTTATCAATAACTTCTCTTCTTTATCTCTTCTCACAAATTTAGTTAAGGGATTATAATTAGTGGGAACAGTGAATCCTACCATCCCTTGTGTTAAAGTTTTGCCTGCTTCCTAATTTATATTTGTTTATCAGCACCAATGGTTTTCCATCAAACTTGAAACTTAATTTTATTTATTTATCAATGTCTTCATATACATAGAAATTACTGTTCACCGTAGCCATATATCACTGAAAAGATGTTTCCTAGATAACACACAAAAAGGGTTAAATTTCCTCTCTGCTTGTATTATCTTCACATCAATCCATTTCCTTCTCTTTCCCTACCCAATTAAAATTCTTTTCCAGCACACCAATGAAATACTAGCTGACCTGGTGAACTTCATATCACCTACATCATATATGTAAAACGTATTATCATTATCTGTCTCTCGCTGGTCATCAGTATGGTTTGCACGTGAGGTAGCTCGTCGCACATTTGATTGACTTCAACGACCGAAGTCAGGTCGTCTTCTACCTGGAATTTTAAAACAATAACAGTAAATAAAGTTAAAGTTAAAGCACTGACAAACTTCCAGTGACACTATTTTGCATTTCTAAAATCTAATTACACGATAATCCGAATGTTGGGGATATATGTTAAAGCGCTTGCGTCAAAATGTGATCACTGTTAACGGAGCGCATTACTGAGTAATCGACACTGAGGTACGGAATGCTGGTAATGTTCTAAAGAAAACTGAAGCTATGTATCGTTAAAATAAAACACAATATCGTCTTGTAGATAGTGTTTTATTTCATGATAGTCAATTGTTTAAGGCATGCAGTGTTGACAGAGAATAGTTTGTATTGGAAAAGAGCAGCCGACATTAGGTCAATTATGGAAATCACAGATATCTTAGTGGCAATCAGCTGGCCATATTGTGTGGAGAAAAGTCCAAAGATGGACAAAAATTGTGTTATAATGGAGTCCAAAAGAATACCACAAACCGAGAGGCAGATCGATGGGTTCAAGACATTCACAGGGCTTTAGGAATTAACTGGCAGAATATCACCCAAGATTGCAATGCTTTGCTATTGCTAGACTTGAGTACACATATATATTAAATGAATAAATTTGAAAGTTTGTATTTAAATTTTAACTACTGTTTCATTCAATTTTTACAATGGTCTTGGATATGCAATGTTTTTGGTAATTCCAGGTACACTGGCAAAAATTAAGGGGATGTAAAGGGGACGAGGGGTTGCATTTTTTGAAACAATATTTAGGCAGAATTTTTCTATATATTTTATAGTATTTTATTTAATTGTATACGTCTGCAAATTTCCATCAAAATCAGATAAAATCTGTGGGTTTGTCTAAATTAGGGGGATTTTTAAGAGGGATAAGGGGTTGAGTTTTTGGAAACCATATATAGGCAATATTTTTCAATTTGTTTTTAATATATGTTTACAAATTTCCATACAAATCGGATAAAATCTATAGGTTTTTTTAAAGTTATGGGGTATTATGGGGAAGAGGAGGTGGTATTTGGAAATTTTATTTCATCGGAACCATCCCGGATATGCACTCGACAACTCACCAAAGTTTCACCGTAGGAGCACATAGAGGACAAACAGACAGATATTGATTTTTATATAATAGATTAAATTGTCGTTTTCAGTACTTTCCTCACAATTTTTTCATTTTTTTCTCAGCGTTTAAACCTTTCCTGAACTTCCACAAATACTTAAAGATCAAAATTAGCCAAATCAGGCCAGCCTTTCCCGAGTTTTAGTGAGACAAATGAACAGCAATTCATATTTATATATAACTAGCTGACCCGGCAATGCTTCACTATTGCTAGACTTGAAGTAGATTAAATGAACACATATGAACATTTGTATTTAGTAAAGATTAGATATTTATGTATAAATTGTAATTACTGTTTCATTCAATTTCTAGTTTATTGCAATGTTTTTGGTAATTCCAGTTACACTGGCAAAAATTAAGGGGATTTGTATTTTTGAAAACCTTATTTAGGCAATATGTTTCTGTATATTTTGTAATATACCTGTGCAAATTCCTTCAAAATTTGATAAAAAATGTGGTTTTGTCTAAATTAGGGAGACGGGAAGGGGATGAGGGGGTGAAACTATATGTAGCCAGTACTTTTCAATTCGTTTTAAAGTATATGTGTGCAAATTATAAAGTGCTGGAGGGGGAGGTTTTTCTAAATTTTTATTTCTTAGGATCCTTCTCTGACGCGCACTCGACAACTCACAAAGGTTTCACAGTAATCGGATAAAACATGTGGTTTCAATAAAAATCGTTGGAAATTCAGAGGGGAGATGGTAAAAGGGGAGAGGGATGTACTTTGGCAAAGACATTATTTTTCTGTTTGTTTTAAAGTACACGTAAGCAAAGTTCCTTCAAAATCGGGTTCAAATTCTAGCTTTATATAAGAGACATTCGCAAAAATTTAAGGGATGTAAAAGGGAAGAGGGTTTGATTTTTGAAACCATATGTATACAGTATTTTCCTGTTTGTTTTAAAGTATATCTGTGCCAATTTCCATCAAAATCGGATAAAATCAGTGTATTTCTTAAATTATGGGGTGGTAGGGTGAAGAGGGTCTGGGTTTGCAGTATAACGGGTGAGAGGAGTTGGGTTTTTGTAAATCTAATGTCTACAGTATTTTTCTATTTTTTTAACGGTATATGCGTGCAAATTTCCTTCGAAATCTGATAAAAAGTATGGGTTTGTGTAAAAGTTAAGGGGTGGGAAGAGGGAAAGGGGATGCATTTTTTGAAATCAAATGTAGGCAGTATTTTTCTGTTTGTTTTAAAGTATATGTGTTCAAATTTCAATCAAAATCGGATAAAATCTGTAGGTTTTTAAATTATGGGGTGTTATGGGGAAGAGGGGGTGGTTTTTTGGAAATTTTATTTCTTAGGAACCATCCCAGCGGCACACTTGAAAAATCACCAAAGTTTTACTGTAATCGGATGAATGGTTTAGTAGCGCATAGAGAAGATACAAAGAAAAGTACATTCATTTAGGGGGGTGGGAAGGGGGAGAGTGGTTGTATTTTCTGAAACCATATGTAAAGAGTTTTTTTCTGTTTGTTTTAAAGTATATCTGTGCCAATTTCCATCAAAATCGGAAAAAAAACTGTGTGTTTTTTAAATTATGGGGGGCTAGGGGAAAGACGGGGTGGTTTTGGGGTAGAATGGGTGAGAGGGGTTGGGATTATGTAAAACTAATGTCTGCAGTATTTTTCAATTTTTTTAAATGGTATATGCGTGCAAAGTTCCTTCGAAATATAATAAAAAGTGTAGGTTTGTATAAAAATTAAGGGGTGGTAAGGAGGAAAGGGGGTGCGTTTTTGGAAACCAAATGTAGGCAGTGTTTTTCTGTTTATTTTTAAGTATATGTGTGCAAATTTCTGTACAAATCGGATAAAATCTGTAGGTTTTTTTCAATAATGGGGTGTTATGGGGAAGAGGGGGTGGTTTTTCGGAAATTTTATTACTTAGGACCCACCCAGGACACGCAGTCGACAACTCACCAAAGTTTCACCGTAATCGGACGAACAGTTTAGGAGTGCATAGAGGACAAACAGACAGACAGACAGACAGACATTGATTTTTATATAATAAAGAAGAAGATTGGCAAAATGTTCTGTTATTACAAATAAGTGTAATACATTGAAATTGTTTTTCATTTTTGTACACAGAAAGAAATCGAACTGAATCCAGATGTGGTTGATATGAACGATGAAACATTAAAACGCGTAAAAGCTGCAATGAATGAGGTGAAAACTATTTACCATTATTTTTTAATATTATTTTAATTAGTTTTATTTTTTAAAAAAATAGTGCCCAATCAGTTTTCTGTTTATTGGTGTGCTTGTTTGCTATTACTTTGAATGAGTTCAATTTGAGATATAGTACTACATTGCTAAAATGAAATTACCTAGTTAATAATAATATTTGATGAAAGTCAATAAAGCCTCATGATGCAAGAATTTAAGATTTATATTTTCTGAATGGTAAACTCTGTCCCAGCTACTTTTATATTAATTAGACTTTCAAAGGGAAAACAATATTGAGTCATCTACTAAAGAGTTATATTTCTTACAATAATGCTATTTAATGCTTTTGTTTGTTTCTTATTTATAACATTATTGTGTTGCCTGAGATTTTTCAACCAGAAATATTAATAATAATAATAAAAAAATATGGTTTCAAGGAAAAAACTATAAAGACTTTTTCCTGATACCAGCCAGAGTTCCTGCAAATTTAGATTTGTAGGAAGTTACATTAAAACAAATGTAAATATAAATTACAATTTGATTAGAATGTTGTAGAAAGCTGAAAAACAATTGTAATCATTTTTTACTTTCCTATTGTCAGTCTCTGGACTGTTTTCATGATTTATTTCATCTTTTCCAATCCTAATCTAATTTTGAGTTGTATCAATTTACTCACTACAACTAATATCCTCAATTATCTTCGTCAAATATTCAAAGTTTTGTGTTCCTTTACAGTGGAATGTATTTAAATTACCGTTGTTTGAATATACAGCATATAATGATCACCAGGCTTTGTTTCTACAATTCACAGGGTGGAAAGATATATTGCTTTTTTTGTAACACTTTCAGAATTCAGTTTGTTATATGTTAACAAGAGTGATGTGTAGTAATTACATCAAATGGCCTACAATAACATTGCATTAGTCAAATGTCCCTAATCAGCTGTTATTCCATATTGTATGTGTGTTTGAACTATAGTGAAATCAATTATTTGTATTGATTTCACTGCAATAATGTTTCTTATCCTGAAATTGTTCTTATGGAACTATCATTCATCTTGAATAAGTGAATTGTCGATATAAATATAGCATCTTGGGTATTTAGATTTGGTCCGAATCCATACTGATAATCGAGAGTGAGCTTAATTTATTCTAATAGTTCATTAATCTACTTTCAATACACACTTCTAGCAATGATGATATCTAGTTTAAATAGATCTGCAAACAATCATTCTGTTAAAGATAGGTTAAATAGGTATTTTAATGTCTGCAGCATAAATTTATTCACAGTCTTCATAGTTTTACTACTTATATTATCATAACCATATCCGGAGTCATTCTTCAGTGAAATTATGTGATGTACTATTTCTGCTTTTGATATGAGAGGGAAAAAGGCAGACTGTGGAGTATTATTACACTTGAACTTTTTTTTGTGGCATTATCTATTGTGCTTTTAATTTTGTCAGCAAGTAGTGGCATTACATGGAGAAGTTATAAAGAAAAAATGAAAAAGGAGTTGGTTGCTAGGGAAACAGCAGCGTAACAAGAACCAGCAGGTGAGCAAGAAGGTTTAGTGTGAACGTTTGGGGTTGAAGATGTATAGTTGTTGCTTATATAGGACCTTCGTAATCTTCGGATACGAATTAGTAAACTGTAAATGAAATAAAGATCGATGAATTAAATGAAATGTTATCATCACTCAAGTGTTTAAGGATTAACACTTTCGGGACCAGCAGCATAGGTACATTCCTGGCCCAGAAAACCAGCCATTTATGGCATTCTTTAAAATGTCACTGACATGTTTGTATTTGACATATTTCAAAAAGAATTTCATATAATAAAAGAACAATCTTCAAGGTTGGTTTTACATGTTTATTGACAAACACAAAAGGTATCATTTTTGTTTCACAGAAAAATTGCGTTTTCAGTTTTTAGTATAATTTCACAGGTATTTGGCTTCAGTGTGGAAGATTTTGAAGCATTCTGGCATACAGAGAGGTATATTACAGTCAGGACACCACCAAATCGTTTCCTTTCTACCTAAAATTTCTTGTTCACTCAAAAATCGTGACATATTTGCGAGGAACAAACAAGAACTTGCAAAACTCGTGACGACGCAAATACACAATGGCGCAGCTGAAGCTGTCTGGCACCGCTTACTGTTTCTTTCGAAATAATTCCATAAGCACATCAGAGAGGGCAGCACCAGTCAAGGAGAATATAGACAGATGTTACACGCAGCACTATTACATTAGCCGGCCGCTTCCGAGTGAGAAACAGGCATGTGAGCCCCGAGAAACAGTCGCCCGAGCTATAATCGGGCGCGGTCTTTTCAAAACAGTTTTGTTGCCCGAGCTATGCTCGGGCTCGGTCCCGAAAGTGTTAAGTTTGTTTTGAAGTTTTGACCCAAGACTTGGGAAGAATATTTATTAGAATAGCAACACGACGATAACACATCAATATACGATGACAATAATCCTAATAAAATAAGACAAAGTCTGGGCCCATATCACAGAAATAATCCACAAATTTGCTTTGTAGTGATGACTGTGAAGTCTCCTATGATTCTTTAACAGATATACTTTCAATAGGTAATTTTCTATTTTCCTTTCTAAATGTTATTTTATAGTGATTTTTTCAAAAAAAAATTGTTTTTGTATTGTCAGAATTAATTATTTATTGTAATATTTTTCTTTTCTTAATTATGAGGATCCTGTTTATTATTTTTTTTTTATAATTTGTATCTCATTCTAAGACTTTTATATTTTGCAGTCGTTTGTAGACTTTTTCTATACCATTGTTTGTTGTAGTTGGTCCGTAATTCTTATAGATCCAAGGAGTAATTTTTTTTAAAAAAAGATTTGATATGTTGTGTCAATGCTGTCTGCAAATATTTTTTCGTTATGTGAGCTTGTTGCTGCATTAGCTATAGTCAATAAAATTTTTAGTTTTTTAATAGGACTGAGAGCCTTGTTTTTACTGTATATTTTGCTATGGTTTGGATCAGTTATGTATTAGGAAAATAATTCTGTGGTCAGTGATACCTGTTTATATAATTGCATTTGTGTTATAAAGTGCTTCAGAATACTCATTCCTTTTCTTCCTGCCTTTAAATAAAGATATTGTAATAATAATAACAGAATTCACTTACTGCAATTGATGAAGTAAGTGAATTCTGTTATTTGGGAACAAAATTACAACCGATGGCCGAAGCAGAATTCATGTTAAAAGCAGAATAGCTCTAGCAAAACGATCCTTCATAAAAAAGAGAAATCTTTTAGTTTCAAACATTGATCTAAGAAATAGAAAGAACTTTTTAAAACTCTATGTGTGGAGCACAGCACTTTATGGTAGCAAAACATGACTTTAGGAATACCACAAAGAAAGAAAATTGAAGCATTTGAAATGTGGTGCAATAGGCCATTCGGCCATCTATGTGTACATATGTGACGCCGCCTGCTGCTTCACCTTCTGCACGTTTAAGGCTGCTGTAGGCCGAAATATTGCGCTTCTCTTATGTTTGTTTTTTGTTCGTCGTCCCAGCCGCCTTCATCTGTGGTAAGTGTTGGGTCATATTTACTATCCTTCCTTAGTTTATTTATATATATATATATATATTGTAAAACTTGAATAATGGTTCCAATTTTTTTTAAAATTTCATGCAAGTATTTCTGTCTTTAAAATTGCAATTGCTAATTAGGAACACTTTATTATTAATCTTCAGTTGTTCACGCCCAGTCAAATGCATAAGCCATTTTTACAATACAATATGTTTTTTTTTTTTTTTTTTTTTTTTGCTATTAATACTTTTCAAGCAATTTATCAGTCAAAATAACACTGATATATAGCAATTTGTTATGGTTTGGGCTGATGCAACCTCACTGTACCACTACCTGTACTATTCTCCTGACACTCTCGAGCCCAGCAGTGAGCACCCCACATATTATGGCAAATTAAAATGTAACAGATGTGTGATAAAGATTGTAAAAAAAAATGTTATGTAAAATATAAAAAAAAAAATGTCACCAACATTATTACCACTCCATGGATAGAATTAATCAAATCTTTGTGATGACTACCGTATACCTCAACACTTATGCTTGACGTGGTTCTGCAAATTCAGAGATGTTATATGTTTAGTAGAGTATAATGAATTTCTACCCTAACAATTTGGATAAAACGATACAAGTAAATACAAGTTCCTACTCGATACAAGTACTTTTTGTATCAATACTTTAAAAATAAGTACCGAGTAGGTATCAGTCAAAAGTATTCGTATCGGTGTGTATACCAATATCACGAACATCATGGTTTCATATAACACGTTAATTGATACATTAAACGCTCATATACACTGCAAAGAATATTTTTTTTTGGTTGTCATTATTGCATTTTTTTACCACATTTTTTTTCTAAGTTTGTTTTGTTGGCAAACTTGTTTGTCTAAGCCCGTCCATCGCGTCAGTCGCCATTTTATGTCGTGGTCATCATTAACTCATTGTTTTGTTTACGTTCTGCGTTTGTAATTCTAACCTAGGGCTGTCGTCATTGTTTTAAGTTTAGTTTTGCATTAGGTAAATTTGTTGATTGAAAATGGGACCTCCAAAGTCTAATGTGTGGCAATATTTCAAGAAAAATGATGACAAAAATGCAAGCTGCAAAAAATCCTTTAGAACTGTGTGGTTTTATGGCAATACTTCTAATTTAAATAAGCATTTAAAAAGCCACCCCAATATTGCACCTGTTAGTAGAAACGACAAGATTTCAATGTAAGTACGACATTTATTAATCTTCAAATAAGCGTTGTGAATAATTTTAGACCCACGTTTCAAAAACTTCCATTTTCAAGATGCAAGTGTATGTGGGAGGGCTATACAAAAATTGAATAATATTATTAAAGAAGATCCGACAATGTCAAACAGTGTATCTGAAGAATAAGGAACCCACGATGATTTTGATTTTTGGTTACACCACAAACAACTTGCAGTTGGCCAAAAGCGGCACCATGCTAACTAAAAAGCCGATGAAGTTTCAATTTATTTGACTAATCTAGTCTACGCTTTAAAAGTCAACCCATTCGAGGAATGGGGGGAATTAAAACCTGTATGTCCATGCTTATACACACAAGAGAGAATTTATTTAAACACTAGCAGTTACCCGCGACTTCATCCGCGTTGAAAAGTGTTGTAATATAAGATTTTCTTGAGAGGTCTGGTTGCTCAGTGGTTAGGGCGTCCAACTGGAGATGGAAAAGTCCCCAGCTTGAATTCCAGTCTTGGCGAGGATTTTCAAAGGTCCCTAGCTCGACCTTCACCTCTGGCATAGGTTGGTGTGTGATGTGAATTACGCCAGAATGCTCACTTTGTTCTGATTCCGTGTTGAACTGTGGGTCCTCTATGTCCGGTAGGATTACTGGGTTACGTTATGAGGCTACGAAAGGGACTGATTCCGGAGACGTAAAGAAGTCTTGTCACCAGGTCAATACGACCATACAGTTTATTTAAGAGCTATTTTTATTAGTAATAGTAGTAATAAATGTTGCAATAAAATAACAAAAACCTATTTATGTTCCACAACTACTTCACTGAATTGATAAAGCAGTAAAAATATTCAGTTTGTAAGGAGTATTTTCAGTTTAATATATCCGTATATACAATATTGAGGATTTGTCTCCTAGGTTTTGGCTATTTTCATAGCCCTAGTTTTCTTAAATTTCTTGGAAATATTTGAATTTCGTTTACCCAACATCTCTTAAAATTACTAATTTCATCACGCGAATAAAAATGAATATAGTTTTAATTAATGGAAGCTCAAAACGTCAAAATATTAGCAATACATTGATGGAATAGACTAAATATCAACAACAAAAAAATACTAACATCCAAACAGCAAATAAATACTTAAGTGGCCCAAGGACGTTCATTTCCATTAGTAAAATTGCGATACTAAAAATGAATATTTTGATTTGCATTGAGTACTGAAAAAAAATCTTTAAAAAAGAACTTAATTTCCTCTTTGAATATTTTTTTTTTTTTTTTTAGGATATATTGGTTCCATCAACAGAAATTTACATATTATAGTAGTAAGTATAGTAGTAATTGATTCTTTTATCCATAATAATCAGAGGTATTGCGGTAATGGTTTCTCTATCTCTGGAAACAACTGAATTGCCTATATACCAGTTTACTATAGTTCATTCGTTTCGATCCATTAATTCTGCGCTAAAATATAAATTTCAATATTAAAGTAGTAATAGATTGTTTCTTCATATTCGGTTTCTTATTCTGCATACAGAATATAATGACTACCGGCGAATTACCACTCCGCTTTTCCGCCACTCCACTACGGTATCTGAATAAAACATTGATAAATTTAAAAAATTTACTTCGGGCAACGCCGCATGGTTCTGCTAAATCGTCCAAGCTTAATATAGATCTTTTGATACAATATCGGTACAAAGCGATACATGATGTCACTAAAATGGCGCTCATGAAAGAAGCTGAATAACTAATAATGTTTCAGTTCTCATTCTGGCCCAGGCTGCGTTTTAAAATTACCGCTAGAAAATCAAAGCTTCTATCACTCGCACATTAATACATTCACTATATTGTATGTTAGTGACGTCATGAATAGCGAAATAAACTTTACTTATTATTAACGCAGTAAATTAAATACTGAATACGTCTAAAACTACATTGAGCCGCATGAACTATGTCGTCAGCTTCATGACAGTTATTGAGGTAATGTAATTAAAAAATTTATGCTAAAATGCTTTTAACTTACAGTGTACAACGGAAAGTCCACAATTCTCTACGATCGTTAATATTGCAGGTCAAATGTACATCGCGATAAAGTTAATTTATTGCTCGTGATTTAGTAAGGTGTATAATGAAATTAATTTTGATAGTAATTTATGATATACTAATTAGGAATTTTGATACAGAAAATTCTGTTACCACTCGAAATGTAGGTCCAGAGCATTTAATGTGTTGAGATGTGTTCGTATCGTTTGATTTTGTAGCGGCAGTATTAGCAGAAATGTGGTTTGGTTGAAATGCTGCCTGGACCAGAATGTTTTTTGTTACAGCAGATGGCAGAAGGAATTTAGTTGTTATGCTCCCTGCAAATGAGGTGTATTGTGTTGTAAACGACTTTCAGTGTTACTTCATGAAACAATAAGTTTCTACATTAGCCCATTGAATACATTCGTTTTAAGTGTAGCGTTCGATAGATATTTGCAGAATATTGAACAATAAATAATAAGCAGTACTATTCGTACAAAAATTCTTAACAAAAAATAAAAAGGGTTAGTTAAGTTTTAAATTTCGGCAAAAATAATTTGTAATACACAGACTGTATAGTAACAAAAAAGAAACAGGAAATAACCGAGATAGAATGGAATCCTTTACATTTTTATAAATACCGTATGACATTTGGGGCACGACCATTTTGCACTTTCAGTGAACCGACTTTCGTGCTGGTATACTCATAGCATTTTACTTTTTTTTCCAAGATTTGATTTTTTATATTTATTATAACGCATATATTACGAACGAAATTATGGTTAATATTTGATATGTCATAGTATTTTATGTACGCAAATGAAAACATCTCTTTGCGAACTTGACAATACCTACCTTTCTTTTTTTTAATTTAAGGTTAAGAACAGATTTATATTTCCTGCTTGTCAAGTGCGTCAGTTTTATGGCTTTTAAACTAAACACAAACTTGCATATGTAAGTAGGTTTTTGCTATTATTTCTGACTTTGAGAAGTAGTGTTTGCGATTTACTTAAAAAGCAAAGAGTAAACGTGGCACGGCTATCTACGGAGTAGGAAACTCTTTGTTGCTTCCGAATTGATATTAATGGCAATTTCTAAAAGAACTATGCATTTTTTCGGGATAAAATCTATCCTATTGCACTTCGCACGCAATTAACTGACTTCATGCCAAATTTCATTCAAATATGTTGAGTTATTAAGGCGTGATTGACTGCCAACGTACATCCAAACACACATCCGAACTTTCTCATTTTCTCATTTATAGATATATAGATTGTCGGTACCTGTGTACTCTGGAAAGGCTTTTTCCAAAGGTGGCGCAACAATGACTACATGCAGAAACCGTCCAACAGACAAACACTTAGAAAAACAAATATTATTGGGGAGCACTTGTAAAATTTAATTATTTTTTTATATCATCCTTCATTTTTACTTTATTGCTGCTTCACATTAACAAATACAATTCTCAGTTTCATCCAAACTTCGCCGTACTACACACGATCTCTGCTTCTCCTCTGTTCTTCACCTCAAAGATCCTCCTCCTGCACTGTTTATTCCAGAGATTTTCATGTACATTGTTCATTCGGTAACGGCGCATGGATTTCTTTGACACAATGTTAATAAAACGATATAAAATATTTGTTAACAACATACATATATAATCAGTTTAACATTAATCAGATAAGAATAGTGATTCGAAAATACCACTATCAAATAACACTTCCCATTGAAATCAAATAAAAAACATTAATTATTAATTATTTAAAAACTAAGATGCTGTGTGTTCTTACACACTACAAAAACCATGCTATTTTTTTTATAAAATTAATTTTATTTTGTCCAATTCGGTATTAGTCCTGTAACAATCAGAAAGGTGAAAATGTAATAAATTTCTTTCGTCAAATAAATATATATTTGTATATCAATAACAACTATCAATACTTATTACATACTGTTTTTTTATTTATTCAAAATTTCACTATGAAAAATCAATCGATACGAGTAAGTATCGATACTTTTCAATGGATACCGAATACGTATCGATTCTTTATGACCGATACTGTCTCTACCTGGCAATGATTAAATTCGTGATACCTTGTGGATTTGTTTCATTGTTATGTAAAGAAATATTCCTGTGATAATTGGACAGGATAAATAAATTTATAAGATACCAAGGGTAAGTAAACTATCAGTTGATCAGAATTTCTTTTACAAATAAAATAGTAAATGACATACCAGTTTATGTTGATACATTAAACTCCTCCAAATCATTAGATCTAAGTCTTCACACTGCTGTTCCACATGAAAATGTTAGCGAAATTTTGAGTTAAATCTGTGAAATTATGTTTAGCCTAGAAGGGAATCAAAATATGAGAAAGATTTGCATGTTTTGTGTTTCTGATTGTAGGGTGTGGTCAGAACTGCTTGTTAGAGGTTTGAAATGTAAATATCTTGACTAACGTTTGATAATAAACTCAACTGGCCACATCACATTGGACAGGTGGCAGGAAAAAGTTACAAAATCCTACATTTACTGCATAGGGTGATGAAAGGTTGTATCAGACCATAGGTTGAATATGGTGGTGTAGTTTGGGTCACACATTTTTGGTATGAAATACAGGAGTTAGAGGGTTTGCAAGAACAGCTAGATTTATTTGTGGAAATTATTGCCGGACCCAGTCAGTATCTGATATGATAAAGGAGCTGGATTGTGAGTCTATGGAGGACAGGAGGAGGGTGAAGAGAGTGCTGGGAATATACTAGACATATGTTGGTGATGGGGCTTAGAGGGATATTGGTGAAAGAATGAGGAATAGTGCATGGAAGGGGAAGGGTGACCATATAGTATCACTCGATTTCATGAATTATATAAATAGGTAATGGTGTCAGGGTTTCCAACAAATTAACAAGCAAAGTGATGAAAAATTTACCAAAAACACTGAAGGAATTTAAAATTAAAATTTGTAAATTTGCAAAAAGTTGATGGGGAGGATAGTAACCTCAAATTACATAAGATAATTATGAAATACAATAAAAATGGGGTAATTAGATGACTAAGGGAATTGCCACTGGAACATGTGCTCCGTCACAGGTTAATAATAAATAATAACTTCTCTGAATATCATTTGTCTGACAGAAGAATTACGCAACTTTCCATCCAGAAGTACAAAATTAAGCTATTATTATTTTAGATTAAATAAGAAGGCTGTGGAAGTTGCCATTTATGTTTAAATCACATTCAGTCTAACATTTTAGCTGTAAGTAAGTACTGAATGGAACAACATTTTAAATGTTGTGTTACAAAAACAGAATACGCTGAAGAACGACTCATAGCAATCAACAAGGACTCTTTGGAAATTTCAGTTTGTTTTTACTATAGTTAGAGGATGAAGATAAATGCAAAGAAGAATCAGCTTATTAGGTACACACATAAAAAACTAAAGATTGATTATGATTATAAGATGGCGAAAGAATTTCTTGTTGAAGACTACAATTGAAAATAGTATCTTTGTATAACATTTGATAACAAGCTCAACTGGGCAGGACAGAAAGGTTGTAGGAAAACATTTCAAACTACTGCACTTTGTTGGAAAGAGTGATAAGGGGCTCTACCAGAGGAGTAAGGGAAATGGGTTACAAAACTTGAATATTGTGGCGTAGTGTGGGACCAACATTTTGCGTGTCAAATACAGGAGTTGGAGGGGGTTCAAAGAACAGCAGGTAGATTTGTCTTTG
Organism: Vandiemenella viatica; assembly: GCA_031002005.1. NCBI lineage: Eukaryota > Metazoa > Arthropoda > Insecta > Orthoptera > Morabidae > Vandiemenella > Vandiemenella viatica. Next base: position 7,120,835 of record JARYHS010008075.1, on the reverse strand, counting down.
AAAATTTCTGCAGAAAACAATCAGTATCTGGTATGATGAAGGAGCTGAAATGGAATCCATTGGAAGAAAGGAGGAGGGTGAAGATAGTCATGGGATTGTACAATGCGTATATTGATGATGAGTCATGGAAAGAAACTGGTGGCAAAATTAGGAGTAGAGCATGGAAGGGAAATGATGACCATGACCACAAACTGTTACTTGAGTTCAGGCATAAGGGTATGAGAAGATTTTCTTTAATTGGTAAGGGGATCTGGGATTGGAATAAGTTACCACGAGAAATAATAAATACAAAAATGTTGAATGAATTTAAAGTTGAAATTTGTAGAATGCAAAAGTCAATGGGTGCAGGAAAGGGGAAAAATTTGTGTGTAGGGAGCTTGACAACAGAGCGTGTGCTCAGTCACAATTAAATTAATTAAATACTAGCATGTTTTGCAAATAACAGACAGTTTCTATGAAAACTTCATTGTTGACTTTCTCATTCACAACATTGAGAGAGTATGTATTGGAAGCTGTCCATTAAGTTAATTGCAATTGTGAATTTCCTTACAAGAATTCAAATTAATAGCAGTATTGATAAGTCTTTTATAGACATTTCTCAATACAATAATTACAGTATATTGAAAAAAATTCATATCTCCGATGATTATGCCCACTTATTTTTTTCCATGTCCATTAGCACTGTAATGCCAGTAAAAAAAATCTTGGATATATATTAAGCACATATTAATGGAACAGTTACAATACATTTACAAATAGTTACAGTTGATCAAAAGTGAGCACAGTTTTATTTTTATTTTTAAAAAAGCTTGTCAGTACCGGTATGCCAAACAATGAACTGGGAAAGGTGTGGATTGCAAAGATAGTCTTTAGTAAAATAAAAAGGAACCATGACATAAAATTAAGAGAATCAAATATCTAGGTACTAAAAGCACACCATAAACTTTGTTCTAAAGTACTAAGAATTGTAGTCAGGAAGGGCAAGCAAATAGAAAATAGAGAATTCCAGCAACAAAGTAATAACTATATGGAATAAATTAAAATATGAAACAGGAATATCTGTAAATCACTCAAAAGCTATAAAAGTATAACAAAATTCATCTCTGTATAGTGAAGGAAATGCTTTTTTTTTTCCTTTCTTTTTTAAAATTTAACAAACATTTTACATTAGTTGTATAGAAATTAGGTATAGAAAAGGATAGTGAAATGGCAAACCTTGTAACATTTGGTTGGTTTATTTGTGGCTTTGAGTGTTTTGGGCCATACTGGGCCCTTTTAGAGTGTGGCGCAACTGTTTTAGAAGTGAGAGGGGAAAAAGTTGCACCATTGGTGTTTAGTGGCGTCGGGTGCGGTAGCATCATATTCTGATGTTATAAGCAGAACTGGGAAGGATGACAGTTCATCGCTGAATGAGTGTGGGAGCATATGTTTCTGCCCACAGGAAAAGAAAAGTTGTGCAAGAAATCTTTCACCTGGAGTGAACCATTATTAGTTTTTTGTGGTTTGGTAAATGAATTCTGATAAACGTTTATGAGGAGTAAGTTATTTGGCAAAATGTTGGTTAAGAGTTGTAAGTCCCTGAGAAGGTTTGATAAGGGCTCAGAATAATTGTCTGTAGATTCAGTGTTTTGGCACTGAAAGGGCGGCGACTGTTTAAAGTGCTGTGAAGAGCCATACAAACTCCCAAACTAGAGAAGATTCAGCCAAATGATTGTAGTATTAAATTTGTGTATGCTTCGTAATTGGAGAAATAGATTTGCACCAGGAAGTTTTGTTTCAGTTTGAGTTAATATGTCAAGTTGCACAGTAGGCTGACATAGTGTTGAGGATATATGTAGGTGAATGAGAATGAAGGCAGAAATCTATTTGATGGGAACAATGATTAGAAAACACTTCCGTAAGTAACAGCTAAGAATTTGTTGGACCTTACTGATGAAACTGTAAATGACAGGAAATTTCAAATGTGCTATTAATTTTTTTTTATCTTTGTTGTAGCGGGAATCTTCTGACAAATTATCTTTAAATTTACATATCAGTCGGTGTCTTGATTGAAGGAAAAGATAACTTAAAAAAAAGTTTTAGTCTATTATAAACTTTTTTTTTGTCTGTAGTTAAGGAAACTTTTTATTTATTTCTGTGTTAATAATTCAGAATTACAGAAGGCTGAAGTTCTCTTTGAAGTTTAGGTAACACCGCTGATAGAATTTAAAGTTAGCCTGTCTCTCGAATTCACCACTGTCTGCAGGCATTGGAAACCATCTTGCAGATTTGGGAGAGTGGACTGTTGCAGTCATTGTAATAGGAATAATCTTATAACCTGTTATATGGCATCTGTCTGAAATTAAATTTCATAAAACACGTTTCAGTAACAATGGAAAGAAAGAACTGCCGCGAGGAAATATTTGTATGGAAAGGATTGATAAAATACACCCAAAGTTGAAAAAGGGGGGGGGGGCACAAACACAGAAAATACAATATTTCAGGTTAAACCCTTTGTCAAGTTAAAAGTAGTAAGTGGCTGGGTTCACGCAAGCCTTGCGGTCAATGCAGCCACTCATAGAATGTGTATTGTTTTGTGGTGCTGCTGCAACCTAGTGCTTACAGTCTTTAGGGATGGTGTTCATGATGTATTTTAATAGACACGAAACCACTTCCGATGCGCCACGTGACGCAATATTTTCACTCTACATATACATGTATGCATCTCCATTTTTGCAGTCATGAATCCCTAGATTATAGGTCCAGAATTGGCGTTTGTAGTAGATCAAATTTGTTTGTAAATATGTAGTAGGTAATGTTTTTTGTAAATCAAATGTTACCATCTGAACTGCTTCATCCTTTTTGTCCCTATGTTTAGAGTCTCTTCTCCTTTCAACTTCTAATAAGTGACTTGCTTTTTCCTCTTTGATATTTGTTTCTTTTCCGTATTTTCTTCAATTTTGTAAAGATTCTCTTACCTGTTACATGTATTACATGTATCACTTTGTAGTTTGTAGAATCATAGATTGAATTCAGTATTGAACACTTTTCTATAGATTTGTTCTTTAACTGGTTGTTTTCCTTCATTAATGATTTTTTCTTTACAAATAGAACACATTTTTGATACTGAAAACTCAGGAGACAGATACTTTTTAAGTAGTGCATCTTCGCATGAATAATGGCTTTAAAATTTTGGAAAACTGTTGATGTGTTCCCGAATGTCCTTCAATTTATCCTTTGATTTTATTTCCAGGTTCATGTTTGCCACATTTTGTCATATACTGGAAGTCCTTCAAAAAGCTGCATGTGTAAATCTTCTATTAGAAATATTTAAAGTTTTCAGAAAAAAAGGTTTTGCACACTCTTTTAGTATTTAATATGATTACTGTACTTATTTTTTCTTGTTAGTTGAATGCTTCAGTTTCTCTATTTGTACACAGTATCTAATGGAATTCGTTTGTGCTTCCCAATTTCCTGATTTCCAAAATTCCGAATGAATTAGTTTACACTGATCTTGAGTAAAAGTTTTGCACTGATATCGACAAACACAGTTAAAGGTTTCTAAAACCTTAGCTGGAATTGTTTCTCCTTTGGTAGACGCATATTCTTTTCCTTCGTTTCGTCTCTGTTTCCTTATACTTTTCTTCCAGCCTGTGACATTTTTCTGTCTCTTGTATGTTCTTGTAGAATTTTCTTTTTGTGGTTGTTCTTCAGATTCTTCTAAAACTGGCTTAGATGCTGATGGTGCTTGCACATCTGTTGGGTTTTCAGGTGTTATCGGAACAACTGGCAGGAGGCGGATAATGCTTGTTCAACTAGCGGGGTTTGAAGTGGCATCAACCAAACTGGCAGGGTTTCGTGTGGTATTGGCACAACTGGTTAATAGGCAGATAATGATGATGGCAGAACTGCAGGGGTGTCAGATCGTAATGATTCAATTGGCAGCAAACTTAATGATGGCTGTACATTTAGTCCAGGTCCTTCTTGGGAGCAAGTTTTTATACATGTTTTTGAGTTGTTCGAATATGTGTTTGCCTTTTTAGGGGTTCGTTTCCATGAAATATCTATAACAATAGCATAAAAATATATTAATTCTATATTGGTACAAGTGAAGTCTGTAAAAATGTCTGGAACGATAGTATTATGCCAGACCGGTACAAGTGACGTGGAAACTAAATCAGATCAAAGACAATTTAAAAAACTTTGCACGCAAATAATGATTAGTTTATTTTAAAATGCATCATCATCAAGACAAAATAAAAAATATTATATCTACAGGAAATCATTTTTTGTCATTTTTATCACACCCAAAAAGTCAACACCAAAATCCCATACAAATAGTATGGAAAGTAGGGTTATGTAGATAACCAGATTTGAATTTTAATTTATAGTAAACTAACAACTTTTCAGCTATTGTTTTATAAAAATACTATGCTATTATTTACAGACAAAACGTACCTTCCATGAAACTAATCATTTCTTGATAATTTAATTCTCCGATAGCCATTTTTTCATTTGTACCTCTATGGTCCCAACAATACAGACCATTATTAAGGCACGCAGTTAACCCACCCAAAAAATAAATGGTATGGCAATAGCAATAACTTGTATCGGTTTGGCAGGCTAAAGATAAGCACGGGGCATGTGTTTTGCTGCACTTAGATCACATTTCTCATATTTGTCACTTGTACCACTATGGTTCGCCACCCGTCAGTTAACGTTTACAGAATTCAGTTGTAATTTTTAATGTGTAATTTTTATGTAACATAAAATGGTTTTTCTTGCTACGATTATTATTTTTCTTCAATGGATATATATTAACCATGACATGTACCACATCCAAAAGGTTTTTTACTCTGCTGGGATCTATGAAAAACAAATAAATGAAAAAAAATTAGAACTCTATTTTATGCAGATATTTATGACGTCCTTAAACCTAACAGCTATTTTGTTCTATTGCATTCCTCATGGAGGAGTGATTAAATTAATGTGTTGCTGTCTGTTTTTTATAATATAACATCCATTTAAGTTCCAAATAAATAACTTATATGTCTTATAAGAATGATAATTTTGCTGCACATTTACATCATATATCTTCTGTGACTCAGCAGGCTAGTAAATATGCTGAAGATTTTGAAGAATATTCATATCTGTGGCTGGAAGACCGTCAAACATTTTTAGAACAGTTTCTTGAGTATGGTATTCACCCCAATCGTGAGGAATCGGAAATAGTAAGTGCTGGTCTGGATGAACAGCAAACTGTTGACACAAAACCCACACTTCAGCAGTTCAAAGAACAGGCAAGTACACAATTATAAATATGTCAGCTTTACATATAGTAGCATCTGATGTGAAAGAACTCTGTGGGACTCACTCAGTATTGTCAAGCATTTCTAGATTCTACATGTCCGATTTTGATCCCAACCCTATTTTATATCCAATCAGTAATTTTTTTTCATTCTGTGGATGTCTTACAAAATAGCCTATTATTTTATATTGTGAATAACCAGTTTACTTCATGATAGATAAGTAAATAAGGTCGAGGTACACATAAATGAATCTTTGAAAATACTTATCACTTTGCATTTGCTGTACAGAGAAAACTCTCCCACAGAAGGAATGTTAGAGACTTTAAGTTCACACGGTAAGCATTTTTAAATATTTATACTTGTTTAAAGTTACTTTCAACTTGATATCTTTAATAGCTTTTGAAATATTTATTAGTTAGATTGTGTTTTTGAGTAACGAATATTTATTTCACCTTTTGATAGTAACAAAGATATTTTGCCTGATAACGAATGAAAGAGCAACCCTTTTGAAGTAAAATAAAATTTATTTCGGCTTAGTAACAATAAAATTGTTTATGTTTTGAACAGGTTTTAGGAATAGCATCAAAATGAATTTATTACTGCAAAAGTATTAAAGTTAAAAAAAAAAAATTATAAGGTTTAAAGTTGACATTTTTCACACACACACACACAGTTGCAGTTTACGCATACCACCTGCTACATAGTTTAAATTTTATTATAACATATACGGCTTTGCATTTACGTCATGACTCACTTTCAGTTGCCTGTTTATGAAAGATTAATACACACAATTGCACTGATTATGCAAATTTCAGACCGATAGAATTATTTTAATTTTCAAGGTCAAATATTTGATACTAGCTTTCAAGAGTGAGATTTGACATCTGATACATTTTTCAGAAGATTCTTTTGTGAAGCAGAAGCATTGCAGCTTCCCACGGTCGGTGAGTACAAGAACTTTCCTTGCTCACTCACTTGCTGAGTAGCAGTCATCCAGTCTTCCAGAAACAGTGAGCGCGATGCCATGTAGATCTGTCGGTCAGCAAGTTTCATATCGAGCACTACGGTGTTACCATATTATTTTGGCATAATGTTGGTTCGCGCATTCAGATTTATAGCAATGTAGCAGGGAAGCTGTATTTTGCACCATGTGGTGTATCCGGATCACGTAAATGTTGGTTGTTTAAAAACAAGTTTAATAGTCGAAGCGTGTGTTGAACTTTTAGCTAATTGTGGTATGGATTGAATCGGTTAATCGAATTTGCAAGTAAATCTACAGAGAATTTGTCTGATGCCATTTCAGTTTCTGTCTTTGCAAAATCTTCAAGAATATGTATACCATCAATAGACGTTTGAACATTATTTTACCACCTTTCCTTAGTTTGGAGTCTAACAAGCTAAGTGGCGACCAAGTAAATTTGCAAAGCTAGAATTGAAACATCCACGGTTATCCACAGTCATAGCTGAGACAGAACATTATGGGTAACCCCCCACCAACGTTTTGGCCCTCACAAGTGTGATCCATCGCCAATAATTTTCCATTTAGAAATGACTTCAATCACTTTCTCCATCCATTGGTACAATAAGTCATTAGCTATTTACACAAATTTTAAGATGGGCCATTATCTCTAAAAATTTGAAAACACCATCCAAATTGGTACAGCAGTTTTTGTGTGATACTGGTTCATACCCCCTCAGACATGCGGCTTGCTTACAGATTTATAATATTATAGATTATACTGGCATCATGTATATATATAATAACAATGAGCAGGAAAAAGCTTTAAGGCAATAAAACTAAGGAAGGATAGCGAAATATGACCCAACACTTACCACAGATGAAGGCGGCCGGGATGGCGAACAAAAAACAAACACAAGAGAAGCACAATATTTCGGCTTACAGCAGCCTTAAACGTGCAGAAGGTGAAGCACCAGGCGGCGTCACATCTGTACACATAGACTGTCAACTGGTGATTGGCGTCTCAGGCGCGAATGGTAGTTTAGGTGGAAGGGAGGGGGATGGGGGGGAGTAAGCTCAAATATTAGATCGATAATTGATACTGATGACGATATATTATTATTGAAAGAGGTGAATAATAACCGGGCATATATATAAATGGAAATAGCATGGTTAATAGTAAATACAGAAATACAAAAAATGTAAATGGTATAGATAATAAGTGCTGGGTTCGTCGTCCCAGCCGCCTTCATCTGTGGTAAGTGTTGGGTCATATTTCCCTATCCTTCCTTAGTTTTATATAGGATAAAGGAAACAAAGAAACTGCCGCGAGGCACTGAAAATAAGATAGGATAGGGAAAATAAACAGTTACCCGTCACTTACCACAGATGAAGGCAGGAGGGCGAGACACACAAAAACACAAAAACAAAAGAATTACACAATATTTCGACCTAAGTCTTATTCATGTGGCGGGCTCGGATGTGACCACATCTTTCCCCCTGCCATATGTCTCGCCTCCTACATGAATAAGACTTAGGTCGAAATATTGTGTAATTCTTTTGTTTTTGTGTTTTTGCGTGTCTCGCCCTCCTGCCTTCATCTGTGGTAAGTGACGGGTAACTGTTTATTTTCCCTATCCTATCTTATTCTTAGTTTTATATATATATATATATATATAGATTTTTGTTGTATTACATGGTTGTCATGATTCCTTTACTCTGGAGACCAACAATAGAACTAATCACTACAAAAATGAACATAATACTTTATCAATACAGTCATCTGTGGCAAGCCTCTTCTCATGTCTATCTATATTGATACCACCACCTCTTCAGAACTCCGCAGATGGGAACTAGCCTACCAACATATCCTTGACACCAGACACACCCCTGGCCTAAACCTATATTAAACCTGTCACTTTCCATCTCTCATTTCATTTTACAGTCAGTTACTTATATATGTACATTTCATCCATTCATTTTTTATGTATTTAAATTCTTCTATCTCCATTTAAATAAAATAAATAAAATTATAACTTTCTGAATTATGGTACACAAAGATTATTTTGATTTTTTTTACTTTTATCGCTGGTCAAGCCTATCCCCCCCCCCCCCCCCACTGCAATTCTACCACCACCACGCGTTTTCCGCCAGTGCTTCATTCATGTGGCGGGTTGGGATGTGACCACATCTTTCCCCCTGCCATATGTCTCACCTCCCACATGAATAAGACTTATGTCGAAATATTATTTGTTTGTTTTTGTGTTTTTACGTGTTCGACTCGCCCTCCTGCCTTCATCTGTGGTAAGTGACAGGTATCTGTTTATTTTCCCTATCCTATCTTATTTTCAGTGTCTCACGGAAGTTTCTTTGTTTCCATTATCCTATATTGATAATGGAAACAAAGAAACAAAGAAACTGCTGCAATGCACTGAAAATAAGATAGGATAGGGAAAAATAAACAGATAACCGTCACTTACCACAGATAAGGCAGGAGGGCGAGATGGACACGTAAAAACACAAAAACATGTACAAATTGCACAATATTTCGACGTGAGTCTTAACCCTTTGACTGCTGTAAACGCGTTAACGCGCGTGGCTACTACTGCACCCAGGGCTCTAGACGTGTTTACGCGCAGCCTTGTTCCTTCCATCAGGTGCTCTGGACGTGTATACATGCGCAGCCTTGCCACCTTGTCTGTGCTCTGGACACGTTATGTTGTCCAGCCGCTCGGGTCCCTGTGTGCTCTGCACGTGTTAATGCGCTAGCCACATAGCGGTCACGTCAGGTAGCTGTATTTCCACCCCGGCTGGTTAATTGCTTTCCAACATTCAGCCCGTGAACATTTGCCGCTGTGATCTTATATGTGTTGCTATTATCATTTTAATTTTCACTGATAAAATTGCTCACCTTCGTGTATGTACAAAGGAATATATGATGCAGATTCTTACTAGAAGCGACTGTTAGAATGATCTCTTTGATATGGATGATAGTGATGACCTTCGATAGGATCTCGAAGTAATAGTTCTAAGCCGTGTACATCCGGTAGCAGAAAAGAACCATCTGTCACCACAAGAGGTGAAAATTCTTCAGAAAATGAAGCTTCAGATAGCGAGAGCTACATATGTAGAAAAAGAGGATTGATGGTTTGAGTGGAAGAAAAATGATTCTCATGATTTTGTGCATGCCTTTGACAATTCAGCTGCAGGACACAAATATGGATTAGATCAAAATTCCATCATTCTGTCATTTTGCTGATATTTTTAACAGATCTTATGCAATCTTTTGCTGAAGAAACGAATAGATTTTATTTGTATACAAAGTCAAATACACCAGAATCAGTTCACTAGATTTTCAAGGTGAAAGGATTTATCAGGAAACATTTTCGAAATATTATTCATATTGAAAATTAAAAAATTAACACGCCAATGCGCAGGATGCTCGAAACAGAAAGTGCGTCCAGAAATCAGGTATAAATACAGAACTTGCAATGTACAGTACCATTGTGCGTTGTGCCATGTTTCGTGGTTTATCACACGAAAAAGAATTATTAACCATGGGTAACTGCACTGTAATAATTGCATTACATTTATACGCCTCTAAAACTAAGTGAAATAAAAATAAAGAAATAACATATTTTTAACTTCGTCAGCCCAAAGCCCGAATCCATGAGAAGGATGCAAAATAAACACAGAGTTTGTGAAAGGTATTCGAACATTTAACTTCAAAGTTTTCTCCTGATGAATTACTGTGCTAACTAACAAAAAAACCAAACACATATTAGCTGCTGTAATATCTGTTTAGCATATGAAGTACCTGTCTGTTTGTCTATGCAGACATTCACTTTTAGAGGAATATTAAATCGAAAAACTTTAGATGTCAGGGTAACTACATTTAATTTGTATCTGGGGTTTCAAAATGCAGAGCGAAAGTTGAAAGCCGTTACACACAAAGCTCCAGAAATATTCAACACACAACACGTGTGCCGAACTCAGCAACGCAGGTATCAGCCGCTTGCGGCCTCTCAGCACAGGTAAACAGCTTAGGCGACAACAAAGGAGCACCCAGCGGGGGCTCTGTCGGGCGATCCGTAGCAGTTATTGGGTTAATCATGTGAGACATGAGACATATGGCTGGGGGAAAGATGTGGTAACATCCCAAACTGCTACACGAATGATGCATAGGCTGAAAATGCGCGGTAAAATTGCCGGGAGGGGGGGGATAAGCTTGACTAGCGATAAAAGTGAAACAAAATAATCTTTGTGTAGCATAATTCAAAAAGCTATAATTTTATTTATATTGGTTATAGATGAAAATAAAGGAATATATATATAAAGGGTAATTCAAAATGATTGTTGGGGTTTCATGAATTTTTTACCGGCTGTGTACTAAACATACAAGTATTATCTATGAATAGACAAACTCTCAAAGTTTTGCTTTGTAGCAGCTGCTAATCTTGTAGTTACGTTTTGTTCTGCCAGATGTCAGTGTTTTCAATATGGCAGCTAACGCTATAGAGAAGGCTTTTTGCACTCTACATTTTCACGTGTGTCAGTCAGTTACCGTTATCCAATGGCACTTTCTAAAAAAAATGTATGAAGGATGCACCTTCAGACAATTCCATTTGGAGGTGGTATGCACAGTTTGTGGGGAAGGGCTGCTTATGCAAAGGGAAAAGCCCATACGGCCTGTTATTCTTCAATGAACAGACAGTAACAGGACTAACTTACCTCGATATGGTCTCTGAGTGGTTGCTGCCTCAGCTGAAAGAGGTGGATGATTTCATATTCCAAGAAGATGGTGCTCCACCCCATTTCCATTGGTAGGTCAGAACATTTCTCAATGAAGAATTGCCACAGCGATGGATACGACGCGGAGCCTAAGTGAGCAAATGCTCATGGCTTGGCCACCTCGTTCACCAGATTTAACCCCATGTGAGTTTTTTCTGTGGGGTTATTTCAAGGATCAAGTTTATCTTCCTCCTCTACCTGTGACTTTCCCGCAACTGAGAGAACGGATCAGGGCCGCCTATCTAACCTTTTCTGATGACATGCTGCGTCGTGTGTTGGATGAAATGGACTATCACATAGGTGTGTGCAGAGTGATGCAGTGCACACATATCGAACATTTGTATTGGATGTAAAAAAAAACTTGATGGGTTTCTTTACACATCAAAATAAGATTCAAATTCGTATCTCAATTGTGCTAATTGTAGGAATTTTTTGAAACCCCGACAATAATTTTGAATCACCCTGCATATGTATATATATATATATGTAACAGGCAGTGCAATGGAGGTAGGTTAGTTGATAAATAAGGTAAGTGGTAACACACATAGCATGTCCAATAATAGGGAAAGATTCGCCTGTGACAGGATTAGCATAAGTAGTGGTGGCAGGGTGCATGCTGCAAGTTTTGCAGTGGGGTCTGTTACAAGTGAAAGATCCCTATGGAGGTCTAGGATTGTCGGCAGGAAAATACTTGCGGATATGGGTACCCGCATGGCCCCGTCCTATGCCAACCTCTTCCAGGGCTGTCTGAAAATTTTTTTCTGAAGAAATGCCCCCTCAGTCCCCTCGTGTGGATATATAGATGATATATTTATGATCTGGACACACGGGGAGGACCACCTCCTACATTTTCTCAACTCATTCAATAGCTATCACTCCATCAATTTCACATGGTCATATTCCCACACCTGTATCACCCTACGATAGGGGACCCTCCATACCTCACTACACATCAAACCAACCAGTTTACAACAATACCTACACTTTGACATATGTCTCTCATTCCACATCAAACGTTCCCTCTCATACAGCCTTGCAATACGTGGCAGACACATCTTTTCTGATCATGATTCAACCTCCAGTTACTCCCAAAAACTATCCCAAGCCCGTTTCCCACTGATACCCCCATGATCTCGTGGAAAAACAAATTTCCCGTGCCAACACTCCCTGGCTGGGAATCTGTCAATCAGATACTCCACCGTGGGTATGATTTCCTACGGTCCTTCCCTGAAATGAGTCTCCTTCTTCCCAAATTCCTACCCACTGCTCCCTGCACTTGCTTCAGCAGACCAACCAATCTGTATAACATCTTGGTCCACAAGTATTTACCTGCAGAACTCCGCAGATGGGAACTATCCTACCAACATATCCTTGTCACCAGACACACCCCTGGCCTAAACACCCCACCCCCTCCCCTTTCTGGCAATTCTACCACCACCGTGCTTTTTTCCGCCTAAGCTTCATTAATGTTCCGGGTTGGGATGTGACCACATCTTTTCCCCAGCCATATATCTCACCTCTCACATGATTAAGACTCGTGTCGAAATATTGTGCAATATGTTTATGTTTTTGTGTTTTTACATGTTTGTCTCGCCCTCCTGCCTTCATTTGTGGTAAGTGACGGGTATCTATTTATTTTTCCCTATCCTATCTTATTTTTATATTGATACTTTGTTTACTGTAATAACTTTTGTGTCCTACCTCTTCAGCCAGCAAGTAAGTTTTGACCTACTGCAGTAGTTTTAACATTATTCACCCTTACTCTATGTCTTATCCTGTATTTGCCTAGAAGTACACAATCAAATTGTTCTCTCTTTATATTTCAACTGAAAGTATGGTTGTTCGTATATTACTGCATCACAGTCTCATCAAATCTTTTACTTATTTTCTCTAATGGTCTCACATATTTGCTAACTTCATTCCCATATTTTTCCATAATTCTCAAAACATCTCATCCAATCAGTTTCATAACATAGCCTTTTGACTTTGTAGGCACACCACCCAAAATGTAACTATTAGTTTGTTACTAAGGCTTATTAACTAGATTTTACTGTTAACTAACAGTTGTTAAATAATCAATGTTAATTTTAAAAATGATTATGGGATAAAATTTCTGTTGTTAATCATTCATTCGAGTTGAAAAAGATACGCAATATTTATTCATGAAAAAAGGAAAGAGAAAGAACTAAATTACAATTTCCTATGTAAAATTTGGTTCCAGTATGGAGTACTTAAAACACAATCCCTTCCAATCATAATATTTTCAGTGAATGCATCAGTATATATCCTCTTGCTGCTTCTTCCAATTTTGTAAATTTTCCCTATTTCACTACTGTTGTCCTTTTGAGATTTTTTTACCCTTTCCCACTCAACATCTACAACCTCCACAGCTTCCTATTTCAGTATATAAAATCCTTGCTTTCCTTTCCTTCTCTATATATACACTCACAATGACCAAATATTCACTGAACTTCTTTATTTCCATTATAGCTGTATAATGTTCACCTATTTCATACTCAACTCATAATTGGATCCAAGTATTTTTTTTCATGCTTTTTTAAGTTTAAATCCAACAAGTTATTCCCTCTTGAATATCATTCTACTGCTCATGCAGATTTTTGCAACTATCACTTCTCTGCAATGTACTATAAAACTAACACTTCAGCACTACTCCACATTTCCTTATTTATGCTTATTTTTGTCTTTACCCTGCAGCTTATTCACAATTTGCACCATTCTCATTTTAGTTAAACCAATGCTATAATAACTCATACTCATCGTCATTGGAACATTTATGTTAGCACTGAACATTTTAAACCCCTTAGGTCTTATTCTATCCTAGATAACCTGGCCTCAACCACCAATAAAATTCCTTTCTTTGACGCATAACTTTGTATTATCATTATCGTCATTTAACTAACTACATGTTTTTTTTTTTTTCGTTTTTTTTTTCTTTCAAAATTTATGTATCTATATTTATTTCCCCAATTTTTGTTTTCATCTTTCCTTTCAGTATATTACTACTTCTACCACCGTCTGCAACATACATATTTATATATAACATCTTAGTCCCACTGTCATATTGATAATCCATTCCGTCATGTAGGATGCTTCGGCGTGTGCACACCTCCCAAACCACATGACTCATTCTGTTTAACATGAAGAAGGTTTAAGACCGAAATATTGTGTATTTTTGTGTTCGTGATATATGTGCTTCTCCTGTCACTGCCTTCAACTTTTGTGAGTGATGAGTCATTTTCAATTTCCTTGTAATTTAGGTCTTATTCTGTTAGCCGTGTACTTACCATTACATTGTTTTGAACATCTTAGCTTCCCTTAATCTATTTCGAAACTACACATTAAATAGTAATTGGCAAACATGAAATTATACCAACACGTAAATTTTGGCTAACTCCCGCCACGAATTATTTAATGTTTACAAATACTAATTTTACGATTTTTAAACTTGAACAAGTATAAATGTATAATACATTTTTAGTCTTCCGAACAGCCAATTCATTTTGTTTTAACTCCTTTATAGTTAACAATTATACAATTTTTACTTAGTAAAACGTACTTTGTGTTCCATTCATGGAACACGATGATTTTTTTCCTGATTACTTACTTTGAAATCATAATTACTGAATATTTTTAACACAATGCTATCAAGCTTGAAAACACATGGTCTGAAAAAACAACTACAATCCCCTGCATTATTCTTTTTAAAAGTTTTTATGTAATATAATCGTGAAATTTTGCTCATATGATTTTTGGCTTAAAACACATTCTACAGGTATATTATTTTCAATTGTACATTTATTGCTATGTGCTGCGTGACTGGTAAACTCACCAATTTCCTGTTACGGACACTGGAATCTGCTCCCACAGTCGAGAATCATGATGCACTGGAACAAGCTGAGCCCTGATGTTTACGTCGCGAGGTAACCGGACACTGCCTGGTCAGCAAATGTACTTGCATGCTATGGTTTCTGTCTTCTTGAATTTTCTGTCATCTCAGTCGAACCAATTTTTTACCGTTTCTCCAAGTCATTCCAGTTTTTACTGTTGACCACTTATTACCTCACCAGCTCTCCGCCATACCAATTCCCTACGTTCCTACTTCTTGCCATCCACTTTTCAGGCCACAATGGATGGAGTCTTGGGTTCATATCCAACTTCTGACACCAATTGTAAGTTGCCAAATGGTTTGACTGCTAATTTGCTATGTTTGGGGGCCTTTAGTTGACTGACCTGAAGCATTTCTAACTGTTGTGTCCATTTTCTCTCTTCTGCGATTATCAAATTTAACCTATCATCTTGATGCTTCTTCATTCTTCTTGTCTTGAAGTCTAGCTAAAGTTAATATTAAGTCAGGCTGACACCATCTGAATTTCCGGTATGGAGCCATTGATTATGGCGATTAATAATTTTCAAGATAATAGCAGATGCGAGTGGAGAGGGCAACTAATTTTAGCAATTGAAGGGACACGTCTTACCTGTAAAACCTTGTTTAATAGATGACTAACAGTTGCCTAGTACAGGCAATATGTGATTGCTACAAGTACGATTTCCGAACTAGCAATGATTCTGGCTAAGTTAACATTTTGCAAAGTTGGATAAAATCTATCAGTCTCTGGCTGGTAAAGACGTACTGGCAGGCAAAGCTAACTGATGGGAGCAGCTAAAGATGTTTTTTAACCCTAGATTGTTGCTATACTGTGAGCAAGTCTTCATCGTGAAGCTCTGAGTAAGATTGTTTTGACGTCAGTTATCAGCATTTAGTACTAAGCATATCAGCACTTTGATGAACCAACAACCTCTGCCGACACTGCAGAATGTGCCTACAACGTTGTCCCGATGTATAGCTTAATGTCTTCTGGTCTGAATATTCACCCAAACTTTCAATACTTTCATTAATAATATTAAAGTCAATTCCAACATTGACAGATTCATATTTATGTTTTTTTTCTTGGCACTGCCTTCTCCTATAATGTTACGTGATTTTTTACACTTTTCTTCCTTATTTTTATTGATGGATATATTTGTGTTTTTACTGCAATGAAACAAAAGAAACTGGCTGGCAAATCAAAATTTAAATTTAAATTAGGTATGAGAATAAACCGTTTCTTACCTCTAATACATACACCAGCACTTTTATTTTCCTATCCAGATTCTATTAATATTTTTTAATATCTATATATACCAAAAAAAAGTTGGGTAGGGGAAGAACCATTGCATACTATAGGTGATGACAGAATGGATCTATGAATTCAAATCAGAATGTCTGTCGCATATAAATGAAATGTGACGGCGATCTTTATAATTAAATAAATATATATATTTTGTAGACTGTAGTTTTTTTTTGTTATGTACTTTTACAGTTTATTGATCTCATTTCTTTGTTTATCAATTCTCTGAACACCAATAACGATCACGCCTGTCCATATATTCCGAAGATTGTCAGGTTCGCCTTTCTACTCAAGATCTCTCTCAAATCAACTACAAGCTGCTGCCAAATCAATCTTTTTCTTCGTCGTCTTCTCTACTCAACAATTCTCACCTCACTTCTTTTTTTTCTCAGAGAGCCTATCCTTTAAAAGCCTCTCTGGGCAAACAATATTTATCTTTGTATTCTTTTCTTTTATAAATGTATCATTTTTACTTTTAATTTACTACTATGTCACAACCCCTCCCAAAATGTTCCTCATTTTTTTGTTGCTTATAAATGAACAAGAAAATGGGGAAAATTTTCTCAATGGCAACGTCGTTATTGGTATTGAGATTTTAAAATTTTTGTACAAAATATTAACAAGCTTCTTTGCTTACTCTAAATGAACATCAATCTTACATTTAAAAAAAAAATCATAACAAATGAACAATAACAAAAACAAAGTCCTGTCATGTGTCGTCACACTTCTCATAGAATTTATATAATAATGACACAAAGCTTAGGCTACTTTTCAAAAGCTAGACCATTATTGCCATAGGTGCACGCGTTTTCCCGATGCACAGTGATGTGATGTCGAAAAGAAAAGGCGGCACTCATTGTCCACAATAGCTCAAAGTCTGTGAACATACACAAGTAACACAAAACAAAAAATTAGTGTAGCTAAACTGTCTACCTTGAAGGTAGTGTGTACATGCAATAAAATATTCATAGTTATTTTCTCCATTGTTGTTGTTACATTCATATCGGCTAATTATATAAGTGAGATCAACATTCTCATTGCCTTTAACCAGTTTATAACAGTAAAACTACTTGTCTAGATGATCAAATATAGGACTGTTTGTAATTTTTTTTTTTTTTTTTAACTCTGTAAAGATTTGAATGGTTTCAAGGTAATGACATTGTATCGTCCCTTGAAAAGCTTGGTTTGAGGGTGTATCAGTATGTAAGAGTTCTCATTATGGACCGCAGATACCTCATATGGGCCTTCATACAATGGTTGAAACTTTTTTGTTTCATTGTCTATAATGGAAGACTTGAAATGTGTTTGTATCAGAACTAAATCCCCGACAGTGTAGCTGGTTGGTTTAATGGAAGTATCATGTCTACACTTACGAGCCATTGCTTTCTTGGTCAGCTCCGTAAGTGCTATTGCAATTTTCTCCTTATAATTGACATTAGCTGTTGGGTATTTAATGTACTCTTTAACAATGCGTGGTGGTTCCCTGGAAAACATCAACTCAAATGGAGTAACTGAGGTGGAGTCATGTGGGATTGTATTAATGACATCCTCGATGTTTCGAAGTTCCAGGGCCCACCGTTTATGATTCTGCTGGCAGTATGTGCGGAACCACCTTCCCAATTCGCGCATTACACGTTCTGCCGGGTTACCCTGAGGATAATAATAAGAGCTTTTCACAGCTTGAATTCCTAGTTCATTTAAACATTGCAACCACACTTTTCCTGAGAATGAGGTCCATTATCCGAAAGTATCTTCCTCGGTTTCCCAATATGTGGGATGTAATCATTAATGATTTTACAACAGATAATCCTTGCTGTAGCCCTCTTTACTGGGTATAGCTGAATATATTTAGAAAAAACGTCTAATAGTACACATATATGTCGAACTCCTCCCCTTGATACAGGCAAAGGTCCAAATATATCAATTGCCAACAATTCCCGTGGTTTACAAGGTAATATATGATGCATTTCTCCTGCCCGTCTCGCATTATCTGCCTTATTAATCTGGCAGGTTTGACAGGTAGCTATTAAATCACGCACTTGTTTATACATGTTTGGAAAATAGAACTGTTCTCTTAATAACTTGTAACACTTTTGTATTCCAAAATGGCCATAACTGTAATGATGTTGTAAGATTATATTTCTCACATGTTGTCTGGTAACCATAATTGCCATTCATCATTATGTTCACTTGATCGACGAAAACAATATGCCTGCTTCCAAGCAGTAAAATTTATGTAACTGTGGAGCACAATCCTTTGCTCTCAGTTTATTAATGACCATTCTAATGGTCTCATCTTTATGTTGTTCATGTTTCATATATTTGAAACACTGGCGTACTTCCCTTTTCATACAGTACCCCTTTTAGGTAACATATCTAGGTCCTTTTGTGTTCATATTAGTCAGTTCCTCCCCCTCTAAACCTACAGGTAGTCGTGATAATGTATCTGCAACAAGATTTTGTTCACCAGGGAATATCTAATCTCATACTGAAATTCCTGTAGTAGTAGTGTCCACCGGGTGAGACGACCATGGAAAAGTTTACATTTGTTCAGGAATGCCAGAGCCTTGTGGTCAGTGTAAATAATTATTTTCCTTCCTAAGAGTAGGTACCTAAACTTTTGAAAACACCCATACAACAGCAAGTGCTTCTTTTTCAGTGATCCATAGTTGCGTCAGGCCTGCTTCAAGATTCTGCTAGCAAACGCTAGGGGCCTCCTTTCAATCTTGCCGTTTTCACCAATTTCCTGGAAAATTTCTGCTCCTAATCCATAATCCGAAGAATCTGTTGATATACAGATGGGAAGATTCCAATTGGGAGAATAAAGAGTAACATGTTTCAATAGTGCCTCTTTAGTCTTTTGGAAATCCCTTTCACATTCAGTAGTCCAGTTCCACACTGTATTTTGTTTCCTGAGGGCCTCCAAGTTGGGGCTGTTAAGGATCTGGCCTTTTACAAATTTACGATAATAACCGCATAGGCCCAAGAAACTTTTGAGTTGTGTCTTATCTTGTGGCCTAGGAAATTTTTTTATTGCTTCAAGTTTATCCAGAGCAGGTGTAATCCCATTGGGTGTTATTATGTGCCCTAAAAATTCAATCTGAGAAGTGAGGAACACGCATTTCTTTAATTTTATTGTCATGCCCCCATTTCGCAATGCAGTTAGTACAGCTCTCATTGTCCCCCAGTGTTCCTCCAAGGTCTCACTTGCTATGAGGATGTCATCAACATAAATGTAGATCTTTTGTAGAAGGTCTTTTCCTAAGACTGTGTCTAATGCCCTTATAAAATTGCCACCGCGTTATTCAGACCAAATGGGAGAACACGAAAGTGGTAGCTCCTTCCTTGATAGAGAAATGCGGTATACTTCCGTGATGGTTCTGCAATCTTAACTTGCCAATAGGAACAAGTAAGGTCAAAAGATGTAAGATACCTTTTCCCATGAAAGTTATGTAAAATTTCATCGATAGGTAGTGGTGGTCTCGTTCTGTCTGTAGGAATCTGTTTAGAGTGCGAGCATCTAAGACCAACCGTACTGATTGGTCAGCTTTCGTCACTACTACCAAAGGATTATTAAAAGGACTGGTGGATCTTTCAATGATGCCCCACTTCAACATTCTCTGTATTTCTTCCTCAACTAGCAATCTCTTAGAGATGGGAATAACATATGGTTTTATAAAAAATGGCTGTGTACAAGTTACATTGAAGCTACACTCATAATTCTTTACTAATCCTGGTTTGTCAGAAAAAACATCATCAAACTCCTCTATTAAATTTAAAAGTTGTCCCTTAAGCTCACTTGGTACATTTTGAAGAATACTCTGACGCTGATCCTCTTGTATGTTGGATTTGATCCTGGCCACCCATAATTTTACCAATTTTTGATAAAATTTAGGTTCTTTGGTTCCCTGAAGTACACAATTATTATACAGTACTTTGACTGACCGGCTGTGGTCCGTTCGCCACGTTTGAGTTAAGGAAATAGATATTCTCTGATTTTCAATTAAAAGAATAATAATATTTTGTTCCCAATTCATAATAGCCTTAAAGGTATGAAGCCAATCTACTCCAAAAATACACTGCGGTTGTAAACCCGGTATTACAAACACTGGCATTTCAAAGTTTAGTCCATTTATGGTACCTTCTAATAAGGCCTGTATGCGAATAAGTTTACTCTTTTTTCCTGTAGCTGTAATGGCAGTCATGCCATTAACAGGGTAAGTTAGCATTTGGTGAATCTCATTTAGCTTCTTATAAAGGCATTCTGAAATACAAGAAATCTCTGCCCCAGAATCGAGAAGTGTATCTATATTTTCTGTATATACAGTAATTTGAATGACAGGGGTTCGGACTAACCGTTCTGGAATATTAGTGTCTTCAGTCATCAGGTCTTCTCTTGGATTATTATAAAAAAATTGGTTCAAGTGTTTGGAGTAAGTATGGTCCTTTTTGAATAGATGCCTTCGTACGGACCTCAACGTCGGCAGATATTAATTTTTTGATGCAGTTTGATCCTGTCCTGTTGAACAGATAATTTCTTCATGTTGAGTGTAGGTTGGGTCTGTTGACTGCCTTGAGTGATTACTGCTGCCTGTTTGAAGACCCCTAACATGGTGTCTACCCTTTCTGGCTTCCCATTGTATCTGTGTTTATTTTCCTCCCAATTATTTTGAATCTGCTTTTGTCGCTCATAGTATTGACTATTGTCCTGTTGTTCTTGGAATTATTCGGGTAGTAGGTCCTTGTTGGTAGTTTGTACCATTGGAAAAATTGCCTGGACGTGTATGATAATTATTATTATGTGACCTGTTCTGGAATGGGGAACCAGTATTCCTTCCTGAGTAAAAACCTCCACTATTAGCCGGGTTCTTGTGTGAATAAAAGTCATAGATTCCTCTGGTAGTACTCTGCATATCAAGATCTACTAATCGTTTTTCTGCTTCATCTATTGTTGTAATGTTCAAGAGGGCAAACGACTCCTGAACATTTGGGCGGCATCCTACTAATGATATCCCGTACTATTTCGTCTTCAGGAATAGGAATGGTCAAGTAACAAGTTTTGGCTACCTCTTTTGAGAAGAAATCTGCAAGTCCCAGATTCCCATTCTTATTGTATAAGTGCCCAGTACATAGCTGGCGTTTGGTGATGTATTGTATTTTTGCAGACCAATATTGTTCTAAAAAGGCTTCCCTGAATTGTGCATAAGTTGTGCACTTAGTAATGTGACGTTGCCCCCAGTCACGAGCCCTGCCATGAAGATGTTGAAAAATACAAGCAATCTTCTCTTTGTCTGTGTATCTTTGGAAAATTTTATAAGTTTCCAAACTATGTAAAAAAGCAACTGGGTGTATTTGTCCATTATTGCTAAAATTCTGTACATCAAATTTTACCGGCGTTGATATAGCCAGATCACCTAGTTCAGGATATTTAATGGCACTGATTCCCTCTTTAACCAAAGAATCTACTTTTTGTTTGCAAATAGTAATGTCTCTTTGGGCCTCCTGTATATCTGCCCCCATGGTTTGTAGCTGATGGGAGACTTGAACATTATGTGAATGTAAAGTCTGTACATTTTGTTCCAGTCCAGAAAATTGTTATATTTTGATTATTGTTACGTCCTTTGTAACTGTTCCTACCGTATTATTCATATTTTCTGTGGTTTTATCTAACTCATTTATTTGTTTTTGAACTTCCTCAAAATGAATGTTAACGTTTTGACAGTGTGAGTCAACTTTATGAGTGACGTTTGCTTCAAAATGAGCCATTTGTTTTGGATTACTTGAGTACTGTGTTACATTCTTTTTCATATGTTGTAGTTTGCATCCAAAGCAGACATTTTATGGTCTAAATGTGATGTTACATCTGCACAAGCTTGTACTTGTGAAGCTAGGTAGGAAAGCTTTGTACCCAACTCAGCCTTGATATCTGTTGAGAAAGTGTCAAATTGTGACTCAAATTTAGTGTTAAAGCTTCAAATTGAGAATCAAGAGCCTGAAATTGAGAATCAAGAGCCTGAAATTTAGAATCAAGAGCCTTAGATTGTGAATCAAGAGCCTTAGATTGTGAACACATCATACTCATCCAGGAGGCGTAATTGAGTATTTATCTCTGCTGAATGGCTAGTTGGTTGAGTACTACAAATGGTGCCTGACTGCTTGTGGGGGACAGTCTGTGTATAACTCATTTGGGCTAAACCCTAAAAACTCATTCTCAGAAGATGCTCCAGAATGCACAATGTTTTCCGGCAAAGAAATACTGTCTGTTTGGTCTATTGGTCCCAGAAATTGTGTACCTATTGGATCAATAACGGGTACATTGCTGCAAGGCAGCAAAGGTGGTTCTGCCTCCAATGTGGTAGGCAAATGTGGAGCCTCAACATGTGACAATGTATTCTGTGGAAAATTCACTTCGTCCATGATCGGTCAGTCTTAGAGCCAAAATTATCGAAACAAGATCAATATCTAGTTTGCTTGTAGCAAACACAACAGAAATCCACAATATTGTAATTTCACAATTAAGAAAAAGGAAAAAAATAACTAGTCCTAAAACTAAATTTATCACTGTAGAGTTAAAACTTTTTTTTTCACAGTATTAGTGTTTTCATAAAATACAATATTCGCTTGCGCCAAACAATAAGCTGCGGCGCTTAGCGACGAAAAACGCTTTGAGCAAACTAGGGAGAGAGTAAACAATATTTCCGATCGTATAAACAAGTTTTACACACAGGAATAATATTGCTTAGTAAGTTAATTATGAAGTACACAAAAGAGATATTAACACAAAGAAGAATGGTTCTTAATCACGTATTTATAAGAAATATTTTGTAAGCGCATCTAATAGTTTTTTGTCTGCCGAAATTTATGTTCCGCCAAACTTATGTTTGGTATTTTTGAGTACACTCATATGACGAAATCGGCGTAATCAATAAAATTGGAAAGATATTCACCAGTTTTCAGTGTGAGAAAACGTCAAAAAGATTTAAGAAGAGATCACACGCGATAAACACAACCTCTCAATTTTCACGTTAGTGAATTTATGGTAACATGTCAAAATTAAAATGTACACTTAGCTTTGATGTTTCTCGCGTTGTTCTGCGTCGCAGTATATTTACTCCGCTGGTTCCAATGTCATGACAGGAATCCAATGCGATGTTGTATTCAGCTGCTGCTGGTCAGCTGACTGTAGGCTGGTTTTGCAAATTCGCGCTAGATGACGCACAGGAGATTTGTTGATCTTCTTTTTCAGGGTTACCAACGTAGTGATATTCAATCTTGACGTAGAAAGTAATCGCTGTGCGGTTACGGTCCTGTCACTGTCGCCATGTCGCATATAAATTAAATGACGTATGCAAGAGATCTTTATAATTAAATAAATAATATTTTGTAGACTGTAGTTTTTTGTTATGTACTTTTACAGTTTATTGATCTCATTTCTTTGTTTATCAATTCTCTGAACACCAATAACGATCACGCCTGTCCATATATTCCGAAGATTGTCAGGTTCGCCTTTCTACTCAAGATCTCTCTCAAATCAACTACAAGCTGCTGCCAAATCAATCTTTTTCTTCGTCGTCTTCTCTACTCAACAATTCTCACCTCACTTCTTTTTTTTCTCAGAGAGCCTATCCTTTAAAAGCCTCTCTGGGCAAACAATATTTATCTTTGTATTCTTTTCTTTTATAAATGTATCATTTTTACTTTTAATTTACTACTATGTCACATGTCTTTGCCCTTGTTTTTACTAGCAGAAATAAGGTACACTGTTTGCGATTAATCTTGGCTACTACCATCAGGTTCTGTCACCCTTATTTCCCACAGTCTCACAATGATGCCATCCCAGTAAACAGTAACGCAATGCTAGCTCCACCTCTTGGCAATCTCATTGGCGGATATTTTATTCAGAGCCTTCTGTATTTCAGATTATTCAATGTATCATTCAAAACAGGGAGACTGGCTAACAGTGAGGCATTAAGCTCCTCCTACTGATGATTCTTATTGGAGGGGTAGTTCAGCAACTTTCCCATACAGTAGTACTTATCCTAAATTCAGATCTTGAAACCTATCGTAATAGTTGTAATTAATGGGATTGCATTAAGCCAAGTACTTCAATTTTACCCAACTGATTAGTGTAAAACTGTAACGAAAATGGTTTATATACTAGTTTTACAAACTCCTTACTATAATATTGCAGTCATAATCTTGCTTATGGACAAAGCAGTTAATAACCATGTTTGAGGAGACAGATTTTTTTAGTACTACAAACCTACACAAAGAGTCATAATGAGATTATTTCGGGAAAGTGTGTCTGCAGGGCAGATGTAATGAAAGTGTCTTCTTGGGCAGCATTGTTTACACAGTGATGAGTAGCACAGCAGTGTGAGTAGCATGGTACTATGGTTAATGATCTGGGATTGTGAACATTCTGTTCTTATCTCAAATCTGAGAATAAATTTATTTTTATTTCCTTTTTAAACGTTCCTAACCTACACATTGCTAAAGTGTGTGACTAATTGTACCAGGGAATAACATATTTGAGGAGAGTTCTTAAATTACCATTTATGTCTTTTTCTACAATTCTGTTATTAGTTTCTGTACACACTTACTTTATGTTTTTTATAGCATTGCGATTTTATACCAATGGGGATTAAATGCTAATTATTTAAATGATAAAAACTCATAACTGACAGTATCCAATATTTCTTAATGAATATTCCACATAAATATGAATTCTTTCACAGCGGCAGTACTGAGAATAACCTATTTGGGTTTCTAGCAACATCGAAATCAAATTGTCTGTTCTTATTCAAACTGCACACATGTTTTGAAAATAATTATTTGACAGTAGAACTAACTGTCAGAAACAAATAATTTATTGTTGCAATTATTTCTCTTATTTTGAACCATTCTGTAGGTGTACTATAATAATTATGCACTGTCATCAAGGAAAACAAAAACAATATGTAAAAAACATTAGAGGAAATTGGATAGATCTAAATATTAGTGCTGTAACAAATTGAATGACCATTGTCACTCAAGAATTTACAACAAGATAGCTATCATAGGACAAACATAAATTCTTATATAACTGGGATACTGTTAGTAAAGAATGTTCATTGAAAATTGGGGTTAGAAGCAAAGAGTTCTTTAATTACAGTTTTTGCCTTTTTCTAAATTTCTGTTAGTAGTTTCTGTATACAATTACTTAATATGCTTTATCCCATTGCAATTTGATACTGAAATGGAATAAATGCTAATTACTTGATTAACCATGAAATGTTCTGCTTTATTCTTTACTTGGAATTACTTCAGTATAATAGCATAAACAAATATTAGTATTTGGCGAAGAAGGACGTCGCCACTCACATGTTTTTTGTTTAGTCTCACTAGGAGAGGTCTTTGGTGTGGAAATCATGATCATAGAATCAACAAGTATGCTAAACAGCACATCACCTCTGGTTTCTCACCCTAAAGCAGTTTTGCCTGGTGGGCCTCCGTTTAAGAGTAATCAAGGGTTAAAAAGTGACCAGCGAATATTTTTTTTTTTTTTAATTAACACGCTTTGTATTATCTTGATCAATATGTATGAAAGTTACGGAATATTCTAATTCAATTTACACCCACTTCAAGATGTCCAAGTTGTTTAATATTTTGTACACATATTAAGAACCTCTAACAATACAATAATTTCATAGCAACGTCCTGCCATTTTCATTACTTTGACAATAACAATAGAAAAGTAACCAAATGTTTAAATTAATTTTTACCCACTTCCAGATGTCTGAATTGTTTTAAATTTTGCACATGTATTAGGAACAATACAATAATTTCTTAGCAATGTCCTGCTTTGCTTCATTACTTTTACAATAACAATAGATAAATGGTTGAATATAATGGAATTTTGCAATTGAATTTTAACCCACTTATGGATGTCTGAATTATTTGACATTTTGTATATGTATTGAAAACCGATGGCAATAATATAATTTCATAGCTATGTCCTGATATTCTGATTACTTTGACAGTAATAATAGAAAATTGTTCAATGCAATTGAATCTTAAATTTCAATGATCACCAACTTCCTGACGTATAAATTGTTTGAAATTTAGCAAATCTATTAAGAACCGGAGACAATACAATAATTTTATAGCAAATTCGGGCTATTATCTTTACTTTGACTATAACAATAGAAAAATGGTTGAGTGTGATGGAATTTTGAAACTGGATTTTAACCAAATTCCAGATGTCTGAATTGTTTCAATTATTGAACATGTGATGGGAACTGACAATAACATAATAATTTCATAAATATGTCCTGATTTTTTCTTTCCCTTGTCATAGAAAAATGGGTGAATGCAATTGAATCCTTCATTTCCATGCACACCCACATTCTTTCATCCAAATTGTTTGAAATTTTACCGACAGATGTCCAAATTGTTTGAAAATTAGAACAAAAATAAAATTATAGTTAAAATTTTTTTTTTGGAGCAAAGTGAATTAAAAAGTTAAAAATAAAATTATATATTTTTTTTAAGATAAAAACTACATTCTTTTGTAACAACGTATACTAAAAAATTAAAAATAATTTTTCAATATAAAAATTTTGTTCAATAGCGCTAATATGTCAGTACAACTTTTTTTTTGAATTAACTTAAAATATGAATAAAGTCACCGATTAAAAAAATAAATTTAATGTAAAAAAAGAAATGTGTGGTGCATTCTACTTATAATGACTAAACCTTTACAAACAGTTAGTGATAAAAAATTTAACACACATCTTGCTGATATCTAACACCCCACACTTTCTTATATTATTTTGTTAATCTATGACTTTATTCTTATTTTAAGCTAATTAAAAACAAAGTTATACTGAATATTGTTATATCCTACTGATGTTGAACAAAATTGCTATATTTAAAAATTATTTTTAACATTTTAGTTCATGTTAGTACAAGATTGTGTCGTTTAATTTAAAAATAAATAAATAAACTATAATTTTCGTATTAGTGATTTTTTTATTGCAATGTTGCATTACAAATTTATTTTGAAAAAGTTCTCCAAATTGTTTAATTTCCTTTGAGAAATATGCAATGACAAAAAATCATAAAAATATTTGAAACAAAAATTGTGCACACCAAGAACATTTTATATAGGATATCCTTTCAGAGCCACATAAATATGTTTACAAGTTAGATACATGTGAGAGTTATAAAGAATTGTTGCTGAAAGCTGTTTTAGATAAGGATTCTGCAACCTTGGAAATGTATAGAAGTCTGATGAACCTTGTGAACACAATTGGTGTGGTTGGGATTTGGAACATTAATTAAACTTTCAATTGTTAATTCAAAACTTATTTTTGTTATTCTAATTTTTGCGATTCTCCTCGACATGGTAAATTGCGTTTGAAGGCGGGATCAATGGCACCTCTTCAGCAGACTTTGTTTCTTCAAACATTTACATAAAAATGTGTTAAACCCCACCATCCGCGGGCATTACTGTGCACAGATTGAGAGTGAAATATGACATGGTGACTTATGAACAGGACTCTCGCAACCCACGAATAAAGTGATTTATTATTTAAACTAATAAGAAAATAGTTAAAATGTTACATCAACAAATTTATGAAGTGACAACAGTGCAACAGAAGATCCAAAACCAAAGAAGATGAAGAGCGGAGATATCTTACTTGGACACGACATCGGAGGCAGACCTGACAGTGATAGCAATGGAATTTGGATTAGCAACAATAAACAACTGATTGGAAGAAAATTTGATGACTCACAGATGGCGCAGAACATCGAAAGGTAGGTGCAGATAAATTTGAACAGTTGAAGGGAGACTCATTTTAGGCCACTTTATTTCAAATTTTCACCATGGTTGAGGAAAACAGTTCTGAAGGTAGGGGGGAAGTTGGTGAAGCAGATAACACAAGCGAGGATTCCTTGTAACTACAGTTAAATCCTGAAGTACTGTCATTAGCAAATAGCAGTCCTTCAGTAGATTTTGAAAGCAGTCCACCAATCTTTTATACGTGCTCTCCCATACTTGCCACAAAGACATCAATGTCTGAAGCATGCAAAGGTTCTAATCTGCTAATGAATATTTTCCCAATGTTGTCAAACCAATCAGCTAATACTCAGGATAAATTTGAAATTCAAGAAACTTGTATCCAACACATAATTGAAATTCAAGCAACTTATATCCAAAATAAATTTGAAATACAGTCAACTGATATCCAAACGAAATTTTAAATATTTTTTTTCCCCGACTGATATCCATAATAATTTTAAAAGAAATAATTTTTAAAAGAAACACACAAAACTATGGTAGATTTTACAAGCTGTAAATAACAGCTTCAATAGTTGTTTAGAAGATTTAGGATTAAAATCAGAAGATTGTACGGTAAGGGAAAATGTGGAGGTTTGTTTGAAAGAAAGTGAATGTTATGAATGGTGAAGTGAACACAGAAGACAAACAAACAGGTTGGGCTCTACCATTTGTAGAATTAAACTTAATGTGAAGTGGTGATGAACCTTTGTGGAAAATAAATAATAGCTTTACTGTAACTAGTAGTGAATGTGTCAAAAGTGGTATTACATTCATAAACAATTTTGACTTGGCAAATTATGATTTGAATATTGAAGGGAAACCTGTGTTGGAAGATCAACTTCAAAGTGATAGCAAGCTCCTTGTTGATGCTTATGTCTTAGAAAGAATTTTGGGAACAGTGATGAAAATTAACGGGATTCACAGTGTATTGTGAAATTAAGTTTGTGTCATGTTTAAAAATTTTGAAAATCATTCCTATCTATTAAAAAGAGTGTTTTTAAGTGGGGCAAAAGCTGTACTTATTACCTTGAGATGATAAATTGTGACAATAAGTGAAATTATAATGTGCCGATACTAAACCTTCAAGACCTATCATATAGTGTTGTTCCAGAATAAAGTTTCCTTGCAACTTAGTTTGATACTGAGTAAGTGAGAAATGGAGTAATAACCTCTGCATGTGACTGTGTTGCGGACTTTAACCCTTTCACGGCTACGGGCATACATGTCTACCCTGCCGCTAGAAAGACCAGACGGCTACGGGCGTACATCTACATCTACATCTACATATATACTCTGCAATTCACAAAATTGTGGGTGGCAGAGGGTGCTCAGCACCAAAGCTAATCTCTTTGTTGTGCATTCCAATCCCTGATGGTACGAGGGAAAAAAGAATTCATATAAAAATCATTGCGGCACCTTATTTCTCTAATCTTATCTATCCTGTCATTCCGGCTCAAATAGGTTGGTGGACGAAGTATTTCACTACACTCGTGAGTGAAAGTGGGAGTACGCATGTTTACCAATAAGTTTAAATGAATCGTGCATCCTCTATCTACCAGAGACTCCCAGCCTAGTCTACTAATCAGCTCTGTGATGCTTTCATAAGGACTGTAGCAAGCGGTCACGTATCGAGCGGCTCTTCTCTGTACTTTCTCTATACTTTTGATCAACCCCTTACGAAACGGATCTCAAATGGCACAACATAGTCCAAATGTGGACGCACAAGAGATTTGTACGCTATCTCCTTTGTTTGTTAATTACAATTTTTCAATATTCGACTTATGAATCGCAGCCTAGAATTAGCTCTACCTACCAACGAATTAATGTGTAAGTCCCATTTCATGTTCCTTTGTACTGTTACTCCCAAATATTTCATAGAATCGACCATATCAATAACTGAATTGTTTAACTCGTATTTCTGAACAACTGGATTCTTTTTGTTAGTTATGCTCATTGTCTTGCATTTTTTACAATTTAGCGTAAGTTGCCACTCAGCGCACCATGCCGAAATAATATCCAGATCACGCTGAATTTCTAAGCAATCGGCCAAATTCCTTACTTCCCTATAAATAACCGCATCATCAGCAAACAATCTAAAAAGGCTTTTCACTTTGTCTCCGAGATCTTTTATAAAAATTAAAAAAAGAAGTGGTCCTATTACACTTCCTTGAGGTACCCCCGATGTAACATCTAGACTAGAAGAACTTTCTCCTTCAACGACGACATACTGCGACCGACCAGTTAGAAAATCCTTTATCCATTCACAAAGCTGATCCGATATACCGTACGCTCGTAGCTTCGCTAAAAGGCGGTTGTGTGGCACAGAGTCAAAGGTTTTCTGAAAATCTAAAAAAATGGCATCAACTTGTGAACCTGCATCAATAACTTTCATTACGTCGTGTGTAAATAGGGCCAGCTGTGTTTCACATGATCTTTTCTTCCGAAATCCGTGTTGATTTGTTGTAAGCAAATTTTTATCGTCTAGAAATTTCATAATGTTCGAACATATAATATGATCCATAACTACTACAAACAGATGTTATAGATATTGGACGATAGTTTCCAGGATCACTTCGATCACCTTTCTTGAAAATCGGAGTTACTTGTGCGATTTTCCAGTCTGAAGGTACTTTTCGCTCTTCTAATGATTTACTGAATATATCAGACAGAAAAGGGCCGATTTCCGCCGCATATTCTGAAAATTTTCTTACTGGAATTCCATGTGGGCCCGGTGCTTTCCCCCACTTCAGGAGCTCTAATTGCTTTATGATATCTGCAGTGTCTATCCGTAATGATTCTATCACCAACTCGACACGGCGTGGGAAAACGGGAACACTATCCTTATTTTCATGAGTAAATGAATTTTTGAATACATTATTTAGTACGTTAGCTTTATCGCGGCTTTCATTAACCTCTGAACTTTCACGAATTAGTGCTGGTATATTGCTATTGGTACAATTGACTTTTCGTACATACGACCAGAATTTCTTTGGGTTTTCTGTGAGACTCTTAGAGAGAGAGTTGGAATGAAAATCGTTGAAGGCCTCACGCATTACATTCTTAATACTTCCTCTTAACTCAGCTAAGGTTTCTAAATCACTGCGACACCCCTTCCTTCTTGAGCGTGCGTGTATCCTCCTTTGTTTTTTGAGTAATCTTTGACTTCGCATGTGTACCACGGTGGATCATCCTCCCCATTTATTATCCGCTTCGGTATATGTATATCCATACCTTCCTTTACTGTTCGTATAAATTGATGCCACATCTCTTCAACGGTGTCATTTTTTGACTTGAAGTTATGGTAATTATTCCTCAGGTAGGTTCTAAAACACTCCTTAGAGGCCTTACTGAATTTGTATACAATCCGCCGTTCTCTCCTTTTTTGCTTGGTCATTAGTCTGATAGTTGCAATTACCGCTTTGTGATCGCTTATACCTGTGGTCGTTGAAATTTTGGTGAATAATTCTGGCCTGTTGGTAACCAGCAGATCTAAAATATTTTCGCTATCATTATGACACCGCGTAGGTTCATTAACTAGCTGCTCGAGATGATTATTTGAGAACAATTCGAGAATTACTTCAGAAGCTGCCTAATCCCTGCTACCTGTAATGTGAACGTAATCATGCCAGTCAATATAAGGCAGATTGAAGTCGCCTCCTAGAATCATAGCATGATCCTGAAAACGGCTAGCTATACTGTTTACATTATTTCTTAACTCATCGGCGATAGCTATGTCGGAATCGGGTGGACGGTAGAAGGCGCCTATGATGAGTTTTGACCCAGCAACTTTGAGTTTAATCCATATGATTTCACAGATCGTATCGACTTCTATTTCATTACATGAGAGAAATTTACTCACAGTTATAAATACCCCACCTCCATGAGAATGTAATCTGTCTTTACGAAAAACATTCATGCTATCTTTAAAAATTTCGGCGGAACTTATTTCTGGTTTTAGCCAACTTTCTGTACCGATAACGATATCCGTATGCCCAGTGGACGGGAAGACCAGACGGCTAACGGCATACATGAACGCCCGGCAGGCGGGAAGTCCTGACGGCTAACGGCATACATATACGCCCGAGCTCGGAAGCAGGTAAACGGCTAATTGCTGTTGACCGCATATCTGATAATACTGAGAACACTGTTATAATCTGGACTTTCTGTAAGAAAACACTTTAGTTTTCACCTCCCCTGGGCCCTTACTGCTTACGAGTCTAACATTCGGCCAGTTCTGTTTTTTCTTCTGGTGAGATGACAGCGTTCGCATCTGTAGCCTTTGCCATGTCGGGACGCAGCAATCGGACAAGGAAATCATGGATATCCTCATGAATAGTAGCGACGAAGATTGTAGTGATACTCCAGAGCTTTCTTCCGACGAAGAGTTGGATACGTCTGGATGTAATGCTGAATCCTCGACATCACGAACAGAAGATTCTTCCTCTGAAGACGGAAAAGGAAATGAAGTAAGTGAAGTTTCGTCGGGAAAAAGAAAGTATGACTGGTCGGAGAATCATCCTGTAACGAAACGATACCGTTTTGTGAACACATTTAGCGGGTTGAAAGTAGAATTCGAAGAGTCAGCAAGTCATTTAGATTTCTTTTCGTACTTCATGTCCATGGAATTTGTTTCTGCCATCTGTACACAGATCAATAATTATTATAAATTTATTACTAAAAAAATGACGACTGCACCCAGTTGATTAACATGCTGGAAGCCTATAGAGCCAGCAGAATTTTATTGCTTCCTGGCGTGTTCTCTTCTTATGCCTAGAAGTAAGAAGTCAGAAGTAAATGAATATTGGTCGAAAGATTCTTTGCTTAAAACACCAATATTTTCTAACATAATGGCCAGGGACTGATACAATTTGATCCTGCGTTTGTTGCACTTCAGTGACAATTCCACCCCATCTCAAGATATCCTTGTGGAAATACGTCTCATTGTACATCACACGAAAAATAAATTCCGTGAAGCTGTAGTACCTATAGGCTTATCACAAAATGAGTTATACTCATATATCGCATGTTTAATTCTGCGTCAGGCTATATGAGACAATTTGGTTTTAAAGATCAATAATTGTATCTTATAGACAACTATACCAAGAAGTGTCCGAGTTTCAGGGTGCCTTTGCTAGGAACTGCTCACTTTAAAACCATGTATCTTGAAATGTGTGTGTCTGATGTTAGTGAACATTTAATAGCTTATATTATATATTAGTAGTGCAAAATGTCAAGGTAAAGAATTTTCCAAATACAAATAAAAAAGGTTCTCATCATATTCCTAAATTACCCTTTTCTCTGTCTCTGTCCAGAATAAACTTACAGCAGTAAACAGGGGTTAACTTTAAAACACTCTTTCTTGGTCATTAGAAACTTCAATCGCTGAGATAGTACAGTGTGACAATGATTTTATTAGGAGTATTACTGAAGAGTACTTGTAAGCGCGCTAAGAACGCGCGATTAGCCCAGAGCGGCCGTAGCCTGCAGCGGTTGTCGGACCACTCAGCTGCCCGCCCGCGCCGGCCAGGCACATGGTGGG
Organism: Vandiemenella viatica; assembly: GCA_031002005.1. Taxonomy (NCBI): domain Eukaryota; kingdom Metazoa; phylum Arthropoda; class Insecta; order Orthoptera; family Morabidae; genus Vandiemenella; species Vandiemenella viatica. Next base: position 7,087,243 of record JARYHS010008075.1, on the reverse strand, counting down.
TCCACTCGCCCAAGCCACCGGGGAGGCAGGAAGCTCAGCACTCGTAGCCGCGAAAGGGTGAAGCAAGAGGTGGTATGTTATACATGAGGTTTAACGATTCACTTGAGTATTCCTGGGGTATAATTCAAGACTTCAAGAAAACATCAGTCGTCAGTGATAAGTGTTCTGGACATGTCTCAGGAAGTGGTTTTTTAAATTATCATTATGATTATTATCTGCTTGGTTCTTAGTCATGAAAAAATCTATAAATATGTGTTGTAACATGACTTTGCGCGAAGGCAATTTACTCCTTTTATATATTTAAAGACTGAAGTACAATTTGTGTTAAGTTTATTTGGATTCAGAGGAGACTAATGAATCTTCATGATTTTGTATTGTGTATTTTGTGATTCAGGATTAGTACCCTACCATTGTATCATTGTGTTTTTATTATTATTAATATTTTTAAAATATGGTGTAATATTCAGTTTTGGGGATTTTCACACAGAGAAAAGTGATGGTTTAGTAAAGGTGAAAATGACATTTTGACATGGACATTTAAAATTATAATCCTGAAGAATCATTGCACTCCACAGAATATGATTCAATTTTCATAATATATTTGTAGCTATTTTAAAATTTATTATCTTCTTGTATCATGTATTCTTAAATCTCGACGAAGAAATTAACTACCAGACATTTGGTAGATCCGAAGATTGCAGGTTTATTTATTTGATAAGGTAGGAAAATTGTTTATAATTACAATACATTTAATAAAGATTAACACTTAAGAAATCACGTCTAAAGCGGATCAATATTTTAACTACAATCCACACGCCATGCATCATCAGCGATAATCCTACTATATCTGTACTTCAGAGAGCTTACATAACCAACGTATCCATAGATGTAAATTCAATTACCTTAAATAAAATTACTCTAAGGCATTATGCCTGTTCTGTTACACTCCCACCGATGGAACCAGGCGGAAGTTGGTATTAACAAAGCCCCGACTTCCGTCGCCAGGTAACCCTTAAACTAAGATTGAAATGATTACACATATCAGACAATATGAAATGACATGAAATACAAAAAATTTGGCTGGCAGCCACTCGACTACTCTTATGTTAATAACAACAATTTTTAACATTATTGCACAAACCTTGAAGTCACATATAAATGGAGAAAGAAATACAATGGAACATTAAAACAAAAAAACAAAACAAAGAAGAAGACAATCAAACACCACTCGTTGAACAAAAGTTGATATTGATCTTCATAGTGTTTTTTTTTTTTTTTTTCTTTGTCCCCCAAAATGCACACCTTGCCACAGGGCTACAACGGCTAACACTTCACCTACGAAACACAACATGACATGAGTTATTATTATTATTAATTGTTTTTCACATTGGTCCTATTACTTTGCCTATGTCGAAGCTGAACTTCTAATCGTAAGTTAAAAACAAAATACCTCCTTTTGGACCCTAATGGCCTCAGAAAAGTGAGAAACGTGGAGGATTTGTCTGCATATAAATGCACTTTCAATCAGTGCCTGACCCCACACACCCATTCAATTTTACACTTTTATAAGATTTTCGAGAAACCACCTTGAAAACTCCTCTTATTCCATCATTCGGGTACTCTTCTACAACATCCTCTTCTTTCACACCTACTGGCGTTCCCCTCGAATTCCCGGTGTGGTTTCTCACACACACTAGTCATTCCCACCAAGGCTGCCCAGCATTCCTTCCTATGTCGCACAGTTCTTGCGTCTCCCCATGATATCACTCTTATCTTTTTATGCTCTGGCACTTCACTCCAATCGAGGTATTTGCATGAGACCGCACACATCATGAAAAAGTCTTTCTGCGTCCCCTTAGCGGCCACATAAGTTTCTTCCCTTAACAATTCTCTATGTACGCCTATCTGCCTATCCACCGACCAATAATGTTGTAGAAACTCCCTCTTGAATTCATTAAATGTGTTACAATTGCCAGCAAACCAGTCGGCCCATCGCCTCGCTCCTCCGGCCAAGTACCAACGAACCATCTCGATCCGCTGTTTTTCAGAAGCAACGGAGAAAGGTGCAAAGTCCTCAAAGTCCCGAATGAATTCAATGGGGTGTATATGACCATAATCATCGAAACGTTCCCAATCAATTTTCTCCTCGACCCACGCTGCTGTTGAAGTGGGATGAAGCAAGCCCCTGACTTTGGATACTTCCTCCCTTACCACTGCCGGAACTTTCACTCTTGTAACATCTTCTATCAACGCTGCTGTGGATAATTGGAACTTACCCACATCTTGTGAAATTAACTCGAAATTTGTCACCAAACTGCTTACTTTTTCTTCACCTTCTTTGATGTGTTTTCCCAAAAGGACACAGTGATCTTCTACCGCCTCCAGTCGCCTCCCGTGACTTACATTGACTTCTTCCCCGACAACTAACTGTTTACTGAGTACTTCGTTATCCTGTCGTAACAGTATTGTCTCCCTACTCACACTATGCTCTAACCTAGTTAGCCGTTCCGCTAGCCGTTCAGCTTGTTCCTTACAATCAACATTATGTTGTCTTAATTCTAATTGGACATTCCCTAATTGTCGGACATTGTCTTCTGCCAACTTATTTAAATTCCCTACTGTACTCTCAAGTGATTGCAATCGACCCCCAAGCTCAGCCTTCAAATTACTTTCTACTGATTTCAAATTACTTTCTACTGATTTTAAATTACTTTCTACTGATTTTTGAAACGATTGCAACTGTACCAAGATAGCACGGACTGACCCATCTGTGAACTCAGGACCTGAGTCATTCAAGGACTCACTTCCTATTGCTGCCATCCCCTCCACCATTTCACTCATTTCTGTAGCCATGTTGTCAACACTTTCAATACAATCGCCCAACATTTTGATTGCAAAGAAAAAATATCCACCGAACCAGCAAGCAAACAAAAAAAAATTACAATTAAAACAGATAAATTCTGCTCCAACACTAATCACAGTTATTGTTAAACAAGGTGTACGCTATTGCATGCAATGAAATGCAAACAAGGTAACAACTATTAATTAATAAAATTCCCCAGGAAAGTTGAAACTAATTTTTTTTTCAATATTAACTCAAACTGACTTTTACTCGTGAAGAAAATAATTTAATTTTTTTTTCTTTATGAAAATTAATTTTTTCTCAATGCAAATTTTCATATGAAAATTTTCTCATGTCAGTTTGTGTTTCTTACAAAGATAAAAAAATTTGGCACTTTCCTTTTGAAGAGAACTGCTAGCTTCTAGGACTGCGTCCCGCTCTGCAATGCCGCCCCTTGCAGTCTCCCGTAAATGAAGTTGGTTCTCCGCGTCGGTCGTATCGCTCCCGCTGCTGGTGTTATTTATGCGCCGTTCTGGATAATACTGAGCGGATCGGCTCTCCTCGGGAATCGTCGGCTCAATTCGGTTGTCGTGTTCCGGTGGTAATGGCTGCTCGCTTGTTAATTATTGTTACTTTATGTAATTCACTTTTCCTACCTTTTGTTTCAGTGTGTGTCCGTGGTTAATTATGCTTTTAATTAATCCCACTTCAAAACACACTGTCCTGTCACGGTAGCCATGTAGCTATTTTAAAATTTTTTTATTATCTTCTTGTATCATGTATTCTTGAAATCTCGACGAAGAAATTAACTACCAGACATTTGGTAGATCCGAAGATTGCAGGTTTATTTATTTGATAAGGTAGGAAAATTGTTTATAATTACAATACATTTAATAAAGATAACACTTAAGAAATCACGTCTAAAGCGGATCAATATTTTAACTACAATCCACACGCCATGCATCATCAGCGATAATCCTACTATATCTGTACTTCAGAGAGCTTACATAACCAACGTATCCATAGATGTAAATTCAATTACATTAAATAAAATTACTCTAAAGGCATTATGCCTGTTCTGTTACATATTGTGTGTGTGTGTGTGTTTTTTTTTTTTTTTTAATGATATAATTTTGATGCATTTCCTCTTTTATTTGTGAATCTATTTTGATGTGTTTTTTTTACTTATAAGTTATTTTCTATGTGTTTTTTCTTAAGGATGCCTTTGGAAATATGTATTGCAACCCCTGCACCAGTTAAACGATATTGGGTATTGTATTTGGGATAGGAATCAGAGGTCACAATTTATTTGTGAGTGAATTTGTAGTGAAGTTTGTAAGTAATTTTTTGAAAAAATAGTCCTTTGGAGAAGTTTATGATTGCAATTTTGTCCATACTATCCAAAATCTAATGTTAAACTTCAGGGGGGGCTGTAGCATTGCCCTATATTATGTACTGCTCCCAAAACCGATATACTGGGAGTTCGAGAACCGGCTGTGCTATCTGAAATACTGCTGCCTGGATCTTTATAGTTAAATATCCCATGGCTCCTAGTGAGTACCAAGGAAGACCCAGAATGCGCGTGGGCTTCCAGAAGTCAGTTAAGGATGCCCCTGAAACTGACACATGTGGTGTGTGAAAATCAGCTCCCAACAGTTTCCCATGAGCTGCCGTGTTGATGAAACACATTATGTGTGTGCAGGAGTCTCGACCTGCACTTTTGAGGTTGCACCATTCTCGTATATAATTTTGGACAAGGATTGTGCTACCTCGGAAATGAATAGAATATATAGAAGTCTGATGAAACTTGTGAACTTGACTGGTGTGGGTGGGATTTGGAACATTAATTAAACTTTCAGTTGTTAATTCAAAACTTACTTTTGTGATTCTCCTTTTTGTGATCCTCCTTGACACTAAAGTGTTTTGAAAGGCAGAATCACTAGCAACCACTTCAGCAAAAAAATTTTCTTCAAACATTTACATAAAAATGTGTTAAAACCCACCATCCGCGGGTATTAGTGTGCGCAGAATGAGAGTGAAAAGGAACAAGGGCTGCAGTGACAAAAACATACACAAAAAACACAACATTTCTTTTTAACCCTCATTCCTATATGAAGCAGGATTAGCTTACATGTGTGGCAATGATCAATCCTGCCACATGAAATATTATGTAATTTGAATTATTACTTTCATTTGTTTTATTTTACTTTTCGGTAATGCCTTTTCCTTAATATCGGATTGTTTACTTCTCTCTTCCACCTCCCTGCCCACCATGTTCATCCCTCGCCTTTATTATGCAGTGAGTCTCAGTTTCTGGACACATGACCCACCTCCCACAAAAATAAGGTCTTGCAATAAAATATTGTAATGCATGTTTACTTTTAAGTTTTGGAGACCCTCCTGTCTTTATCTGTGGTAACTATTGGTTGTACTTTCCCACCCTGCCTTATTTTCATTGCCTAAAAAGATTTTCACTATCGCTATTATTATAATAGTAATCTCTTATATAGTCAGGCTATTTCTGTCTGCTCAAGTCTGTGTCTAAACATTCTTACTTTCTTCAAAATAAAAGAGATATTCTATAAACTTTGCCGAGTGAACCCTTACAGTGGAATACAGGTCAAGATCTTAGATCCTTTTACTACGTTTATAGGACATGTATGGCTATGCAAATCTGTCCTTACACATCCTAACTTCCTTTAAACTAAACAGAAATTTTATAAAATGTTCTCGAGCTTCCCAGTAGTGAAGTGCGTCAATTCGATGTGATGTTTCAAAGTCACACTTTGACTTCACTTCTGGTAGACGGAAGGAAGAACCGTGACGATGTGCAACTTCGCACGAAAGGACTGATTAGTGATAATGCTTCCGCCTATGCAATTTTAACGTGTACTTCTGAAGAAGACAAACATGTATTTGTTGAAACTGCAGTAAAGTTTTAAAGAATAAAAACTTTTAAGCAACTGGTGGCGTTTTCGTGGTTTTATCCTAATATAAAAAATTTTTACCGTTGCTGACATGCAGCTATGCTCAAGATTTTAGAAAGAAGTCTGTCGGGGCACCTAGTATTAAAATAAAACAAGAAGGAATTTAATAAAATACAACATGGCGACTGTGACAGGACAGAAAAGTGTCTCATGTTTCCTTTTTAGACCATTGTTACTTAGAAAAATTATATATACACTGTAATTGTAACAATGTGAAGAGTACAAAGGTCCTCAGTGAAAAAGTTTACCATAATATTTATTAATAAATATATGGTAAACTTGGGGTGGGGGGAGGGGGCTATAGTATAACAGATTATTCAGAGAATAATTACTCTTAGGTAACAATCGGACAGGAAAAAAAAAAAACAGATGAGATTCTGGCGAGCGACTAGACAGGATTAGTTTCGCATTTTGCAATGTGGTGAAATAAAAGTTACTGTCAGCTAAGGACCTGGATAATTCTTCGGTTTGTTTATAAATGAATTAAGGCAAAATTAATGTCAGTTGAATAATAAGAAACACTATTATTATTATTATTTGCCACAAGACTTAAAAAATGATACTGTACTCTTGATGACATATCAATCCATAATAAAATAAAACAAGAAGGAATTTCATAAAATACAACAAGGTCAGATTCATATTTCAGCCAGATAGGTCAGATCATCAATGCTAACAATAATTTGTGATACTCTTTGTGCAAACTATCTGTCTTCATTAAAATCAAGTCCCTTCAAACTCAACAGAAATTCTTCAGAATTAGAAATGTATCCAAAGTGTAAAACCTATTTCAGACGGACTCATGCGGACATAATCTTTGACCCTTTTACTAAATTGGTGTACTCTCTATTTAGTGTGAAACCTGTATTTATTATTTACCTTTAAATACCTTCAAACTTAACAGAAATTCTGTAGGTTTTGCAGAGCAGACACTTAAAGTGAAGTACAGGTCAACTTTTGTATTTCAGCCATATAAGGTTAAGCTTTGACTCTAAAAATGAAGATCTGTGATCATACCCAAAACACAGTTTATTTTCTTATCTGATGGCCACAGATTATTATTATTATTATTTAATTGCAATGGAGCACAGGCTCCGGTAGCAATTTCCCTACACACCTATCTTCCCCCTATCCTGCACCCACCTACATTTGCCCTCTACAAATTTTAACTTTAAATTCTTTCAAAGTTTTCGGTAAATTATTGATCATTTCTCTTGGTAACTCATTCCAATCCCGGACACCCTTGCCTGAAAAAAAAGAATCTTCCCACACCCTTGTGCCTGAAATCGAGTGCCAGCTTGTGGTCATGGTCATATTTCCCCTTCAATGCACTACTTTTCATACCTATTGCAATATCTTTCCATGCCTCATCACCAGTATATGCCCTGTACACTCCCATGACCCTCCTCCTGTCTTGCAATGAATCCCATTCCAGCTCCTTTATCATATCCGTCACTGATTGCATTCTACGATAATTTCCAGAAACAAATCTAGCAGCCCTTTTTTGTACCCTATCCAACTCCTGTATTTGATACGTAAAATGAGGGTCCCATACTACACTACCATATTCGAGCAATGGTCTGACCAAAGTTTTGTAACCCAATTCCTTGACTTCTCTCGTACATCCCCTCATCACTCTCTCCAACAAGTGCAGGATTTTGAAACCTTTTCCTACCACCTGTCCAATGTGTCCTGCCCAGTTAAGCTTGTTATCAAAAGTAATGCCAAGATATTTACATTTCAAGTCTTCAGCAAGCAATTCTTTCCCCACCTTATATTCGTAATTAACCTTTTGTTTTTTATTTGTGTATCTAATAAGATGACTCTTCTTCGCATTTATATTCATTCCATGTTTACCAACCCAACTAGATATCCTTTCCAGATCACCCTGCAACTGTTTACAATCCTCTATCATTTTGATTCTTTTATACAGCATAATGTCATCTGGAAACAATCTAATTTCAGATAGTAAACAATCAACACAATTATTCATTAGAATAATGTATAGCAATGGTCCCAATACGCTACCCTGTGGTACACCAATTTTTACTTCCACTTCTTTTGATACTACATTTCCTACTCTAACTTTCTGTTTTCTACCTTTTAAAAATTCTTCTACCCAGCAAATCACTTTCTCATCCACTCCAATGGTTTTTACCTTGTTTACTACCATCTTATGACTTACTCTGTCAAACGCCTTTGACAGATCTGGTGCTAAACTATTAATTTGGCCTCCCTTGTCCATTTAATCTGAAATATCTTGCATATATCCCACCAACTGAGATTCACATGAATATCCTTGCCTGAACCCATGTTGCCTGCTTCAAAACTACTTACGTTCCTCACTATTGGTCATATATCAAAATATGTTAAGTTAGATGCTAGTAGCAACATTGGTTAAATATAAGCTGTGTTCCATGTACATCTACAATATTATCTATGCTATGTATGTGTGCTTCTATGATCTCTGCTGATTAAAAAAAATGTCAGTTGTTCTTGAAACACGAAAACGTGCACTACAGTTTTATTTAAAACTTACATGTTATGGGCCCAGAGCGCCTGATAGGCTTAGCAGATTATCTCACAAAAGTTTAAATAAGTTATTGTATTTGCTGTAGGAGAAGTAATCAGTATCTAGCTTAGAAATTGTGAACTGTTCTGTGTTTGGTTGTCGCTGGTCTAAATTCAAAAAAATGGTTACAACGAACTATATTGTAAATGTGCCTAAGTTACGTGGTAGAGAGAACTACGATGAGTGGGTGTTCGCCGCAGAGAACTTTTTAATACTTGAAGGCATGATGAAGTGTATCAAGCCCGAGATAAACGAAAGTGGTGCTGAAATTACAGTTTCGGCTGTTGATGATGCCAAGTGTAACGTTCGCACCCCTCCTGCTAATTAATTTCCGGCTAATTTATTAATGTTTTAAGTATCGGACCTCTTAGCCGTAGATTGACTGCATTCACTCCAACATTTAATCCAGGTAAATGAGGTGGAATAATTACAAAGAAACAAATAAAATTTAGTTAGATGCACCACACTGATTTGAGTTATATTCTGATAAATTGTACACACTTTAGGTTTTCTGTTCAGACACAAATATTGAATCCACTGATCAACGTCTTGATAAGATAATTACAACTTCATATACTTAATTCACTTTATAAAACTGTGAGCGAGAGTGATGTATGGCAGAAACACAGAGAGAGAGAGAAACAGAACATAATATGGGCTTACATCATTATCCCTCGTGGAGCGACATCACGAGCTACCACCGCGTAGCACTGGAAAAAACTGGTCAAGACTGAGAACTATCGTTCCATTGTGAGGGCTTATATAACACCCACCTAACGGGATTCCGGTATGCTGATCCTCTAAGGGAGGGGAGTACTGCCAACATTGGATCCTTACTTTCCCATTTGGCGAGAGGACCATCTCTGCCAAATGGGAGGGAACACAGAGTTCCACCGATACTACCCCACCCGAGAGGTAGCTTTTGTGCTTGTAGGGTGGCTACAATAGTATCCTATCCCTGCCAAACTCTGGGCGGAAGCAAGGTGTCCGAACATCCCCCACATGGCTTAGCCGCCATGACAGTATCTATAGCCACTTGAATATCTTAGAATTATAAAACAAATCATTCCGCTTCACTCTCGCTACCTAATTGAAATTACTTAATCCTAAACTTATTCTAATTAAATACTACTTCTTAAAGTTCCTAATTATGGATCAAATGTCTTGTGACATCACACAAGACAAAGGCGAAATTGATTCTTACAATAGACTCATCACTATATGTCCACATAAAAAACTGTCAAGACTACAAAAGAGCTACGGGAAAAACTCAAATTGCTCTTTGTCGATTCCGGTTTTACAAGAAGGATAAGTTTTTTACAGCATTTGATATCCGTTCGATTGGAGAGTAGCGGTTCAATGACCTCGTATGTTACGCAGATAATTGAGATGGGTCAAAAGCTAAATGGAACAGGATTTGCGATAAATGATGAATCGATTGGTTCGTTGTTGCCAGCTAAACTACCTGAAAAATATGAGCCAATGATTATGGCCATCGAGCACTCAGGGATTCAAGTGACATCGGACACTATTAAAAGCAAACTTTTAGACATGGAGACCGGAAAAGAAAGTAGTCATAATGGTGAGGGTGCATTCGTTGTGTCGAAGAATAGCCAATATAAAAGGAAACAATTATATGGCAACAAAGACAACAAAGATGGCAGTTCAAATGAGTCAAGTAGTACCAATATAAAGACTGTCAAATGCTGTAAGTGGAAACAGATTGGTCACTACAGAACGCAATGCCCAAACAACATGAAAACAAATGCATTCTCAGCAGTGTTTTTGAGTGTAAGTTTTAATAAAAGAGACTGGTATATTGATTCTGGTGCTAGTGTTCATCTAACGGGTAATCAGGACTGGATCACAGTAAATATCGTGAAGTACAACAAGAAATAATGGTAACAAATCAAGAAACTGTTTCAATTACGTGGTTGGCGATGTGAAGATAGTAACCTCAGTTAAAGGCAGTGCAATCGATATAAACATTTAAGATGTGTTTTGTGTTCCAAACTTAACAACAAATCTCATCACAGTTAGCAAGTTAATTCAGAAAGGCAACAAAGTGATTTTCACAGAAAATGGTTTTGACATCTACAATAAATGTGGAGAATTAGTTGCTACTGCTTCTTTGACGAATGGTGTTTATAAATTATTTGTTAATGACTTCAGTCGAATGACATTTATCTTTATTTAAAAAAATAAAAATGAAGCATTGAAATACTTTAAAGAATTTAAGTCATTAGCTGAAAATCAAATTAATAGAAAAGTGAAAGTCTTCAGAAGTGATAATGGGAGAGAATTCTGGAATTCAGATTTTGATAATTACTTAAAGGAGTTTGGAATAATACATCAGGTGACAAATCCATACACACCACAACAAAATGGGTTATGTGAGTAGATGAATAGGATGATTATTGAGAAGGCAAGATGTATGCTGTATGATGCTGACTTAAGTAAGAAGTTTTGGGCTGAGGAATGTAACACAGCTGTATACTTACATAATCGTACTGAATCGTCAGTTCTGGATGGTAAAACACCATATGAGCTATGGATGGGAGTTAAGCCAGATTTAAGTAATTTGAATTTCCTATAATATCAAAGGATACTGAGTATATGATCCGATAAAAAGACAAATATTTACAAGCAAAGATGTGATAATTATGGAAAAGCCATCAGTAATGGTAGACATTGCATCTCCAGATAGTGAAAAGGAATGTATAACTGAAGAGAACATGTCAGAAAATAAGACATTACAAGATTCAGTGGGGGATATCACAGACTTAACATTAACTGAAGAGTCACTGAAAGGTTCATCAGATTCTGATTGTGTTGCAACTGACTATGAAGAATGTCTGGATGCTCAGGGTACAAGTGATGAACCACATAGGCCTGTCAGAGAAGGACGTGCACCAGACAGATATGGTTTTGGTGGTATTTGTTATACAGAGAATAATTTAGACAATGTGACTGAACTTACATTTAAACAGGCATTGGAAGGACCTGAGAAAAATCAGTGGTTACAGGCGGTACAGGAGGAGTTAAAAAACTTTGAAGAAAATGATGCTTGGGAGATAGTAGAGCCTCCATGTAACTCTACTATAGTGCAGTGTAATGGGTGCTTAAGAAAAAGATTGAGTGCGACAATAAAGTGCATTTTTGAGCAAGGTTAGTAGCTAAAGGTTTTACTCAACAACCTGGCATAGACTATAACGAAACATTTTCGCCTGTGGTAAGACATAGTACTTTGCAATTACTATTTGCTTTGTCTGTGAAGCTTGAATTTGATAATATGTATTCTTGAATGGTGATCTTAACAAGAATATTGTTAAAGTAGAATACTTAGAAACATCAAAGTCATTATGTCATGTAAGGCATTGTAAACTTTTAAAACTATTGGGAATACAAGAAAGGTAATGTTGTTAGTTTATTTTTGATATAGTGGGGGTATTGGTCATATATCAAAATATGTTAAGTTAGATACTATAGCAACATTTGTTAATGAATAAAATTTTCTCGGGTAACTAGCCGAGTTAGTCCATCGTTTGACCACGACGTTTCGGCGGTCACAATCTCTGCCGCCATTGTCAAGTGACAGTCACTTGACAATGGCGGCAGAGATTGTGACCGCCGAAACGTCGTGGTCAAACGATGGACTAACTCGGCTAGTTACCCGAGAAAATTTTATTCATTTACAACGCCGAGAAAATCTCCAGTCTTACAACATTTGTTAAGTATAATCTGTGTTCCATGTATATCTACAATATTATCTATGCTATGTATGTGTGCTTCTATGATCTCTGCTTATTAACAAAAGTCAGTCGTTCTTGAAACACGAAAACGTGCACTACAGTTTTATTTAAAACTTACACTCACATATATTTCTGATGTGGTTGCATATCAATCTTTCCATTAATTTACCTACCACTGAAGTCAAACTGATTGGCCTGTAATTCTCAACTGTATTTCTCACACCTCCTTTATGTACCGGTACCACTATAGCACTTTTCCAGTCCTGTGGTAAGCAGCAAGTATCCAGATTGAATTTAAATAATATTTCAAGATTAGGGACAATGTCACATCCGGTTATCTTTAACCCTTTGACTGCTCTAGACTTGTATACACGCGCCGCGTTGTCGCCCTGTCTATGCTCCAGACGCGTATACACGCGCTGCCTTTCCGCTCTGTCTGTGCTCTGGACATGTATACACGACCAGCCGCTCGGGTCCCTGTTTGCTCTGCAAGCGTTAACGCGCTAGCCTCTTAGCGGCCCCGTCATGTAGCCATATTTCCACTCAGGGTGGTTAGTTGTTTTCCTTATTCGACCTTTGAGTGTTGGCAGCTGCGATCTAATTTGTGTTTCTCTTTTCCTTTTAGTTTTTGCTGGGAAAATGGCATGCCGTCGTGTTTGTACAGTGGAAGAAATCATGGGGATTCTTACTAGAAGCGACAGTGAATATGATCTCTTTGATACCGATAACAGTGATGACCCTTCGACAGGATCTCGAAGTAATAATACTAAGCCGTGTACATCAGCTAGTGGAAAATGACCATTTATCTCCAAAAGTGAAAATTCTTCAGAATTTGTAGGTATAGATAGTGAGAGCGAAATGTGTTGAAAAAGAGAATGCTTTAATGACACGTTTGACCGCATGTGCTTGACGATTATGCTGCGGGATACAAGTGTGGATTATTTTAACATTCCAGCAGTTTGTGATATTTCCTGATATTTCTAACAGAAGATCATATGATATCTATTGCTGATGAGACCAACAGATATGCAAGAATCAGTTCATACTATATTTTTACTATGAAGTGGTTTAAAAAGTTCTTTTTCCACATTCTCGAATACTGCATTTTAAATGCTCTCTCTATTCGCCGAGTAGTAAAAAGTCGAAAAATGCCAGTTGCAGAGTTTCATCTGTCTCTGGTAAGGGGGCATCCATACAATACGTGAGGTATTTTTCCAGATTTCCGGACCACCCCCCCCTCTTGTGAGTTCGCGCGAGACCACACCTCCCGTCCCACCCCTAGAAATAGCCCTCACAACTTTTTGAGACCTTTATTTTTTTAGGTCTCAACCTTCCAAAGCTGCACTTTTCGAGGAAATACCCCCCTAAAATCTACTTTTGCGTCAGTTGTAGGTCTTTTTTTTTTAGCTCTACAGTCCAACAATAACCCCTTTCCCCCTTGGTAAGATTTCGCCGGCGCCCCCCCCCCCCTCCTATTTCACCTCACGTAATTTATGGACGCCCCCTTAGAGAACTTGTTGAAGCATATACCAAGAACGAACATAGCAATCGAAGATGCTCTGATAAAGAATATCGTCAAGGATTTACTGGGAGACATTTATCAAATGTCAGTCATATTGAAAATTCAAAAAAGAGCACGCCAATGCGTATTTGCGTTGTATGTTCGAAACAGAAAGTGCGTCTAGAAACCACTGCAGAACATGTAATGTACAACTGTGTGTTGTACTATTTTTCAGGGCTTATCACACAAAAAGAATTATTAACCATGGGTAACTGCAGAGTAATAATTATATTACATTTATACGCTTCTAAAACTAAACAAAATATAAAAACATATTCTTAATGATATGGTATTATTAATAGGAGGGCAGCCCCCAAACCATTTACCAGGGAAATGGAAGGTGCCGGATGGGAACGCGTTTCTCACTTGACAATCATTCAATAATAACAATTCATTTATTAATAAACAATTCAACAATATCAGAAAATGTAACGCAATGTAAGTGAGACTAATGTCACTTATTTTCAAACCAGATACAATACCCCAATCACAATGCGGGGGGGGTAGTCCCTTAACATTTTCACAACACTTCACAACAGATAAATTTCTAAGCATAACCTTACAATTACTATGCACACAAGATAAGTAAATATTTCTGCAAGTCCCTGAGGGATAAGACATAACACGGTCCACACTTGGGCCTGGGTAGGAAGTTCCGGGTGGAAGTAGATAACTCCACCTGCGGCTCCGCACCGCCGGGTAGGCCGCGCCCAGTAAACACACTGTCGTCCAAATGCCCCCACGGCGAGCTCACCAAGTGCGCTTGGAGAGTCCGGGAGATCAGCGCCTTGATCACGCTCACAAATGAATCAAATACACCAAAACCATATTAACCATCATGCATACAATTATTAAGAAAAATAGAATGTGGTTAAGCGCACACAATTATTAGTTAAGGCGATAGTGGCGCAACAGCTTAAGAAACACCAGAACATACTATCCATAATTCACCGATTTGTAATGGTTTGCACCATCATCAGCCCCCCTTCACATTAAACATTACACAGTAATTCCATGCAATTTGAATCAAGCACAATTCAACCACATATGTGCCAGTCCATAACTGGACCAGGAAGCATAGAACATGAGCCTACAATCAGATAGCTGGAGGTAGACTTAGTGCCCAGTTGGATCACTGGGTAACGGGCGCTGTCCAACTAACTGTCCACAACACCGACAACCAGCCCAAGGTGGAGCGACCATGAACACAGAACCAGAAGCAATAGCGATCGCTCTCACAGCCAAGCTGCCAGGAAGTTTCAATCAGGGGAGCCCGTTGTAACCTTAGAACTGCAGACAAGTTCCGAGACAACTAGAAGGATAACAGGAACGCGAGCACAAGGCCCCCATACACCGAACCGCGGTGCACAAGACCTCCGCGATGCCACACCACTCACTGCGTCGAGAGCCACCAAGCCGCCCCTTTTATCTCTGCCAGCGCAGCTGGAATCGACTCAGGTCTCAGGTCTCGACAAAAGCAAAGAGAACATGGCGGCGGGTGGCAAATATATCGAACCGTGAGAAGGACGGTTCACTTAACTTGCCAGTGGCGGTCCATAGTGCAGAACAAAAAGGTTGAAAATATTTGCAGATTTTTTGAAAAGTATTCGGAAAGGGATTCTCTCCAGATAAATTACTACGCTCACAAACAAAAAATATTTCAGTTGCTGTAATATCTATTTAGTATATGAAGTACCTGCATGTTTGCTTATGCAGATATTCACTTCCAGAGGAGCTTTAAACTGAAAAACTTTAGTTGTTATGTTAACAGCATTTATTTTATATCTGGGGTTTCAAATCGCAGAGCTACAGCAGAAGAACGTCACACACAACGCTCCAGAAATATTCAGTACACAGCGGGCCGGTCAAACGCGGCATTCCAACGCAGGTAAACAGCTTAGGGCGTAAACAAAGCAGCACTCAGCGAGAGCTTGGCCCAGCAAACCATATCAGTTAAAGGGTTAAGATATCTGTAGTAATATTATCTTCACCAGCCCCTTTATGTTTTTTCAGCTTTCTTATTTCCTTCATGATTTCCTCAGGATGAATATCAAATTTTTTACTATCGTCATTTCTAATTGTGTTGTTAAGCTCGTTCTACAAATCAGACCCTCCTGTTTCTGATTCATTGTCCCTAATGCTTTCACTGAACCAGTTACTTAAAATCTCTGCCTTTTTCAAATTGTCAGTAACTTCTTCTCTATCCTTATCTATAAGTATCTCTACACCCTCCTCTCCCCTCAATTTCCTGATATAGCCATAGAAATTTCTAGATGCATCAGTCAATGGTCCTCCTGCACTGACAATACTCTTCGTAAACCCATCTTTAGCCATTTTCTTTGCTGTTATTAAGTCCTTGTTTAGTTGTTTTAAATATTCCCTACTTCCCTGCTGTCTCTTAACTCTGTTATGTTCTTTTCTTACCAACATCTGTAACCTCCTCACTTCTCTATTATAGTACATAGGTTCTCTACTTGTCTTTATTTTGTGGCTTGGAATAAATTTTTCTTCCCCCTTTCTTATTATCTCCTTGAACTTTTCCAACCTTGACTCTGCTGTACTTGAGCCTTCCTTCCATTTGCTGAATTGTTCTCTGAAATATCTCTTCAAATTTGAACCTGTGCCTTTTTATAATTGTACCTATTTCCCCCTTCAATTTTGGCTGCTGGTTTACGGAATCCTCTAATATTCATCAGAACTGCTTCATGATCACTTATTCCTTCAGTTACTTGATACCTCAAAAGGTTTTCATCGGGCTTAATTAGAAATATATCAAAAATATTTTGTCCCCTAGTGTTTTGCTCAACCACTTGTGTGAATCCTCCTTCCCTTATTAAGATATTTGCAAATCTTTGTTCCCTTGTGTTATTTATCATATTTCCTTCCCAGTTTACACCTGTTAAATTTAAATCTCCACCAATTATGATCATTCTATTCTCACCTCTGAAATCTGAGTATGAATTTAATTTCTCCCCAAGAGCCTCATCCTCTTCTGGCATTCTTCCTTTACACGTAGTGTTAGATATAAATTAAGATTTAACATTGTACAGCATAAACAAAGCACTAATGTATGGAAAATAATTGTTCCAACTTATCTGTTATAAGAAACAAAATCCTTTAAAAAATACACACCCATTAATGAATAGCCCCACAGTGAGGAATTACACTATGTATAAATAGTTTGGTACATTGTTTCATCATACAGATCTGAATTGTTACTGCAATGAATACTGAATGAAGAAGTGTTAATAAAAATTACTCAAGTATTTTTTGTATTCAGGCAAATTTTTTGGGGCAGCTTTAAAGTGATCAGTCATTTTCTAACAGGTCACCAAGAAACTTTTATCCCATATTGGTTAAGACAGTTAGAAGAGACTGTAAGGTGAGTTAGAAGTAGAAAGCTCCAAACTCTCAACCATTTTCGTGTTAAACTGATGTGTTAAAAAATAGATTATTGAGGGAATTTGATTAGGTAGCATGGGAAAAAAGATAAAATTTTGGATTTCTGAAACACTTTGTCTGGGGAAGAGGAGTACACTATTCTTCATCTATAATTTGAGCCCAGTTTTATACATCATCATCATAATTATTAGATGTTTCCACCTCTGCGGGTTGTCAAAAATGTTTTCTCCACCACTTTTCTCCAAACAACTCCCTTAGCTTCTGCAACTTTTGTTCACTTGGTCCATCCATCTTGCCCAAGATCTTTCAACTGGTCTTCTTTCCATACCGCTGTTCAGCAGCACTACATTCAACATCCTCCCCTCCTCCGTCCCCATAATATATCCCAGTCATTGCCGTCTTTTTTCCTTGTTAATATCTCTTTTAAAGCTTCCACTTGTAATCTCTCGCTGATGTTTTCATTTCTGATTTTATCTTTCCTTGGGACATTTTCTATCCCTCTCAGAAAGCGCATCTCTCCTGCCTGCAATCTGCTAATAAGAGGGGGCACCCAAAAATATTTGGAATACCGTTGCCGTGGATGGAACTTGTGTAGTAAGTATTTCTGCTGCTAGGTGTCTATAGCTCAACTCATTGTCAGTTCAGTCCTGCCTCTGTTGTCAAGCTGGCTTGTTCTGTTAATCTGCAATGATTGTTTTTGCTAGCACAGTTTAGTTACTGTTTCATTTTTGATGATGATTGTAAGTTTAAGTGATCAATGTGCAACTGTGAAATTTTGTTTTCTACTCAGTAAAAATGCTGCTGAAATAGGGTATTTGACTACTTCTTGAAAATGGCTTTAAATTGTTTATTGGTACACCTTATTCACCGAGTGAAGAGATTTTTTGACGGCAGTGCATTATTTTGCGAAAAATTCAAAGTTAAAATTTAAAGAATTTAAAAGCCCGCCAAAACGTTACTTCGCTGCCTGGCGCGTGCAACGGCAGTCGTGACGTCACCCGTCTGTAAACGCTGCCGCTGGGAATGGAGTGTTTCCTATTACCCAAGTTTTCAACTATTTTTTATTGTTTGTTGCTGGTTATTTCTTGTTATTAACGAAGGTTCGTTTTGAATATAAAATCGAAAACAATTTGGAAAAGCCTACAGAGGAAAAATATTGAAAGTAGACGCCTTATTTGTGGGCCTAGCTATAGCAACAACCACTGAGTTTTATTCTGTGGAGCTTAAAAATGTAACAACTTCAATTTGATATTGCAACAAAGTCACTTAAGATTTTCTGTGAATCTCATTTACACCGCAATTTCATAGAGTAAATGTAATACGTTGTTTAAGGCAAGAATTATTAGGGTTGGTCCTGAGGTTCGATCCTCGCTTCGGAATATTTTCAGTTGGTTTTCTTTTGTCATTTTCTTTGGATACTAGTTGCTGTTGGTTGCATTGCATGATAATTTTTTCCCGAAAATCCACCAGAAAATCAATTTAATTTTTCTTTTCTTTTTTCTGAAGGCTTCACAAATTTTTGGATAACAAGCGAATTACAATCATTTGAAACAACCAAAGAAGAT
Organism: Vandiemenella viatica; assembly: GCA_031002005.1. Classification (NCBI taxonomy): domain Eukaryota; kingdom Metazoa; phylum Arthropoda; class Insecta; order Orthoptera; family Morabidae; genus Vandiemenella; species Vandiemenella viatica. Next base: position 7,068,562 of record JARYHS010008075.1, on the reverse strand, counting down.
TTCAAAAAAGGAATTGGACGTTACTTGCGCACCGAAAAAAAGTTTTTTTTTTTTTTAATTGAAAATGACTTGCACATTAAAAGTAAATATCGCCTAATAGACGCAGTTATGTCAGGAAGGTAACCTACAGTTGTATCGTCATGTAAAAATTCCAATGAAAAGGACACAAAGCGCTCCGGAACTGTTGCAAGATTAGCATGAAATTTCTACTTATGATGTCACTTCTAAAATAAATTCCATTGTTCACGGCCGTGCACCTGTACTTTTTGCATGATATTCTCTCTTTTGTAAGTTTAAAAATTAAAACTTTTCATGTATGGTAGCAATTTGTTTCAAACACTTGCATGACGCTTAGCAACTATTATGAATTCTTCGAATAAAAACATGGTAGTGCAAAAAACAGCAAACAAATACCGAAAAAAATTCACACAAAAAATATTATCCCAACCAAGATTCTTTGAACGTAGGACGTTCTGAATTACATTACCACTCTTCAATCACGCAGCTATCCTAACACTACTTCTTAATTGCTTCTCTTTATCTTAATAGTGAACACTTCACAGTTTCTTCATGTGAGATGAAGTGAGACGAGGTAGGTAAATGAATAAACAAACAAATTCAGTTTTATTGACAAAAAAATATTATTTATCCATAATCTTTAATCTGCAATTAAGAAAAATGGCCCACAACATCCAGTTGTTCCGAGCATGGTGAGTGAGCAGTTAACGCTCTGGCCTCGCATCTGGGAGGACGCCACACAGTGAGATATTTCTTAAATCTAGAGTGACAAAAGTCAGTTTTGATAATTGTCTACTCAGGAAAAATGGTTATTTATATTCAAAGTAGATGAACCATACTACTCGGAACAAAGGTTTATTTTCAACGAATTCACGCCTAACAATAGACAAAATAGTTTGAACAATGGGCTTCCTGTGATCCACCGAACAAGCCCTCCAGTCGGCCGCGCTAATCCATTGAGTTTGGTCGATGATTATGTTGTATTTCTGCGTGTTGGTAGTGATTTGTGTGTTGCTATTGCTTTTGTCGAGCTTCAAGGTAAGTTTACGCATGATTTTTCCGTGATACAATAGCATCATTAAAATAGAACGAGATTATTTTTAATTTTTTTAAAAAAACTACTGAGCCAATTTCATGTTGAGTTTTAGTTCATTATACCACATTATACCGAGCTCTTACTATATTTATCTGAAAGAGCTGCTTATTAGCTACAAGAAATACCTCACTATGTTTGCGCATATTTGCGACACCCATACAACTTTTCTTTATTTTCAGCATGACTGCACAATTTTCGCGTACAGAATTTTTCGACGTATGGTTTGTTAATGCAAAACAATAAATCTCTAACTTTCAATTTAAATATAAATGAGTCTCAAATAGAAGCTGTTACGTTTTTAAGCTCAGTAGAATAAAAGTCAGGTTTTTTTTCTATAGCCAGCCCCACAAATAAGGGTCTATTTTCGTTATTTTTCCGCCGCAGGCTTTTACATAATGTTCTCGATTTTGTATTCAAAATGAAATTTCATTAATAACAAGAAATGACCAGCAACAAACAATAAAAACAGTTGAAAACTTGGATAATAGGAAATGCTCCATTCCTAGCCGCAGCGTTTACAGACGTGTGACGTCACTCAAGCGACCACCAATCCTAGATCGTTTTCTGTCACGTGACCAGAGGTAAGAAAAGTATAATTTTTATTTCGCTTTTTTATTAAAAAATAATCCACTTTTCTTTTCAAAATTTAAAAAATTTGCTTCCTGAAGCATTAATCTATGAGAATGAGTTCAATTTATAATATTTTTTTAATATTGTCAAATAGCCTATTGTTTTAAAGTTGAAAACAGATTACAGAGATGATGCTGTGAGAAAAACTCAAGTGTGCGCATTTTTTGTTCAGTTTAAAAATGGTGACATATTGATTGATGATAAACCTCATTCTGGACGTCCATCAACCTGAATCAATGAAAATGTTGAAAAAATATGATAGCTTGTGCTTTCGGAACATCGACAGACAAGTGATCAACTGTCAGTGATTAGTGGGTTATCTTGGAGCTTGGTTCAGCGAATATTAAATAAAGATTTGGAAATGAGAGGGGTTGCTGCCAAGTTTGTTCCTTGGGTTCTGACTGACAATAAAAAATGTCGAGTTGAAACATGTTGTGCTTTGAAACAACAGCTTAACATTGATCCAAATCTTCTGTCAAAGGTCGTTACTGCTGATGAGTCTTGGTGCTATTTTACAACCCAGAAACAAAGCACCAGTCAAGCCAATGGAAGATGTCATTGTCACCCAGTCCAAAAAGACGTCATTAAGTGAAATCAAACATCAAAACAAAGCTCATTTGCTTTTTGATGCCAAGGGCATAGTTCATTCAGGAATTTGTTCCCCAACACCTGACCATGAATCATCCGTTTATTTGGAAGTTTTAAGAAGATTATGCAACAGTGTTCGTCAAAAAAGACCCGACTTAGGGCAGACAGGAGACTGGTTTTTCCAACACATCAATGCACCTGCACACCCACACCTGTCTCTGTTAAGCAGGTTTTGGCCACAAATGACATGGTTCCGCTACTTCACATTCCTTATTCATCTGACTTGGCTCCTTGCGACTTTTACTTATTTCCACACATGAAAAAGGATACTAAAGGACACCAATTTTACGACATTGAAGAGGTCAAGAAAAAAAAAATAGGGATTAGCTGTCAGCCATTTCTGAAGATGACTACAGAAAATGTTTCGATCCGTGGAAGCACTTGGAAGCATGGTTGGGACAGTTGTAATGGAGACCATTTTGAAGGGGATAAGGTTGTTTTGTAAAAACATTGGAAATATATAGCTTTTAAAAATAATTCTGGATTTTTGGGTAGCCCCTCCTATCTCTCTTTGTCCAAGTCTAGGTTTTAGAGTCATAGGTCGGTATGTGCTATTAATATACTTTATAGAGTAGACTTTTGACTTCCTTCCCTATGTTCCACTCCCAGATTAAATCCTTTATCTGATGATACAATTGTCCACTTTTCCTTACTTTCACACCTATTTCTTCCTACATCTTTCCATTGACTGTAGACCTTGCTTCTCATATACACAAACGTTTCTACCCATTCCAATTTCTTGCCGTCAAGTAACACATCCTTTGAAGGGCCAGTGTTTCTTGTTATCTTCATTATCTTGCTTTTTCTACACTCTTCTCCAGGCCATGTTTACTCATTCCAGTCCACCATTTTCATAATTCTCTTATATCCTCTGTCTCCTCCCATATTATTATGTTATCAGCATATGCTGTATGATCTATTCATATCACACATATTTGTTTTTTCTAATTAAAACTTTGATCTGTTGTATATATAGGTATTCTTAATTGTTACAGATTGATCACTATGAAAATTTGTATATGGAGTTAGAGAATATGGAGACAGAAAAAATATTCTCAGGTTGGTTCCAAATTAATTTGCGACCCTTTAAGCAGGCTTTGTTGAATACAGTTTGCAAATGGAGCAATATGTTAAAGCAGCATCTTGTTGACAATGTAAAGAATAGGTATGTATCTTCGTGCTGAATTTTTATTTTCTATTATCAATGTAAGATTGAAATAGGTTGTTATTTCTCTATTTAAATTTTAAAATTGATTGTTAGTAACGAATAAATATCTTTAGAGTGGTGTGGTGTTACTACAGATTGCTTTTTTTTTTTTTCATAACACTACTTTTATTTTATGATAGTATTCCAGACAGGTAATGCCTTAGTTCAATTATGATGGAGCATATTTATACAAGTGGTAGACCAGAACACAAGGGGACAAAACATGTTGGATAGTTTTTTAATTAATGATAACCTTGTGGAGTGTCAAGTAATTGAAGGAAAAAGTTATCATTAGGCAGTTCTGAGGGGTATTAGAATATTAAGTAAATCAGTGTTCATTAATTCATTTTATTTGGTCCTATACATCATTTACATATAACTTGTATAATGAATTAGGACAAGTCAAGGTACAGTATATTGAATATTATTCTTATCTTACTTAAGAATTTTATGCCTTAAGTTAACTATAAATCGTTTAATACAGTTTTTTTTTTTTTTTTTTTTTTACATGTTATTGACAAATATGTGCTGTAATATCCTATATAAGTACAAACTACTACTACAAACAATTTTTTATTCTGCCTTCCCTTCCCTCATTCATCAGTTAAATACTCTTTGATTAATCAGAAGGCTTTATCACATAAATACTCTTTAAGCTTATGTTTGAACTGTTCTCCCTTGTTACTAATTAACCTTATATCTGTCTGAAGCTTATTGAACAGTTGGGCTCCCGAATAGGAAGGACATTTTTCATTTTTTTTTTTTTTTTTGTATTGTGTGCGTGTAAATTGAAATTAATTTTATTATGTGTTTCATATTCGCGCACTTGCTCATTCTCTTTAACAACCTTCTTTGTGAGTGAAAGCAGTATAGTCTTATATATGTATATACAAAGAAATATTAGATTATTCAAATCTACAAAATATTTTCTACGTGAAACGATTCTTTTTTTCTTTTAGTATTGTTCTAATCATATGTTTTTGTATTTTTAATATTCTCATTACGTTATTTTCTGTGGGCCTTCCCCACACTGATATACCATATCTCAGTTGGCTTTCAAAAAGGGAGTAATAGATAGTCATCAGAATATCCATGCTGCAGAATTCTCGGAGGTAGCTGACCATAAATAAAAGACGGGTTAGTTTCTTACAACATTAATCCACCTGTTTTTCCCAATTCATGAATTTGTCTATTTGAATCCCTAGCAAGTTAACTGATTCTGTCTCCTTTATTTGCTCACTGCTTATTTTTAAATTTACAGAGTACCTTGTTCTTTTCGACTGAAATGATATCATTTGAGTTTTGTTTAAGTTGATTACAAGATAATTATCTTCTAACCATTTTGCTAGTCTCTGGAAGTAAAGATTAAGGTTTGTTTCTAGATTACATAGTTTGATGTTTGACATCTTCACAGTTGCATCATCTACATAAAGGACCATTTAATCATTCTCCCCTATTGGTCTTGGGATATCATTTATGTATAGGATGAACAACAGAGGCCCCAGCATTGAGCCCTGTGGTACTGGCACACATTTCAAAATTGAAGAGATAATTCAGGGAAAGTTTCAGAAAATGGAAGGATGGCACAAATACATTGGAGTCAAAGTGGGAAGAGTTCAAGCAAATAGTAAAAAAGACTGAAGAAATATTTATTGCAAAACTGAAAATAAAGGGAAGTACAGAACCTACTATAATAGGGATGTGAGTCAATTAAAGAGGTTAGTGAGAAGAAAAAATATCAGACTTAAGAGACATAAAGGCAGTAGGAACTACTTCAAACAATTAAAATGAATTAATTATAGCAAAGAAAGTGGCTAAATGTGGGGTTATGAAGAATAATATTGGTAAAGGAGGACTGATAATGGATAATTAAACTAGTTACTTATAACTTCTGCCTTTTTCAAATCCCCAGTAAATATTCTCCATCCTTATCTACAATTGTCTGAATACATTCCCTTCGCCTCAGTTTTCTAACATAGCCTTAGAAGTTTCTTGATAAATTATTCAGTGCTTCCCAGCACACATAATATTCTTTATCAACCCATCTATGGTTTCACTCTTGTGTTGCTATTAATTCTTTGTTTAGTTGTTTCAAGTGCTCATTACTGTTTTACTGTCTCTTCTTATGAAACTAATCAGGCTTTTTATTTCCTGATTATAGGTTCTGTACTGTTTTAATTTTCTGTTTTGGAATAAACATTTCTTTCCCCATCCGGACTAACTCCTATTACCACTTCTGCTTCACTGTACTTGTGCTCACATCCCTATTATAGTCCGTAGATTCTTCACTTTCCTTTTTTTTAATTTTTGCAGTTTCTTCAGGTTTTTTTACTGTATGGTTGTTTTAATATTAAGTAACCAATTTAAAAAAAAAAAATTAAATCAACTTTTGCTTACACATCTTTTGTCTTCTTGCTGTCAACCATAGTATAATAGAGCATAGAGTATACAAACGAATGAATGCATAGATAATATATTCCTACAGAGTTGCCAATGTAAATGTATAATTACCAACACGCCTCCTTACATTTATATTGCAATCTATAGGTAACACAAGTAATCCGAATCTTAAAATTAGATTAAAGAACAGGTTCATAAAACTTAATAGTTTCATATAGACAACTTACTAATATACTATTCTCTAATTTTTAATGTTTAAGGATTCTCTGAATTTAAGAAATTTGACACTTCCCAAAGCTTTAGTTAATACATCTGCAATATTATTTTCAGACTCTATTTTAATAACATCAATAAACTTTTCTTTGACATTTTCATGAATATAATGGTATTGGACCTCAATGTGTTTAGAGTTCTTAGTAAAATTTCCATATTTAGCTATTGCTACAGCGCCTGAATTATCTTCATACATTTTTATTGGTTTACAAATTTTAATAAATACACCATTAATTAGGCTTCTTAGGAAATTGATTTCAGTTACCGCTTCTGACAGGGCAATATATTCTGCAAAGGTAGAAGATTTTGTCACACAGTTTTGTTTTTTAGATTTCCACAAGATAACATTTCCATACAATCTAATTACATATCCGGTAGTAGATTTTCGGTCTAACACATCTCCTGCCCAATCAGAATCAACATAGCAATCCAATATATCAGCATCGTAGTTTTTATAATATTTTAGTTTTAATGCCTTAGTCAAAAACAAATATTTCAACACCCTAAGAGCATACTTAAAATGTGTCTCATTACAACAGTTTTGAAAACGACTTAAATAGTTTACAGAGAATGATATATCTGGTCTACTACCATGACTAACATACAACAATCCTCCTATTAAATTTCTATACTTGATGTCTTCATTTAATTCACATTTTTCTAATTTCAAATTTATTTCCATAGGTGTTTTGTATAATTTAGCATTTTCAATATTATAGCGTTTTGCTAAAGATTCAATGTAACGTTCCTGACTCAGAGTTAAAATGTTATTTTGTTCATAGTTATACTCAATGTCTATACCAATGTAATTTTTTACTCTACCTAAATTTATCATTTTGAATTTATCTGAAAGCTTGTTTTTAATATTGTTAATAACATTTTTGTCTCTGCAGCAAATCAACAAATCATCAACAAATAACAAAATATAAACAGTTACATCTTCTTCTTTTTTGAAATATAAACAGTAATCATGAATAAAACTTTCTTGGGTAGCTAGCCGAATTAGTACATCGTTTGACCATGACGTTTCTGCGGTCACAATCTCTGCCGCCATTGTCAAGTCACTTGACAATGGCGGCAGAGATTGTGACCGCCGAAACGTCGTGGTCAAACGATGTACTAACTCGGCTAGCTACCCGAGAAAGTTTTATTCATTTACAACGCCGAGAAAATCTCCAGTCTTAAACAGTAATCATATTTGCATCGTTCAAACTCTAGTTCAGTCAAAAAAAATGTTGAAACATTCATACCATGCGCGTGGGCTCTCTTTTAGGCCATACAAAGATTTGTTTAGCTTATAAACTTTATCAGAGCCATCTTCATAACCTGTTTGCTGCTTTACATAAACTTCTGACAAAACTTTACTACTTAGAAATGCAGTCTCTACATCCATTTAATGGATTTCCATAGAATTTTGACAACAATATGACAATAAAAGCTTTAAGGTTGGCATTTTTGCTACAGGAGAATAAGTATCATCTACACAGTCAGTTTGTTGAAAACCTCTAACTACTAATCGGGCTTTATACTCACTTTCACTCTTCTTTTTGTATATCCATTTCACATCAATCACCTTTTTGTCCTTGGTTGGCTTGTCAACGAGTGTCCATGTATTGTTTTTCAGTAGGCTGTTCATCTCATGGTCCATGTCTGCCTTCCATTCATTTGCATCATCGCAGTTCACCGCCTCCTGAAAGTTCTCTGGTGTCATAGCATCACAGTAGTTTACACTGATACAATAATAGCCAAACTCATCAGCAAATCGCGTTGGAGGTTTAACTTGTCTTTTTTATTTCTTTCTGTCCATATCTTCATCAATTTCTACATCATTGTTACTGTTTGGTGTATCTGTATCATTTCCTCCCACACATTCTGGATTATCCTTTTCAATTTCTTTTTCCTCTTCCAAATTTTCCTTTTTAATTCCTTTTCCTTCTTCCAAATTTTCATCTCTCTCATCTTGAAATCCACACAATGTCACGTCTTCTTCTACAATATCACAATGTCTGCTACTATTACTTTGTTGTTGATTAATACTCTATATCCAGTGTCTTTATAGCCAAGTAAAATTCCAGTTTCTGCTTTCTTGTCCCATTTAGATTTTCTTCTCTCTTCTGGTATTCGTACAAAGACTCTTCTGCCATACATTTTCAGATACTTCATTGTAGGCTTCACTTTGGAAAATATTTCATACGGACTTTTCTTTTCAATAGTATTGGTCAAGGTTCTATTTTTGAGGTAGGCAGCTGTTTTACTTATTTCTGGCCAATATTTTCTTCCAACTTTAGCTTCTGATAGGACACATCTTGCCATATCCATTAGAGACCGGTTATACCTCTCTGTAGTTCCATTTAATTCGTGAACATATGCTGGACAAGGTTTTATAACGATTCCTTTCTCTCTTGCAAACTGAAAAACTCTTGAATTTATATATTCGGTACCATTGTCACAACGTAATTCTTTTATTGTCTTATCAGTGAGGTTTTGTACTTCATTAACATATTGCACTAAGCAATCATATACTTCATCTTTTGTCCGGATACAATAGACTTTAACCAGTTTGCTGTAGTCATCTATAAAACTTAAAAAGTATTTTTCACCATGGTCTCCTACTGTTTGATGAGGACCATTCAAATCTGTATGAACTATTTGTAGTATATCATCTGCTTTTCTTCTGTTATTATGAAAAGGTAAGTTATGCATTTTATTTTCTATGCATGTCACACACCTAAAATATTCTTGTTCAGTCTCTTTAGGCAGTCCTTCCAATGTTTCATTCTTGCACATCATTTCTAAATTATAGAAGTTTACATGTCCCAGCGTACGGTGTAATTTCTCTTTCACAGTCATTTTACTTTTACTTAAATTTGCTTCCAAGGTATTTTCATTCACATAGCTTCTCATCTTATATAATCTTTCATCTTTAATTGCAACCCCTATCACCTTTCTATATGGGTTATATATTTTTGCCAATCTCCCCTTTGACACAATTGAGTTTTTGTCTGTAATTCTTGAGTAACTTTATAAGTTCGCTTTCATTTCTTTAAAATAGAACACATTTTTCAACATCACTTCTGATTTTTTTCCATAAACCATAAAATTTACCTTTATATTTCCAATCTTTTCAGCTTGTAGTATTCTACCATCACCAACTTTGACTTTTACAGGTTTCTTTAATGTCTCACAAGAATCAAAGTATTCATCCGTGTTAATAATATGGTCTGTACAGCCGCTGTCATTTTTTTCATTTGTTGTTGTATTATTTGTGATAGTTGTATGAAAACTATTCCCATATTGCTCATGATGATCATTTCTGGGTCGCTCATTATTATAATGTCCTCGTCCATGAAAGTTTCTTGCATTATATGTACCTCGTCCTCTTCTGACGGAATATCAACGTCCTCGACCTCTTTGTGCATATTCAGTACGAGTACGACATTCCTTTTGAAACTGACCTGGTTTAAAACAGTTTGTGTGTGACACTGATGATGTCTTAGTTTCTGCTCGAAAAGCATTAGAGCTGTCACGTGATGTCTCATTTGATTCTTCTTCGGTCCTTTTCAATTTTATTTTACTTTTCAAATAATCTACTGTTCTGTCCTTTTCAGGGAGCACATCAATCAAGTCCCCAATATGACTATAATTCTGCAGCAAAGATTTCAGCATATAATTCAGTTTTTCTTGTTCTGATATTACCGCCCCGGCTTGTTTCAGTTCGTTTGCACACTTTTCAAAGTCGTCGAAGAACAAAGACACTTCTGTGTAATTTTTCAATTTGACATTTTCGAGGTTATGTCGGCATACAATTTGCAAAGCCGTCGACTTTTTCAGATACATTTCATCAAACTTTTGAATGATTTCGTAGGCCGCCTCTAATTCACTTATGTATTCCAATTGTCTGTTCGTTTTTGCGCTGTAAATATAGTTGGTAGCTTGAATATCACGATCGTCCCATGTGGCATCGTCGACAGATGTTTTAGATCGCATTACTACATCTTTACACTTTTTGAATTGTAGGAACTTGAGAATACGTATTTTCCAATTGCTATAGTCTGAACCATCGAAAATTGGAATGTTAATATCACTATTTTTCGCCGCCATTTTCACGTAGATGATCTTTTTATATTTTTCTTGTTTGCACACAAAAATCCTTGTTTTCACTTTAGTCCTTTTAAAAACCACGCTCTGCTACCATTTTAATATTAAGAATAATACTCGTTTTTATATTTAGTAACCACTTTTATTAAAGAAATTAAATCAACTTTTGCTTACACATCTTTTGTCTTCTTGCTGTCAACCATAGTATAATAGAGCATAGAATATACAAACGAATGAATGCATAGATAATATATTCTTACAGAGTTGCCAATATAAATGTATAATTACCAACAGCTTGAACTCATTCCACTTTGACTCCAATGTTCTTGTGCCATCTTTCCATTTGCTGAAACTTTCTCTGAAATATCTCTTCAATTTTGAAATGTTTGCATTTTTAAAATTGTACCCATTTCCTCCTTTAATGTAGGCCACTGGTTTACTGAATTCTCTAATACCCAACAGAACTGGCTAATGACAACATATTCCTTCAATTACATGAAACTCCACAAGGTCACATTGTCAGGCATTCCCTGAAATATCTGTTCCTTTTTACAACTGTACCTGTTTTGAGCTTCAGTTTTGGATACTTGTTTTCTAATATCCAATGGAATTATTGCTTCAGTTACTTGAGATTTTACATGGTCATCAACAGGAACTATTAGGAAGAAATCCAACGGAGTGAGGTGGCTGTGCGGTATTTGAACGACAGTAGTTAAAGTCCTGTCCGGGTATCCAGATTTGGGTTTGCATGGTTTCCCCAAATCACTCATGGTGAATGCCGAGATGGTTCCTTCAAAAGGTTATGGCCAAATTCCTACCCGTTCCTTGTCCCCATTCCCATCCCAACCCTAATGACCTCGATGTCGACATGGCTTAAAACGATAACAAAAAAACAAGAAAGAAGAAGAAATCTATCATAACACTGTGTGTTCTGCTCTATCACTTGTGTAAATCCCCTTTCCCCTAATAACGAATTTTAAAATCTCTTCTCCCTTGTGTTATTAATCTTATATTGTTCCAAATCTGCACCTGGTAAATTTAAATTCTCTTGAATAAAAACCATACTATCCTTAAAACTCAGAATTTTCATCATTCTTACACTGTGGTAAGCATTGAAGATCCTATTTAAAAAAAAAAAAAAAAAAAAAAAAAAAAAAAACTTTCCAAGAATCTACCTCAAATAACTCATGACTATCGCTGTAATCTAAAAACAAAGATATTTAGGTAATCTTAAGAAGGAATGCTGTAAAATCTTAGAAAAATTGTGTGTAAGTATCTAAAATACAGGATTACTACAAAAGAATCATTCACTTTCAAAACCTGATTTATTCCAAAGTATTATACTTACAAATACGATTGATATATGAAAATAACCACAAAATATCCAAGTTTTATGCTCACTCTACAAATGTTCTATGTGTGCCCCTTGTTCACACGACACACGTCCATGTGGCAGTTCAATTCAATCCACACATTTGTAGCGTAATCGTGTCAATATTCATACATCACTGATCCGCTTCTTCAGCTCTTCTATCATTTTTGTTGGTGGGGATACGTAAACAATGCCTTCAATGTTTCCCCAATGGAAGAAGTCAGGCGGCATTAAATCCAGCGACCTGGGAGGCAAAGGTAAGAACATGAAGTCATCATCACCAACATAGCCAATCCAGTGATGCGGTAGTTCATGCCATGCCACCTGGTGTACAAACTTGGATATTTTGTGGTTATTTTCATATATCAATCATATTTGTAAGTGTAATACCTTTGAATAAATCGGGTTTTGAAAGTAAATGATTCTTTTGTAGTAATCCTGTATAACAAATGAATGCTGCCAGCAGTCTTAAATGGCAATCAGAAAATGAAAATACCAATGATATGTGGTTGACATTTATACTCTCTGTAAAATTAGAAGTGAAATTGTTAAACTGCAAACAATTTGCAACAAGGATAAAATGGTTTCTTAAGGACACATTGTTTACGTATTAGAAAATTTATGAGATCATTGAATTATACCTGTAATTAGTGAAATCAGTCAGTTGTATTTTATGTAAACTCTGCAGCACATTAACTGATAGTAGTAGTAGTAGTAGTAGTATTTTATTTGTCCTCTAAATCATATACATGTTCATTATACATAATGGTATCAGACACGTCAGTTATAAATTAAGATATTTACATTAAATATTTCAGTTAGTATATTTCAAATATTCTTCTACCGAGTAAAAGGAGTGTTAGAGCTAGAATATAATTTCGTAAATTTGCATAAATTTGTATAACGGGTTCAGGTGAACCACGTGATACCACAGCTAGAGTCAATTTTTTGGTGGTAATTCAGGTAATAAATCAAACTAAACAGTTAATTCAGACAATAAATCAGGTTTAAATTTAATGCGCAATTACACACTTCAAAATTCAAGAAGTCGTTTTTTGGAAAGATAAAGGAAATCAGCTTATAGCAAGAGAGAAACTTAATTTTTGCTTATACAATATACTAAAGTTTAGGAAAGCTCAGTATCATTTAAAGGTTGATTTTTAAACATTATATAGTAAAGCCAGACACATGACACAAAAAAATTAATAATTTGAGAAATACACGTAAACTTAAGGTAGGAGAAATATTTTCAGAATACACTATAATTTACTGGAAACAAGGTTTAGTAAGTCTTTTTAACAAACATGCTGTATTTTGATCTGGATGAAACAAAGTAGCCATTTATTTAATATGTCTGAAGGAGCTATACTTCCAGGTTACATCAGCAAGATGGTTGTTCACTTCAAAAATTAATAATAAATTGGAGGAAACAGGTAGCGACTTCAGCAACGCATCATAGGCATTTGAGAACACGCAGATCGTTTAGCCGTTTCAGTGTCATCTTAAAGTTATTAGTGGGGTTGAAAATAAGCTATTGCATCATAAGTCATATTTTTCTGTAGAAGAATAAACATGGCTTGCTTAGTATCTAATGAAAGAGGATTTAATTAGAACGCAAATATATGTTGTTTGAGCCTTTTAGCTGTAGAATTGTAGAAGTTATGCTTAAATTTTGGAATATTTTTTTTACAGCTTAACGGTAATACAGAAATTTCATAAGGATTAAAATTTACATTTACCTCAACTCCTAGCTTCTGGTAAAATTTCAGAATGATGGGAATAGTGAGAGCCAAAAATGGATTTTTTTTTTAAAGTTTGGCACATGAATACACAGTCTTCATACCAGTTGACCTTTGAGTGTGGAGTGTTTTGTCAAGAAAACAGTGATTCTATATACACTGTCTACAGGCACTTATTTGCATCTTTTTGCTGGTGACCACTGAAGCGGTAATGTTGTCGGGTCGTGCTGTGTTTGGTGCGAAATGGTGGTAGTGCCACATGGTGATGCAAGGCTGGGGGTAACCATTTAAGAATTTTGTAGCACCACAGAACAGTTTTGGTTTATTACTATGTAACTTTTAAAATTTTACAACATGGTTTCGTCTGGTCTGATCGCTTTTTATATCTTACAACCTAAGAATTGGTGAAGACTTTATGATAGTCATCGATTGTTTGGACTTGTACAATTTTTTTGAGAATATAGTGAACTTTGAATTTGAAGTTCCTATCAGTGACTTTTATTAATATGTGAACCTTACCTTTCCTAGTTTGGGGTTTAATCAAGCTAGGTGGCGACCGCAAGAATTTTAGAACAATCGATAATCCATATGGCACATAAGTAACATGGTTGGAGATAAGGTGATAAACTGTTTATTGTAATGCTGTGACCAGTTTAGTCCCTTACAAGTGGTACTAAAGATATAAAATCAACAATTTCTCAAAATTTTCCTTTTTTGATGTTACTTTTATTTTATGAGGTAATTTATTGAAAAGCTTAATTCCTACTGAAATGTTCAAATTTGATACTTTTTTTGTATGCATAATATGCAAATTTAATTGTTTCCTTGTGTAATGTTCAATTGCTTCCTTATTTGTTTTTAGAGCTGCTTCTTTACCTATGACATTATTTCTTAAAATTAAAAAAAAAAAAAAAATAAAAAAAATTATCAAAGATGTAAATTCTTGGTAGTGGGAGAATATTCATATATTTAAATAATGGTCTACTAGATTCCCATGTTTTCTAATTCGTCATTATTCTTAGTGCTCACTTCTGAATTTTGAAAGTACTTAGTGCATCTGATGTTGAACCCCAGAAAATAACTCCATACTTTATTTGTGAATGAAAATGAGCAAAGTATGCATTTTTCAAAATATGTTTACTTGTGATTAATTTTAAAATATGTATTGTGTAAGGAACAAAGGCCGATACTGGGGTTATAGTATCGCCTAAGTGCCTTAACTTACACTCTTGCTTACAACCCATTGTTCGATGAAAACTCTTGCTAAATAATTTTGATTTGATTTGACCATGTAGCCAGGATGACTCAACTAAATGCCTAGGTCGCCACAAATTTGTTACCCACAAATTGAGAAAATGGTTCAAGCAAACTACTGAAGCACACAAGTTCACTGTTAGTAAAATCCAAAGTTTTATTCTTCAAAGTCAAAAGTGCATTTACAGTTGAGCAGGCATATCGAACACTCGTTCCAAAAGTTACAGATTGTGGAGAGAAATCTAACCGACCGAAACCCCTTTAGTAAATTTACAAGTTCTTAACAGTCATTAAAATTACTATATAACCCGACACGATCCAACATGGTTGAACTAGCCAGCGTGGCGAGTTACAACCAGCGCAACGAAAGACAGACCGAAACAGACGCCAGGCAGGAACAGACCGCGGACAGGAACAGACAACAGGCAAGAACAGACCGCGGACAGGAACAGACAACAGGCAAGAACAGACCGCGGACAGGAACAGACAAACCATAATGGCGGCGGGGTCTTTTTTTATATAGAAACGGCTAGAACCAGTGACGTCAGCAACTGTATCACATCTTTTTGCTTCCGCGTAGTTCAAAGTATGTGTAATTTATTTGACGATCCCGACTATTAAAAATGTTCATGCTTTGACAGTATCTGGACTTATCTACTAGAAGTCCAGCGGCAGTCTCTTGAGAAATTTAAAGTAATAAATTTTAAAGTTTCAGCTGTTTAAGACTCCGTGTAGTGATACATTCTAATTTGGGTAAAATCCCTAAGTGTTCTAGAACTGTTTACGTGCTTGCACAACAATCCGCGACAATCTACTTTATAAAAACTTAATTACCGGACAAATACTAAAACTTTTGATGAAAACCCATATATGTATGAAATCGTCTTAATTAGGGCTATCTGCTGATGTAAAATTTAAATTGATATCTCTTTTAATAAAAAAGCTTATTTTTTTCTCTCAATTAAAATCGCTAATTAGACTTTGCTGAATTACTTAATTGTATTGCCAAAATATCGGGGATAGTGCTGACTACAGCTGGTGATAAAAGTTCGGTTGTAGCTTTACGCGATTTAGAGATATTGCAAATCTTAGATTTCTACTTTACCGATCGCGTGTTTCAAAACATTAACAAACGGGAATATCTCTTAAACCAAACGTTTCCCGATATGATAATTACACTTTAAAATGATTTTTATAATGAATTACAACTGTGAGCAAGATTACAGGGAAATTCCTTAAAGTTGAAAACTACACTTCTTGAAATTTCTAAGTCCCGCCTAAGCAAACTAGAATTTGCCAAAATTCTAAGGTGCTTACAATTGCATAACAGGTTTGATTTAATTAAGAGTTCAAATATTGAATATGTCTGTTCCATTTAAGATCAGATTAAATCCATAAACCTAAACATAAACATTTTGAGGTTAACCTGTTTGCTAATGTCTGATTGTTTAAAATATTATTGGGTTTGTCCGGGTTCCTGTTTTGAGCAGTGTGGAAATTTACTGCAATTGTTTTATCACAATTTATTATTAAATGGCTGTTTAGTGGTTTTATTGATACTTTGCTGAAGAGCTTCTTCAGTTTCACCTTTCATTAAAAGTGTTGTGTCATCTGCAAAGAGAATATTATCATCTGACTTGTCATTTCCATTTATGTCATTGATATACGAAGAAACAGGAACAAGTTGCTGATAATGAACTGGGACTGTGATCACTATCTCATAAAGGCATTGATTGTAAGGGTTAGAATGGCATAGCTGTGAATGTTGAGTTATAGTACAATAGTTTGACTAAAGTACCAAGAAATATTACAAACTGATCGTATTGTAATGATTTGTTCATATTTGACTGTTTGCACTACTGTTCTCATTTCATCACTTCTGATCTTGGTTCTACACCAAAAACCTTGCCTACTTTGATAGTGCCAAACAAATTTTTCCTCATATGCAGGCTCACCTTGTTCCAGGGAACATACCATGTAGCATTGCTTTTTCCAATGATTTTGATCATATTACATGGCCAAAGTAAGTGATTCAGAGTCTTGTAATTTTTTGTCTTAATACATTCCAGATACTCTTATGATCATTGCAAGCCTTCTGTTGCATTGCAGCTGGAATGTGTGATTTTCCAATGACCTTTATCCATCAGGTTTTTTAAATGGCCATATGCGTATGCTCATGCGGGAAATGGTGGCTTGTCCCAGTCTGCATTTGGTAGATAATCTGAAGTCAATGTGTCAACTTTTATATATGCTCAGCATTGCACTATGGCTTAGTATATGCCAGTGGGCCACATTTTTCACTTTGGTTAGTTTTGTATCCCATGTAACAGAAATATTGGATACAAACAATTTTTTTATTCATTATCATCATCAATTTTCCACTCAGGAGGATCAAGTGTGTTAATTAACTGGCCTCTGCACAATCTCCTGTCTTGCCACCATTTCTTCTGTAATACTTTCTCCTGTTCTGGACTGTGGACTGGCCAGGTACTTGCTTCATCTGATTATCTCCTGGTCTTCCTCTTGGTATTTCCCCAGTTACTTATTTGTTAAAATATGCCATAACTATTCCGTTAGGTGTGATTTGCTTGAAGTGACCAAACAATTTGATTTTTTATTTTCCTGAGATGTCTAGAACATCTTTTTGAGTCTTAGTTGCAGTCAAAATGATTTGCTTCTGATTTTACCTCATCCGGTCTTCTGAATAGTTGGCCTAAAAATTTCATATCTGTTTCTTGAATCTGGCTGTTGTATCATCTAGTTAATGTGGCACCTAATCCAAAAGTTAGGATGGGAAGAAGGTGTGTTAAACACAAAGATTTTTTTTCTGCTTGTAAAATCTTTTGTTCCATAATATCTGTGAAATGTCAATAAAGAAGTTTGCAGCTGTTCTAATCCTACTGCTTGCTTGTGAAATAGGTCTGTTATCTGCTTAAATAATTCTGCAAGGTACTTAATGTTTGTTACTGTTTTAATTCCTTGCAGTCCTAATTTTAATTTGACTGGTTTGTTTTTCATTTGACTGCCAGGCACATAGTTTTTGATATTATATGTAAAAAAAATCAAGCCATTAATGTTCCTTTTGACCTGCTTGATAATTTCATCCATAATGTTTATGAAAAGTGGAGGAGACAAACAGCTTCCTTGTTGTATACAATGTCTAGTCCCAGGCCAACCTAATCTGCCAGCTGCTATTTGAACACAGTTCTTCATATTTTGATAGAGTTGTTAACTCTTTTCCAATGCATCCTGATACACCTTTTTTAATAAACACAACGTAAATGTGATTATGAGGAACACGATTATAAGCTCATTCTACATTAAAAAAATATGACTATAACTAGTTTATTTCCTTCCCAGTATTTTTCAAACAGCATCCTCATATAATTATAGGATCTGCATTGATTGGTCAGATCTAACTCAATGTTGTTCATTTATACTATTATAATTTTGCAAGAAAGCTGCAGCCATCTGATTGTTTGAAACAGTATCTCCTAAAAACTACCATAGCAATTTGGATGGTCTTTTTAATTTTTAGAGTTAATGGGTTCAGGTTAAAATCTGCAGAAATAGCTATTGATATATTTATTATATACTAAGGGATGCAGCAAGTAATCAAAATCAATTCTAGATGAAATAAATATGAGCCACAGATCTGTTTATATTTGAGATGAGCACTCATTTCACAAAAAACTGATAGAAGGTCAGACTACTTAACTTAAGATTCTGGTTTTTTTTTCTTTACTTTGTTTTCCAGTTTTCTGTATGGCAGTTCTTTAAAATAAACGGAATACTTGTATCAATCATAATAAGCCTTGACTTGCCATTATAATGCGTTGGCAAAGGTGCGAAATGCTTTAGATTGTTAATGTGGTAGACATATATTGTCTCTGGCAGACAGTGAAACTGTTTGTCTCCAGTACAACATGTCTGTTGTGGTCGCTAAATGCTGTATATTAAGATTAAATAACTTAATACGTCAGTACCTCTTCCTTACATGTCACGTAGATACGAAATTCAAAATACAACATTCATTGATTCAAACTTGAATGTTAAGCGAAAGGAGTAAGTTGAGTCTAGTAAGGAGAAGCTACCTGCATAAATAGAGTATGGACTCAGATGATAATAAAGGGTGAGAGGAGTCATACACAATAGGGTAAAGTTAAAAGTTTTTAACATAACATAGATATTGAATTGATATAATTTCCTTCATTTTTCAATGCCCTCTTCTTGCACCACCACCACAGAATGAAACAATTTACTCTAGACATCTGCCTTTGTTCTTGTTTGTTTGTTTGTTTGTGTGTGTGTGTGTTGAGAAAGGTAAAGGCCAAACATTTTCAGTACTAGGTTTTCATCCATCCTGCAGCTTATAATATTTTGCACTCTTTACTATATTGCAACTCGTCTGTCACGGAACGCCACGTATAATATTTGTACTCTTTACTAATCTTCTTGCTAGTGTTTAAAGTGCAAATATTTCTCGTTTATACCTCCAAAAGAATAAAGATAACCAACAAAAACATTCACTTGGTATTTATATTAACTTTCATTAATTTATTATATCTTTTTGTGCACAGATACAACTCGCAGTTTATTTAAACATCCGCTGTGCATACCACTTTCATCTCTTCTCATCTCTTTTCCCTAAGATCTTCCTCTAGTAATATTTTATCCATGATGGATTGGTGGAACTTCCGCGAATGTGATGTCAAATATGGGTTGTAAAAAATACAGCAACCAGTCACAATATGAGGTATAGCTCGAAATCGGTAATGGTTTAATAAACAACATCATATTGTGACTGGTTGCTGTATTTTTTACAACCCATATTTTTCTTCCTCTTGTACTGTTTATGGTCCAGAGATTTTCATGTACTTTGTTCATCTGGTAATAACGACGCGTGGATTTCTTTGGCACAATACTTAAGAAATAATAATAATAACACGACATAAAACATTTTTCAACAACATACATGTATAATCAGCTTTACATAAATCAGAAACCAAATAATGATTCAAAAATACCACTATCAATAAACACTTCCCTTTGAAATAATATAAAACGGAAAAAAAGAAACATTAATTAAAATTCTTTAAAAACTAAGAGATTGTTTTTCTTTACAAGCTACAAAATAAACTTCTTTTACCATACACATTTTTATTTATTAAATCATTGTCGGTGCCCTAAAACAAGTTATGTACAAATTTTGATATTTAGAATAACATGTTTAGGTAAATAATAACATTAAGCTGTTACTAAATGTTAGTTAGAGGCTCATTTTATTTTACTTACAGGTTTTTTTGTATATTACATTACAGTTGGGAATGTTTCCAAATCAGTCTTGTTTTTCTGTTTCTTAAATTTCACATACTTGTTGTATAGTTTAGTTAAACAAAACATGTTTATACACATTTTAACCTCAAGAAAAACATGCTGACACTTCAAGAAAATTTCCACGTACAAAAAACATAAAAAATAGGGCAAAATGAATACATCCATCTCATGAACCAGACTTTATTCAGGATACTAAAACTGAAATTGCATTCAAACAAACCACTATAATGAAGATACAACTTATATGGACCACACAAGCATTAAAACATCTTTTGAAGCACCCTTCCCTCTTTAAGAGCTACTTTGTTTTGGGCCTTCATCTCCCCAACCCACAGAACAGGCAACACATTACCGCCCTACCACTTATTGCCACAACCCCATGTATTTCTCACATTCCCAACTTTCCCCACTCAGCAACTATGTCACCTACTCCCATCACCCCTACCCCCAAACACTCCCCACCACTGGAGAAATAAAAAATCTCTATTATGGATCTTTCTTCCACCCCCCTCTCCGAATCTCAACTAGCAGTTCTTTCAAAAGGTCTTCCTTTCTCTCCCACCCCTAAATTTGATCTGATGACTCTTGTTAAGGACTCCCTTTTATTCTGCCACACTCTCAACTACTGGTATTGTTTCAATACTACAGGCATGGGTGAGAACTGATGTGACAACCTGGAACAATAACATCCAACAATTCCCACATCCATCCAAGTTAGATCCACCTCCCCTTCCCCAAAACCACCCTCTACTCATATTCCAGCAATTCCTTATGTCAAACCTCTCATCGCCTTCCTTCCTAAATTCAATCCCCCACTCCATCAACCTAGCCCATACTGAAATGCGAGCTATGAGTGAACTCTCAAAAAATAAAAACATCATAATTCTCCCAGCTGATAAGGGCTCAGCAACTGTGTCTTGGAATGAAGCGACTACATGGCTGAAGACCTCAGGCAACTCTCCGACACCTCTATTTACCTAACTCATACCGGTGACCCCACTAAATTGATCTTTACAGAAATCTGCTCCATTCTCAATCTCCAAGGTCTCTTATGGGATCTTTCACACCTATCCCTTTGCCTTTTGAACCCTAGGACCCCCCAAACTTGCACCCTGTATCTTCTGCAAAGGATACATAAGGCAGGCAAATTTGGATGCTCTACAGTTGCTGCCCTTTGGTTTCCCACAGAATGCATTTCTACTTTTATTGAGCAGTACCTACAACCTTTTGTCCAGGTCCTTCCATGTTATGTAAGGCACCTCCGCCTCCCCCCCCCCCCCCAGACACAATTTTTAGAGCAGCTGTCAACAGTTTCTACACCCCTAATAGCAGATTGATTCATAGTCACTACTGACATAACGTCACTCTACAACAACATCCCCCAAGGCCATAGAACATTACTCCGCAGTCCCCCGTACACCCTATCCTACCACTCATTTCCTCTGTTCATCCTTACCAATAATTTCTTTTCCTTTGAGTCTCAGGTTTACAATCAGATATGAGGCACTGCTCTGAGCACTTGCATGGCACCTTCCTACACCAACCTTTTCATGGGCAGACTAGAGGAATGTTTTCTTGAAAAGGTTACCCTACAACCCACTGTGTGTTTTAGGTAAATAGATGACATATTTATGATCTGGACGACAGTTAAAACCTCCTTTTTGACTTCTGAACTCACCGAATAATATCTCCTCCCTAAACTTCACCTGGTCCTACTTTCAGACTGACATCACTATCCTAGATATGGACATATCTGTACAGAATGGTTACTTTCACACCTCTATCAACATCAAGCCCACTAACCTACAACAATTCTGATAGCTGTCATCCATATCATACAAAACATTCCATGCCATTCAGCCTAGCCATTATGATACAACCTGTTATGTCACACCATACTAGGCAAACACATCAGCACTGTTGTTGTTGTTGCTTTAGGGCGCATCGACAGTGGGGTCATTAGCGCCCTGTCTGCACTGATCAAGAATCCTTTACTCTTTACTCCAACAACATGACCCGGGCACTTATAAACTACAATTATCCTCCAGAAGTAGTCCAAAAACAAATATCAAAATATAAGAACTGACACACACAACCCAAAACCAACCAGATCTCTCACTCAGTTTTTCCATGGCCTGGAATTGCTAAACCAAATTCTTTGTTTTGGCTATAATGTTCTCAGTTCCTTTCCTGAAATGCACTGCATTCTTCCCACTGTCCTACCCACCACACCTTGAGTCACCATGATCAGACCACCTAACCAAAAAAATTTACTTGTACATAAATATCAACCCTCTGGTGCTCCTAAACCTAAGATCTTGATGCAAAACGTGCAGTATGTATCCACCTCCCACAAAATTTTGCACCCCTACTACTGGTAAAACCTACCCCATCATAGGCCATGCCACTTGCACAACAACCAATCTCATATACCAACTCACCTGCCTCAAGAATCAAAGTTCCTACGTTGGCCTTACCTCAAACACTTTATCCATCAGAATGAATGGTCACAGACAAACAGTGTCACACTGTATAGGCTTGTTGTAATGTAAAATAAAAGGATTTTTTATACACAGAATGAATATTGTATCTATTTCCATTTATTTCCTTTTGTTTGCTCTGTCCAAAATTCTTCTCATACCAACAACATTTGACCGTGTCTGGAATAAACTTTAATTAAGTTTGTTCTGAAAGATTAGCAGATTTTTTTCTACTCAAGATCAATCAAATTTTCTCTCTGCTTTACTATTGCCTAAGTTCTCACAATGCAACTATTATTATTTCAAAACTTAATCCTCTGCTCGATTATCCTGTCTTGTTTGCCTGGAGAACCTATATTTTCAAACATATCGGAAAAAAACAATCTTTATTATACCTGCTATTCTTTTTACTAATCGCTTAAAATTTTATTTTACCAATATTACTCCCTTTTTCAGTCTAAATATATAATTTTATTTATTTTAATGAATTGCTATGTCACAACAGTTTACTCCCAAAACCTAGCTAACAACAAAGGCAAAAGGTGTAATTTATTTACTTATTTATATATCAATCTTGTTTCATGGATCCCTGCTGAGAAATGACTTTTGTACACATATGTACAATATGAGTCATAATCATAGTAAAAACAATTATATGTAACAAAGACAAATAAAGAGAATAACAATAAAAATTAATTTTTTCAACCGAATTTTACAAAACTCACATTGAATACAATTAATTAATTTGTTGAAATCCTTGAATGGAGTAAAAGGAGTTGCCAATAAGATAATCCCTTAGTTTTTCTTTAAATATATCTTTAATACCTGCAAACTGTTTTATACTCTTGGGAAGTGTATTAAACAGATGTATACCAGATTCATTAACTCCTCTTTGTACTAATGACAGAGATGTTTGTGCTTTGTGCAAGTTATTTCTGTTTCTTGTATTGAAATTGTGTACCTGTGAATTAGACATAAACAGGTTAAAATGATCTATGACAAAGCACATGAGAGAATATATATACTGAGAAGTCATTGTAAGATTATTGAGATTATTAAAAACTTGTAATCGTAGGCTTCCGCGGCCAGAGTCAACTGATTCTTGGCTATCCGGGTGGCGCCGCATCATATTTCTTAATACCGACATTTCGACCCTCATTCTGGGATCTTCTTCCAGGGCAGAACTGCGTCTTCGGTCAGTGAGCGGTCTCGATTTATAGCGGAGGTCCGCGTCCGTCTAGATGGTTCGATTTGCCCGGCCAATCAAAGGTCCGAGCCATCACGTGGTCCGTTGGCCTGGTGGGGCACGGCGCGGTCTGGTGGGGGGTGACACGTGACATGCTCTCTCCGCACCAGAGAGAGCCAGGCGTCGTGTAATTTGAGCCCGTTGTCGTCGTTAATATTATTTGGGCGTTTAGCGATTTCTAACGCCTCCTTTACTCTCCTTGGCCCCCACTTTTCTTCGCGCACTATAAGTGTAGTGTTGTCAAAATCTATTGCATGATTGGTTTCGGATGCATGACGTGCTATGGCGGATTTATCAATGTTATTAGATTTGTAGTTTCGAATATGCTCGCGCAGCCTGTCCTTTATAGTGCGCCCTGTCTCTCCTATGTACATACGACCACAGCTGCACGGAATCTCATAGACCCCGGCAACCTGTAGTGGAGGCAGTCTGTCTTTAACTTTGACGAGCTGGTCGCTGACTTTGCTGTGCGCTTTGTAGACAGGTTTTATCTCAACTTTTTTGAACAGCTTCCCGATTCTGTCAGTAACGCCACTTATGTAGGGTAAAACTACTACTTTGCGTTCCTGTGAGGTGGCTTGATTAGATGTTGAATTAGCGTCTTTCTCTGTCATGGCTGCCTGCAAAGCCCGTCTAATACAATGATTGCGATAGCCGTTGGACTTGAATGTATGTTGCAGCGCCTCCAACTCCGTCGTCAAACTGTTTGCGTCACACACTTTCGTCGCTCTTGTATACAGGGTCGTGAGGACGCCTCTTTTTGTCGCTGGGTGGTGGTGCGATGCGGCGTGTAGATATCTGTTTGTGTGTGTCGGCTTCCGATATACTGAGTGTCCAAGGTTCCCGTCGTCACGTTTCGTTACTAACACATCTAGGAACGGCAGCTGTCCTCGTTCCTCCGTTTCCATTGTGAATTTAATTTTTGGATGTGCTTTATTTATATAATCCAGGAATTTGTCAAGGGCACTTCGTCCATGGGGCCACACCACAAATGTGTCGTCGACATAGCGTAACCACAGACGCGGTTTGAGGGGCGCGTTATCCAAAATTTCGGTCTCCAGCGCCTCCATAAAGATGTCTGCTGCTATAGGCGATATCGGTGAGCCCATGGCCGCTCCTTCCACTTGGGCGTAAAATTTCCCGTCATACTGGAAGAACGTTGATTTGAGACAAAACTCGGCCAGGTCCGCCCATTCTTCTGAGATGTTAAGGGCCGATAGCTTGTTGCGTATTATTGTCACTGCTTCTTCCACAGGTACGTTGGTGTAGAGCGACACAACATCAAAGCTCACTAGAATGTCAGTTTCTTCGATTTTGAGTGAAGATATGATATCTACGAAGTGTGAGCTGTTTCTGACGGTCGAAGCGATGCCTTCTGACAAGGGTTTTAGTTTATCGGCGACATAGCGGGCTAGTGGATGAGTCGGAGAGTTAATTGCGCTGACGATCGGCCGTAAAGGTATTTCCGGCTTATGTATTTTTGGCAAGCCATAGAACCAAGACGCAGCCACAGCAAAATCTGTAGTGAATATCCAAGACAAAGTAAGGACAAGACATATACGCAAGTTCGAAAAATTGAAAAATCTACAACACCCAGAAACAACAAAGATGGAGACAAAGAACACGGTTGTAAACCTAACTGGGGAAGAACTAGATGCAGCCACCAACGCTGTGCTGGCTAAAGGACTAAACTTCGCTCCAGCACCAACAAAGCTGCCGACATTGGACATCGTGGGGGCCAAGGAGAGTAAAGGAGGCGTTAGAAATCGCTAAACGCCCAAATAATATTAACGACGACAACGGGCTCAAATTACACGACGCCTGGCTCTCTCTGGTGCAGAGAGAGCATGTCACGTGTCACCCCCCACCAGACCGCGCCGTGCCCCACCAGGCCAACGGACCACGTGATGGCTCGGACCTTTGATTGGCCGGGCAAATCGAACCATCTAGACGGACGCGGACCTCCGCTATAAATCGAGACCGCTCACTGACCGAAGACGCAGTTCTGCCCTGGAAGAAGATCCCAGAATGAGGGCCGAAACGTCGGTATTAAGAAATATGACGCGGCGCCACCCGGATAGCCAAGAATCTATTAAAAACTTGTCTGCAAGAAGTTCTTGGTTTTACCCTACACAACATTCTAATAGCTCTTTTCTGTGCTATGAAAACTTTTTTGCTTTGTGAAGAATTTCCCCCAAAAATTAAGCCATATGACATCACTGAATGAAAATATGAGGAGTACACCTGTTTCGTAAATTCAAGATCTGATGTTAGAGAAAGTGCTAGTATTGCAAAGGTGACACTACTTAGGTTCTTCAGAAGTGAAGCAATATGCTCGTGCCAACAGAGTTTCTCATCTATTTAAATACCCAGGAATTTTATACTGTTTGTTTCCAATATTGACTTATTTTTATAGCTTACTTGTCAATCTGGCTGTTCATAATTTTTTGTTTTAAACCTGATATAATGTGTTATACCAATTTGCTATTTCACTAAGTACTTCATTTACATTAAATTCTAGATTGCTGTTTGTTTTTTTTCTCACAGTCAGGTTAGTGTCATCTCCAATTAAAACACTCTTAACTTTATGATTAATTGACTTTCAGGTTATGCCGCGTAGTTTATTTCATTACCTGAACTTTCGGCTGATATCCTCCAGCCTTCATCAGAGATACTGTTTATGTTGACATAGCATCGCAGAGTAAAAGGCCGCTAACTTCGTTGATGTTGTTGGTATTTTTTACCCGTTGGGGCCACCACTGGTCTTCTCTACACAGTAGCTTCGTTTCTTGAAATTTTATTTCATGCCCGGTATTAATAGCATGGCGGACTACGGCGGATTTGTCGCTGTTGTTCTATTTGTAGTGGCGGATATGTTCTTTAAGTCTCTGCGCCACAGTACCACCTGTCTCGCCGATATAAACACTGCCACAGCTGTAGGGGATTTTGTAAACACCCATAAGCTGGTGTGGGTGTAATCTGTCTTTTACCTTTGTCAGTGACTGACCAATTTTGCAGTTAGCCTTATATTCTATTCGCACCTCCACCCGATTTAACAATTTCCCAATCTGGTCTGTGATACCCTGTATGTATGGGAGACAGGCGAATTTCGTTGGAACATTAATATCATGGGATAAGTTGATGTCTCCCATAGGTTTTTTGGGTCTTAAAACCCTTCTGATGTCAGACTCACTATAGCCGTTGGCTCGGAATATTTCCATTTCCATTTCTTCATTCAGACTTTCCGAGTCACATACTGTCTTTGCTCTTAAGTTGAGTGATGTTAATACGACTCTCTTCGTTGCCGGATGATGGTGCGATATGGCGTGCAGATACCTATTAGTGTGGGTTGCCTTGCGATACACAGTATGACCGAAACGTCCATCGCCTCACTTATGAACAAGGACATCGAGAAATGGCAGTTGTCTATTTTCTTCCACAACCATAGTGAACTGAATTCTTGGGTGGGCACTATTCAGGTGGTTTAAGAACTCTTGCAAACTCTCCTTACCGTGAGACCAGATGACAAAGGTGTCATCAACATAAGGAATCCACACTGTAGGTTTTAGGCGCGCATTGTTAAGCATCTTCATCTCGAATGATTCCATAAATATGTTGGCGGCTACAGGTGAAAGTGGCGAGCCCATTGCCACACCTTCAACTTGAGCATAAACTTGACCACCGTACTGGAACACAGTTGAACAAAGATGGCCGCGGAAGTCTGAGGAATCATTCTTAACTTTGTTAGATAAGTTTCCAGGAAGAGGAGGGGTCATAGGACAGAACCTTGTGGAATTCCATGTTTTATTTTCTCCCAGTCTAATGAAGGATATTTACTTATTTTAGAATCAAAATGGAAACTTTTTGCATTTGATTTTCCATGTATGATTTTAACCATTTACCTGCAGTTCCATAAATACCATAGTATTCCATTTTCTTCAAAAGTAATTGAGGATTTACACAGTTAAATGCTTTTGCAAGATCACAAAATATTTGTACAGGACTCATTTTATTATTCTGTTGCTCAAATGTGTTATTTAAAAATGAATACATAGCCATTTCGATAGATGATCCTTTTTAGAACCCAAATTGTGATTTAGTGACGATATTATTTGTGTAACATGTTTTATTACTCTATAAAATATATTTTTTTTCAAAAATCTTTGAGAATCCTGAAAGTAATGAAGTGGGACGATAGTTATCAACACATGTTGCTTCTCCTTTTTTAAACAACTGTTTTACTACTGCATATTTTAGTCTATTTGGAAACACACCTTGCGTTAGGGATTCATTACAAATGTGGGCAAGTCCACGATTGATACAATCTGAACATCTTTTCAGTAATTTACCTGAAATATTGTCATAACTGGATGAATTTTTAGGTTTTAATTGTTTCATGAGTTTATTTATTTCTGAAACTGTTACTGGTGGCAGATGCATCTCCACAAATCTATTTGGGAAAGCAGTCTGAAGAAGCCTTAGTTCACTATGTGGTGATTGCTTTTCTATGCCTAATTTCTCTACAAGTGAAGTAAAATCTTTGTTAAATATTTCACAAACTTCCCCTACTTCACTATGTACAAATCCATTTTGTTCTATTTTTTTTGTCTTTAGAGTGATTTACAGATTTTCCTTTTTCAGTTTTTATTATATTCCATATAGTTTTCATCTTATTGCCTGAATTCTCTATTTTCTCTGATATATGCCTGTTCTTCGCCTTTCTTATTACATTTGTTAGTATTTTGGAATAAAGTTTATAATGAGCTTTCAGTGTATAGTTATCTGTTTAAGTACCAGTCCCTTTTTGTTTTACAAGATATTCTAATACCCTTTGTTATTCACCCCTTACCCAGTTCATTGTTTGGAGTATTGACAACTTTCCTTTTTTTGAAACTTCCTTCGAAAAGTGTTACAAATATATTGAGAAAGGAATCAAATTTTTCATTAACACTCTGTGCATTGTACACTTCTGACCATTGTTCATTATTTAAGGAATATATGAAATGTTTTATATTGTTTTCATTAATATTTCTTCTATATACCCAGCTTTTCTTTAACTGTTTAATAGTGTTTCCGGACTTGATACATAACAGCTGGGCATCATTATCTGAGATACCATTTATTACTGGAAGTATGTTGTAATTACTGTACTGAGAAATATCCATAAAAAATTATCAATTGCAATCCTGTTATTATTTTGTATTCTAGTAGGGAAATTTACAAGTGCCATTAAGTTAAAAGACAACATCAAGGTTTCCATATCCAGCCTCTCATTGCTGTGATTGAGAAAGTCAACATTAAAATCTCCACATAAAACTATTGACTTGTTATTTTTTAATTATTGTAGCAAAGACGCTAAGTGAGATAAAAGCAGTGTAAAATTTCCTTAGTAGGCCCTGTAAACTACTATTACTATGAGCTCTTCCTTACCATATTCTAGTTTAGTTACACAGCATTCCTAGTGTTGCTCTATACAATACTTACTTACACATACTCTGTTGCATTGAATATTATTTTTAACA
The DNA here is from genome assembly GCA_031002005.1 of Vandiemenella viatica. Classification (NCBI taxonomy): domain Eukaryota; kingdom Metazoa; phylum Arthropoda; class Insecta; order Orthoptera; family Morabidae; genus Vandiemenella; species Vandiemenella viatica. The sequence continues at coordinate 7,039,242 of JARYHS010008075.1, read as the reverse complement.
ATGATGGCAACTCCATTTTACATCTACAGAAATGAGAACTTAGTTTATAATTTGGGATGGACAACTGAGATATTCCTGTATCAGACAAATGATGTTCCGATATGCATAAAACATCTACATCAAAATTTTTGAAATTTTGAAGCTTTTCCAGGCATAAGGTAATGTCATCAGTTTTACTAAATATCCCCCTTATATTTTGATGGAGAATAGTGGTCTGAACACTTTGATTCAATGAATTTAAGTTGTTTACTTTATTAGTAGATTCTGGTATGTCAGATGGAATTTCTAATTTCAATAGGTTTTGATCAGGAGAGACGTTAATTTCTTTTAGACATCTTAATACAATTAATTTATTTACCCCAAAAAAGGCTGCGACTTAACAACACTTGTAACAGGAATACCTCTTTCTCTCACCTGGCATTACCTGATCCCATCAGCAGTAAGAAGCCAAGTTTCCTTTTACCTCTGAAATTCAGATGGAGTCCATGGCGAGTATAACTGTCCCTACCAATGCAGGCCACAACTATCAAACCGATGTGTGAATTTGCTGGGTTCCAGTGAACCCTTTCCAAAGATGCATTTGTGCGCCTAATATTATCCAGGGTTTATGATAACGCTCAAGCAAACCCACAAATCCCACATTCGTCTTACATGTGTTCCTGGAAATGTGAGCAATGTCTTCCTCAATTGAACAATTGAGGCCCTTATCAAGACTATTTCCTGGTCCCCATAGACTTACAATACAATCCTCCTGTCGAAGATGTTCTGTTTCTTAGTGTGAATATAAATATATATATATATATAATGAAATCAAGTCGCTAAGTAGCGGAAAGGAATCAAATTAGCATAGGAAAAAGAGCCACCACTTACCTTTAGATGACGGATGTGTGGCGCGAACACACAGAAAAGACACAAACACAAATAATAAAGTATTTTCAGGATAAACCCTTCGTCAATGGGAGAACATTATGAGGGGTAGGCACAGCTGGAGTCTGCCTCACACAAAGACCGCCGGGCGGGAAAATGGTGGGGGTAAATTCAAACATCAGAAAGGTAGAGGGGCAGTGAATCAGAGCTAATACCCGAGCATAGATAAATATCCAAACTAATCCCTGGTCAGTGGGAAGATCAAAATATAATTAGAACTAAATATGAAAAATTATAATTATATAAGATACAAATTAAAATAATAATAATAATAATAAAAATAATTTTTATGAAGTAAACATCGCCTTAGATTAGTGGTGGTTCAGTATAGGTAATGGAAAAGAGAGAATTAAAAAAGGTTAACCATATGTAATAATAATGACTGGGTATTATCTCGAGTTGAGACCAGGTGGTTGCCTTGTGCCAAATTTGTACTGGTAGGCAAGATCTCGCCTTCTAAGTTCAGAGAAACTGCTGCTATTAGGGAGAACTCTGATAGCACGGACTGCGAAACAAGAGTTGGAATTATTCAAGTCGTGCGTTATGGCGTGGGCAGGAACTGGGTGCTTAAAGTTCTGTGTGAACACCGTCTGTCAGTGGCCATTCATACTTATGAAGAGTGGATTCGTGGTCAAACGTATATATGAAGCCAGGTAGTGGTTGCATGTTAACTGGTAAATTACATGGGTGGTTTCACAGGTGGTGTGTCCTATACTAGGGAAGCTTTACCCTGTGACAGGGTTGATGAAAGTGGTGGAAGCATGGTGTATGTCGCACATCTTGCAGCAGGGTCCGTTACATGGGAAAGAGCCTTGGGGCTGACCGTTAGGAAGAAGAAGAGTGTTTTTTGGACTAAAGGTTTGCTGAGGTTAGAAGGCCTGCTGAAATGAGTTCTAGGAGGGGCAGGGAGGATTTTAGGAAGAATGGACCTCATTTCAGGGCATGATTGTAAGAAATCATAGCCCTGCCTGACGATTCTGTTGATGAGTTCAAGGCCTGGGTAGTACTGTGTGACCAATACTACAATGTAGGTTTTTGCGGGTTTGGGATGATTGATAGGCTGATTTAATTGTGATGTTGCACGTGAAAGCTATTTGTTCACCAAAGCTGGAGGGTAGTTGTGAGATATTAATGCTTCTGAAATACTATTTGAGTAATCCATTAAAGACTGTTGGTTGTGACGTCAATGGTAACCAGTATTGAGTTGGAAGGAAGAGGGGTGAGTAATGTAGTAAGCCAGGAGAGAAAGTGTTGGGTGTCCTTTATATTAGAAGGGAACTGATTAATTATGGGCTGTAGGGACTGGTCAACCAAGGCAGAGATGCGCTCAGTTGGTCCCATCTTGCACTAGGGCAGTTTCTTCCACACCAGCCAATGGTCTACCATTCAAAATCACAGCCTCCTCAACATACCTCAACCTGCCGCTTTAAAACCTACACCTCGCTCCCTGCACTCAAGCCCTACTCCCAAGCCTAAACTGTCAGTTATAAACCTATCCTCATCACCATTATCTGAATCTCTCTGTACTCTCCAAAGGACTCAACTTCTCACCCACCCGCACATTTGACCATGCCAAACTAGACCGGGACTCTCTATCGTTTTGCCGTACACTCCGCTGGCAGTATCGCTTTGCCACTCATAGCAGTGAACATGGGTATCAGGAGAACCTAGAACCAAGTCTAGAGAAATTCTAACCATCATCCACACTTGACCCTCCGCCTCTTCCCCAGAGACATTCCCTTCAAATTTTTGAGGGTTTCCTTTCCACCAGTTTGGCTTCTCCCACTTTTCTTAATTCTTTAGCAAACACCGGTAATGTTAGCCCAGCTAAAACCTGTGCCAGAAAAAACTCTCCAGCAATTCAGATCTCATTATCCTTCCAGCTGACAAGGGTTAAACCACTGTAGTCATGAACACGAATGACTATGTGGCTGAAGCTCTTCGTCAGCTATCAGACACCAACACTTACTGCCGCCTATCGGAAGATCCAACTCCTGCTGTCAACAAAAACATACAAGACTATGAACAGTTTAGTGGACAACGTCCCACCCCATAATCCATTTTGCTTCTTACTCTTAAAAATCCACGTACTCCCACCCTTTATCTCTTGCCAAAAATCCATGAACCTGGAAACACAGGGCGCCCAATCGTTGCAACTTACGGATCGCCAACTGAGCGCATCTCTGCCTTGATTGACCAGTACCTACTGCCCATAGTTAATCAGCTCCCTTCTCATATAAAGGACACCCAACACTTTCTCTTCCGGCTTTCTACCATACCCACCCCTCTTCCTTCCAACCCAATACTGCTTACCATTGATGTCACATCCTTGTACACAAACATTCCATACTGGCATGGCCTCAGCGCCATGGAACATTTCCTGGACCAGCGCCCTCCCAACAGCCTTCCTATGACATACTTCCTCATCAAATTAGTCCACCTTATCCTTAATAACAACTACTTCTTCTTTGAAGGCAACATCTAACATCAAACCTGCGGAACTGCCATGGGCACCCGCATGCCCCCCTCTTATGCTAATCTGTTCATGGGCCGTCTGGGACAGACATTTCTGAAGGAAGTCCTTCTCAAATCCCTCATTTGGCTTCGTTTCATTGATGACATTTTTATGATTTGGACGTATGCCAAAAATGAACTGCTAAATTTCCTGAACCATCTCAATAACTTCAGCATGCTGAAATTCACTTGGTCCTACTCCCACACCAAGGCCACATTCCTGGATAGATTTGTCCCTATCCAATGGCTGTCTCAATTCTTCAGTCCACATCAAACCAACCAACCTTCAACAGTATCACCATTTCGACAGTTGCCATCCATACAATACCAAACGTTCTCTCCCCTACATTCTTGGCATTCGAGGTAGTCGAATATGCTCCAACCAACAGTCTCTCATGGATTATCCAAGCAGTATTTCAGATGCATTAATATCTTGCAACTACCCTCCAGCTTTGGTGAACAAACAGCTTTCACGTGCAACATCACAACTAAATCAGCCTATCACCCGCAAAATCCAACCACAATACTATATTGATCACACACTACTACCCAGGCCTCGGATCCATCAACAGAATGTTCCGGCAGAGCTATGATTTCTTACAAACATGCCCTGAAATGAGATTCCATTCTTCCTAAAATCCTCCCTACCCCTCCTAGAACTTGATTCAGCAGACCTCCTAACCTCAGCAAATTTCTAGTCCACAAACACAGTCTTTCTCTTCCTAACAGGTCTGCCCCAAGGCTCTTCCCATGTAATAGACCTCGCTGCAAGATGTGTGACATACACCATGCTTCCACCACTTTTATCAACCCTGTCTCAGCGTGAAGCTACCCTAGCATAGGACACGCCACCTGTGAAACCACCAATGTAATTTACCAGTTAACATGCAACCACTACCTGGCTTCATATATACGTTTGACCACTAATCCACTCTCCATAAGAATGAATTGCCACCCACAGAGGGTGTTCGCACAGAACCCTAAGCATCCCAGTTGCTGACCATGCCATAACGCACTGACTTGAATACTTTCAACTCTTGTTTCGCAGTCCGTGCTATCAGAGCTTCTCCCTAATAGCAGCAGTTTCTCTGAACTCAGAAGGCGGGAACTTGCCTACCAGTACAAACTTGGCACAAGGTAACCAACTGGTCTCAACTCAAGATAATACATGTATATCTACATATATACTCTGCAATTCACGAAATTGTGGGTCAGAGGGTGCTCAGCACCAAAGCTAATCTCTTTGCTGTGCATTTCAATCCGTAATGGTATGAGGGAAAAAAGAATTCATATAAGAATCAGTCCGGCACCATATTTCTCTCATTTTATCATTCCTGTCCTTCCAACTCAAATAGGTTGGTGGAAGAAGTATTTCACTACACTCAAAAGTGAAAGTGGGAGTACGCATGTTTACCAATAAGTTTAAACGAAACGTGTGTCGTCTATCTACCAGAGACTCCCAACCTAGTCTACTAATCAGTTCTGTGACGCTTTCATAAGGACTGTAGCAAGCGGTCACGAATCGAGCGGCTCTTCTCTGTACTTTCTCTATACTTTCGATCAACCACTTACGAAATGGGTCCCAAATGGCACAACAATAATCCAAATGTGGACGCACAAGAGATTTATACGCTATCTCCTTTGTTTGTTCATTACAATTTTTCAAGATTCAACCTATGAATCGCAACCTAGAATTTGCTGTACCTACTAATGAATTAATGTGTTTGTCCCATATCATGTTCCTTTGTACTCCCAAATATTTCAGTGAATCGACCATATCAATAACTGTATTGTTTAACTCGTATTTCTGGACAATTGGATTCTTTTTGTTAGCTCATTGTCTTGCACTTTTTACAATTTAGAGTAAGTTGCCACTCAGCGCACCAAGCCAAAATAACATCCTGATCGCGCTGAATTTCTAAGCAATCGGCCAAAATTCTTACTTCCCTATAAATAACTGCATCATCAGCAAAAAAGGCTTTTCACTTTGTCTCCGAGATCGTTTATAAAAATTAAGAAAAGGAAAGGTCCTATTACACTTCCTTGAAGTACACCCGATGTAACATCTAGATTAGAAGAACTTTCTCCTTCAACGACAACATACTGCGACCGACCAGTTAGAAGATCCTTTATCCATTCACAAAGCTGATCCGATATACCATACTCTCGAAGCTTCACTAAAATGCAGTTGTGTGGCACAGAGTCAGAGGCTTTCTGGAAATCTAAAAAAATTGCATCTACTTGTGAACCTGCATCGATAACTTTCATTACGTCGCGTGTAAATAGGGCCAGCTGTGTTTCACATGATCTTTTCATCTGAAATCCGTGTCGATTTGTTGTAAGCAAATTATTATCATCTAGAAAATTCATAATGTTCGATCATATAATATGCTCCATAACTTTACTACAAACAGATATTATAGATATGGGATGACAGTTTCCAGGATCACTTCGATCACCTTTTTTGAAAATCGGAGTTACTTGCGCGAATTTCCAGTCTGAAGGTACTTTTCGCTCTTCTAATGATTTACTGAATATTTCAGACAGAAATGGGCCGATTTCCGCCGCATACTCTGAAAATACTCTTATTGGAATTCCATCCGGGCGCGGTGCTTTCCCCCACTTCAGGACCTCTAATTGCTTAATGATACCTGCAGTATCTATTCATAATGATTACATCACCGCCTCGCCACGGCGTAGGAAAATGGGAATACTATCCTTATGTTCATTTGCAAATGAATTTTGGATACAGTATTTAGTACGTTAGCTTTATCGCGGCTTTCATCAACCTCGGAACCTTCTTGAATTAGTGCTGGAATATTGCTGTTGGTACAATTAACTTTTTGTATATACGACCAAAATTTCTTTGGGTTTTCTGTGATGCTCTTATTATCATTATTATTACATATGCTTAACCTTTTCTAATCCTCTTTTTTCCATTACGTATATTGAACCACCACTAACCGAAGGCGATGTTTACTTCATAAAAATTATTACTTTATTATTATTATTATTATTTTAATTTGTATCTTATATAATTATATTTTTTTCATATTTAGTTCTAATTGTATTTTGATCTTTCCACTGTCCATAGATTAGTTTGGATATTTATCTGTGCTCGGTTATTAGCTCTGATTCACTGCCCCTCTACTTTTCTGATGTTTGAATTTACTCCCACCATTTTCCCGAAGGCGGTCTTTGTGTGAGGCAGTCTCCAGCTGCTCCCACCCCTCATAATGTTCTCCCGTTGATGATGGGTTTATCCCAAAAATTACTTTATTATTTGTGTTTGTGTCTTTTATGTGCGTTCGTGCCCCACATCCATCATGTAAAGAAAAGTGGTGGCTCATTTCCCTATCCTAATTTGATATATATATCAGAAACTAAGGTTATAAGGCTGATATGCTTGGAGTTTCATCTACTATAGACAAATTAGTTGTTTGTTGTAATTCTAGGACATTTGGTTAGCAACTGTCCAGATTTTCAGCCACTTGCCACCTGCAGCGCTAGTTGTAGTTGTAGGTAAGCACAAATGGCGACTCATTTGGAAGACTAGTCACGCCAAGAAATTTGCTTGGTTATTCGGTTTATGTGGATAAAACAAGTGACTGAGGCTGAATAGGTTTATGGAGAGAATGCAATGTGTTTTCAGCATGTCCCACAATGGTGTCAATAGTGTGCAGCCAGTAGATGAATCATCATCAATGGGGATCACAGTTGAAGTGGTTTTGCTGGGACATTATTTACCACCCTCCCTACAGCCCTGATCTTGCTCCAATAGAGTTTTAACCTTTTTCCTCACTTGGAGAAGCATCTAGGAGTCTGACGATTTGCTTCAGTCAAAAAACTGAAACACTTCGCGGCAAAATGTCTGAACAAACAAGGAAAATATTTTTTAACCTGAAGGTAATATTCAAACTCATCTCGTGATGTCAATATTGAGACTGTCGAAAATAACCTAATGTTTATACTATCAGTTAGCTGTATTGGTTGAATGGAAAAAAAGCTACACATTTCACTACATGCTTTGTAACCTTGGTTTCTGATCACCCCTTTTATATGTGTGTGTTTGTATGTTTTTGGCAGTGTTACCAACCCTACAAGACTGAAAGACAGCAATTTATCCAAAAAAGCAGCATAAAACAGTAAAATGGTTATTTCAAAGTTCAAATTTACTGTGTATACATTTTGCATGGAATTAAAACAAGTGAATAAAATACATAAATATTGTAATAAAAATGCAGTTTATTAGGATTTATTAGATAGCTAACTTTTGCTTAAGAAATTAGGTAGAAAGAATGATAAAAATTTTATAAATAATCAAAGTTATATTATTTTTTGTTTTCATCCTCAATTGCCTTATCTTCAGCATTTTCCAATTCATTTTTCCTCTGAAACTTGTACACATTTTTATTAAATTTCTTCATGGGTCTTTCTATGGTTTTTAATGAATAGCAACCAGACAGGAATTCTTCACGGGTCTTCTGCTGGATAAGATCTTTTAAACACGACGTTTCGGTAGTCACCTCCGCTGCCTTCATCTGGTGAGCTGTCATCGCGAAGTAGCTGCCGCGACGGACGTCGTGTTTAAAAGATCTTATCCGGCAGAAGACCCGTGAAGAATTCCTGTCTACCATACGTCGGGAAAAACTTAGTTGTCGAATAGCAACCAGTTATTTCAGATATTGTATGTAGTTTAAATAGTTGTTATGGTTATTATGTTGCATAAGACGGTTTTCATTATATTAATAGCATGGTGGCGCTGCTATAAGGTAGGCACAAATAGTGAAGAAATTTTTCTTCACTAATTCACACAATGCAGGAAATGTTTAAGGCCCATCTCCCTTTTTTCATTTCTTTTCCGTATTTCCAAAACCTCATAATATTAGGGACTTCATTTTGGTTAAAGTGTAACTTGACATTTGTTAACATTTGCCATTCTCACTCCAGCTCAGGTATATTACCTGGACAAATCTATAGGATGAAATAGAGTAAATTTGCAATTGAAGGGTAGTTCTTTTTTATTTTGGGTTCCAGAATTACTTTGAGATTTAGCATCATCAGAATTTTTAATGTTCGACAATCTTTGTTGTTAAAAGGTAACCTTTTTACTATTTGGTTTTACATCCTCGAGATAAAACTCCTTATATTTCAAATAGAACTTTTTCAGCTCTTCTGCATCCATTTCCCTGACTTCTTCTGATCAGGTTTGATACGATTCCACCTACATATTTTTGTGTGTAATAATAAATGTTTCTGTGCATCTGTGAAACCAAAGCTCAATATTTTTGTTTCTTTTGTGTTGGCAGTATTTCTTGTTTCATGTTTTGTTGTTACTGTGAGCTCTAAATATTTCATTTGTACTAAGCATTCTAAAATAGTTGTGTATGCAGTTAGTATTTTGTCTTATAGTAAATATAATTTTGATGCTTCAGATAGCATTTCTTTGTTGAGCTTCATCTTCTTCTTCTTATGTGGTTATTATCACAGTGCTTCTCTTGGATGCATAAGATGTCGAAGTCAAGTTTTTGGCATAGGTCAGTTAGTAAAACTAATTTTTTTTGAAGAGAAGCTTTCGATATTTATCAATATTGTCAGAAATTTTGGTCCTGAGAAGGACTGATTTTTTATAGCATTAGAAGCTGTAGATGGTGTCATGTGGTGCATTGTTTGCCCAGAGGGATGCTCGACATTACAATCTTGGCTGCTCATAGAGGCACCTTAGTTGAGTTTGGTAAATATAGGCAAAGCAAACTTCAAAAACTATAATCAGTTTGAGAGTATTGGTAAGAATTGCTTGAGCTGAAAGTAAGTGATCAACGTGAATTGAAGATTTGAAATATAATTTTATGGAGGGAAATTATTCCAGAAGCTGTTTACTACCTTAGTGAATGGCAACCATCTTGTTCGGCTGTGGTTAAGTAATTTGTGTGTCTTGATATTTATGAAAACTTGAAAATCCCCAACTGATTTTGGTGAATTTTTTCTCCCCCTTATGGCTTTATCACTGATCAATGTTGTGGTAATTAGAGGAAGGATGGGACTGGGAACAGGGAACGGGAAGGAAATTGGCCATGGCCTTTTGAATGGCCTTACTTCTCCTTAATTGGAATATTGATATTCAATTATATTATTAACAGCAATATGCCTCTTTTTGGCTTCAGTTAATCTTAAATAAGGACTGAAGCAATTTTTCAGGTCGAAACTGAATGTGATAATCGCTTCATAATAAAGGTTAATTGATATATCAATACTTTTTGAATGCAACTCAAATGTTATAATTAACTATAATCCTATTCTTCTCATTTGAGGGCTCCTTGGTTTCATTCATGGTACCATCCTCTGAGAAGTACTAGAACAACAAATAAAGTTGTTATTGTTCATGTAATTATTCTAGAAATATTTATGATAATAACAATTGGTAGAATTAATGCGATTTCTACATCAAAAATTAAAAAGATTACTGCGATTAAGAAAAATTGAAACGAGAATGGTATTCGGGCTGATCTTTTGGTGTCAAATTCACATTCAAATCGGGATCTTTTTTCACGGTCATTTATTACTTTTTTTTGAAATTATTGCTGCAATTACTAATACTACTATTGGAATCATTACTGAAATTAAGGCTCTAATTATTAGTATAATAATTATTTATCTTGATTTTTCAAACTTTTTAATTAGAAGTTAATGGTACTAATTATACTACATAAATATCTACCTCATCAATAAATTGAAATATATAAGAATAGTCAAACAACATCAAAAAAGTGTCAATATCATGCTGCTGCTTCAAATACAAAATGATGAATTATAGAGAAGTGGTGTATTTTATGTCATATTAAACATATTAACAGGAATGTTGATCCAATAATGACACGAATTCCATGAAATGCTGTTGCTATAAAAAATGAAGATCCATATACTTTATCAGCAATAGGAAAATTTACTTCTCAGTATTCGTAAGCTTGAAGTACAACAAAGTATATACCAAGCATTACTGTATTTATTGATGCTTGAAATCTTTGGGAATGATTAGATTCTATATGCCCATGATGAGCTCATGTAACTGTAATACCTGAAGTTAGTAAATCTACTGTATTTAGTAGCGGAATTTGTATAGGATTAAATGGTAAGACCCCTCTGGTGGGTCAATTTATACCTAATTCAATTGCAGGGGCAAGTCTTCTAATAAAATATGCACAAAAGAATTATACGAAAAATAATACTTCTGATGTAATAAATAGAATTATTCCTCATCATAATCCAATAGATACATGGATAGTATGAAGGCTTTGATATGTTCCTTCTCGTACTATGTCTTGTCATCATTGATATATAATTAATAGGGTAATTATTGTACCTATAAAAAAATAGGTTTATTTCTAATATATTAAATCATTTAGCTAGTCCTGATACTATAATTATTGCTCGAATAGCACCTGTTAGGGGTCATGGTCTGTAATCTACTAAGTGAAATGGTTGATTTGAATTGGTTGTTAACATAATTAGTATACTTCTCTTGAATATAATGTTCTTAGAATTGAGAATACATATGCTTGAATAATGGCTACTGCTGATTCTAATAATAATAATAGTACTTGTGCTATTAATAGTAATATAATTAATTTATATGCAATAATTGGTCCTGTATTTCCTATTAAAGTTAATAGAAGGTGTCCTGCAATTATGTTAGCTCCTAGTCAAATTGCTAAGGTTCCTGGTCGAATAATATTACTAATTGTTTCAATTAAAAAAAAGAAAGGGAAATTAACCCACCACATACCAAAGTGGACGGATGCGATGAGAGAACACTAATGCTGACAAACAAGCAACACAATATTTCGGCATATGCCTTGCTCACAAATAGAAAAAACGGGCCATTAGGCTGGGAACGTGTGTGCACACCGAACGTTACCTAGAAGCCGCTTCCATTTTCCTTAGTTGCATAATTGTTTCAATTAGTACTATAAAGGATATAAGGGCTCATGGTGTTCCTTGGGGAACTAAATGTGTGAATATATGATTTGTATTGTTAATTCATCCAAATAATATAAAGCATACTGAAAGCGGTTAGGCTAGAGAGAATGTTATACATATATGTCTTGTACTTGGTAATACATATGGAAATAATAATTAAATCATAATTAAATATGATTATAATAAAGAGTGAAATAAATACTATTGTTGTTCCTATATTTCTTTTAGGGCCTAAAAGAGTTTTGAATTCAACATGAAGAATTATTATTATTTTATTTCATGTTGAATTCAACCATGATGGGATTAATCAAAAAGTTATAGGAATAATTATTAATCCGATGATTGTTCCCAGTTAATCGATAAATTTATAATATTTGTTGATGGATCAAATGTTGAGAATAAAATTGCTATCATTTTCAAATTAATATATATTTTTTTGAATTCGTATATTTTAGTTCTTTTATATTGATTTATTGTATTGAGTAGATAATAATTTATTATGTTGAATAAAATTAATACTGTAGAAAAAGAATGAGTAGAGATAATCATATTAAGGGGGATATTTGTGGAATTAAAATATTAATATTTTCCACCAGAAGTATTTGTTAATATACGTACTAAAAATTGGTTTAAGAGACCATTACTTACTTTCAGCCATCCGATGCCAGAAGTATTAATTAATAATATTTATAGATTGACATTCAATTGTTTTTTTTTTTAAACTAACTTTTTGTTCAATTATTTTTTTAATTCATAATAGTAATAGATTTGTTGATGTTCTTTCTACAACAATTGGTATAAATCTATGATTTACACCACAGATTTCTAATCATTGACCACAAAATAAACCCGGCCGATTAATACTAAATCTTGCTTGGTTAAGGGGAAGATGGGTTTGTAGGGTAATTGCCACCTTAGCCTGTGCTCCATTGCAATTAAATTAAATTAAATTAAGTCATCCTGGGGTGGCATCTACTTTAATCCCAATTGATCGCACTGTTCATGAGTGAAGAACATCATTAAGATACGTATAGGAATATTTATTGGTATAATAGTTCAATTGTCAACATCTAGAAGCCGAAATTTATTATTTTCTAAATTATTTTCATTTAATATGTATGAGTCGAATTCGATATTCTTGAAGTCTGAATATTCATATCTTCAATATCATTGACGCCCAATTGTTTTAATCATAATTAAAGCATCATTGGTATCATCAATTAAATATATTTGAATTGAAGGTAGGGCAGTAAAAATTAAGGTTATTGCTGGTAGTATGGTTCAATTAAATGTCCATGTAGTATATATCGATATAATAATTTATTATTCAATATATATATTATGAAATATCCTACTACTATGGTAATTACAATTAAAATAATTATTGCATGATCATGAAAGAATGATAATTGTTCTATTAATGGTGATGAACTATCTTGAAAAGAAATATTTGATCAAGTTGCCATATTGTTTCTAATAAAAGGTTGAACTTTATATGTAAAGCTTAAATCTACTGCTCTTATCTGCCATATTAGAAATTAGAAACAATTGGTAGTTCATTATATCTATGTTCTGCGGGGGGATAATTTTGTTTTCATTCATTAGAACTTGATATATTAATATTATAAATTAGTTTTCGAATTGAAACTATTCTTTCTCATATAATCATAATAAATAGGATGATTCCAATAAATGAAATGGTTGAGCCTGCACTGGATAATACATTTCATGATGTATATGCATCTGGGTAATCTGAATATCGTTGAGGTATACCGGCTAATCCTAGGAAATGTTGTGGGAAAAATGTTAAATTAACTCCAATAAATATATTTGTGAATTAAATTTTTAATAATTTTTCATTTATTGTTATACCTGTAAATAATGGATATCATTGAATAATTTCTCCTGTAATTGCACATACGGCCCCTATTGAAAGAACATAGTGGAAGTGTGCAACTACAAAATATGTATCAAGTAGAACAATATCAATATATGAATTGGCAAATATTTACAGCTATTACCAAGTTTCCTCAGTCAATGTAGTTTTAATGGGAGAAAATTTAAGAGATGTAGTAGATGTACCGATTGGAACAGCAAACTCGATACTCACTCACTATTCAATTCATGCATTCCCAGTTCTATGGAAGCAAACTGGATATTATATCCAATGGAAAACCCATGATGTGTTATTGCTGAGCAAAACTCAGAGATCTTACGCTGTCTTATATAAGAATGAACTTGATAAATGCAAATGTTCAGTGATCACTATTTGTCCATTGTTTACTTTGCATGACACAAATTCCCCAAATTATGAAATCTCCATGCTTTTGAATAATAGTTTTTCTGACCACTGCCAACGAGAAATTCTCACACCTGATCGTCCTTTTGTAGCTGCCATGCACGGTAGTTGGCTGATTACCATGCCGCGACCTTACACTGTTCTAGCAACCTGTTGGGATGAGCATATGAATCAGACTGATAGTAAACTCACCCTCTCGGGCAGTGGAATCATTAAAAACACAACCCATTGCCAGTTTACTGGACAATATTTCATTATACCTGTAACACATAGAATAGCTATCCATAGTATTATAACCTTTCCGAATTATGTATTGCCAACCTTCAGCGTAGGAATTTATCACAGTCCCAAACTCCTTGAGCTAAATCAAACAAACCTGAGTGTATTAACTGCTGAGCTAACAAAACACCTGACGCAAGCACGAGATGCCATTAAGTATAACCATATGTTAGCTACCATGGAAACTCAAGTATTAGCCCAAGCTAAGCTAAGCTGTGACCTTTCTGTGAGGCAATCTCCTGCTGCACCCACCCATAATGTTCTCTTGTTGACGAAGGGTTTTTTCCCGAAAATTTCTTTATTATTTGTGTTTGTGTCTTTTCTGTGTGTTCGCGCCCCACATCCATCATCTAAAGGTAAGTGGTGGCTCATTTCATTATCCTAATTTGATTCCTATATATATATAACCTTTATTGTAATATAAACAATTAAAGAATATTGTTATATAAAAATAATTTATATTAAGTTAGTTAACTGAATAGTATATAATAATATAACTATTTATTATAATATAAATTATTTATTGTATATTATGCAATTAACGAAAATGGAAGTGGCTTCTAGGCAATAAAAATAAGAAAAGAAAGGGAAATTAACCCACCACATACCAAAGTGGATGGATGCGATGAGAGGAAACACTTATGCTGACAAACAACTACACAATAGAAAAACGGGCCATTAGGCTCGGTACATGTGTGCACAACGAACATTACCTAATGACTAACCGAGTAGTGAGGGAGGGTGGGGGAACGGCTAAGGAGTAGACTATCGATATATCAGTATGCAATGTATGAGATAATATTGCAGGCGATGGTAAAATGAACATATGTAGTAAGGGTACTGTGGTTAAGTCCAGGTGTGTTTTCGTATCCAGGATATTCTGGTACGCTAGTTCCCATCTCCGGAGTTCTGCTGCAGTGGTGCTGTCAGGGAAAACTCTGACTGCTCTCACAGTGAAACAGTCGTTGAGGTTGTTGGAATCATGGCTATTGGCATGTTCTGGTACTGGAAGGTACAGGTTACGAGTATGGACTGTTTGTCTGTGGCCATTCATTCTAACAGAGAGTTGCTGTGTGGTGAGGCCTATGTAAGAACTGGTGCAAAAGCGGCAAGTTAGTTGGTATATAGATGAGTGGTTGAACAGGTGGCATGTCCAATAATGGGGAAAGTTTCTCCTGTGGTGGGTTGGAATATGTAGTGGTGGGTGGAAGCATGCTGCAGGTTTTACAGCGGGGTCTATTACAAGGATAAGATCCATATGGTGCTTTTGGAGAGTCTAACGGAGGGTATTTGTGGACTAAGATGTTCTTAAGATTGGGTGGTCTGCTAAAACATGCACGAGGGACATTGGGTAGAATTTTGGGTAGGAGAGTACGCATTTCCGGAAATGAGCGAAGGAAGTCATACCCCTGTCGCAAATATGGTTGATGGACTCGAGGCCAGGAGAGAACTGAGTGACAAAGGCAGGGCTATGGTTGGTTTTTGTAGGAGACAAGTGAGAGTGGTTACGTGGAGGGTGGTTGATCGCGCGGGAGATCTGTTTATGTACAAGATCCCTGGGGTAACAACGGGAAATAAGGGCTTGGGATAGGTTTTGTGAGTATTGATGGAGAGAATGAGCGTCAGAGCAAATGCGACTTCCACGGATGGCAAGGCTGTATGGGAGGGAACGTTTGGTATGGAATGGATGGCAGCTATCAAAGTGTAGATACTGCTGTAAATTAGTGGGTTTGATGTGGACTGCGGTATGAAGCACACTGCCCCTGAGCATCGGGGAATGTGATGTGTGAGCGGGAGTAAGTCCAGGTGAAATTGATGGAATTGTTGGTATTATTAAGGGAGTGGAGGAATTCAAGGAGATGGTTTTTGCTGTGGGTCCAGATCATAAATATGTCATCTATATCTGAACCACATAGTGGCTTTAAAGGGAGTGTTGTTCAAGAAACGTTCCTCCTGACGACCAAGGAATAAGTTGGCATAGGATGGGGCCATGCGGGTGCCTATGGCGGTACCGCGGATTTGGTGATATACTACAGAATTAAAGGTAAAGAAATTTTTGGAGAGAACTATATGGGCCAAGGTTGAAAGGAAGTATGTACTAGTCAGGCTATGTGGCGGTCGTAGGTCTAGGTAGTATTCTAGGGCACTGAGACCCTGACTATGTGGAATGTTGGTATAAAGGGAAGTTACATCAATTGAGACCAGGAAGGAGTCTGGAGGTAGAGGTGTGTGGATTGTGGATAGGCGTTCAAGGAAATGTGGGTGTCATGTAGGAGGGAAGATTTTGGACGAAGTGTTGGAGATGTTGATCCACAAAGCTGAAATCCTTTCAGTGGGCGATCCATATGCCGCAACTATAGGTCACCCAGGATTACCAATCTTGTGGATCTTAGGAAGAAGATACAGTGTGGGAGTGTGGGGATTCTGGGGAGTCAGGAGGGAGATGGACTGAGGAAGAGGGGCCTTGCAGGTCAAGAAGATTTTTTATTTCCTGCATATGGAGGTAGTGGAATCTGTAGCTTGTGGAAGGTAGGTGGTAGTATCAGACAGTTGCCTTAGGCCCTCAGCCACATAGTCATTGCGATCCATCACTACTGTGGTTGAGCCTTTGTTGGCAGGGATTAAAGATTAAATAATATAATTATATGTTTAGATTAAAACTTATCATTAATTAAAATTTATTGTATACTTACAACTTATATATTTATATATCGAGAGTATTTATTGTGTTGTTGAGATGAGCTAGATATTCTAATTATTTTTGCCTTTAATCCAATAATATTAATTACAAGTTCTGAAAAAATTTGATTCAAATATTAATTTGATATTTATACTAAATTTGTTTTATATTTTGTTGATGAAAGTTTGATTATTGCTTTAATTTGAAATATTTTTACATATTATATGTAAGATTTTTAGTTAATGTTTGTTAAGCAATAATTTGAATTGATTATCAAGTGATTTTGGAATTAGTATTAGTATTTAGTATTGGTGAAGTTTGTGCCAGCAACCACGGTTATACAATAAATGCATTTTAAAATTATTAGTTAGTAGTTATTAAAATTTATGAATATAATTATATTATTTTATAGGTGAAATTTTAATTTTATTGTATTTTGTATAAATGAGACTATGAAATTTAAATTATCAACTAGGATTAGATACCCTATTATTTTAAATGTTAATTTATTTTCTAGAGTAGTATTAGTTATGTTCTTGAAACTCAAAGAATTTGGTGGTATTTTATCTATTTAGAGGAACCTGTCCTGTAATCGATATTACACGATTTTATATACTTTATTTATTGGTTTGTATATCTCCATTATAAGAATATTTTATTACAATTTTAACAGTATAAAGGTGATGTATATCATACTTTGACAAAGTGAACATTGAGTGATTACCTCCAAACATAACATTGGCAACATTAGTGGAAAATTCAAGCATGTTTGATTTGTAAGGTATGCCTTTCTCAATAATATATTCAACTATTTTGCTATGCAGTGTTCTTGCTGTACCATCTAAGATTTGTATTGAAGTCAGAAATCTTTCTTCAGTGTGGAGTTTGAGTTCAATATCCTTATACTAACCGCCAAATGTATGATAGTAGATATACCTGTGAGCTTGTCAACATGAATGAAAAGTAATTGTATTGTAGGATCGCTACTAAATTTACTTTAGATGTCTGTCCTGTTACATATGCAATAATCGCTATAGCTTTTGTCTGAATCATTGATAGTTCTTCTGCACTTCTGGACACACTGTGCAATTAATTTACTCAAATGAGATGCGCTAGTAATAGCTAGGTTATGCACAACAATAAAGCAGCCCATTTTTATGCCACCTGCTTTGGCTATTACTTTTGGATCCCATGATATGGAAGTTAAAGTAGCTCTATGTCAGTTGTGGTTGTTTTTGAAAATTCATATTATTGTTGACATGATTTGCAGAGGTTTTGTGGCGTAGCGTTTGCCCCAGGCGGCAACTTGAGAGGGGTGGCAAAATTATGTTTGAAGGGCAGCGATTATAGCCACGGCAGTCCCCTTTTTTTGGGGGGGGGGGTTCTACTACCCTGGATGATGACAACAATGCAGGTGGCAACAATGGGGGGTGACACTTGGAGTCAGGTTTGCAAGAATGCTGGCAGCAAAATAATGTTCAAAGGGGTGGCATCCCTCAGTTTTTGCCCCTCCTTGGAAAATTCCTAGATCTGCCACTGGTGGTAGACAGTGGTTTATTTACCCATCTGTATTCTGAATTTGCAACCCATCATTTATTATTTCCTTGAAATCCTTCATTTATCTTCTTAATATCATCAGCCAGATCGTTCTTGAAAGATGTGGCCTCTTATAGTTGTGAATCCTCACTCTACACTAGGTAGAAGGGTGTTGAGTCATTCTCTGCCAGCTAACTACAGCAATCTTTCTTATATCTATGTCCCATTATTGGGGGTCTCTGATAATCTGTTGGATTCCACTCCAAAACATTCCAATTATAAAGGATTTTTTTTTTTTGCTGTCATCAGTCTTTCGACTGGTTTGATGCAATCCTCTATCCCTTCCTATCTTGTGCTAACCTCTTCATCTTTACATATCCCCTGCAACCCACATCCTCAATTATCTGCTTCATATATTATAATCTCCGTCTTCCTCTACAGTTCTTACCTTTGACTGTTCCCTCCACTAACAAATTAACTAATCCAGCATGTCTCAAAATATGACCTACCAACCTGTCTCTTCTTTCTGTAAGCTTCTTCCACAAACTTCTTTCCTCACCCATCATTTCCAAAACTCGTTCATTTCTTACTTTGTCTGTCCACTTAATTTTCAACATTCCTCTGTAACACCACATTTCAAATGCTTCAATTTTCTTTCTTTCCGGTATTCCTAAAGTCCATGTTTCGCTACCGTAAAGTTCTGTGCTCCACACGTAGAGTTTAAAAAGTTGTTTCTAATTTCTAGATCAATATTTGAAACTAAAAGATTTCTCTTTTCATGAAGGCTCTTTTTGCTAGTGCTAATCTGCTTTTAACATCATTCCTGCTTCGGCTATTGGTTGTAATTTTACATCCCAAGTAATAGAATTCACTTACTCCTCCTATTGCATCCGATCCTATTGTTGTATTTAAACTACTAGTATTGGTATCATTTCTGCTACATTTCATCAATTTTGTCTTGCTTTGATTTATATTCAGTCCAAAATCTTCCTTCAGTATTTTGTAAATGCCATTCAGTAACTTCTCAATATCCTCAGCCCTCTCTGCTAACAAGACAATGTCATCATCAAATCGTAGCATAATGTTTTTTTTCTCCCTGAAAACTTATACCACTTGGAAATTTTTCTTTGACTTTCTTCATTGCTTCTTCTACATACAAGTTGAATATTAATGGGGATAGACTACAACCTTGTCTCACACCCTTTTTAACTGATGCATGTCTCTTGTGATTCTCTACTTTTATTATAGCACCTTGATTCTTTTATAGTTTATAGATTATTCTTCCGTCTCGATACTTTAGACCTGACTTCTTTAAAATTTTGAACATCTTGTCCCACACAACATTATCAAAAAATTTTCTAAATCAACAAATGGCATAAAATTATCTTTAAACTAAGGAAAAAGGAAACTGCTTTAGGCAATATAATTGTAAGGACAGGGAAAATGACTCATCACTCACCAAAGTTGATGGCAGCGAAGAGAGGAGAACATATATAAATACACAAATAAATTCAATATATAGGTTAAACCTTAATCATGATGGAGAAAATGAGTCATGAGGCTCGGGAGGTGTGCACACACGGAGGGTTGCTACATGACTAGGTGGATTATCAATATGGTGTTAGGACTGAGATATTGTATATAAATATGTAAATCGCAGATGGTGGTACAACTAACACTAGGAAAAAAAGGGGGAGGAAATAAAGTAAATAAATATGGACGGCTAAATTTTGAAAAATAAAATAAGGTAATTAAGTAAATGACAGTAATGCTACTTCTAATCTTACTAATAACGAGTGATGTGTCAAGGAAAGGAATTTTATCTGTGGTTAGGCCGGATGGGTGTCTGGTATCTACGATGTTTTGGTAAGCATGTTCCCATCTGCGAAGTTCTGAGGCGGCGGTAGTTTCGGGGAAAACTCTGATTGCTCTCACAGTGAAACAGTCATTGAAGTTGTTGGAGTTGTGATAATTAGCATGTTCTGGTACGGGAAGATATAAATTGCGGGTGTGAATTGTTAGTCTGTGGCCATTAATTCTGTTCGAGAGTTGTTGTGTAGTCAGGCCTATGTAAGAACTCGTGCAATGGCGACAAGTTAGCTGGTATATGATGTGCGTAGTGGAACATGTGGCATGTCCCGTGATGGGAAAGGTTTCCCCTGTGACAGGGTTGGAAAATGTAGTAGTGGGAGGATGCATGCTGCAGCTTTTGCAGCGGGGTCTATTACAGGGAAAAGATCCATAGGGTGTTTTTGGAGAGTCAGATGGAGGGTATTTGTGCACCAAGATGTTTTTGAGGTTAGGTGGTCTGCTGAAGCAAGTACGGGGGACAGTTGGCAGAATTTTTGGCAAGAGAGTGTGCATTTCTGGAAAGGGACCGGAGGAAGTCATACCACTGTTGAAGGATTCGATTGATGGATTCGAGACCAGGCGAGAACTGGGTGGCCATTATGGAATGCAGAATAATTACTTTGAAATTAAATATCTTATATTGAGAGTGCATTGTTTTGATAAAACTTTCTGCCAAACTTACTTAAAAAAATTGCTCTTTCATAAAAATAGGGTGCCTCCCAGATATTTTGTCTAGTTTTTCTTGACATTTATTTCTGCCCACTCCAGACTGTATATTTGGCTATGATGCATTAATAGCTTTCGCTTTGAAATTACTTTTAAAATACTTCCACTCAACTCAACGATCTCAAACTGCTATTATCATCTTTCCTCAAGAAGACCTTTAATCTGATATAATTTTCTTTTTACTACTTATTTTATTCTCGACTTACTATTTTTTCCTTTATTTAAAAAGTACCTTAAAACTCGTCATATTTCCTCTAAATTTCGTTTGAGACCATGTTTTCTACTTCTAAACTAAAACTCGATCCTTTCATCCCAGTATCTTAATTCATTTACTATCATTCTTTCATACCCCTATGTAACTCTGATCTAACTATACTTCGAAATGTGTCTTAAATATTTGAAACCACTAGAAAATTACTTTGAAAATGACTGCTGTTCATTTGCTATATTGTTGCAGCCTTTTAACTGAATTTTGTAATATATTGACAAAATTGAGGATATATCACAATCTTTGTTTTTTCTTGATCCGCCCATCAAGTATTAATCTTAAAGACAGAATTGCTTCCCTTGTACCGCGATTTTTCCTAAACCCAAACTGATCTTCACCTACTATGTCTTCTACTACCCTTTCCATTCTTCTGTATATTATTCTAGTCAGTAATTTTGAATCATGTGATGTTAGACTAATGGTGTGATAATTCTCACATTTGTCGGCTTGTGCTTTCTTTGGAATTTTTGAAGATGATATTTTTATTAAAATCAGTTGGAATTTCTCGTGTTTGATAAGTTTTTGATATCAGCTTGAATTATCTTTCGTTTCCTTCGTGCCTGAAGGATTGAAGAAGTTCTGCAGGGATCTCATCAATTCCAACTGCCTTATTTGTTTTCAAGACATTCAGAGCCTTATTAAATTCTGTCCTCAAAACAGGATCTCCTAAGTCATCAAAGTGACATTGCCTTCCTTTCTATAATCCTATTGTTCAAGTCGTCCCCATCATACAGTTTCTCAATGTATTCCTTCCATTGGTTAGTTCTATCATCTGAGCTTAGAACAGGTTTCCCATCGGCAGCTTTAATGTTGACAACTCTTTTCTTCATTTCTCCACAATTCTGTTTGATTTTCCTATATGCAACATCTACTTTACCTATTATCATTTCCTTTTCTACTTCTTCACACTTTTCTTGCAGCCAGTTCCTGTTTATTTGATTTCTAAATTGCCTGTATTGCTCTCTTCCTGCTTCATCCTGAGCATTTTTGAACCTTCTCATCTGATCCATTAGTTCCAAAATTTCTTCTGTGATCCAAGGTTTTCGGGCAGCTTGTTCCCAAAAGCATAATGTTTCTTTACCAGCCATCATTATTTCAGTCTTTAATGCATTTAATTCGTCCTCAGTTGAGCTCCATTCAGAGTTACTTCTTAGTCCTAAGTCTACCATTTCTGCAAATTTTTCTCTCATACTAGATTGTTTCAGTTTATTCACTTCCAGTTTGTTCTGCTTATGCTGCTTCCTTATTTGCTTGAATTTCAGACTTCACTTCATCACTATCACATTATGGTCAGAATCTATGTCTGCTCCTGGGTACGCCTTACAGTCTAGAACTTGATTCCTGAATCGCAGTTTGACCATGATATCATCTAGTTGGTATCTGCCTGTATCTCCAGGACGGTTCCATATGTACCATATATCCATCTTGCATGGTTCTTAAACAGTGTGTTTGCCACTACTAGCTTATATCTTTCACAAAATTCTAACAACCTGCTTCCTCGCTCATTTCTTTCTCCTAGACCAAAACTGCTTACAGTAATCCCCTCTTTTCCTTCTCTAACTATCGCATTCCAATCGCCCATGATTATTAGATTTTCTCCCCCTTCACATTTTGGATTAATTCTTCAATTTCGGTGTACATTTTCTCTATTTCTTCGTCTTCTTCCTGTGACGTTGCCATATACACTTGTACTAACATGGTTGGGGCGGTCTTAGTTTCTAACCTCATCAAAATAATCATCTCACTAAACTGTTCATAATAACTTACCCATTTCCCTACTCTCTTATTCATTACAAATCCTACACCAGTAACTCCATTGACAGCTAGTGTGCTAATTATCCTGTGTTCCACAGACCAGAAATCCTGTGCGTCCTTCCATTTAATCTCGCTAATCCCAACATCTTCTAACTTAACTTGTTCCATCTCCCTTTTTAAGTTGTCTAGTCTACCTGCCCTATTCAGACTTCTAACATTCCACGTTCCAACTCGTAGAATGTTTCTATCCATTCTGATGACTCCTCCCTGAGCAGTTCCAACCCGGAGATCCAATTGGGGGACTATTTTACCCAGGAATAAGCCATCATGATATATGTAATTTGAGAAGATTTAAAAATGTATATATAGAACGGGCTAATTAGATGACTAGGGAAATTGCCACCATAGTGTTAGCTCCATCGCAATTAAATAAAAATAATAATAACTTTTTGCATTTATGGTCCTCTGTGGCAGATGCGAGGTGGGAACACACACAGTATGGCCTAAAACAGACGGAGTGACATCCCGCCGCGTGGTGGTTGAGGCGGCAGCCACCTCCACTGTTCACATGAGGTGACTTTTCAAGCGGCGCTCGCCGCCACGACCGCTGCGCTGCCTCTGCCTCGACTATTGTTGCCAACATTTTTTTGGCTGATCATAGTATTGTTTAAAGTATGCTATAAAAATATAGTACATTTCCAGAAATATAGTATTTTATGGAAAGAGTAACAAAAGGACAAAAAATTTAGTTATTTATTTTATAAAAACATTATTTTTTCATTTCCTGCAGCTTTTAACAATTTTTTGTGTACAGTAAAAGTGTCATATTTTTACTGCATTCAATTTTAAATTAAAGTAGATCAATACCTCATTTTTTATCAATGAGATACTCATTCTGCTTCTTTCTTATTGCCATTTCAAATTCACAATTGAAAATATCTTTTCTGTGAATGCCGGGGCAGGAACAAAGGGCAGGACTGAAATAACCTTAAATAAATTTTAAAATATGCTGTAATTTTTGGCCTGTAGTTCTGTCAGTGAACTCTCGACAATCCTTTTAGCTAGATTTCCTTTAATATTGTTTTTTAAAGGTAGGCACAGTTCGTCCATTTTCATACTGATTTTTTCTTGTAAATTTAGAATTTTAATATGTATTACTGTCATCAGAATAATGAAATCTCATGTTTTAAATTTTTTTATTTTGCATAACCAATTCATTTCATAAAAAAAAATCATTTATTAAGATATGCCAGACTTTATCCACGAAAAATAGAAAATTATTTCTAATATTATCACTTTTTGAACCAAATAAACACTCTCTTTCACGTTGTTCGAACATTGATTTTAAGATGAAATAGTATTACACACATCTTTATTACCAACAAGTTGTTTAATAGTTTTGTGAATGTTGAATGAAATGGCTTGCGAAATGCGATAGGAATTTGATTTTAGTGTTCCCTTAAATATTATTCATCGTAAAAATATTTTGAATATGTGTAGGACATTCCTCTCATAACTAATAAAACAATCGTTCAGTGACTTCCAATTAAGTTGAAATTGATGCACATTCGTCATTTTCCTTAATAAATTTAATTTAATATCAAAAGGAAGAACAACCTCTACGTGAAAATAACTAACAAAACAGAAACGTTGTTTGATGTTGTCAATTTCGACATTAACATAACAGTTCGGAATGCAACAAGACAGAGGCGTGTTCGGATACATGTACATCATACAGTAATATGCTTTCACAGATTTGGCAAAGTAGGGATTTGTTTGTTATTAGTTTGATCCACCACCTGAAATATAGTATCTTCGTGTAATTTTTTCAGCACTGTATAGAATGCAATGGCATAGCTATCGAATGGCTAGGCGGTGCCATGCACTGGGGCCCTCAAGCTCAGGGGGCCCCAATTGGAACTCAGGGGGCCCCTACTGCCAGCAAACCTCACAAGATTTGGTAGGGATGAAAAAAAAAGGTCGCCCATCTGGCCTGATGGACCAAAATATTTTTTGTACCAGGGCCATTGTTAACCTACCTACGCCACTGGTAGTACGCACACCAGAAATACAGTACCACCGTGGACCGTCGATTTGGCGCGTATAACTCAGTTCTGTGTAAAAGAATTGATATTGAAGACGAGATTGAAATGCTTCTCTACAGCACAAGAAAAATGATGACATCAGTGCTTCTGAATTCATTTTCCCTAGTAAAATGAAAAATATGAGAATGCTAGTCATAAAAAATATGATTGCCACTTTCTTTGAAATGATCAGACACTCAGACTGTATTTGACGGTTCAAAAGTACAGATTAAGTTAAAAGTTAAAGTTTCGGTGCTGGATCAATACAAAAATATTAAATTTGGAAATCCAAAAAGGTGTATTATTAAAACAATATGAAATCAGGAGATTATTTCGGGAAAACTAAAAAATTAAATTCGAATTTTCATTGTGTGTGTTTAATGTAATCGCATATTAGGTGTTTTAAATTTGAACACTTAAGTGTAATGAAACAAGAAGGGGGGAAAAATCAATTTCTGATTTATTTTCTTCAGTTGGCCTCTATACCGTGAGTTCAAAACAAACGAGGCGGCACCGCAAGTAAGTCGCGGGAAATCCATGCGCCGCGCAGATCCGCGCGCGTCATTCCACTCCACGTGGCATCGTCTGTTTTGCAACATTTAATTACATTGGACCATGCTTCGACTCGACTGCCGCGCGGCGCAAAATGCCTCGTCTGTTTTAGACCTAATGCAATGTTAGCAACAATTATATTAAGAAATAATTGTAGCTGTGGCTTAGTTGAGTATTTATTTGTTAATAATAATAAGAGGAATTAATATAGTATGAAATAGTAACACTGTTCGCGTAGTAAATTGTATGGTATGCCATCAGCACCTAAGAATTATGTTTTGTGGTGAATAATGTGCATTAAAATGTTTAAGCAACCTTACCAATAGTAACTGGCATTAGTGAATCGAAGATAGCTAAGTGTAATTAATCATTGATATCAGTTAACTGGAAAAGAAAATTATGTACTGTTGTTAAGGCGAAGGTTCCTTTGCACTTACCAAGTCCATTAGTAACATATTGTTTGCAAATATTGTTTGTAGTTATTTGCAGATGTATTATTGTGTGTAATATCATTCTTGTATTCTTCCTGAAAGTGTTTGGATCTTGCAACTTAGCAGTCACCATAGTTATTGGAAGTTGTACTCAATGAAGCTGTCAACATCTGGAAGTTTGAAAATGGGTTGGATGGTTGTATCAGTCACACAGTTGTCTGCTGGAAATTAGTAAAAATTGAGCAGCAGTCTTGTTCAGTCTATTTGTAAAGCATTAATAATATGTGTTACATTGTAAAATTTCGTATGGTAATATTTATAATATCGATAAAAACGAATATGGCTACTTTGTGGAAAAGTGTAATAACTAAAAAATACTTGGTAGAGCCATGGTTGAAAATTATGTAAAGCATTTATCTGTGTAGGTGGCAAATGAATGGCACATGTCGCTGATAGATTGTACAATAATAATAACGAATTTAGGAATATAACTTTAATTTAATTTAATTTAATTGAAATAGAGCACAGGCTCCGGTGGCAATTTCCCTACACACCCATCTTCCCCCTATCCTGCACCCACCTACATTTGCCCTCTACAAATTTTATCTTTAAATTCTTTCAAAGTTTTCGGTAAATTATTCATCATTTCTCTTGGTAACTCATTCCAATCCCTGACACCCTTACCTAAAAAAGAGAATCTTCCCACACCCTTGTGACTGAAATCGAGTGCCAGCTTGTGGTCATGGTCATCTTTTCCCTTCCATGCACTACTAAACAACTAGTGCTGATAATGAATTGTAAGAAATTATTGCAACTGTGAATTCATACAAGCAGTGAAAAGAAATCGCCTCTGAAGTGAATGAGGATATACTGCACATGTTAAAGCATCTCAAGACAATTGTTACCCACTATTGTAAATTTCATGACATATTCTATTGTATTTTTAGTCTGATGTATCCAAGAATTTCATATTGTAACATCAATGGATTGATGACCCTTGTAGAATTATTTCAATAATTCAAGGCAACTAAAATTTTTTGTGTTTACATAAAGAGATTATGTATTTAATCACAATGGTCCTTTGTAATGTTAGAATCAAGTTAAAATTGCAAAGGCATGGCAGGCGTAATTTTGTGATTTAGTTTTGGGTAGAAAAATTTCTTCTAAAGATGACCGCAATTCTTCTTCATTAAGAGAGGGCATGCTACATGCCATACTTGAATTTCTAGTAATATCGGTGGAGGTGGGGCAATGTAGTGGCATTAGTGGGTCACATCAGCCATAATTGCGTATATAGAGGGGCCCTCCAGGTAGCCAGTGGGTGAACTTGATCAATCGAACGGGTCCTGAGAGACGTTGTGAAGTAGTTATCGCCAACCTGGGCCTGAACACTGGACTATAAAGCCTCGTCACTGCCTCCGTCCTCTACTCTGCTCTAAAGCTGTAAGCATTTATATCTATTGGGCCATAGTACTGTTCTGTTGTAAATAGCCATGGTTCTATATACCTTCATTATTGTTCCTTTCTATGAAACGGTTGTAAATATACTTCTGTTTCTTGAACCATTGTCTCATTTGTAGCAGTAATAGAAGCATACACTCCCACGCTATAAGCCATAACAGTGATTAGCTTCTTCTGAGTAGTCAAGCTGCTTGACTGAATGCTCCCATAAGTACCTACCCTTTGTCCCAAGCCGCTGGGGGGTGGTAGATACTCCTTAATTGGAAGATAGCTAAGGTATGTCTGTGGTTGTGTCTCCATGAATTCTAAAAGAACAGGAATGCTACAACGTAACACAAAATTTATGACAAAAATGAAAAAAAATCCAGAAATCCTTGTAACAGAAATATGTCAAATAAGGAGGGTAACGGATTTCAAAAATTTGATGGAAATAACACTTGAAAACATATTAAGAAATTTTCTGGAAAAAAGGAAGCTCAGGATGGAAATACCATATGGCATAACTATCAATATATTCAACAACAAGACTTTATTAAAAAATCTTATAATTCAGCACTTACCACATTATGTAACATATCAATTCCTTGAAACAAATAAAATTACACATTTAGACGGAAATATAAGTCCGTAATATTGGGAAAACAAAGATCCATGGAATTACCAAAAGAAAAAATTAGCATATGAAATAAAGATTATTTCCTTTCATTAATATATTTGAAAATATAGTATGTCTGGAAAAGAATGAAGAAAATTAATTTTTGGTAGAGATGACAAGAGACTGAAACTTATGATGATCAAGCAAATGACTGAGTGATTTTGGAATAAAATAAACCATATCTCACCAATATTTAAGGCTGGAGGGCTGCGATGAGTACTAGATACTAGATGAACACAAACATGTAATAAAAACATCATTCAGTTTAAAACGTTATTGTATGGAAGCTATTTGACAAGGGTGGTGGGCACCCATTGGCTTGTCGTATGACTAGTTTGGCTATTGAGAACTGGGCTAAGGGCAGTAGAGGATGTGGGTATGGACTAATGCCTCTATCACCCCCACCCTGTTCTCCATAGAGAATCTAGTCATGTAGAAAAACATGATGTGTGCAAATGGCCCAATCCTCCCTGCATGAAAATGTTTTAAACTGAAACATTTTACAGTTGTGTTTGTCTTGTGCATTGTTTACTCATCACAGCCCTCCACCTACAAGTGAATGATGTTTTATTTTCCATATTCTCTGTTATTTTCATTGCCTAAAAGCGATTTCCTTTTCCTTAGTATCATAATAGTTAAGTAATATGTAGATATCAGATGATACAAGATCAATTTTTCATGTCAAAATCTTGTTTCTGTATTAGCACTTGTATGTACAGCAAATTGCTCCATGACATTTATTTGAATATAATCAGTAGGTGTGCTTGCTCTAAATGGTTTGGAGTATGCTGATCCATACATGTCACAAATTTTATTAATGTGTCATAACTTGAAGGCATATGTAATTTATTTTAAAATGTTCACAACATTTGTCTTCTGTTGATTTGATTTACGTGAATTTATTTTTATATTTTTCATTTATTGCATTGTGTTGAAACTATGTTTTCAGCCTTCAAGAACTGAATGACTTTATTGATGCAGCAGATAAGGGTCTTTTGCAGCCAGTTTTGGAAGGTGACTATGATGGTCTTCTAAAAGTTATGGGATACCTCTTTCATGTGAAAGAAAGAACACTGAAAACAGATAATTTGTTTGATCCTATTAAGGATACTATTGACTTGCTCAAATCATACGATGTAGAGTTTTCAGAAGAAGTTTACTTGCAGTTACAGGTATTTGAAATTTTATCTTTAAAACAGAATTTTCAATTGATTAAAATACGTACTTAAAAATAATACTGATGCTATCAAAATAATAATAGTTGTCATATAACTTTTTTTGTCTGATATGTCTACAAAAATAGTTTAAAGGAACCTTAGCAAATACTACTTTAATAGTAAACCACTTCAAGAAACATTTTCCAGCATTAAAAAGCAATATAGCAGTATGAATTTAGTCAAACTCATATGAGATTAAAGCTTTAAATAGTGGTAATCTTATTTTAGCATCCCCCTGGTTGCTTTTATTTCCATGAAGAAAGCATAAAATTATTATTAATATTAGGGGTGACCCTTATAGCAAGAAAAATCTAGTTAAATAGTTATTCCAAAATCTATAATATTGCACAACGTGGTGAGGGCAGGATAAAAATTGAGTTTTTTAACAGCCCATAGTTTTTAAGGTATTAGAAATATTCACACACCATGATATGCAGAGTAAAAATATACACCATATATGTTAAAATAGACCTTGTAGGAAAAATAGAAATAGGTGTTTTAGGCAAAAGTAAGAAAATGTTTATTTTGTAATTTCCTTAAAAAACAGAGATTTTGGTGTGAAACTATATTCATGTTAAAGAGAAAAAATCAGAAGTAAAAGGATGGTTTCAGTTTTTTATATATATATAAAAATCCCATACCCTTGAAGGTGAAACATGATACAACAAAGGAGGAAATCAGCATAGCAAGGTCGACAATAGAAATAATGACTGATAAATTTAAGTGACAAAGGGGAATTTTTTCTAAGAAAATGGTGTTTATTTCAGCTCCATCAGAGCAAGGGTTCATGAGAAATAAATTCTGAAAGATTTTAGCAATTACAAAACTACTCATAGTTTCAGTTTTACACAAACTACTCCAAAAGTGAAAAAATCCCAGTAGGGTAGCATACAACAAAAGTTGGGGAAAATTCTAAAGAATGGTTTGGTGCTAGAATCAGCTTGCGGAAGTAGGATCTTTAAAAGCAACATCTACGCCACCTACGAACATTTCTGCTTCTTCACCCTTTGCTTGTAGCCATTTTTCTTTTGCTATTTTGCATTTCCTATTTATTTGATTTCTAAATTGCCTGTATTGCTCTCTTCCTGCTTCATCCTGAGCATTTTTGTACCTTCTCCTCTGATCCACCAGCTCCAAGATTTCTTCTGTGATCCAAGGTTTTCGGGCAGCTTGTTTCCTAAAGCCTAATGTTTCTTTACCAGCTATCATTATTTTGGTCTTTAATGCATACCACTCATCCTCAGTTGAACTCCTTTCAGAGTTACTTCTTAAACCTAAGTCTACCATTTCTGCAAATTTTTCTCTCATACTAGATTGTTTCAGTTAATTCACTTCCAGTCTGTTCTGCTTATGCTGCTTCCTTATTGCTTGAATTTCAGACTGCACTTCATCACTATCCACATTATGGTCAGAGTCTATGTCTGCCCCTGGGTTCGCTTTACAGTCTAGAAACTTGATTCCTGAATCTCTGTTTGACCATGATATAATCTAGCTGATATCTGTCTGTATCCCCAGGACGGTTCTCAGGTGTATATTCTTCTTGCATGGTTTCTTAAACAGTGTGTTTGCCACTACTAGCTTATATCTTTCACAAAATTCTAACACCTGCTTCCTTACTCATTTCTTTCTCATAGACCAAAACTTCCTACAGTATTCCCCTTTTCCTTCTCCCACACTTGAATTCCAATCACCCATGATTATTAGATTTTCCTCCCCCTTCACATATTGGATTAATTCTTCAATTTTTTCTATTTCTTTGTCATCTTCCTGTGACATTGGGCATATACACTTGTACTAACATGGTTGGGACGGGCTTAGTTTCTAACCTCATGAACCGCTTCCCGCACTTCCGCCCTCCTTTTGGAGGCTGTTGGCAAGCAGGGGGTGATTCCTTATATCGGGAATCTTTGAGTCTCCAGAGCCTTGTCCGTGCAAACAGGGTGAACCACGTGAAGGAGAGGTTGACATTTGGTTGGAAAATGCTAGTATATCTTACCCAAACCCTTACACCCCACATGTGATAACTGATATATAACTCTTTCCCATAATGACCAGAAAATAAATTTTCCACCATTGTACTTCTGCAAATGTCACATGGAAGGTATGTGACTATATAATCCAGAAGAGTCTTAAAGCTACCAGTTTCCATTGTGGGCAATGTGATAAATTATTTAAACCAAATGCAGAAATGGCGTCGTTGAACATTTCCACTGACCTGTCCTGTGATAGCTCATCTATGTTAAAATTCCCTGTTCTTATAATCTTTTTATAATTATCAGTAATTTTGTTAAGTAGCTGTATAAAAAGCTTTGAAAAGCATTAATATCTCCTTTTGGAGATCTGTAATTTCCAACTACAAGGATCTTGTTTCTTCACTTGAACATACCTCAACCGCTACAACTTCCATATCCTTCTTCTGTGCTTTTCATCCACCGTACTTCTTTCCAACTTGTGTTTATATTACAATATATACACACTTCCCCATTTGCATGTTTGTGTGTGAAGAAGAAAAAGCCTCCACTCACATATAATTTTCTATATGCATTTTGCAGATCTCATTAGATTTACATTCATGTTCTGTAATGATAACTAAGTTATATTTCTTTGCATTTAACAAGTTACATAAATAATCACTTTATTATTTATTTATTAAACATCCTGATGGTACATCTGGGCTACTGGCCTTCATCGGAGTATCTAACTTAATATCTACTTTTGAAATTATCTCACCAGTTAAAGTTCTAGTGGTCTTAAAGTTTAGGTCCTTAACAGAGTTTTCTAATGTCAAAGGGTGTTGATTTGACCAAACCTCAATATTGCTGAGGAGTTTTGGTAGACCCAAACAGTTTTTTTACCCATACTAGTACTATAGGATAAAATAGTTTATCACCATTCAACATCTTTACAAGCTCTACTTATGAGACTACATATGTTATTTTTACCCCAAGCATTGAAATGTAGGCCATGTCTTGTATAATTGTTCTTGCAGCACAGTGTGTATTAATTATTTGCACATTATCGACACTACTGCAAAGTAAGGTTATATCATTATTTATATCTGTAATTTGTCTGTTACACCAAGAAGTTGGATGCTAATCATATCCTTTTGGAAGAGTAATGAATAACACATTGGTAGGAGTGAGTTTTTCAAGGCAGGCTTTGATATCACATACCACATTCTGGAGTTCACCATTCATTACATCATTCCTTCCACCCATCATAATAACACCAGCATTATCTTTAAATGATCACTAGACCTATATTTGCACCCGGCTTTATGATAACAGTGATTTGAATGGATAACAACTTGTTGTTCAACCTCTGAGCTACACCACGAATATATCTGCTAGGATGAGAATTTCATCTTTCTTCTTCATTCTTCTTGGAGAGATCTTATTTTTGTTTTCAGAAATGTTGTCATAATCACTGCAATTGTTCTTATCAGAGGCATAGTTACCAAACATAGAAACAATTTGCATGCGGTATGTTGTTGTCACTATACATTCAATTTTTCACCTCGTGCCATCTGCTTTTCATTTGCTGGCATTCATAAATTTTGTTACCGGACTCCACAGGTGCTGTTTTCATCTGTGTCTTCAAATTTTCAAATATTATCTCCTGGGTTTCAATTTACCCAGCAGCTCATTTGTCACCAAGCCCTTCTTAAACTCATTAATATTGTTCACACACATCACACATACTCAGTCCTTAGCCAGAATATTTCTCGGTTTTACTTCACATTATTTCTCGAAATGATACCATTCCAAACTACTTTATGGCATTTACCACAGTTTAGATTCTTCAAAACTTTATATTTATTAGTGACTGGTCGACACCGCTTCCTTACAATTAAGTGCCAAAGAATGAATATAAATGAACAAAACAGCTAATAATTATTAGGACATAACATTACATTAGTTAAAAAAATTAATTAATTAATATCAAATTTATGAACTATAGAACACAATCAAATGGAATGTGACCAGAATTCCACAGTCCTGATGGCCTTCTCATTTGCTCTCAAAAGGTTGTCAATAGTGCAGGTTTCAGGTAGATTCCTGCATACCAGATGATGTTGTGGGTCCTGCAGCTCACCACATTCACATAGTTCGCCTTCAGTAGTGTAACATCATTTTTTGATATTAGATCTGCATCGGGACACTTCAGTTCTTAATCAGTTTAGTGCCTTCCATGTGGCAAATGGCTGATTACACATTGCGGCCGGTGCCTCTTTGATATTCCTCCATTTCTCTTCAGGCAGCGAGTTTCACCATAGTTCTATATGGCGCGCTCCAGGTGAAGATGTTATGGCTGTAGTTGACTGTATGAAGCTCTTTCTTGACTTTAGCCTTGTGGGTTGAGATTTGAGACCAAACAAAGTGTGCCTTGTTATCTTGGTTGTCTGGGTTTAACTGCGTCAATTTATGAAAATCTAATGTTTCGGCCATCTTTTTGTGGCCTTCTTCAGAGGACTGTTAAGGCAGGGATTGCTGCCGCCGATATATAGTTCCTGAAAAGCGCGCTAACCATTTGGAGGGACGTCACTCAAGCTACTGGCGCCCGTGGCCTGAGAGACGTGACGTCATTCCAAATGGTTACTGCACTTTCTGGGAGCTATATATAGTCGACAGCAATCCCAGCCTTTACAGTCCTCTGAAGAAGGCCGCAAAATGATGGCCAAAACATTAGGTTTTCATAAATTGATGCGCTTCAACCCAGACAACCAGGATGACATTGACAACGACCGCGGAAGTCTGCGCACCCACCCAAAGGGTGCCTGGGTCTGTTTCCTGTTTCCTCTTCTCCATCTCTGCAGCTGTTTTCCTTCTAATGTCAGGTGGTTCTATACCCATGATTTGGTATATTTTCCCGACAGGAGTTGGTTTCAGGCAACTTGTTACAATGCGTCCAGTATCATTTAGTGCTATATCAACCTGCCTAGTATTGTATTTTAAATAGCCTTTGTCATATTTTATAAGATTTTTTCATGTTGTATTTACTAAAAAAATGATTCTTCAAACTTTTGTTGGTATCAGACTTCGTATGATTTCTCTTTTGTAGTCTTAATTCAGGACGCCAGGGACAAATGTCCTTTTCTTTCCTTGTTCAGTGCTTTAACTTCCAAACTTATTCATTTAACTGTCTATTCAAATAATAATAATCTTTAATATATATTTCATCAATGTTTATTCTTGTTTCGCTCCATTAGTAATTATCCAAAGAAGACAACGATCCTTACTTACAGTAACTTTTACAACTCTTTTCAAAATGCTAGCTAAACTTGTCCTCTTGCTTGCCTGATCTTATACTCTCTTGTTTACCTCCAGTCTCTATAGTTACCTATTTTTTCTCAGAGTAATTATCATTCTCTGTTATGCTATAGCACTCCCCAAGTTTACCATATATTTAGTAATAATTACTGTGGTAAACTTTTTGCCGAGGACCTTTGTACTTCTTCTCTTAGTTGAAAATTACAGTATATATATATATATTTAATAACAACAATGACTAAAAAGAAAACATGAAACATTTTTCTGTCCTGTCACGGAGGGTACTGCAGTGCTTCCACCAGTCCACTCTTGTCACATACCCAACTCCGTATCAGTGAAAAGTCTGTAACAAAACCATTTTTGTTTCAGTTATCTTATCAGCTAAATCAAAGCTTACGAAAACAAAACATGGTGCAAACAACATTCCTTTTAATAGAAAGTACTCAACAATGTTGAAAACCTCGAAATATGTCAACCACCTGATTCATCAGAGTACATAGACAAGAAAAATATTTACAATGGTCAACTTTAGCATCATTATGTATGATAATTACTTTCTTGACCTTTACATATATTTTTCTTCTTTTAAAATAATAATAAATATACATTAATAATAAAGAAAAGACAAATTGTTCAAATGCAACACCCATGTAACCAGCCACACGTGAGTTCCTGAATGAACGCTTCATTCACAGGAAAGAAGGTGCCTGGACCTTCAAAGTATATAATAGCACCATAAGCTTGAGGCAAGTTACAGCCATATTTTACAAAAACAAGTGACAAATTTACACCACCTCTGTGTTCTGCTTCAGAACACTTTCACAACAGTTCTTCATAATAGCGATCAACATAAAACTCCTAAAGCATCAAGCTGAGGGTCATTCCAGAATCAGTTTAAATACATAGATATAATTTTTTGGCTATATTCAAAAACACCAATAGAACTCTCATAGCTAGCCTCACAGATCTAACAAGATTTAATATCTGTGGTTTTACAGTTGGCTGCTCTCCAAATCCTCATTAGTAGTCTCTAAGAAGATGAGTCTTCAATACGTAATCCTCTTCATTGTAAATCTTTACTATTCTGTACAAGTAATAATTTTCATTAACATCCATACTGTCTTTGGTATCTTTAACATCAAAGAACTAGTACCCTGCTCCTTTAAGCTAACACAATCATTTCAATTATTTTCAATTTGTTGCACTTTCAATTCATCTTCATTCTTTTTTACACTTTCAATTGCCAAACACTCATTTCCATCACTTGACAAAATTATATTTTCTTGATTGACTTGTTTTCTATGATCAATATTTCTTGCATTAATAGTCTCCTCTGTTTTGCCAGAAACGTCAACACTTCTTAATTCCTTTTTATTATTACTCAATTTTCCTTTATCAGAATAATTCTTTACTTCTTTCATGTCTGAATATTCCATTTGCTGCTTTGCTAATATTTCCTCAATGTCTTTTCTATCCTCATCACTTCTGTTTTCTCTACTGCAAGTAATGTCTTCCTCTTCTTATGTCGTTTTAATGTCATTTCCAAAACTATTGTTCTCCACAGTCCGTTTTGTTACTCTTCTACTTTTAACTTTATTTTTTTCTTCTTGTGGTGATGGTTTCTGGAAGAATTCTTTCTTTTGTTCTTAACCTTCTTCTTCATTGAATAGTGTATTCTTGTGGAATTCTTTCCTTTCTTTTTATCATTTTCTTCAGTCTTTAGGTTTGTGGATAGAATATCGCGTTCTTCATCACATTCTGTAAGTCTAATAGTTCCTCGTGCCCCACATGAAATCATTTTCTTCACATAGCTCATCAATGTACAGCGTCTCTTGTGACATGAACTGATTTAGAAAATTAGTTTTCATGTCAACATATGTTCTACACTTTTGAATTTGCTGTTTTCCCCAAACTTGGGTTCTGTTCTGGATGTGCTCATAGAGTGTAATTAATTTTTTCCTTAGGAATGTAACCTCCAAAGGATCCCACAGGTTTCAGAACTCTTAAGGAACTCTGTATCTTATAAGTGTAATGTGTGCTTGATTGTATCAACCTCAGTTCCATGTTCAGTAAGTTTTCCTATTGCTGCCTCCAAGTGTGGCTCCTGACATGTGGTGGTTGGTTTGTTCCTTTCTGCCTGCCGACTGGTTTCACTACCTTGTGTATTTAATGTATTAAGGTTTCCTACGATATTCTCCATTTGATCTCCCATTACAGTTTAGCTCTGTTTTCTTGTATGGAGTTCATTTTCTGAAATTATTATATTTTCTGTTAGATTATTGATTGCTAAGTCAGTGTGTGCTGATATATAGTCCACTTGGTTTGTTGATTCTTCAATGTTCTTTTCACTAATAGCATTGTGTGATTCCCCTCCTTTCTGAATAATAGTGTCCACTTGAGTACTAATATTCTGAAACTGAACTGATTTAGTAAGGTGCCAAGCTGTGGGGACATTTTTTCAGTCAACTGTGATTGTGTTTGTCTATATTGTTCGGAAAACTCATTGAATTTTTCCGCTAGTGAATGTTCAGACATCTGTGAAAGGAGAGTGAACATATTTTTGTTTCAAATCTGAAGTATTATTTGAATATAGCACAGTGTTCATTAAAGATTCTGGTCTGTTATTACTACTTGGTATCTGTGTTTCAGTATTAGTAATTGGTGATGAGGCATTTTCAGGGAACCCATAGAAATCTTCTGACACATCGCTATTGTTTGTATGTCTACTATCAAAAGGTTTCGATGGCCCCACTTCTCCAGAATCATTAGGTTCCTGCATGATAAATATTTAAAAAGAAGTTGCAGAAATATCTGAAATCCGCGGTAGGGAAGAAAATTTGAAAAAAATAGTAAACTAACCTATTAATAAGTCTGTTAGCTACAGATGGTATATTAACCTCAAATTCAGAATCAACATTGAATCAAAATTAGGGACTAGTTTATATAAAATTATTCATTCTACAAATTGAATTAAGATAATTCATGTGCAAGCATGCATAGCTATATTTGCTTTAGTATAAATTATTCTTATGAATTATGAGCACAAAATTCTCATACAATCAAAGTTTAGTACTGTATGATGTACTGAAACACTTTATTCCAGTATAGAAAAGTCACTTATCTCTGTAAACAACAT
Source organism: Vandiemenella viatica (assembly GCA_031002005.1). Lineage (NCBI taxonomy): Eukaryota > Metazoa > Arthropoda > Insecta > Orthoptera > Morabidae > Vandiemenella > Vandiemenella viatica. The sequence continues at coordinate 7,001,624 of JARYHS010008075.1, read as the reverse complement.
GCGTTGTTTGTTTACATAGTTTCCCGAGCAAGCCGGCTGATGGAACAGGCAAAGGTATTATGTCTGTGAAAAGCTGTGTGCGGCATGGAGGAAAGTATTCCTTCCTCCATGGTGTGCAGTCTGCGATGGTGTATTCCAAGTAGTTATGGATTTTTCACCAGAGGCGCTGCCGTAGATTCGTTATCCCGTTTCTGTTGAATGTTCTTCCTTATCGACGAGCTTTGGTTAGTCGGTAGTTGTTGTGATGATTTGTATATTATTTGGCTCTGCAGGTCTTTACAATTGGCATATCGTATTTTAAATAGCCCTTGTCGTATTTTAAAAGATTTTGTCATGTTGTATTTACTAGAAAAATGATTCTTCTTACTTTTGTTGGTCTCGGACTTCATATGATTTCTCTTTTGTAGTCTTAATTCAGGTCGCCAGGGACAAATGTCATGTTCTTACCTTGTTTGGTGCTTTCACGTCCAAACTTCACTTTAACTGTCTATTTCAAATAATAATAATCTTTAATATATATTTCATTAATGTTTATTCTGGTTTCACTCCATTAGTAATTATCCAATGAAGACAACGGTCCTTTGCTTACAGTAACTTTTGCAACTCAGTTCAAAACGCTAGCTAAACTTGTCCTCTTGCTCACCTGATCTTATGGTGTCTTGTTTACCTCTGGTCTCTATAGTTACCTATTTTTTCTCAGAGTAATTATCATTCTCTGTTATTCTATACTAGCATGTGCAGAATTTTGTCAAACTTGTGCTGAATATTCTGCTGCAGAGAAACTGAGTGCCAGGCCAGATGTATGAAGCACATTTGGCTGTGCTCACCAGGAGGTACATGTAAGTTTCTGGATGATGTTCTTCTAGGCGGATACTTTGAGTTTCAGATCCTCACAATGGGCTTTGAATGTAAGAGAGCGAGCAAGCTTCACTCCCAGATATTTTGGAGTATTGCAATGTAATAATTGTTGTCCCCTCCAGTTGATTTTCAACTTCTCTTGGCTTCTCTATTTCTCATGTGGAATGAATAGATCTGCATTTTTCCAGGGTTTGGCTTCAAGTGATTAGCATCATAATACTTGTTGGCCATATCCTCAAGAGCTGTTGTCAGCTTCACATGCACCCCCTCCAAGTTTGTGCCTTGAGTTGCAATTGCTGAGTCGTCAGCATAAATGAATGCTCTTGTTCCAGGAATAATTGGTTGGTCATTTGTGTATATGTTGTACCAGAACATGGCCAGCACACTACCCTGAGGGAGGCCATTCTTCTGAGTTCTCCATCGACTCTTCTTATTGTGGAGGGTGATGTAAAACCTTCTGTTTTGTAGCAAAACACTGGATGACTTGTGTAACATGGTAGTCTTTTGTGGTGGAGTATATCTTACTTATCAACATTTTGGGGTTGACTGTATCATACGCTGCTGTGAGATTGATGAATGCCACACCCGTAACCTGTCCTCTTTCATACCCGTCCTCTATATACTGTGTCAGGTTAAGAATTTGGCCGCAGCATCACCGACCAGGTTGAAAACCAGCCTGTTCCTTTATGAGCATTTTTTCAATGCACTGTGAGATACGGTTGAGGATCAATCTCTCCAAGACTTTTTATGAATGACAAAGGAGTGTAACTGGTTGGACTTTATATGGATCTGTTGGTTCCTTTCTAGGCTTTAGCATTGCCACCACTTTGGCTTTCCGCCAGATCTTGGGGATCTGTAAGTTTGAAGTACAGGTGTTAATTAAATTCAAGATCCATTGCTTTGTAGCTGGACCAATCGTTTTAATTTTCCTCTGTTCTAAGGTCATCTAAGCCTGCAGCTTTGTTAGTCTTCAAAGACAGCAAGGCGGCTTCCACTTCTACCAATGTGAATTGATTCCCAAGGTGGTCTTGCTCATCAGAGTGTCTTTGGAGCTTTATGTTTCTGTTTTCAGGTCTTCTTGTATGTCTTTCCGTTCAACATCAGTTGGTGTGCTACTTGGATACTATTGAGGTTCTTCAGTAATTTCCAAGTCTTGCGACTGTTCTGTTTCATGTGTAACTCTGACATTAAATTGCACCATTTATCTCTTCTAGCAGTAGATGGAGCGTGTGGGAGATCTTCCCCTGTCTGTATGTTTTCTTCATAAAAAGGATCTTCTTTGTATAGGTGCCCGTATCTGTCAAGAAGAAACTTGGAGTCAATATCCAGTCCAGCGATATAAGTTGTTCTGCAGCCTAGAGGAATATGTTTGCGTGAGATGGCTTTAACTATTTCAATAAATTTATCGTATGTATTTTGAGATGGGTCAAGTTTTAGGACTTCCTCATCGAGTTCTTGAGAGAACTTTCCCCATTGTGCTCGTTTGAAATTAAATCTTCTTTTAAACTGAACAGACTCTGGTTTCACTACTGCATCAATAGTGCAGATAATTGGTCTGTGTTGGTATTGGTTCCATAACATCCTTCTTTGACTGTTGGGCAATGTGTTTACTGACAAAGATGTTATCTGGGTTATATCCACCCTGCCATTTTCCACTACTGAAAGATGGTGGCATTAGGCCCATACGTTCAACCCATTCTTCAAGGTTCTCTCCATTTTTATCAGTCTCCATGTAGCCCCAGGATGTGCTGTGGCAATTGAAGTCGCCCATAACAATTTTTGTTTGTTGGGAGTGAAAGTTAGGTTGTCCTGAGAAGCTAAATTCGGCACTTGGTGGCTTATACGCTGATGTCATGGTGCATGATATGATTTCGGTGGTCAGTATCTCTATTTCACCATCTGAGGTTACCCCTGTCGAAAGAATCTTTAGAACTGGTTTGGCGATAACTGTACTGCCATACTTTTCACTTGGTCTCTCATTAATAAGGTCCATCCATTGATTTTTGGCCTTCTGTCATTTGGGCCTCTATGTGTCTCTTGAACAAACGAAAAGTCACATTTTGAGTGTTTACAGATATTAGATAATAAAATCTCTTTCTCTGGTGATATGCCTTCGATGTTTGTTGATATAATCGAAAGAGCTGGCTTTGAAAAAAAACATTTAATTTGAAACCTGTCCTGGTGATGGAAAGATCTTCCATTAGGGTTATTCCTAATGTTGCCCAGGCTACACCCGATTGTATTAGCTTTCATATTTTATTATTACACACCATCTTCTAGGAGGCTCCTTCCATGTACCCCAACTAATAATTATTATGTTGATTTATGCAGCTCACCTACTTTTCTTTCAGTATTCTGGCAATTATTTCTCTGTAGTTGCTTAACTAAATAAAATTGTTATAAAGTAATGCCCATAACCTCAATTTAGTAGTAATGCCTCTGTCCAGTGTTAGTTCAGTGATGATGGGAGCATGACATAAGTGTTCTGGACACAATGACCAAGCTTAATCTATTATTAGTATCGCTGATGTGTATTTCAATTGTATATATGTAAGTAGACTGTAACCTGACGAAACTCTGTATCTTTCAGAAGATTTTGAAAAAATGAGTCTTGGGCAGTGTTAATGACCAAAAGAAAATAAATCAACTGTTTTTAAAAATTGTATATGTCTGTCTGTATCTCCATCTGTCTATCTGAATTAACCATATTCACGCAAAAACCTCTGATCAAATTGTGATAATGTTTTGAATAATTCACAGTCTCTGATTCTGTAGGTAAAATAGGGTTTGTTACATTTTGTTGTGAACTATAAAAGTTGGATAATTTTGGATAAATGGTTAACAAATTAGTATCAATGTTTTGTTGAATGTAAAATGTTGGATTTTGTTGTGCAGTATGAAATCTAAAAATTTAAGATAAACCTGTAAATAAATTAGCCTTTTTTTTTTTTTTTTTTTTTTTTTTTTTTTTTTTTTTTGAAATATGTATACTGTAATTTTTATGTTTAATCCATAAATAAGCGGTCCACCTAGGAAAATATGTTGGCAACAGCTAATTTAAATTATTTCATTGGCATTCACTTCAGAAAGGGATGAGTTTGATCCGCAACTCTTGCACTTTGAATGTTGTTGGTGGAGTGCACTGTCCTACTACTGTATGGCTCTTAAACCTTAAGACATTTGGATTGATATTTAATTAAATTCTACAGATCTTAACAGGATGACTATAGCTACCCTTGGGTCCCCCCCCCCCTTTTCTTTACCTATCCTACTACCTAGTTACCTAAAGTAGGCCCTTAGTTTCTACAATTTTTATTTTTAAAAAATTTACTTTTCTGTTTGTACTTTTAATAGACTAGATGATCCATGCAAAACTTTCACAAATACAGTGAATAGTAGGATTTGTGCTATGCAATAGGACAAAATAAGAACTGCCTCAATTGTTTATTTGTTTGGTGGAGCAGGTACATAACAAAAGTCGATGCCAGTGCAGCAGTTAATTAATATCTCTGTGAAATGTGCTGCTGCTGTCTAGTGGGCTCTGAACTGTATTATACACCTCATACACCTGACTTCCACAGTTATTGCTTTTGTCCTCCAAGGATCAAATTCCGAAAAATTTTGTTCTAAATTTATAATGGTGCCTGCGTGGAGACATACTCTTTTAAATGATACCTCCGATTTAGGTCATGTATCAAGGGAGATAAGTGGCTGGTAACAAAAAAATCATGTCATGTAAATAATGACATTTTTGCCCTTTAAGCGACAAATTCTGAAAAATTCCTGATCTTTAAAATGATGCTTCGTTTATCGATTTTAGTTAAGAATATGGAGAGATAAAATGGTTCATGGTACCAAAGAAAAAAGAAAAAAAAAAAGAATTTTAGAAATATTGACATTTTTGCCCTTTAAGGGTCAAGTGGAAAAAATTAATTTATTAAAATACAATGTGAGGTAAGAACATACCTTAATCTTTAAAATGATACCTCATTTATCGATTTCAATTAGGTATGAAGGGAGATACCTTGTGACAAAAAAAAGAAAACCTTCATAGTAATGTTATATATGATCTGGATAATTATTCTAAAGGATTTAATGGTTCTAACATATTCTACTAATTAATCTGTTATCTACATTAATTCACACCAAAGTCAGTGAGTGTCTATGTATTTTCATACTTATAATCAATAAATTGTCTATACACGAATGTTCTTCCTGCACCACTGTTTGCATGTGCCGACATCCAGGCCGCTGGCCATCTCTACTGATGCTACATTGTGACTACTTACATGCTGACCACCAAGTGCCATCAGCTAGAAAGTAGTGATCTCATCCTTCTCTGGTTTGTTCTTGGAACCATTCACTTACACATCAGGAGTTATTTCATCGAGTCAGAGTAGGCTTCACCCTGACCCTAGAGGAGGTGCCTCTGATTTCCAGAGGCACTATGATGAACAGAATCTTGGCTGTCTTCCTGGTGCAAGCTGACTGTGGATAGATAGATTATATCCATTCATCATTATAACTCCTCTTAATGTGCAAAGAAAAAAAAAATGGGTGTGGTGGGTGAGTGGTAACACTCTGGCCTCACATTTGGGAGGATGTCTGTTCAAATCCCAGTCCAGGCATCCAGATTTGGGTTTTCCATAGTTTCCCCAAATCACTCCAGATGAATGCCTGGATGCTTCCTTCCCAGTCCTATCTTCCAGTCCTTTCCTACCTCTAAAGACCTCGACGTCGTTCAGGCATAAAGACAAGAAACAAATGATATAACTATGGAAGTGGAATGAATTAAATGGAATACTTAATTCTTTGATCCATTATATGGTCCTCAACCAGTAGGGTACATGCTAAAATCCAAGAATAGCTTTCTAACAAGTGCACTGTTTTTAGAAAGAATGGTGAGACATTGATGCCCAATCGATGATGAACTGACTCCGTTATCCATGGTATTGACGAAATGACTTCTTGCAGTGATCAACCCCACACAGTATGGAAAATAATCAGCTGCAACATGCAAAACCTCTCTTTGGAAATGGAACTCTTTCCTGTTGAGTAAAGCACTGACACAGAGTTCAGTACAATCCTGGATCCCAGCCATCTCCTGATCTCCATTCAGTTGAAATACTGTTACAGAATAACCCACAAATATGAATGGATAATTGTATGAAAAGTACTAAAATGCAGTTCAGCACCAGTATCTAGATATAGTTGACAATTATTAAAACTTTGTTATCCAAGAAAGTGGTTTGCAGGTTCGCATTCAATCTTTCTCTGCACTTATGCACCAAGACTTATCTGGACTGCCAACATCATCCACGCCCTATATTTATAAGTCATAATATAACTTTCAGTTTTTTTGGCAAAGGTACTCTATATAGAAATGAAATATTTGCTATTATACTCCTTTCTTTACTTTCACAGAAGTCCTAGGATGATATTGAGCTCTAATTCCCCCATAGAATTTTGAAGGAAGCTTTTATTTAGTCACTATCTTGAATTTTATCTTTGTTTGCTCCAAAAATTTGTGGTTATTTTCAAGATGGCCAAGGCCGCACTTCCTTTCTTTTCCAGACCGACTGCCCGTCTGATGACAGTTAACAACATGTGTCAGTTCTGTTCGATGGCTGGTAGCAATCTTTGTCAGCTGAGCGGCCTTGACAAATTATATTTTCTTAAATAAAATATTCTTGTTCAGATAAAGGGAATGTAAAATTCAAGCACTCCCTTTCAAAGTACACTGTAAGTATGTCATTTTCCATTGTTTTGTAGTCGATTTGATGATGTAGAATTCTTACATGGCTGCCAATACTTTAATTTTTCATCTGAAAATCTAATGATCTTCCAATATTTCCCAGATTGCTAAATTAGATAGCCCTGATCATTTTAAAATGGTTTTGTTACTATGAAAATTCTGAAATATGTATTCATAACCCATAATAATCATCCAAAGTTCACACTCCTCCATGTGTTCAAATCATGTTAGCAAAACTCTAATCCCTTTACTTAATTAGCCAAATTATGTTAAAAATCTGAACCACCCTTTTCCCAAAAATATTTTTAGCTGTCTCCCTACTGGAAACCTCATAATAATGAAAATATTATGGATTTATGCCTTCTCTACATAACACATTTTATTACTATGCAAAACCAATTATTTCTCACTTCTTCTGTGATATGAAATTCCTTTCAAATTCTTTCCTTGCTGAGTTATTAACTAAGCTGATATTTTGATTACAGATGACTATTACTTTCCCCTTTGGTGGAAAATCGAAATGAAACTTTCCTTAATACTTTTAACTTTGTTTCTTTGTCTGAATTCTTTTATACTCTGCAAATGAAATTATTCATTCTTTCAAACGTTTCCCTCTCAAAATATGATCATGTTATTTTTCTCATGTTTATACTTGGAAATCTAAACTCATGGAAAAATCTCAAAATAAACTCTTTTTGATCTTAAAACATATCACCCAATACTTCAATCTCAAAGCTTCTCAAAAACGTGTTAGCAATATTTTTCATCAAATATCATCCAATTCGTGTCACTCTCCAGACCAAAAGAGCCTGCAATCTCAAATGTTTAAACGCAAGAGGCACCTTGTTCTGATATAATATCTTTCCTTATTTTGAAGACTTGTTATGCACTAAGAATAAGCCAAGTTGTAAGGGGCAAAACCGCATACCGGGGTGTAGTATTGGCTCATGCACCTTAACTAGCAGTTCTGTTAAAAATGAAAATGTTCTGACTGAATTTTATAATTTTGAATGATCATGTTGCCTACTTAGAAACTCAACTGAAATGCTTTACGGCCGCCACAAAGCTTTATAACCCAAAGCTGAGGAAAGGTTTCACTACGAAATCACAACAGTTCACTTCAAGAAAAAATTTCAAATTTACTTTCAAAGTCACATTTACTAAAATAATGCATTAAACAGTTGAGCAGGCTATCGAACACTCGTTTCCAGAAAATTGTAGGTTGTGGAGAGAAATAATACCGAACGTAAACCTCTTTTGTAAATTTATCAGTTCATGTTAACCGTCGCTGCTACACTATTGTACCGAAATCTCATCATGGCTGACATTGATTGCAAATGCTAACCGCCTCCATCCCGCTCCGAAACAAACGTGCGCAGATTAACTTCACATAATGCTCCCGAGCTAAAGACACGCCATGATGGCGGCGTGGTCTTATATAGGAACCAACCAAACCAATGACGTCAGCAGCTGTACAACATCTTTTTGTCTCTGCATAATAAAAAGTGTTCATATTTTACTAAACGATCTAGATTATAAAAAATGTTCAAACTTTGACAGTGTCTAGACTTATCTGCTAGAAGTCCAAGGGATTTTTAGTGAGAATTTTGGAGTGGTTGGTTTTAATTTCTTGTTACATTTTGCGTAGTGATACAACCTCCTATGCGATTGGGGAATTACCTAAACGTTTGAATTTATTCAGTTTTTTCGAAATTCTGCTGAACTATAAGTTACCTGAATAAAATTAGTGTCAAAATGTTCTCCAAAAATTCCCGAGTTTAATGGTGTAAATTATACAAAAATCGGTGGCCGGATAATAAAATTACAGCTCAAACAAGATTTGTTAAATTAACTGTTTAGAAACCACATGGTTTTACGTGAATAACTCTTTAAAGTATTATTAATATCAAAAAGATAAAATTTTCTTTAGATTTAATTACGTGTTTTAAGAGTTATTTTATCTCTGGAAATATTTGAATTTAGTCGTAAATAAATGTTATGTAGACAAGGTGTGTTAAGTGATGAAATGATTATAAAAACTTATATAAAATCTGTACTAAAGCATGGAATGTTCTGAAATTTAGATATGTGATACTAGATTTTTGGCTCTTTTATAAAATCTGCTTTTTAGTTCGGAAAATTACTAGGAATCTGTGATAAAAATTTATCGAAGTGTTTAAAAATTATTTTTTGTTATTTACGCGGCCAGAAACTACGAAATTTTAGTGAATTTACCTTTCTTTTGAATTATTATTATTTAAAAATTACTTTATTTCACTTGAAAGTGTTCAGAAATAGTTAAACGGTCATATATCAAAAATCTATTGTTTTTGGATTATCCCACTTCAGGTTAGTACAGGGTGCGGCAGAAAGAATGACCCATTTTAAATTGTGCTCTAGAGTTTGACATGGCTTCCTAGATAGTTGATGTTGGTACCACTGTGTAGTGCAGTTGAAAGCATTGTCAGTCAGTATGGATTGTTGGTCGAATGCACATTGTGCTTTTGTGATTGAAACATTTTTCAAATGTGGTGATAGTGTGATACAAATGCAGCGTTTGTTTCGGCAACAGTTTAACATTGGTTGGAATGATAAAGTTCCATCCCGAAAGACGATTAGGAGATAGGTCCAACAGTTTAGAGCAACAGCATCTGCATCAAACAAGATGCCCCCTGGTAGGCCACGTACGGTTCGCACCCCACGAAACATTGCACGAGTAACAGCTGCTTTAGTGCGTAGTCCAACGCGATCAGTTCGTCGGCATTCACAAGTCCTTAACATCTTAGACAGAAGTGTGCAACGGATGTTGCATCTGGATATGAAGTTCCATCCATACAATCTCCAAGTGGTGCAACAATTATTGCACAGAGATCAGCAGGCACGTCAAGCTTTCTGTACACAGCTCCTGGAGATGATCAACACTCAACCCGATTTCCTCGACAATTTCATGATGTCGGACGAGGCCCATTTTCATCTGTTGGGCTATGTTAACAAGCAGAACTGTAGGTACTGGGCGCCTAGAAATCCCAACCAGATTCACGAAAAACCGCTTCATAGTGAAAAAGTTACTGTGTGGTCTGGCGTTTCTGCGCAGGGTATTCTTGGTCCTTATTTTTTGAAAATGATGCAGGTCATTGTGTCACTGTAACATCGGATCGATATGTTGTTATGTTGCAAGAGTTCGTAATACAGGAAATGCGCAATAAAAATTTCCACGTGCAGTCTTTCTGGTTCCAGCAGGATGGCGCAACAGCGCACACAGCCAGAAGATCAATGACAGTCTTGTGCAAAATGTTTCCACGGCATCTCGTTTCTCGCTTTGGTGACGTTCACTGGCCAGCCCGTTCGCCTGATTTATCCGCGTGTGATTATTATCTGTGGGGATTCCTGAAATCCAAAGTGTATGCGAACAGGCCAAGAACTATTCAGGAATTGAAACACAACATTCAAGCCAAAATCGAGGCAATAACAGGTGACACCCTCCGTAAGGTTATGGCGAATCTGCGTGTTCGTGACGAAGCTTGCATAATTTACAAAAAGTGACTTGTGTAATAAATTGTATGAAGTGTTCTTCCAAACAGTACACACTAATAATGTGTAAGTGTATTTATTCATGCTTAAATAATATGAGTAAACTGGGTCATTGTTTCTGCCGCACCCTGTATAAGGTTTCTTTTACTCTTATAAGAAGTTGGTTTGGTACTTTTATTAAATGTTTGGGGTCTTTACTACTTTTAAAAGTACCCAGAAATAGTAAAATGCTCATATAGCAGAAATATATTGTTTACAAGTTGAATTATTATGGATTATCCTATTTTAGGTTAACATAAAGTTTCTTTACTATTAAATAAAGTTTATTTATCGCTTTTATTAAATATTGTGGGTCTTTACTTCTATTAAAATGGTTTATTTAGTAAGTTAGGTTATGGTATCAGCTTCTACATAAAACGTTCCTCCCATAACCTGTGTATGCAATGAAAACTATATGTTTAAATGAAAGCTTCCTCCCTCCTTTATACTTGAAGCAAAGAAACTAGAATTTGCCAAAATTCTAAGGTGCTTACAAAGTGCAGCTAATAAATAGTGTTTGGAAATTATTTGTTTGATTAACCCCAATATAATAATATCTATTTCATTTTTCAGATTGCCAGTTTCCATTGTAAACTAGCTCTGCCTGTGACTTAATCCATGAAGAATTTGAGATTTGTGCTGTTAATTCACAGATAAAGTACACCAGTTTTTGTGAAAACTGCAATACGAAGATAGAGAAATGTTATTACAATAAAATTTATTCCCCTATTTAGGGACATGATAATACAGAAATTATTGGAATTACAAAAGTATAAAAGCACATTGACATCCAGTGTGGTTGATGTTACCATATGCTGTGATCAGAACATCTAAACACATTGGCCTGGAAACATAGAGCCTGGATATAGTGCTGAGGAACACACTACCACAGGGGTTTGAAGGGTGCATCCACAAAGCATCAACAATGGTTGGAGGAAGAGCAGACCAATCAATTTACCAACCAACTGACTCTGAGACATGTTTGATGGGTGACATGTCATGGGAATGTGTAGGTCAGGGAAAAAAATGCTTGTACGTTCCTTACCACATGTTTCTGTCCAGCTAAAATTGACTTGAGGAGCTGCATATAAGAGCGGAAGTGCATCAGTATCTAACACCAATCTGATATAGCAGTCACTATTCAGATTGCCTTCAGTACTTAGGAGGTTATATCACATGTTATAGCCAGTGGCACCCCAAACCAGCATACTTGGCATTCACCCACAATAACTCTCAACAGTGCAGTCTACATGATTGCGTTACCCATGGTAGCATCAAACATAAATTCAGCCATCAATGTAGGAGAAATTTAAGTGAAACTCATCCGAAAACATTACTCTTGCCAATCATCATTCCAGTGATGGCATTCATGTGCCCATTGCAGTCTGCAGTGTTGATGGTTTCTGTTCAAAGGAAGCTAATGCAATGGTATGCTAGCTACTTGTCCACAACTCAGCAGATAGCATCCAACTTTCAACACAGACATCTCCACATCCGTTGCAGTGCTCCAACATCGAGCCAACACTGTGGACAATGCTGTTCTGTCAGTTGCGGCCATGCAGACAGGATGGTAGCCATCCCATGCTTTGATCATGTTGTATGGTCCATGCATATCACCTTTTTTTATCTACCAGTTCCACACACTTATTACTGCCAAATAGCTCACCTTTTACAAACTGCAATGTCGTGGTATGACCAATCTGTTTCCTCCAGAGCAATCATCATCATCACCATCCCCAACAGTTTCCAGCCTCTGGCTGGATCTACTACATGCACAAGCCTCTCCATTTCTTTCTTTCCTCCCACCACCTCTCTGTCATCACTGTTACAGTCCTCTCCTCTCTTCCGTACACACTCCTCCACTCCTTTCAGCCATCCATGTCTTGGTCTTCCTCTGGGTCGTTTACCATGCATCTTAATTTTATGGGTTTTTCTTGGGATTCTCTGAGCCTCCATTCTCTTTACATGTCCATACGATCTTAGTCTGGTCCTCTCTACCCTTTCCTGTAGGGGTTCCTCTTCTATGGTGCGTCTAATTGCTTCATTCCTTATTCTGTCCATTTTAGTAACTACCATTCTACCTCTTAAAAATTTCATTTCGCTTGCAAAGCAATCATTCTGGCATATTCGAACTAACTCACCCTTTGATGTCAAACAAGCATACTGTCACTTGCTTGCAGGTGTTCACTTTATGGGGATCTATCCAACTTAGGGTGGTGTAACAATGACCTGTCTGGTTACACAAATGAGGGCATTGCATGTACAAGTTGCATGTCATCTCTCTGCAGTCTTAATCACTTATTATGGTTCCATCATTTTACAAATTTTTAGTTTTTGGTGTAATTCAGATCATTCCTTTAAGGGTGTTGAAATTCACAAACAAAAGTTTATCAAAGAAATGTTGGCTGGGTAAAATTAGAACAACCATGATTTCTTTCATAGATCTCCTCATCTACTTCTAAATTTATGATGAATGCAAATGTTCCAAGCACGTTTGTGTGCATCATATGTTTCTATGGCATAATGAAACTGCCACTACCTGGGGACATTTTATAGTCACGGATGACTCATAGGCATGCTTTGGTAATGTTTACAAAGGTTCTGTGGTACTGTCTGGCTTGTGTCATGTTATAGAACACTTAAATCATCAGACTTTTTTTTTTATTTCACTGAAATTTATTTTTACATGAGGCACGCACGCAGTGAAAATGATTTCAGAATTTACAGTTTTGGCCTTTGTATCATTGAGAAATATATAACTGATCAAGATATAAAGTATTCTTTATGTTAACTGATGACAAGTTATCTCTTGCTCAATCACTGCTTCTACAGTATTAATGAGTATTTATATATGAAATATTAGTCTTAAATCACAGGATTAATAACAAATATGTCTGGTGAAAAATGATACAAATAAGGCATTTCTTGTATATTTGGAATTACAGCATTTTTATCTTTATTAAACTTCTACATTGTTATTTTATGGCCAGATATAGTCACATACTGGATAAAAGGTGTGTGTGTGTTTGTACAGACTGATCTAATATCAATTGTATTTTATATTTATGTGTGATAAGCACACAGGAGAATATATATGCTTTTTGTCCTTATTTCAATGGAAAATGTGTTACTGATATGCATAAAAAAAGTATCCTGTATCACAACCAATACATAAGCTATGTCCAGTTTCATCAAATTCTATCCATTAGTTCTTGTATAATGTGTGAATATACAGATAGCAAAAATTCCTAATTTCATGGTTTTATCATCTCTGTCACCAGTAGTGTACATTGCAGTTACTGTATTTGGAATAAATTACATGACTACCTTTTCTGTAATTTTAACATAGTGTAGATAGTAATTTCAAAGGAGCTTAAGCCAGAACTGAAATTTTCTTATGTTTTAAATGCATTTTTACTTATTGTTTAACATTTTTTGGTTTACTGTTAAGCAACTGGTTGTAAATTCTTCCCTTTCCTAGAAATGAAAACTTTCCTCCTTCCTGATATCTGAAATAAAATGTTGGTTTATGCTTGTTTTCTCTCTTCCTCTTCAAATATGACTCTTTGATGTGTACCAAATATCAATCCATGCCCCTTTATTAATGTACTACTCATTATCTGCATTTTTTTCCTTCCAATTTCTCACAACTCTTACTGAGTTAATTCTTCCCAATTCATGTGTTATACAGGGTGGAGAGCGGTAAGTTGCTGATTTGGGAATGAAATAAAAAAATAATGAACACTTAGAATTTTACATTTTTATTTTTCTCATGTTGGACAATAATGGAAGTTACTAATTACATGGTTTAAACAATATATCTGGCAAATGTCTACCTTCACAATCCACACACTGCCGTAATCGTTTTCTGAAGTTCTCGTGCACTCTTTCAAGCTTGTCTTCTGGTATTCTTGCAATTTCAGCCTCAATATTTTTCTGTAGCTCTTCCAGGTTGTTGGGACAATTGCAATACACCTTTGACTTCAGGTAACCCCAAAGAAAAAAAATCGTATGGGGCTAAGTCCGGTGATCGTGCGGGCCAGTTGAGATCCCACATCCGAGAGATGAGTCCTCCAGGAAACATTTGCCTCAAAAAATTCTTGGTGATGCCCGCTGTGTGTGCAGTGGCACCGTCTTGTTGAAACCAGGTATCCTGTAATTGCATTTCCTCGAAAGCCGGCTGGAAAAACTCTTGCACCATAGTTAAATAACGATCTGAATTCACAGTTACAGCACGATGATTTTCCTGGAAAAAGTAAGGGCCAATGATGCCTATTCGTGATATGGCGCACCACACAGTGATGTGGTCTGAGTGCAGGGGTCTTTGGTGAATTTGTCTGGGGTTCGTGTCACTCCAGTACCACATATTCTGTTTATTTACACACCCACTGAGGTGAAAATCTGCCTCATCAGAAAAGAACACATTTGCGTCACAGGGTATGGTTGCAAGCATATCTTCACAAGACTATCTTCGTGTTACATAATACCGTACTGACAATTGCTTGACCACGCACATTTTATACGGGTGAAAATTCAGTTCATTATGAAGAATCCTGTGGAGAGAACGTCTTGAAATGCCGAGAGCAAGTGCCTGTTTCCGAGCTGAGCGTTTTGGAGATTGCAGTATTGCTGCTCTAACTCGTTCGACATTTTGTGGTGTTGTAACGCTTTTCTCAGGTCCTCTTCGTACAGTTGACACATTCACTGATGTTCTGAATGCAGTTACCCAATTTAAAATTGATTGTCGTCCAGGAACACGTCTGCGTGGGGGTACTGCAAAACGCAAACGAAAAGCACGCTGCACTGCAATGATCGAGTGGGAATTCGAGAAATACACTTCAACACAAAAAGAGCGCTCCTCACGTGTCCACTGCATTATCGTGACTTAACAACAATTGAATACAAACCTCCCGTCGGCAACAATAAACCAAGGCCACTCTCTCTTCTATTTGAGCAACAATGCCGCCACAACGTGTGTTCTAAAAAAGCAATTTACCTAATTTGTCAAAAAGTAGTCAAACATAGGCATGGCCAAAATTTTATACCCTATCATTCTTGTCTTCATTGTTATATCTTTTCATATTATTTTGTCAAAATATAAAAGTATCTGTCCTTGTAGTTTTGTATTTCACATCAATTACATACTAATGATATTTATTTTTGGTATAAAAGGAACTTCCAGAGAGATGGAATGCTACCAAGCGATCAGCAGTAGCTGTGAAACAACACGTTACACCGCTGATGGCTGCAGAAGTAACCCTTATCAGAAAACGAATAAATCTCTTCGATCTAAGGCAGAATCAGTACCGAGAATATTTTCGTAAACTGAGTCTTTTCAAGTGAGTAAACTTTGCTTATAAAGATTAAAGAACTTGGATTTTATTTTTTTGTCAGTAAATGGTAGAAATTCCAGTTCATCCTTAAAAAAATGCCTTTTTTATACATCTCACCTAGCAAAATTCTAATGATTATGTTTTAAACCAGAGGAGATGATGTAGAAGAGAATAATGCTGAGAGAGGGAGAAACAATGTCTCAGAGTTAGTTCCCAAAATGAATAAGGAATCTGTTGAGCTTGATAGAAGTATCATCCAAGAGGTTTTCTCTTAACGTGTACATTTTTATATGCTTTGATATACCAAAACAAATGTTTTTCATTCAGTTAATTTTATTTTGCACATAGTTCACAGAAAAATGGACGCCTACAATCATTCAGGCTATTTATCTCTTGTTTAGATGTCTGATGTATTTCCAACAATCTTGTTGCTATCTTATTATATTATATTGCTTTGTTACTGACCTGATCAGCATTCATCCTGATATAACATGGTTTGTTGGTCCACAACCATACAAAGAAATTGAAGAACTAAAATTAAATTTGCTGCAATCCTGATATCTCATCTTATTTCAAAACTTAATCAAACTATTCCATAATAGTGCTTGCATTAAATGTTAATATTATGAACTGACAGAAATTAATTCAATGCAAAAGCTTGACCAAAGCCTGTCTGCTTATTTCAAATGACAAAAATAATATCAGATGTAGACTATGCGTTTGATATGAAGATTACAATACATCATTATTTCTGTAAATTATAAGTATTGAAGTATATGGTGTCCCGTTTTCTAGGTGACATTGTTTAGTGCATAGTCACAAATGTTGGGATAATATAGTAACATGCATTGATATGTGGAGTTTCAGTCACAATGTAACCGTAGTTAGGGAGATCAAGTCTCAATATCAAGTGCCCTTCTTGCCATTTGCTTCCAGTGAGGAAAACTCATGTCCTCAGTAGATCCTGAAAATTAACTTCTGACATGATAGGCCTTGTGAGTGCCAAAATTCTTCAACATAGTATTTTTCCAGCTTTAGACTTCCCTTTTTCATAGAAATTTTCCTCCACATCCACTCAGTATCTGTTGGCACTGTAATGGAACTCTTTTGACACCACTTTTTTGTAGTGGGTACTCTTTGGTGCGTGTGGTGCAGGGTTTGAGTCCTGCAGATGACACCGGAGTTCACTTGGGTGGCCAAGTGGATATTGATTGATTGACTATTGGTCGTGGTTCACTAACCTGTCCGATAGTAAATTCTTCTTGATGTTTCTTCTTGTCAGGGTGATGGTCTTCTGTCTTGACACTAGGTAATTGCAACCTCAACACTTTCTTCTCTCACACTTTCAATAAGTTCATCATTTAGAATTTCATTCCCAGGGTTTGATGAATCTCACACCACATTTCCGTCTTAAGTAAAAAAAGCGATTTGGATAGTCAGCGATTCGGATAGTCGGAGTTTGGATAATTGGTTCTACTGTACTAGCAATGTTCCGATTGATTGCAGTTTATCTTACACTGTCGATTTCACAACACATAACATAGCTTCTATTCCATACAATGCTGTTAACTACAAACATACTCTCTTGGATTTAGACTACAATTGCCAAAACGGGATACAAAGTGGTACCGTTGGTAGTAAAACACAAATTATGTATTACATCTGTCCGCTACACAAGGCTGTCCGAGACTCCCACTGCGAGCAAGTATACGCACGTGCTTGCTGATATCAGCACATACCAGTGCGTGTTACGTGTGCCAGCTACAGCCGTCTAGAAGCGAACTAAATTCACTTTACAATTACAAAATATTACAGGGACTTATTGGTCCCCTTACAGCACACTATTCGTTGTTCTCCCTCTTTGCCAGAAGATGTCACAGTAATTTTCCAAGACTTCAGAAAAATGCCAGATCTATTTGGGGGTGCAGTAAACTCTATTTACTGTATGTCGTTCTTGTAATCTTTCATTCAAAACCTCTTCTGGGGCATTCTTCATCTTTCAGAGGTAGCTACAATGTCTCCTTCTGTGCTGCTCACTTTTCAATTGGGGGTCACAATTTGTTTACTGAGATGCCCACCACCTAGACTTGATGTCCCATTGCCTGTATGGCCAATGTCTGGTACCTTTCACTACCTAGCATCCTCTGCCTATACCAAAGGCTCAGATAATTTTTTATTAATTATTTGCTTAACTTTTAAACTGTCTATATCACATGCATAACAGTACAACCTTTACCTCCATTCAGCTGGAACTATCTTTCCAATACCTGTTTAATCAGCTGAAGAAATTAGTACTAAATACAGCTACATCATATTTAAACGATTACATGTTCAGACCAGCTGTATCTACAGTAAGCGAATTTTTTGTTTTTAATGGCACACTTAATTTATTATTCCATGTTCTGGGACCTTTTCTTTCATGATATTTCTTTCTTGTCCTTAGCGCTTCATTGGCTGGACATTTAATGGTTTCTTCAACCAAAACCTCTTCAGTGTAATTGCTTAAGTGATGGTAAATCTTTTGTGTTATAAACTTACAATAATTTTATCTAGAAGAATAGATACTTTATAAATTATTATTAGTGGCATTATGTTTTGGTGCTTGATATCTCCATCCTTTCTGAAACAATATTCTACATGTTACAGGAAAGTGATTACAGGAAATAACATCCTTGGAAACTTCTTATGTCTCACATTAATGGTTTTAACCTACATTAACCATTTCATAGTCAATATACTGAAACTATGTTCCATAGGTAGCTCAAAAACTGATGTCAGCCTTCTTCATAATTTTAAGATAAATGAAACATGCCAAATTCTCAAAGATTTTTGTCGTTTTTACTTGCAGTTCTTTCTCCAAAGTGCCTACACATTAAAGTATGCTTTATTTCCTATATTTGTATCTAGGTCTTCATTTGCTGATAAATTATTATTTTTAGTGTGATGTGTTCACTCCAGTGATTATACCACAAGTTATAGTACATTCACTAGTAAGTGAGTAAACCACCATTGGAAATATTCATTTAGTACATATTGTCTTTGCTTATTCAAATTGTGCACAAAAATTTTGGAGAAATGGCTTCAAGGACCCTCGTCCATGCCAGAAGATTCAGGACTGTATAAACTTGAGAAATGCCTCTTTGATATATTATCAACTTTGTCAGCATGCCTACACCAATGTCTGTGAAGGCAAAAGTCACAAGAATCCTGGTAAGTGCATTCCAGTTGCAGTGTAGTAAATGGGAGAGGCTTAAAGGTAGGACCCTGACATCTTAAAACTGGGGCTATCCAACTAAGGATTTCATGATTCTCCTGGTTTGGTCCCTGGTTGGCCCCCTCTCACATAAAAACCAAATTATAACTCATCATAAAACTTCTGAAATAGATGATACACACAACAACAATAACAGTAATAAAAATATGAGAGGAAAAAATAATACTTGTTCTAAAACTACCAGTGTGGCTGCATGCTTTAAAGTGCAGCCACACTGGATCAAAGAAGTATAGTGGGACTAGGTTCAAGTCCTAGACCCCATGTAGCAGCTGTCCTCATTGTGAATTTTAGGTGGTTCTCTGCAGTGACCTAGGCAAATGCTGGGACAGTGCAATCTCCACTTTATAAACTACATATTTCTCTGATGAAAATAAACATATCATAGGAATCCTAAGATACACAAATCTCATGTAGATGGCAACACTTAAGCTCCCCCGTTGTGACAGGAACTGACAATCCCTGTTTCTAACTATCCAGTGTAAACATTGGACTATTTCTTAATTACAAGCCATGATGTGAATCACTTCTTTGCATTATCTGACATGATCCATTCACAAATAATAATATTTATCCTATATATAAGAATTAATTACTCAGATCTTTTTCATAGTTCACAAAGGAAAAAAAAAAAACCATACAGGTTTATCAATGCTTGATTGAGGCTCTGGTATTGTCTGCCGTCAAGAATATGTTGGTGAGCTAGTTCCCATCTATGATGTTCTGAAAAGGTGATATTTTCAGAAAAGTATATGTGATTCTTATAACAATGAAGGAGTTTTGCAAACTGGATTTTGCAAGTACTAGAGTGTCTACATTAATGTTACATAGTCGATGGCTGCTGTCTTCCCCAACTGGTTGACAGTGAGGCCTATATATGAACTGGTGTTAAAGAGGCAGGCATTATATAAGGTGTGTTGTGGTACATCAGGTAGATCTTGTTTTGCTTGAAAACATTTTACATTTTGTTGCAGTTTTGTGAGTCGTCCACTCTCGCCCACAATCATACTTTTTTACCTCTTCACTCTTTCACTGGAAAATAACGTTTACTATCTAAACCCTTACCAAAAGTTCCACTTAAAGATTGAGTTTCATCTCAAACAGCTTCCTCCCAGTTTCGAACAGAATATTCGGAAGTACTAAGTAAAACTACAGAATAAATTATTGCAGTCCTTTATGCATTCATCCAATGCCACCAACTTTACGAATATGCTAATTGGAATTCGATAATCGCAAAGTTACAAGTTTTAATTGAAGTAGATCAGCTATTTATACAATTTTACACTGCATTCACAGGTACATTATACACCTTTACACTGACTATGCTTCACAGCCAACTGCCCTATTTCATGTTCAGTAACTGACTGCCTGATTTGTGCTTACTGCTGAACACACCATACTCCCTCTAGGGCTCTCATTTCCCTGGCCAGGGACATAATGCTATTGACTTCACTAACCAGTCGGTTGAAGTATCGATGCTTTTAAATTTCCCATGCTTCCTTACTACTACAATGCTTTGTTGTACAAAGGAACAGAAAGTGGTTCCGCTGCAACTCACTTTAGTTTTTCCTTGTTATTGAGTATTCCCTATTATAAATGGCAGGGATAATTTCAAAATAATAGCCCATTCATCCTGTGTTACAATTTTCACTACCCATTCACACGAAATACAAAACGTACCACAAACTAATATATACCAATATTTACAAATACCACTTCAACCCTAAATGGCTATTGTTCCTTGTATTGGTTGGTGATGGTTTTATATGCAAACAAATATAAAAAGCCACAAACATCAAAATACGCATTGGATCCAATACAGCATTTCCTTATTACTAATATGAAATTCTCACTTAAAAAGCAACAAACAAATATAAAAACATCCAACCTCAGAATATTGATTCCAAAACAGACTTCTCTTATTACTAACATGAAATACACAGAAGGCAATGGAAAATTACATTTTCCCCCCACAAAACCTCTAAAATTTCTAGTTCTGTCATTGTAAACAGCATCATTGAAAACAAAATCCCCAAAATCGCTAGCCCTGTCACAGTTGCCACTGTAATGGGCTTAAGCTGATACAGAGGTTGTAGTATCGCTTTAGTGCCTTAATTAACAGTTCACTTGAATTAAAAGTTCTGTGGAATTTTGACAAAATAATTTTAAATTGACCATGTAGCCTAATTAGGAACTCAACTGAAATGCGATACGGCCGCCACTAGATTTGTTTAAACCACAAATTTAAAAAAGGTTGAAACAGTTTACTATGAAAACACAAAAGTTCACTTTGCTTGGAAAATTTGAAGTTTATTTTAAAAAAGTCACAATTTCAAAATTAGCATTATACAGTTGAGTAGGCGATCGAACAAACGTTTCCCAAAATATTGCAGATTGTGGAGAGAGAAATTTCCGAACAAACCCCTTTTGAAAATTTAAAAGTTCTAAGTAGACATTATACTCGCAGACTAACACACTGATGTCCCAACATGGCCACCAAGTAGCGCCAAATTTCAACTGGCTACTTCACGCTCCGATGCAAACTAGCGCAGGTTAACTCACATAACGCTCCCGAGGTAAAGACAAAGCATGATGGGGTCTTATATAGGAATTACCAAAACCAGTGACGTAAGCAGCTGTACCATATCTTTTTGCATCCGTGTAATAAAAAGTGTGTATAATTTATTAGATGATCCAGATTATTAAAAGTGTTCAAACTTTGACAGTGTCTATACTTATCTACTAGAAGTCCAACGGCAGTTTAGTAGGGAATTTTGAGTGATTAGTTTTAAATTTTTGATTAATTTCTGCGTGGTGATACAAATCTCTGAAGTGAGGGGATTAACCCGACCATTTGAAGTTATTCAGTTTTCTC
This sequence comes from Vandiemenella viatica, assembly GCA_031002005.1. Classification (NCBI taxonomy): domain Eukaryota; kingdom Metazoa; phylum Arthropoda; class Insecta; order Orthoptera; family Morabidae; genus Vandiemenella; species Vandiemenella viatica. The sequence goes on along the minus strand of JARYHS010008075.1, from coordinate 6,979,962 downwards.
CAAAATCCATGGAACGGCAAGTTACATGAATAAAATTAGTGTAAAAATATTCTACAAAAATTTAAGAGTTCAATGGTGTAACTTACGTAAAAATCGGTGTCCGGATAATGAAATTACAGCTTATACAAGATTTGGTAAATTAACGGTTTAGAAGTCATAAGGTTTTTTACTAATAACTTTTTAGGTATTGTTTATATTGAAAAGGAAAAATTACCAGAATTTTCTCAGAATTAAATTACGTGTTTTATCTCTGAAAGTGTTTTGGTTTGGTGGCAATTAATTCCTAAGTGAAGCACATGGCTTTAGTGACGAAATAATCTTTAAAATGTCTATAAAATCCGTTCCACTGCATAAAATGATCTGAAATTAAAATATGTGAGACTAGATTTTTAGTTCTTTCTGGAAATCTACTTTTTAGTTCTGAAACTTACTAGGAATCTGTGTTAAAGTTGTTAAAAGTGAAGTGCATTTATCGAAGTGTATAAAAATTTATTTAAGCTTTTTACATGGTCAGAAACTATGGAATTTGAGTGAATTTAACTTTCTTTTGAATTATTATTATTTTAAATTTACTTTATTTCATTTGAAAGTGTTCAGAAATAGTGAAATGGTCATGTATCAAAAATCCACTGTTTACAAATGGTACAATAACGGATTTTCCTATTCCAGGTTGGTTTAAAAGTTTCCTTATTATTATAAAAAGTTGATTTAGCACCTTTATTAAATGTTGAGTTACTTTATTGCTATTAAAATCGTTTATTTAGTAAGTTAGGTTGTGGTATCAGCTTCCTACATAAAACGTTCCTCTCATAACCTATGTGTGCACTGAAAACTATGTGTTTACTGAACATTTACTTCCTCCGTTTACTGAACATTTACTTCCTCCGTTACTCTTGAAGCTAAGGAACTTGAATTTGCTAAAATTCTAAGGTGCCTACACCACGTTGCAGTTTTGTGGATTGTCCACTCACACCCACAATCACGCTTGTTAACCTCTTCATTCTTTCACTAGGAAATAAGGTTTACTATCTAAATTCTTACCAAAAGTTCCATTTAAAGATTTAGATTCACCTCACACAGCCACCACCCAGTTTCCAACTGAGAATATTCAGAAATACTAACTATAACTGTGCAATTATTTCACAAAAACTGCTTTAGTTTTTCTTCTTTATGCATGCATCCAACGCCACCAACTTGACAAATATGTTCATCAGATTTATATAATACCGAAATTACAGATTCTATTAGAAGTAGATCAGCCGTTTGTACAATTTTACACCACATTCACATGTATACACCATTTAAACTGACTATGCTTCACAGCCAACTACACTCCTCCACATTCGGTGACCGACTGCCTATTTTGTGTCTACCACTGAAAGCACCATTCCCCCTCCAGGGTTCAAATTTCCTTGGCCACAGGAATTGTGCCAATGTCTTTACTAACTACTTGGTTAAAGTGCTAATACTTTCAAATCTCCCATGCTTGCCTACTACTGCAATGTTTTTTTTCTCCAAGAGAACACAAAATGGTTCCACTTTAACTTTGCATTATCCTCAATAGTAATTATGAGTTACACACAATATTTCCACCACATTGTTTTAAGTATTTGGTCAAATATATCCCATTGCCAATTATTTTCCATAGAAATTTGGTTAATAATATTTAATTAGTATGTTTAGTCAGTTATTTCAACTTGCCTAGTATGTGTAATTTTTTTTCCAGTTTGTTTAGCAGAGTCAAACAATTATTAAGTAACTTGATGTTGAGTTTCTGAATGTAAGCAGCATACATTTTTCATATATTTTATTACAGATATTCCTGTGAAGATGTTTATTCTTTACTGGATAGCACTCATATGATCATTATGGAAATGGAACAACAGATGTCAGTACTCCAAGAACAGGCATCATTGTTTGAAGTAACAGTTCCAGAGTACAAGCAACTGAAGAGTTGTCGAAAGGAAATGAAAATGCTGAAGGTATGTGAAGGACCATAAGAAAGTATAATTTTTTTATCATTTTTTAGATTATTTTTGGCCAAAATGAAGGGAGAGTAACAGTGCCAAAACTCAATATGAAGTATAGGAAGGCTAATAGTAGTAAAGCTATTATTTAAAATAACAAAAGATAGGGAAAATAACTCACCACTCACCAAAGTTTAGGGCCGCAATGAGTGAAAAACATTCATGACGTACAAAAGCACAAAAAGGTAAATGCGTATGGCACTGTTGGTCAGGACATCCCAAGGGATTGTTCGGCCACCGCGTGATAGAGTTTTGATTAGCCACACATTCGCCGCTGCCCTACTCCGATAATCCTACCGGGGAAAGGGGACCTTCAGGTTTACGTGGAATTCGAACCACAGAGTGTCCAAGGGTGCTTCACATGGACAAAGTAAAGCTCTGCCAGAGGTGAAGTCAGTTTTAAGGCTCGTAAAAATTGCAGCGGAGACCGGGATTCGAACCAGAGACCATCCGTCCCCTAGCCACCCACCTTAACCAACTGAGCTACCAGAAGAGTATGTACAATATTTTGCTTTTTGCCTTATTCATGTTTTAGAATTCATGCCATGTGGTTAGGGAGGTGTCCATATGCCAAAGATTACCACATACCTTCAGCGTGCACACACCTCATGAACCACACAGCTAGTTTCCTAAAACATGAATAAGTTGAAAATGAAAATATTGTATACATTTTCATTCGTCATGTATGTTTTTCACTCGTCGTGGCCTTCAACTTTGGTGAGTAATGAGTCATTTTCCCTATCTTTTGTTGTTCCTATTGCCTTAAAGGCATTTTATTCCCCCTAATATCATCACTAAACCTTTAATTTATCACAGCTTAATGCAGGAGGACTGTAGCTATTAAAAGGAAGATGAATAAAGATATCTAACATTTTGAGTAATCCATTATACTATTTAAATAGTGAATAAAGCTGTGAAAAGTGCCAATTATGTCATTTATAGGGTTGTTAATTATTACTCTCCCTATGTTTAAGTTTGTTGAAACTGGAGATTTTTTGCATAATATTTATGGATTCAAGGTAAGAGAAAAGCAATTTTAACAAATGCCCACACATATTAATGTTTTTGATTTTATTTTCACAGCTATCTTTTATAACTAAAAATTTATAAAATTAAAACTGATTTCTGTATATTCCAAATCATGTTTCATGTTTTTACTTTTTGGCTCTGTATTTCTTTTTAGTATCAAGTTTTTTACCCCAATTAAATTATCTTTCACAGTGATGAAAAATATAGTTTATCCAGTCTCCTCTAAGCTGAAGATTCATGGGATGTTGGAAAAGTGAAGAACTGATGATTATTCACAGTACACAATGAATTTTATTTAACAGTTCTGTGATTGCTTTTTGCAGTTATGCTTGCTGTTAGGTCACTACACTTACTCTGAACCCTTAAAGTTTCCGCACACTCACTATTTTCAGATTCTTTCACTAATGGCCACCAACCAACATTAAGTTGATAAATGAAATGTAATGCACTTTCTTATTTTTAACATATGCATGTAATTGTTTATAGAGCATTCTCGCTCTAACTCTGAACCTTTATGAAATTAAATTACGTTAATGAGACTTCTATCCTTTATGTGGCTCAAAAAAAAAAAATAATAATAATAATAATTAAAATAAAATCACATTCCCCAAGGTTAATTCTTCTTCAGAATGATGATCCAGGGTAATCTCATTGACTGAACTGACTGTTTACTTTCATGATGGACTATCCTACTCCATGATCTGTGGCAGACTGCCTGCCTGAACATTAAAGCATGTCTAGCATTTCTTTCTCCCAAGTGCACCTTGCTCCCAAACTGGGGTTTACATCCCCTTGCCCATGGACTCCGCAGATGCTGACATCAGTAATCAGCTATCAGTATTTCAACCTTCAAACTGGGCTCTCATCTCCTTGAGCCATTGGAATTGGAATTGGCAGATGCTGATGTCACAAGTAGACCACACCAACTGCCACTATTTGAAAATTCCACCTGCCATGCTTCCCAACTTCTTACATTATTTTGCAAAGTAATGGTGGAAAAGCCATTAACCCATCACATGCTGTGTAGCTCAAAACACAGACTTTAAAAGCCAAATCAAATTATCAAAGAAAAGAACAATTGAAAGATACAGGTATATGTTTTGTATGTTTCTTCAAATAATTTGAAATTACCTAATACTGATTGACTAAACTGTTAACATTATCACTAAAACCAGCCAGTGAGAAGACGAAAAAATATTTTATGGGAATAGAAACTTTCTATACACATCCTTTGTATTTTCAGTCTGACAAGGAATCATTATTCTTGACAAATAAAATATAACTATGTTACTTATTGCGAGGAACATCCTTATGCCAGGGGTGGAGCATATACACTTGGTCTCAGCTATAACCGTGTGTAGCCTAGGGAGTTACAGTTCTGACTTATTTAATGACTTGGCCACTACATATATTGTAACCCAAAAAGTATGAAAAGGTAAAGTTCAAATGATGTTCACTAGTCCATTCTTGTTTGACAAATATATTCTTCAAATTTTACAAGTCAGAAAACTGCACAGGCAATAAAACAAATTTTCCGAAGGACATTTTACAAATTCGACCAGCCATTCAAGCATGACCAAACCTCACGCTCCCAGAGTTACTTAGCTACATGAGTTTTTTTTTTTTAACTTTCATCCATGACTTCAATATTTAACCATATCCGCACAAGTTGTTACTACGCCGCGCCACTAGCCCAAACTAGCTAACGTCTTACATAACTAGTAATGCACACTGAGACTGCTGCTGTTTGACTGGGCCGAGAGTAGCTTCTGGAGAGGGTATTTATAGGATCTACCCATGGGAACCAGGCTCTCAGGTCTTTCCCACGAAACTTATCTGATAACTGATCAGTTTCTGACGAATATTTCACTATACAATTTGACCTCGACAATGAAAATAATCCTATCTCTCTGATATTTTGGTAGTTGCTAGATATTATTACAAACGTCAAATTAAGGTATTATAAAATTTTTTGTAACTTTAATAGTTTCACCAGAAAAGAGCCATTAAGATGTGATTGCCATAACTTTCGAAATATTACTCCTATCAAGCTGAAACGAATGTCATTCTATTCTCCTATTGCTCATTTATCATCTGATATCAAATAAAGTGTGTTACCTAATTTTGAAAGTGGTATAAAATTCAAAAACAAAATTTCACTACTTAAAATATTCAGGATATCGACTTAAAAATAGTTTCAAACAAATTTCCATATTGAAAAATGGTTGCTGTAAAAATTTGGAATCTCTAAGTATATTCCATGATTTATTACGAATTTTAGAATATTATTCCTCCCGAATGTGCATCAAATTTGAGCTAGACTGTGCAAGCGTTTCTGGCACCAAAACCTATTTTATTTTATTACAATCAAATGCTTTACTGTTTTGGAATAAAACTTTTTCAGAAACCTTTATATTTAAATAATCTTTACTCTGAACATAATTTCTTCTCATGAATTTCCGAATAAGACTGAAATATTTAACTTTTACATGAAGCAAATGTCTTGTTATACCAAATTATATCCAAAAACGATCTTTAAAATGCATGAAACTTTCTAAAATTTTAATATGTTGTTTTAACCAAAATTATACTACTTTCTATCTATTACTTGACTTCTTAACTATTTTCTAATGACTGAATACTTCGATTTAGAGTGGAAAATTACGTGACAAAATTCTAAACCTGCAAATCATTTATAAACATCCTTAAACCCTAAGTACGATCTTCTAACAACAAACTTAATCATCTTCTGGCTATTTATTTACCTAAACATCTTCTGAACTAAAGAAATATATTGATTTAGCAATGTTATATGAAAGTCGGATGTTACATATCCCAATCTGAGGTTAAGTTTCTCAACAGCTGTTTAAATGAATTTACCTACTGAATTTACTGTTCATTCTTGGATTAATGCTTATGTAGGACATATTACTGGGAATTATAATCAAATTTAACTATAAAAATTACTTTAAGCTGGTGGTACAATATATTTAAATTGAACTCGCTATCTTGGAAACTAATTTTGTTATGCGAAATTCTAAGATGTGTTACATGCCCCCCGAAGATTGAAGTTATTTTCCCAAGAAAACTGAAATCTTAAGAAATTTAGGTAGAACAAGAACTGAAATCCCTTTTTCCTATCTCCTTCGTGGGTTGGTCTGCCCATTCATACCACTTTTCACTCTCTCTCTCAATCATACCGATATCAAAATTATTATGTTTGGCATATATTCATTTACCAAAATGTTATCAAAATCACAAAAAATCAATGACATCAAAGTATTAAAATATTAAAAAACTTAAAATCTACTACGATTGTTTTCATTTGTATGCTTAGAACAGAAATAATTTGCCTTTAATTGTTTACATTTCATTATAAATGTTCATTTCTCTGCAATAAATGTTCATGAAATTGCCACTGTTCTTTGTTTTCATATGTTTTCATTTATAAAAATTACTCCTAAAAAATCACTTTTTACACTTTTTTAAACTGCACAACAATGTGTCCAATTCAAATGTTCTGGTATTTTATCAAAAACTCCCTAAATGGGCCAAATGCTGTGGCCTCTCATGGGAGTAGACCATATTTGGGGCAAAAAAGAATACAAAACAACGCCCCCAAGCTGTGTCTGCCGAGTGCACATATGTCCCTTGTGTCTGACGCAGCAGATGTACCGAAAGGACCTCGGTTAGCCAGCTGGTCTGGAACAGAAAAAATCGAAAACAAATGTATAAGTAAGTTATTGTGAAATACTTACATACTAAAATACAATAATATAAAATGACATAGTAAAGAGAATACAAAGAATATATACAAGAATAATATAAAATGATCATTACAAAGGAATCATCATAAGTTAAATGTAACAGTAGAAAATATAGTCATTGAAAAGTGACAAGATAGTCAACTTACTATTTATTCATTACAAAATTATGAGTTGTATATATTTTCTAATGAAAATTTATTTTCAAAACCATTAAAACAAAGTTGATATTAATAAAAAAAAAAAAAAAAACTGTATAAAGCATGAAGTACTTGAAAATGTTTAAAGCATTTTATTATTTATTAACTAATTTATTTATTTATTCATTTATTTTTATTAACAAATGGTATATTAAAGCCTAGTAATACATAATGACTTCAGAATTATCTTACAGTAATTTCTTAATCTAAGCACTTGGTACCCAATGACAAATTATTTATAGGTACACTGTAAGAGCATTGTATTGAATGTCTCTGTTTTAAGTACATTATGTTAATATGGCGTCGCGTGTGGAAGTGTTGAGCAACCGCTTTGCAAACCGCTTTGCAGAAAATGCAAATTTCTTTAATCTAAAATGTGATTCGTGTAATGAAGCTGTCATTAACGGCATCCGGTTATGCTCAGTTATGCATGTATGGATTCATAATGCTTGTTTAGACAATCTTGTAACGATAAACCCGGTATGTGATAATAACCTTGAAACTGCAATGAGAAAATATAACGCCGGTGTGAATGAAAGTGTGTTACAATGTGTAAAACAAGAATTAACTGCTGCTCAGAAATATGTGGTTAACTTAAAAACAGTGCTCAAAGAAATCAGTGCTGAGGATTCATAGAAAAATAGTGATCAAAGTGCTGTATATATTAAACCTAAGAAGTGTTGTCATGCTATCAAAAACTGTGAAAATATCTCGCTACCAACGAGAAATAGATTTGAGATTCTCAAATCTGAAGAGAAACATCTTACACAAGAAGAGAAGACAGTACATGACACCAGATGCGTAAAACTTAAACATAAATACAGCTGTAAATACCCTGGAAAGAAAGTGACGAAGAAACAAAGCGTGTATATTTTAGCGGATAGCCATGGGAAAGGACCAGCTTCTGTTTTTAAAAATGAAAAGTTCTCTGTGACATGAATAGTAAAGCCAGGTGCGCCTCTCAATGAAGTGTTAAATACTGGTAGTCTGCCACCCAGCAGCACATGTTTTGTAGTGGGAGGAGTGAATGATGTATATCAAAATGAAGCCAGAAATGCGACCAGAAAACTAAAAGAAGTGTTGACAACAAGAACTGATCTCCAGTTTTACGTAACAAGCATACCGCACAGACATGACCTGATTGAATGGTCCTGCGTAAATACTGAAATAACTGCAACAAACAGAAAGTTCAAGAAGATTTGCAGTGCTTTTCAAAATGCAGAATTTATTGAACTGGATTCCTCGGATAGAAGTCACTCCACGCCACATGGCCTACACAGAAATAACTTAGGTAAAACCATAATGGCTGAAAACATTATTAATAACATAAAGTGCAATACGGAAATGACCAGAAACTTTAAAACCATACCGTTACAAAATACAGTTGGTAGCTATCAAGAAGAACCAGTACTAGGTCAAGAAGGTGCTGAAAGTGAAGCTGAGATCAAAGAAGGAAAGCAGGGTGATTCTTCAAGAGTCAAGCACCTATAACCAGCAGGCGTAGTAACAGAAAAATCATTTCACCATTAAATAGAGAAGATGATTTTTTATACTGGACACAGAGCAGGAGAATACACAACAAGTGTTAAATAACAGTGAACAAAACCACCACAGTGTAAATTTTGAAGAGAATAACAAAGGAAAAAATGTCAAATCAAGTAAAGGCATTAAAATAGAGGCCACTGTTAAAGAGGTAAGTGGTCGAGCAAATGTACATACTGAAAAAGCAAATTCAAACTTTATAATTTATCATCAAAATGTGCAATCCCTTAAAAATAAAAAAAATGAAATTGAATTACTCCTTTCAACACAGCTTGAAAAGGTAGCAGTCATATGCTTTACAGAACACTGGCTCAGTACTTCTCAACTGAATGTTACTAACTTTCCTAACTTAACTTTAGCTATATATTTTTGCAGAAGTGAATCAAAAACAAGGAGGGAATTGTATATTTATTAAAAACGACATTGATTTTAAGGAAATTAGTACAATCCAAAAATATTCTATAGAAAAACACTTTGAGGTATCTGGAACATACATTCCAAAAAATAAAATAATATTAATGTGTGTATACAGATCTCCAGATGGGGACAGTAACATATTCCTTAACATGTTTGAGAAAGCACTAAAAACATTACCATTAGTAAATAGAAATGTAATTATATGCGGTGATTTTAACATAGGTTTTTCTAAGGATTCAAAGTTGACAAATGATACTTTGAGTCTTGTATCCTCATTCAATCTTAAAAGTCTGATAGAAACACCTACACGCATTACAAAAAATTCTTCAACAACAATTGACCAAATTTTTCTAAATAATACTAATTACAGACATAATGTGATGAATTTTGACACAGGTTATTCTGACCATTTAGAACAAGTTTTAACATTAAAAATTAGTATCTAACATTAACACACATACAAATATAAAATCACGTAGCTTTAACGATCAACAGATCAACCAATTCAATAATCTCCTAAGAAATGAAACATGGGAAGAAGTGTATAATTGCACAGATACAAATGAGAAAATATGACTTATTTATAAGAACATTTTTGTATTATTTTGAAATATGCTTCCCACTAAGAACACGAAAGCAAAATGTAGGCCTAATAAACAATGCAAAGGGCTGGATTACCTCTGGTATTTTAGTATCAATAAAAAGAAACAGTTGTTACATGCAACTTCTAAGACACAGGAAACAACTCCAGAATTTGATAAATATTTCAAAAAATACAAACAGGTTCTTAACAAGGTAATAAGACAAGCAAAGAAACTAGAAAATGATAGATATATTTCCTCAGCTACCAATAAAATGAAAGCCATGTGGAAGGTAGTGAAGAATGAAGTAGGAGCAAGACAGGTAGATAACCGTAATATTCAGCTTGAAGAGAATAAAAAAATAATATCTGATCCTATAGAGATTTCTAACACCTTTAATACATATTTTTCAAACATTGCCGAAGATTTGATTACTAAAAATTTTGGCAAGTCCAACATCAACACTCAAACTAATGCCAACCATGATAATAGCAAAACCCTTTTTATTCAGCCAACAAATGAAGAGGAAGTATTAAAAGTTATTGGGGAGTTGAAACCTAAATTTTCATCTGGAATTGATGATGTCCCAGATTTTCTATTAAAAAAATGTGCTGAGTTTATAGCTTGTCCTCTCTCTCATATATGCAATAGCTCATTCTCTAGTGGAATATTTCCAGATAGGCTTAAAACAGCAAGAGTAAAACCCCTTTTTAAAAAGGGGAAAAATAAGGTGTCGAACTACCGTCCAGTGTCAGTCCTCTCATGTTTCTCTAAAATCTTAGAAAACTATTTCACAAAAGACTAGTTAACTTCTTAGAAAATAATAATGTATTTTCAGATTCTCAACATGGGTTCAGAAAGAATAAATCAACCGAAACTGCCCTTTTTTCATTTTACACAGAAATACTACAGACTCTTGATGCGAAAGGACACATATCAGGAATATGCTTGGACTTGTCGAAGGCATTTGATGTAATTGATCATAATATCTTGCTTTCAAAGTTAGATCACCTGGGAGTTAGAGGAGTAGCTAACAATTGGATAAAGTCATACCTGCATGATAGAAAACAGATTGTTGAATGTAGCTTTAAGACTGACAACAGTAAAAACTATTTCACTCAGATTGCAAAACCATAAAATATGGAGTACCACAAGGATCAATACTTGGTCCTGTCCTATTTTTAATATATATAAATGATCTGGAAACAACAAATAACTGCCAAAAATATATTAATTTGCATATGACACCACCATTTTAACCCTTTGACTGCTGCTGACGGGTATAGCCGCAGCCGTCGTATTTCCCCTGAGTGCTGATGACGAGATAAGCCGCACCCGGCTGCCGATACCTGTGTGCTGATGACGAGATAAGCCGCACACCGCCTGCCGCTACCTGTGTGCTGATGACGAATATAGACGCGCCGCTACCTGAGTCGTAAAGCGGACTTCTCGCCACATTTCTCAATAGCCTTTTGCAGTTTTGGTCGCTAGCTTATCGTACGAATGTTTGTGTGCTGGGAGCCTAGGCTTCGCTCTACAATTATCATTTTAAGGTCTCTTTCTATATTCGTGAATAGCGCGAGGAAAAATCGGATGGCTTTAACTCTCTGTATGAGTTCGAATATCTCTTATTTTACAGGGGTGGTCTGAACGCGGTATGTAAGTGTGGAATACAATATTTCTAGCATTTTTTTTCGAATCAACAATAACACTCTAATACAGTAAGGGACCTACAGAAACTGCCAAGAAAAACTGTAAACTATTGACGTAAATTTAAGAATCACCGCGCTTTCGACAAAAGCTGCAAAAATCGAGAGAAAAATGCAAGCAAGAAATAATTATTAGTTATGAAAATAGGGTTAATGATTCAGTTTTATTCTGTAGTAATTTTTTGCAGAGAAACTATGTAGTGAGAGTATTTATTCTGTATCAGTCGTGAGAGGTCACAGTGCTTCGCCAGAAACATTCAGCACAGGGCGGTTGGAGCCGCTCGGACGGCTCCGTCCCCAGGGATAATCACTTAGCGCAGGTAGCAGCCACAGCGCGCAGGTACACGATCCGCCGGCAGCAGTCAAAGGGTTAATGAAAGAATGTACCAAAGAACAATTATTAAAAAATATTGAATATACTTCTAAAAACATTGAAAACTGGTTTTCTCAAAATAAGCTAATAATAAATACAGAAAAAAACAAATGCTATACACTTCAGGAGAATGTACTGTAGAGAATATAAAATTTCTAGGTATTCATATACAAGAGAATTTAAAATGGAACACACACATTGAACACCTTTGTAAAAAAACTAAATACTATCTGCTACATGATGAGAATCTTAGTTGGTTGAATATCTAATGAAACCATTAGGCATATTTATTTTGCATATGTACACTCATTACTAAGGTATGGAATCATTTTCTGGGGAACTCCCCACCTAGTATCAAACGCTTCAAAATCCAGAAAAAATTATCAGAATTATTGAAGGAGTATGAAGTAGAACCTCATGTAGACATTTATTTAGAAAGTTACAAATTCTACCACTGCCCTGTTTATATATACTGGAACTATAAAAATTCATTTAAAAAAATATAGAAGCTTCTGGGTATAAACTACAAACAAACGGTGACATACACTTGTATAATACTAGACAGACACTAGACTTTCATATACAACAAACAAATACTACCTTCTGTCAGAAAGGGCCACTTCATATGGAATCAGATTGTTTAATAAACTACCACAGAGGATCAAGTCTGTAAGAAAAAATACAAAATTCATATCATCAGTGAAGGAGTTACTTGCTCGACCACTGCTTCTACTGTATTGTTGAGTATTTTCGAACCAAATGTTAGTTTTAAACATGGGTGATGTCATTAGTATCATTTAAATTTGTAAAGAATTAATTGTATATTTGTAACTGTAATTCTTTTTGTCTATATCATACCTGTATAGTATGATATCTCATAGTATATAATAGAATGTTTGTTATATGTTTGTTTGTCTGTCTGTGTACAGACCAATTTTGACATGCCCTATATCATTTGTACTTCGTACTATGTATGATGCTAAGGGGCCAATAAATACAAATACAAAAGTAGATATGAGAGAGTATGTACTTTAAGTTATACAATTGAGAAATCGTATTGACAAAAGGAATCCTAAAATTAAATCATATAAGTTACAACAAAATAAAAGTAATGAATTATCTGTAAGGAAACAAAGTTTCCTGTCAGCAGTACACTGCTGTTTACAACATATCCATATCCATTTTATTATTAACACAAAAAAGTTGTGAAGGTACCAATACACTGGTACAAATATAATTTTTTCCAATATTAGTTCAAGTTTTAGTATCCTATCATAATGAGGAAACCTTATGGCTAACCTAAATGAATGAAATAGGATTCTTTCCCATGGCAAGTCTTGGAATATGTCCTTGAGATTGAGTATAGTGGGATGAAATATGTTCTGTATGTCCTCCAATATTGTTGTGTATCTATTTCTCTACGTACCCCAGGTGTTGTTTGTGAACTTTAATGAACGTGTTGTATTTTTGTTTACCTCCACCTCTCCTAAGAATAGTACCCTGTATTTAATTTTTTAAAAAGTTCATTAGAGGCTGGCCCTCCAAAAGGTTATTAGGGGGGGAAGATGTTCACAGTGAAGTTCATATTGTGCGGAAATTCAAAATCAATGCACTCAAAAGGGGTTATTAAAAATATAGAGAGATGTGTAGTAAAAGAGAAGAATAGAAAAATCTCAGAACATGTAGCCTTACGAATGGAAAATAAAATTAAAATCCCACAGGAAAGAAGAAATAAAATTGGCAAATTAAAAAAAAAATTGATTCTCAACCAACGCCAGAGGTGAAGACGTTTGTTCTTTGTTGCAGCAGTTATTGTTGTTGGGAAGTTGTTTATTATTTTGAGAGATCAATCCACCTCCGATGTGTTACGCTGGTGTAGTCAAGAAATTGATTAAAAACATGTTGGCCCAAAAAAAAAAAAAAAAAAAAAAAAAAAAAAAAAAAAAAAAAAAAAAAAAAAAAAAAAAAAAAAAAAAAAAAAAATTTAAACGGTGATAGTAGTGGGAATAAGAACGGAAGGAGGGGGAGGGGGTGTAGGACAAAACATATCTAATGGAGTGGGAGGGATGCAGGAAAAGAGGAGTGTAAGGACAAAGGTGAGATTGCCCCGGAAAAGAGAGGAACTAAAGGCAATCACAGCTGGGGACCTCGTGGATGTCAGCCCACGCACGTCAAGCTATACGTTCCCCTGAGGATTTAGTATTAGGTCACCCCTAAAGCTGTGTGGTCAGTATGTGTATGAAATGGTTTTAGGGCTGACACATGATACTGTCCTTTTACTTTGTTAGTACCTGGGTGTATAATTATTGACATTTTGGATTTTAGAAATCTTAAATGGACCCTCATAAAGTAGAAAAAAATTTCTAGTTTCTTCATTGATTGCTGATGATATAATATGCTTTTGAACTAGTACTAAATCCCCAATCTTATATGAAGTATGTGTAATTGTTTTATCATGGCGAGTTTTCCTTTCTTCAGCTTCCTTTTTCAATTGTTGCAATGTGACCTTGAGAGATTGTTCATATGAAATACTATGTGTTGTTGGGAAGTTAATGAATTCAGGTAGGAAGTGTGTTGGTCTTCTACCAAACATATTTCAAATGGAGACAAAGATGTGGAGGAATGTGGTAATGAATTTAAAACATCCTCAATCTGTGTTATCTGAAGTGCCCAACTTTTGTGGTTTTCACTACAGTATGTACAAAAACCATCTCCCTAGCTCATGCAATACACGCTCTACTGGGTTAGCCTGGGGATGGTAGTATGCTGTTTTTAGTGGTTGAATTTGTAGAGATTGTAAATATTCATTCCATTTATTACTTGAAAACTGAAGTCCATTATCAGTAATCAAAGCCTGCGGGTGCCCTACATGGGAAATAAAATGTTGAGAAATCTTTGAAAAAAATACTTCTGTTGTGGCTCTTTTGATTGGGTATAACTTAATAAATTTAGAAAAGACATCCATTATAACACAAAGATGTATCACTCCTCCTCTAGATCTAGTGAGTGGTCCAAATAAATCTAGCGATACTAGTTGTAGAGGCTTAGTAGGGATGATAGGTTGGAGCTCTCCTGCTCTTTGGACAGTATCTATCTTATTTAAGTGGCATGTTTGACAAGGCGTCAAAATCCTTTTAATCCACTTTAATAAATTTGGATAGTAAATATATTGGTTCAATATTTGAAAACATTTCTGTGGTCCACAATGACCATGACTTAAATATTGGTATTTGATTAATGATTCTAGCAAATGTTCTGGAATGCATAACATCCACCAATCTGTTGATGCGTTTGTTCGTTGGAAAAGTACCCCATTTTTTATACAATAGAAAGTGTGAAGCTTGTCTGTTGTTTCTACTTGTTGTAACCTATCTATTATCATCTTGAGAGTAGGGTCTGTTGTTTGCTCATGATGCATAGACTTTAAAGCACAACTGATATCTTGCTCAAAAGAACTCCCTTCAAATAACATATGCGTGGTCCCTCATTACCAAGTTTGGTATGTGATCTATTTTCTAAGCCTTCTGGTAAGCGAGATAGGGCATCTGCTATAATGTTTTGTTGTCCAGGGATGTATTTAATCTCTTATGAAAATTCTTGTAACAACAGAGTCGAGCGGGTAAGTCTGCCTGGTAACAAAGTACATTTGTGAAGAAAGGATAAAGCTTTTATGATCAGTATATATTATAACCTTTCCTCCTAATAATAAATATCTAAACCGTAGGAAAGTCCATACTGCAGCAAGGGCTTCCTTCTGTGTGATAGAATAATTCCTTTCAGCTTTATTTAAAAGTCCGCTAGCAAATGCAATGGATTGTTTCTGGGGACCCTCCTCAGTTTCTGTTTCCTGAAAAATTTCAACAAACAGTCCATAGTCCAAAGAATCTGTGGTTTTACATGTTGGTAAATTCCAGTTAGGTGAGTGGAGTGTAATGTTTTGTAGTAAGGCTTCTTTTATCTTAATGAAATCTTGTTCACATTCCTGTGTCCATATCCAAGTGGAATTTTGTTTACATAGTAATTGGAAATGTTGACTATTAAGAGCTTGATTGGGAACAAATTTCCTATAGTAACCACAAAGTCCTAAGAAAGTTTTAAGTTGTGTTTTATTTTGAGGCCTTGGGAAATTGTTGATTGCTGCCAGCTTGTCTGGTGAAGGTTTAATCCCTTGAGGTGTGATGACATGTCCCAAAAATTCTATCTTAGAGGTAAGAAAAATACACTTCTTTAACTTGACTTTCATTCCTCCATTTCTTAAAGCTATTAATACCTCCCTTAAGGTATTCCAATGCTCCTGCATGGTCTCACTGGCTATTAAAATGTCATTGACATAGATATGTACTTTATTTAGTAATTTGGGGCCTAGAACTAGGTCTAGGGCGCAAATGAAGTTTGCAACGGCATTGTTTAAGCCAAATGGCAATACCTTAAAATGGTAAGACCTACCCTGATACAAAAATGCTGGTATTGTCTGGAATCAGGTGCAATAGGCACCTGCCAGCATGAGCAACTCAAATCAAGACTTGTTAAAAATTTCTTTCCATGAAAGTTGTGAAGAATCTCATCTATGGGCAAAGGATGATCCCTTTCAGTCAGAAGGTATTTGTTTAATGTTCTAGCATCCAAAACTAATCTTGCAGTTTGATCAGACTTGATGACAACCACTAGAGGGTTATTATAAGGGCTATGTGATCTTTCAATGATTCCCCATTGGAGCATACGGTTTATTTCCTCGTCTACCGTTTGCCTTTTGGCTATGGGAATAGGATAAGGCTTTACAGAGAATGGTTGGGTACAAGAAACCTGAAAATGACACTAGTAGTTTTGTATTAAACCTGAATGATCATTGAAAACATCTGAAAACTCATCAATTAATGCACTAACTTTTCATTATACTGTGAGTCAACATCTTTAGTAACTTTTATAAGTACATCTTCTCCTTTTTGAATTTTCAATTTATCAACCCAAAAGTGAACTAACTACCTTACTATGAAACAAAGGTTCTGTATTCATATATTCATATTAACTTCAACATTCTTAAATAAAATCTTCACTGAAGGTGATGCATTATGTTTCAATCCTTTTTGTAATTGCATTGATAACTGTCTGTTATCCAATGAAAAAGATAAAGTATTTTTGGCGCAATCTAAAGTAGCTGCTGTTTGGTATGAAGCCAGTCAATTCCAAAAATCCATTGAGGCTGAAGGCCTGGGATCACATAAACTTTTTAATCAAAAGGGATATCAATAATGGTCCCTTCTAATAAAGCTTGAACTTTGATTGGTTTACTCTTTCTTCCAGTTAGCCGTTACGGCTGTCATATGTGGAACTTCATAATAAGGGACTAGAATAATAGAATTCAGTGTGTCAAATAGTTCTTCAGAAATACAGGACAGTTCGGTGCCTGTGTCAAGGAGGACCTCAATGATAAGACCTCTTACCAATATTGGTACCTGTACAAAATCATCACTTTCAAAACTATCTTCCTCCAATAAATCTTCCCTAGGATTGTTGTGGAAAATTGTGGATATTATAGGTGAATGGTATGGTCCTGAAAATTAAAGTCATTATTGTTTCTATATTGTTGTGTGTTTTGATTTCACCCATTATTACCATTATTATGACTAAAAAAAACGTAGTTGGTTCGAAGGATGGTAATTGTAGGTTGCTTGCTGCATATCAAGGATATGTAGTGGTTTCTCAGCAGCATCAATACTGTTAATTCCTAGTAGTGCAAAGGATTTTTGTATATCTTCAGGCAATCTGCCAAGTATGTGCTTTACTAAATCCTCTTCAGGGATGGGTATAGTCAAATGGCAAGCTTTAGCAACTTCAGTGAGAAATAAATCTGTCATAGTGATGTTATTATCTGGATGATAAAAGGGTCCTGTTAATATAGTCTTTTTAACAGCATACTGAATGTGAGTTGACCAAAACCTATCCAGAAAGGATGTCTTAAACTGAGAAAAATCTTCACGGTATTCTTTATGCCTAACCGCCCAAATCCTACTAGTACCATCTAAGTGTTGGAACCCAATTTCAATTTTTTGTTTATCAGACAACAAGTCAAAAATTCTATATGCCTCAAAGCTTTGGATAAAGTACACAGGATGAAGAGAGCCATTTTCAGTAAAATGTTTAACTTCAATTTTGTTGTTACATAGTAGGGAAATGTCAGATGTTCTAATATCAACAGCTGATACTCCATGTTTAACCAGTTGTTCAACCTTATTTTGACAACCCTGAATTTCAGATTGTGCTTTCTGTATCCGTGAATCTAAATTGGAATCTTGTTGTAAATTTTGCTATCGTACCTGGTCAATAACAAGTACTTGTTCGCTTAGTGATGTGCACCTGATTTTATTGGAAGAAACATCTTGTGTTAAAGAAGTAATGGTCTCTTCTGTTTTGCTAGCATTGTGTTGAAGGTCAGTAATATGTTGTGTATTGTTATCAGTAGCAATGGTCAAATCCTGTACTTGATTGTGAAGCTGTACAACATTGTTATTGACTTTAGAAACAGTGTTAAGTATGGATTTAATTGAATCAGCTGAGGTTGTTGTAAAATGTTCTAAATCTGCAGAGATTTTGGCAATCTTTGACTCTTGTAAATCTAATCTAAGCAATACATCCTTATGAAAAGAGTCTATTTTATTTTGTAAAAGGTTAGAAATTTCATGGCAGTTGTCTCAAACAAAATGCAGTAGTATTTGAAAATCTAAAAGCTGTGTGTCTACAGTTGCAACACGGTGATTGTGGGTTTTGATCATCTCCTGCTGGTGTGCTTGTAACTCTTGCTTATTTTTTTCACATTTCTTATCTGATTGTTCCAAACTAGCATCTAGAAGTGAATTTTTACCTGCAAAGTTTTGTTGTACAGAATTAATTTTTTTTATCCTTTCTCTTCGTATTTTTGTGCAGTTACTTCCACAACCGACAATTACATTTTATCTGGCATCGCAACTACACTTTCTTGTAAATCTATAAGTGCAAAAAAATAAAAAAATAAAAAAAAATAAAAATAAAAAAGTAAAAAAATATAATAAATTAATAAATAAATAAATGAAGAAACTGATTAGATTATTCATTTGAATTTTACATTTCCCTTTGAAATATAAACCCAAATAAAGTCAATGCAGTTATACAATTGAAGTTTCCTCGTTAGCCTAGCAGTGCTGTGGTGACATCATTGTAACTAACACTTTGGTCATTATCGAGACTCGCCGAAGATTACTGAGTCATTGAGGTGACGTCTTCATGCTAAAGGCATTTTATTAAAGAGGAAGCTAATGTATACCCTGTACAGCAGATATAATTCTATAATACTTTTTGAAACTGCATTCCTTACAATAAATTTACACCAACATTTGCATTTAAATTACAAATGTAAAGCATACCTACCAGCTACATTAATTCATAAAATATACCTACTAACTAAACATCTGAAAAATTGGTATTTTTCAAAAACAAACTAATAGCTGAAACGATGAATATGGCGATTACGCAATACCACGACATATTGACGTCAGACCCTGGACGTCAGGACTGGTATCAACAGACGCTCATAACTACACCTAATGAGACACAGGACAGCAATAACAGCATGAACTATAAGACGCCATAATAGACGCAGTCAAGGCAATACGCAGAGTACACACCCCCACTTCGCGGTGATATTTTTAGCGGCACAAATATCTGCTTTTGCTATTAACATCTGACTAGTTTCACACTACACGGTCTGTCGCTCCGAATAACTACTTCAGTTGCGAAAAAAAAATCTAAATTAAGTTCATATACAGTATTTTCATATGGCTTTTCTAGAATATCAGTTTTGACTGTGAATGTTTGTTTCAGTTCCTGTTTCAAAGCTTCATAAGAATTTGTGACTGTAGTATTGAGATCTGTTTGTAGGGTTTCAAAATTGTTATGTAAAGTATCAAATTTTTATTTAAAGCAGTAAATTCCAGCTTTTGTTCATCAAATTTAGTATTGAAAGTGTTAAATTCCTGCTTTTGTTGATCAAATTTAGTATTGTAAGTGTTAAATTCCTGCTTTTGTTCATCAAATTTTACATTTAGAGTATCAAATTTAGTATTAAATTCATGTTTTTGTTCATCAAATATAGTATTTAAAGTGTTAAATTGCTGCTTTTGTTCATCAAATTTGGAGAGGAGGATAGCAAGTAATGTATCATCCTTTACTGGTTGAATGGCAGAATGTTTGAGTTTAGTGGATGACAAATTCTCTTGTTCTGAGACTGTGGGATGTTTTTCGTTACTCTGTGGTGTGGAGAAACCTCTAAATTCATTTTCAGAATCAGACAGTGAGAGTGTTCATTCATTATTCAATTATGTGTGTTTCTACATTGTGTTATGTATAATTATTGGTTGTGTGGGTAGATCATGTATGTTAATATCAAAAGCATTATCAGCTGATCAAGTGGACAATTGGTCATCATTAAAGTCAGCTTATTGGTTCCTTTCCTCATGAACTACATTGTGTGCAAGGCACAGCAGGTGTTGAGAATGTGTGGGTTGGATTGGTAAATCTGCTGAAGTGTTACCTATCTCAATATTTGGCAAAGTATCATTGCTATCTTCGGAATGCACAAAAGGTGCTACCACCTCAGTTTCAGCTGACTGTGGTATGGATGGAATAGACTGAGATAGTGTACCAGGGTAATTTTGCAAAGAATTGTTTAGGTCCATTTTGTTAGTAGGGTTTGGAATATTAATCTCAACAGTTTCAGTTGCAGGCATTTCCTGCATGGTTTGACTTCGGGATCTGGTAATAATGGTATGACTTCTATTATCACTAGTTGACTGCATTATGAAATTTGTATATCAGCAACATTAAATTGAAAATAGTTACTGAAAATTAAATGTATTTTAGATAATTCACAAATAGAGCGAAGCTTAGAAAAGAAACAGTTTGCTATCACACAGGTACACAACCTAACCAAAAACTCAGTCAGCTAATCGCAGAGTTAAAATTACCCTGACAGAAATTCACAATACTTCACACGCAACAT
Organism: Vandiemenella viatica; assembly: GCA_031002005.1. Lineage (NCBI taxonomy): Eukaryota > Metazoa > Arthropoda > Insecta > Orthoptera > Morabidae > Vandiemenella > Vandiemenella viatica. The sequence goes on along the minus strand of JARYHS010008075.1, from coordinate 6,959,289 downwards.
GAAGATAAACCAGAAAAAGACAAGGATTGTAAAATTGTCACACGCCAAATGTAAACAAAGTAAGATCCTCTTTGGAACGTACTCGTAATCGTTGTCAGTAAGTATGAAAATAGTAAAAAGACAACCTTGGAATATTTTTTGCATATAGTATCACATATAGTAACCGAAACTGTTCCTAGAATCATTTGCAGAAAGATCTCTTGAACAGATGGTCGAAGAGCCAACGCAGGTGCGACAAAGATTCCTCGTCCATTCTGGATCTTTTTTTAATTAGCAATCCTGATATTGTAGATAAACTTTGTATAGAAGATGGTATAAGTGATCTCAAGGTGGTTGTGGTAACGTTAAACTCTAGTCTGAGTCTGAAGCATGACAAAGAGAAACTCGTATTTTGCTTCGATAAGGCAAACGATGCAGGTATGGTTGATCACTTTGCAAAGAATTTTGAAACATACACGCTAAATACAAATGTTGAGGAACTTTGGTTTAATTTAAAAGAACTAATATGGACTGGTTTAAACCAGTTTGTTACCTAAGAAGTGTATCAAGGTCAATAATACTTCCCTTGGTTCAATAGGGAAGTGAAACATTTGCTCAGGAGGCAAAGGCGTTTACATGCCGCGGTGAAAAAATCGGGAGACTCATCTAATCGTGCTAAATTAGTCTAGTTGCGTGCAGAAGTGTGTAAGGCAATGCACAATGCGTTTAAAGAATTCCAAGCCAGGAATTTATCTGAAGATCTGATTACTAATCCAAAAAATTCTGGTCGTATATGAAAGTAATAAGAGGCTCTCGTAAGGTTATGCCATCGCTGATTAAAGAAAATTTTGAATTATCAGAAACAAGTGTAGAGAAAGCAGAAATTTTGAATGATATATTTAAAAAGGCTTTCATGATAGTAAACTCAGAGGAGATACCGATATTTAACAATCGTACTGACAAAATTATGAATGATCTCGCTCTTGATGTCGAGGGAATAACTAAACTGCTTATGAATGTAAAAACCAATAAGACTTCCGGATCAGACGGTATTCCTACAAGATTCTACTCAAGATACGCAAAGGAAATTGCACCGTATTTGATGAAATTGTATACCGTCTCTTTGGATCAAGGAAAAAATACCAGCCGAATGGAAGACCGCCATCGTAACTCCAGTGTTTAATAATGGGAATGTTAACGATCCTCAGAATTATAGGCCGATCTCGTTAACTTCAATATTTTGCAGGATTTTAGAACATATCAGCTATTCAAATGTCATGCGGTTCTTGGATGAAGGTGAGCTTTTAAATCCAAATCAACATGGATTCAGAAAAGGCCAATGCTGCGAAACACAACTTGCACTTCTAATTCACAACTTGTGCCGAATTATAGATGAGCAATCCCAGGTTGATTTGGTTCTATTAGACTTTAAAAATAACTTTCGACACTGTGCCTCACACTAGGTTACTTAGGAAACTTCGTGGTTACGGCATATCTAGACAAATATGCGACTGGGTTGCAGACTTCCTGAAGGGTAGAACACAGTGGGTAGCTCTCGACGGTGAGCGTTCATCACTAACTGAAGTGGGGTCTGGAGTTCCCCAGGGAAGCGTGTTAGGGCCTCTGTTGTTTCTCATATACATTAATGATCTATGCGACATAATAGGGGGGATGAAAAGATTATTTGCCGATGATGCTATTATTTATCACGAAATCAAAACCGAGGACGACTGCGCTTTGTTACAAGACAATATTATCGAAATAATTGCATGGTGTAAAGATTGGCAGTTGGAGTTAAAAGCTAAAAAGTACCAAGTCATGCGTATTAGTAAAAAGGTGACACCAATTAAATATGAATATACAATTAATGGCACTGTCCTTAGAACGGTAGATTCCGCTAAATATCTAGGGGTAAAAATTTGTCGTGGAATAAGCATTATCGAGAATGTAATGGGAAAAGCAAATGGTATGCTCCGATTTATAGGTTGTAATTTAAATCAATGCACTCAGGAAGTTAAATCGATTGTATGCAAGTCGCTAGTACGTCCTCACTTAGTATTGTTGTACTGTATGGGGTCCCCATCAAAAGGGGTTAATGGAGGCATTAGAGAAGGTCCAAAGAGAGCCAGCCCGATTCGTAACAGGTATATATAGTTGGAGGGAAAGCGTAAGTGCGATGTTGAAGGAGTTAGGTTGGGAAGACCTAGAACACCGAAGGCGTTGCTCTCGACGGAAGCTAATTGAAAAATTCACGATAGACGTATTTCGGAATGACAGCCAGCAAATATTGCTACCAGCAACATTCATATCTCGAAATGACCAGCGAAAATAAGATAAGAGAAATCAGGGCCAGAACCAATTCATTTCTGTACTCATTTTTGCATCGAGCGATTAGGGAATGGAATAGAAAGGATTTACCAGGCGAGTAAACTTAAAATCCAAGAGGAGTAGCTTTCAATAAAGTACTCCAGCCATCCTGATCTGGGTTTTCCATGGTTTTCCCACATCACTCCACGCGAATGCAGGGATGGTTCCTCACAATAGCCCATGGGCGACTCCTGCCATATCCCTTATATCCCTTCCAAACCATAACCCTTTTCGATAGGTGCAATGCACACTCCGCCACACACTTTTAGTGAATCGCAGAGTAATAATAATAATAAAAAAGAATACGCCTAGTATAATCAGGTTTGAAGTGAATTTAATCACCTAAAAGTATTTTACACCACAAGGTGGGAGAGAAAAATGCATTACTGTGATAGTAACAAATTAAATGCTTACTAAGCACAAGTCAACTATTGCGAAGGGTTGTGGTACCACTGCATTATGAAAAATTGAGGTGAAGAAAACACGGCAGCGATAGAAAAAGATTTGCTCTGGGCAGAATTCAGGTTTCGATGTAACCTGAAGTGAGAGTGGCCCACAATGAAAGTTAAAAAAGGTTCTTTGTAGTAAGGAGTAAACAGAACTATACTTACCTTGAAGTATCGCACAAAGCGAGGAATGGCGTCGAAGTTCTGCGATGAGCAGCTGTAGCAGAAATAATGCGCTGGTACATGTAGATCGTACTGCGTTGCTAGGGCCGGACATCAATTCTGGAACGTCAACAGCACTCGGGAAGATGCTGAAGGACCCAGGCATCACTGTTGTAGAAGGCAGTCGTAGATGGTTGTGGCTCTGGTTTTCGTACAGCTGATGTCGCGGCAAAGGTGTAGCCCGTTGTTGTAAAGCTGCAGACTCGGTTGAAAATCTCATTGAAATTAATTGCCAGATCTTGAAGAAATGCACCGGCAGACTCGAATGGTCAGCAAAATTCTATGTGAATTTTATCCCCATCTGGTCGTCATGTGAGGAACAAAAAATGTAACAGTTTTCAGAAATGTTTCGGTGGACAGTGAGGTATTTGATCATAGTCCGTGAGGTTGAAGTAACAGTCATAAACTGAAATGCAGATCAGACAAATGTTCCGAAGAACATTTTACAAATTTGACCAACCATTCAAGAATAACAAAACCTCACCCCCCACAGTTACTTAGATACATAAGGTATTTTTTTTATTTTTTTTTTAAACTTTCATCCATGACTTCAATATTTAACCATTTCCGTGCCCAAACTAGCTAACGTCTTACATAACTAGTAATGCACACTGAGACTGCTGCTGTTCAACTGGGCCGAGTGTAGCTTCTGGAGAGGGTATTTATAGGATCTACCCATGGGAACCAGGCTCTCAGGTCTTTCCCACGGAACTTATCTGATAACTGATCAGTTTCTGACGAATATTTCACAATACAATTTGACCTCGACAATGAAAATAATCCTATCTCTCTGATATTTTGGTAGTTGCTAGATATTATTACAAACGTCAAATTAAGGTATTATAAAATTTTTTGTAACTTTAATAGTTTCACCAGAAAAGAGCCATTAAGATGTGATTGCCATAACTTTCGAAATATTACTCCTATCAAGCTGAAACGAATGTCATTCTATTCTCCTATTGCTCATTTATCATCTGATATCAAATAAAGTGTGTTACCTAATTTTGCAAGTGGTATAAAGTTCGAAAACAAAATTTGACTACTTGAAATATTGAGGATATCGACTTAAAAATAGTTTCAAACAAATTTCCATATTGAAAAATGGTTGCTGTAAAAATTTGGAATCTCTAAGTATATTCCATGATTTATTTCGAATTTTAGAATATTATTCCTCCCGAATGTGCATCAAATTTGAGCTAGACTGTGCAAGCATTTCTGGCACCAAAACCTATTTTATTTTATTACAATCAAATGCTTTAATATTTTGGAATAAAACTTTTTCAGAAAACTTTATATTTAAATAAACTTTACTCTGAACATAATTTCTTTGCACGAATTCCAGAATAAGACAGAAATATTTAACTTTTACATGAAGCAAATGTCTTGTTATACCAAATTATATCCAAAAACGATCTTTAAAATACATGAAACTTTCTAAAATTTTAATATGTTGTTTTAACCAAAATTTTGCTACTTTCTATCTATTACTTGAGTTCTTAACTATTTTCTAATGACTGAATACTTCGATTTTAGAGTGGAAAATTACGTGACAAAATTCTAAACTGGCAAATCACTTTTAAACATTTTTAAACTCTAAGTAAGATCTTCTAACAACAAACTGAATCATCTTCTGGCTTTTTATTTACCTAAACATCTTCTGAACTAAAGAAATATATTGATTTAGCAAAGTTATATGAAAGTCGTATATTACATATTCAAATCAGATGTTAAGTTTCTCAACAGCTGTTTAAATAAATTTACCTATTCAATTTACTGTTTATACTTGGATTAAATGCTTATGTAAGACGTATCACTGGGAATTATCATCAAATTTAACTATAAAAATTACTTTAAGCTGATGGTACCATATATTTCAATGAACTCGCTATCTTGGAAACTAATTCGGTTATGGGAAATTCTAAGATGTGTTACATTATATTCTACATGTACCATGATAAATGGTAAAAATAATAAAAAATAAGTAGCTGAAATAAAATTGAAGCCTCTACAGGGCTGTGCATTTTCACAGTATCTCCACTAACATTTACCAATAGTATTTCTGATCATCTTGCCTATCAGTTGTGTATTGTTCCAGAAAAAACATAACCTACAGAAATAGGAACACTAGGTGCATCTGAGAAATATTCATCAATAGAGTCTAGGAATTTTCATAAATTGCTTAAAACTGAAAATTAATTCAAACTATACACCGTATAGTGCAATAATTCTATTTATATAATTTTGCAATAGATTTTTAATGGTAGAATTGGAAAAAGAATCTAATAAAATACCAAATGTTTTAAATTTGGGAATGGTAACTGATTTTTAAATATGTTCAATGATGAGGTGCCATTAACTTACTGTATGTGTAAGCCTTGTTAAAACGTGTTTCATGTGTTCACATAACATGTAATTGTAGAATTTAAGAAGTGCATGATACTCGTTATTCACCTAGAAGAACTAAAATGTTGGTAACATTCACAAATTGATGTCCAGTTGTTGCAGCCAATCTAGGAAGGAAGGTTTAGCATGGATAACATCTTGGGATGGTCCATTGTACTCTTTAGAGAGCTTCACAGTCTGGGAAAAAGCTTTGCCATCACAGATAGGAGCAAGGTGTTGTATTTGGCATGGCTTGTCCTTGAGGGTTTAGTTTAATCCATTGGTTTCTCTTCCAATGGAATCTCGAAAGTCCAGTTGTAGGATCTTCAGTATCTTGATATTCCGCTGGCACAGAGTGCAAGCATTGACACCAGTTTTCTTTGAAATTGATGTCATGTTATATTTAATTTTTAGATTTAAGATGAGTTGGGGATATGTCAATGCGGGTCTCATGGATTTGGAGATGCTGTGGACGGTCAGAATGGTGTTAGTTTCTCCATTCATTTGCCTTTGCTTCTTGACATCTTACATCTGGAGGGTATGTTACTGATGATATATAACCACGTTCCTGGGGTGGATGTTATAGTGCCAGTTATGACTATCATACACTGAACAAGACGAACGTTTGTCGCAGTGAGGCCGCATCAGCTCTCCACCAAGCTTCTACATGGTGTTTTTCATATATTAAGTTTCTGACTTTATTTTCCACGTGCTTTTTGGAGGTTAAAGAATGGTCAAGGTGATGCCAAGATACTTAAGGTATAAATTGTGTTTAATAGATTGGTGACAGATGTTTACTTTGAGTTGCTGATTGGTATGTTACCCGATTACTCAGATGGAATGCATATACTTCGCTCTTATTGGGTGTGGACAAAGTCTCCAATTCACATAGTATGCTTTCAAGGTTATAAATCATTTGAGAGAATGTTTTCTCTTCCTCTCGTGTGGCAGTTTGGACAGCGATAGCAAACTTGTCAGTATAGCAGAATTTGTTCCTTATTATGTCAGGCATGACACTGATATACAAGTTGAAGAGCAATTTGTCTAGTTCTGACCAATTTTGATAGTCTATTTTTTATGGTAATTGACTAACTTGTCGTTTACCCAAAGATGACCTTGAAATGTCGGTTTGCCAGCATGTTGGTCAAGAGTTATAGAAGTTTCTGGCTGGATACATGCTTTTTAAGTCTAACCAAACTGTATCATATACCACTGTTAGATCAACAAAAGCTAATGATTTCTTTAACTTTTTCTGATCTCCTGTCTCAATCTATGATTTTAGAGCTAATACTTCTTCACAGACCCGGCCAGAGGCTGGAAACTGTTGAGGATGATGATGATGACTTCTTCACAACAGCTCCATTTGAGTCTGAAATCTGTCCGGTGTATTGGTGTTCCATTATTTATTATTCCCTAAATACCGTTGAGGATAAGACATTCTAAAAGTTTATATCAAACACTTAACAGAACAATAGATTGATAGCTTGAATGGTCATCTGCTGGTTCCCTGATTTGAGTATCACCAAGGTGTGAGCCATCTTAAATTCTGGAGAAATGATATCACAAAAGAATTTCTTGAGCAATATATTTCACTGCTTTCCAAGCACTCTGAATAAATCTGAAGCCTTCATCATTTTTAACATTTTGATAGCTTTCACAACTACTTAATGACTGAATGAATTCAAAACAGAAGGGTTATGTCGCAGGTTGTTATCCATATCAATTATCTCTCTCTGTATCTGTTACTTCATCGTAGGATCAATTGGGATTTTATCAGCTTTTGATATGTAATGTCATTTCAGTTGGTGTTATTCCCAGCTCTCCTTTGCAGGAGTTCGATGCCACTCCACATTTTGTATGGAGTGACCATGCATTTCTGCTGGAGTGAGGAAAGCTCAGTTGAAAAGTTAGTTCTTCTCATTTCGGTTTCCTCTCTTCATTCAGCTTTTCTAATATTTTTTTGCTGTTTCATGGTCACCAGTTATTAGATAATTTTCATATCTAATCTGGCTAGATGTGTCTCAGCTTGGAATATATTGTTTCTTGTATCCTCGGGGCTTGTTTCATTTAGCCCCGCCACTAACAACACCTACAAATTTGTTTTCATTTTCTGCCTTTGGGAGTATCCATCACAGGTTACTATGTACCTCAGACCTAATTGGCCTTCTTTAAGTTCCACATCAATTTATGAACAGGTATTTCAAAATCAATACTGATTATGATGGATCTGTGTGGGCTTCTTAGAAAATGATGAAGGACTTTCCTTGTATGATTTTAAGGTTTTTGTTTATCTGTGGAAACAAAATCCTGATCAGAAATGGTGTCTGATTGCCATCTAGCAGAATGGAATGTTCAGTTTTCTTTAACATGAAAGCTGTGATACAGGTCTTGACTTTCACACCACATAGTTAGTTTCTCTCCATTTTCATCACTATTTGTGTAACCCCAGCATGTAGCTCAGTTAGTAAAGTCTCCTACATATGTGATAGGCTTAGGTGGTGAGAGCAGTGATGAAGTTGGCAATTTGGAAAGAGATGGTTCATTGGTTTATAAACAGATTCAATAGTTTAATTGTTGAGTTTGACAGTAATTATTTCTGGTTCATTAACTATTTGACAGTTCACTTCTGAGATTACTTTAGGCATATGCAGCTGATCCATGTACAGGTGAGGGAAGTCTCACTAACATTCTGTATCCTGCAATCTTGTCCCAGCTTTCCAAATATTTTCAGTCATGTGATTTTCTTGAACTGATTAAGAGGTTGATTTTGAGGTCAGTAGCCAATTTACTAAGTTATTCACATTTAGCATTTGTTAGTCCTTGTACATTTATTTGGATAATGTGAGCACTGGGTCCAAATATTCTGGTCAGTTAGCCCTGATAATTCCCTTTTTTTCAGTTTCATCTTCACATGTTTCATATTCTCATGTTGTTTTGTGTAACCATGAGATATCTAGGAACCAATTTTGTCACCTGCTATGTAATTTATCAGCCATTCTGCGTCAACAGTCTGATGTCCAGGGTATTATACGAGGAAGTTATATTCACACCGTAGCCTGCATATTGAAATAAACACTACTAAATGTATGCAATATTAGCATTATTTAACTTATTGTAAAAACAGACACTGTTGTTATTTGATTACAACAACAATTGTGTTGTGTATTTAATAGTATTGTTTTTTAGTAATTGGATATTCAGTTTTGGGATAGCCACAAGTTGCACTGGAAAAGTAAAACATCAACAAATGCCTTTCTGACACATCTTGGCATCTCTGCCAGAAATTCTTATTCGCACAACCATTAAGGGAAAAGCCATGTGTCCCATGGGCAGTGAACTCCTCAGAATGGGAGAGGATGAATGTCAGGCTAGCAGCAGCTTATTGCTTTATTACTGGGACCCTCCAGCTAGTTGAAGCAAAACACTAATATTTAATAATAAACAAAATTAAAATAATAAAAAAAACATTACCACTAATCACAAAGTAGACATCTTGATAGATTCTTATGAAAAACTGGTCACTGCCTCAAAACAGAGCAAATGATAAAGAATAACACAAAGATTTCATCTAGTGTAATTTTATTGTGTGATTTTGCATGTGGCGATGTTGAAGATGGCAGATTCTATTGATTCAGGGAGTAATGAAATCTACATGAAATTTAAGAGAATGTTTTACTAACATGTTTTGGAATAATTTTAGAATAATAAAGCTTTGTGAGATATATTTTGAGTTTGGAAGAATTTTTATTTGGAAAGTTATTTAATTTTAGAAAAATTTGGGGAATAAAGGCAGTGAATGTGGTGAAAGGATATGATAATGACTTGAAAAGTGACTAATTTCAGTTAGAAGCCAGAAGCTTAGCTAAATAAAAGTGTTTCGTGATCATAAAAGGTAAATTTAAAGAGGTTTTATAAAATAGCGAGACATCATCATGAAAGATATACTTTGGTTACAGGACCGCATTTAGACATAAAACAATGGATGTAGCCTAGCGGCCTGCACCACATTCAAACAAATTAATCAAACATTTGCACAGAAAGTAACCTATTTTCGAAATAGTTTTAGCACAGAAAGTCCTGAAATGCTCATGAAAACCAAAAACCCTGTTCATGCATGCACAGTTCAATCCTTTGAAGTAACGACATTGCAGCTCAATGATGAGTACTTTTATGCTTTGTAACATAAGGTTGCAGAGTACTGTGGTCGGAGCATATGAATTTATATTGAAATCACTGTTTTATGCCAAGTATATGAATTAAAATTCCCTAGTCTTCATGTCTGGAAGGTAACATAAATTCATTTTGTGTACTATGTAAACATCGAGTAGCGATAAGAGGTCAAATTTTTAACATGTGTGTTGAAATTCCAGCTAAGTAAACGAGAAATGATAAACTGTTTTGGTCTCAGTAGTAACCAGGCAAGGAAGTTTTCAAACTAGAAGACAGTGAATGCAGATCGATGTACTATAAGAAATACGATAGGGCATTGGGAGAATGTGTATGGATTAATATTTGCCATAGGAATTTAAGTTGAAATTAGTGATAGGACAAGAAGAGAACACATGAGGGTAAAAGCTCTTATGATCAGCTGAGGTGAACCAGAATGAAAAGCAGCCAGTATTTTGTCAGAAGTTGTCAGGATTAAAAGTAGTTAGTAACTTTGAGATTGGTTGGAGTAGTTGCTATGTGTCCATTGAGCCTTATTTATTTCCGTGAATAACTTATGCGAGAGTGATGAATTGGGTTCGGTAAGTCCTTGCAATTATTTAAGCGTGGATGACAATATGTGTTGTGATAAACATGATAAAGTGATGTACTGTTTTTAATTAGTAACATGCAGTCATAGTTTGGATCGAAATTTGATACTGTTCTTGAAAGTGTATGTGTGTCTGGTACTGGCCTGAGAACTTAATTTTTTTTTAAATAAACTGCATTGTAACTTTACAAGAAGTGATTTTTAGTTATTTTTGTATCATAAATACCTTTCAGGGCAAGTTACTTGAGTGGATGTACTGTTTATTTTTCCTGGTGTACAGGTGGCGTACATACCAATTAAATGATTTTTACAACCTGTTTACAAAAGTATTAACTTGGTTATGGGGTACCTCATGAACTGAAACAGATCATTGTGAAAAGTTTGTATTTACACATGGAGAGTGGAACAATAATTATTTAATAATCTTTTTCTCAATGGTCTAAAGATGTTGAATAATACCGCTGAGAGATTATGATGCAGTAACAATATTTCGCTGCCATTATCATAATGGATGGCATCCTATGTTAAGCATTACTAAGCAACCTGTTGCAAAGTTTAAAAGTTTTGTTTAAACTAAGTATTTATAAAAAAAATTACATTAATTTAAAATTGAAACAGGTCTATTTAAAATTAAACATTAACTAGATGACCCGTGTGAAATTTCATGAAAAAAATGTGATGAGTAGCGAGGTTGAATGCTTGTAAAATAATGAAAAGTAGAACCATACTTTTATAGCAAATATTTATTTTTTTTATTTCAAAATACTTGCAACATATTACAAAACAGTTAGGAAAATTTAAAACACTGTATTTAAGTCAAACTGTTACTGACGTTAACAGAATACAACCAACCTGTGATATTTGTTGCTGTGCTAATGAATATCCAAAAAGTTACTTATTGAATAAAAAAAAAGTTTTTTGACATATGTGTGATATCTGCTACTGCAATCTAGGGACTTGGCTGTGAACTTTCTCATACATGCTACCACTTTAAGCACCAAATTTCAAAAAAATTCTTTCTTAATTTATGATTTTACCTAACTGGAGACCTTAATGTTTAAAACGATATGATAGTTATTGATTACAGCTAGTATCAAAGGAGATAAATGGCTTGTAATTTAAAAAAAAAAAAAAAAAAAAAAAAAAAAAAAAAAAAAAAAAAAAAAAACGCTGTAGAAATATTATTGATTCTATTTCCCTTTAAGGGTCGAATTCCAAAAAAAATCTTTTATAAAATATGGTGTGACCACAGCAGCCACCTTGGTCTTTTAAATGATACCTCATTTATCGATTTCGGTTAGTTATCAAGCAAGGTAAAAGAAAAAAAGAAGTTTTAGAAATGATAATTTTTTTGCTCCTTAAGGGTTGAATGAATTTGGAGAATGTTTTTTCTTAATATATGATGTGGCTAAAGCGGATAATATTATATTTAAAAGGATACCTCATTTATTAATTTCGTTGGGTATCAAGAGAAATAAATAGCTCGTGACAAAAAAATGCGTTGTGGAAATACTAATACTTTTGCCCTCTAAGGTCAGAATTTTGAAAAATTTCTTTCTTAAAATGTGGTTTAACGGAACATAAGACCTTACAAAGACCTCAGTCTTTAAAATGATACCTCGTTTATCATTTTGTTTTATTGTCAACGGAGATAAATGACTCGAGATACAAAAAAGGCATTTTAGAAATACAGATATTTATGCCCTTTAAGAGTTAAATTCAGAAAAATTCAATTCTAAAATGTGATGTTACCACAGCGGCAACCTTAATTTTTAGAATGATACCACATTTACCTATTTCGCTTAGATATTAATGGAGATAAATGGCTCATGACACAAAAATGTATTGCAGAACCTTTTGTACTTTTTCCCTTTAAGGGTTGAATTCCAAAAAAACTTCTTTCTTAAAATATGATTTAACCAAAGCTGAGACATTACTCCATATGCTCTTACTTGAGTTATCGAATTTGGTTAGATATCCAGGGAGATAAATGGCTCGAGGCACAAAAAACACATTTCAGAAAAATTGACATTTTTACCCTTTAAGGGTCGAATTACGAAAAATTCCTTTCTTATAATATAATGTTACCACGGCGGATACCTTAGTCTTTAATATGATACCTCATTTATATATATTGGTTATATATCAAGGGAGATAAATGGCTCGTGACACAAAAATGCACTGTAGAAAAATTTATACATTTTCTGATTTAAGGGTTAAATTCCAAAAATATTCTTTCTTTAAATATGATGTCACAAAGCTGAGACATTACTCCTCATAATCTTACTTGATTTATCGATTTTGGTTAGATATCCAGGGAGATAAATGGCTTGAGACACAAAAAACGCATTTTAGAAAAATTGACATTTTTACCCTTTAAGGGTCCAATTACGAAAAATTCCTTTCGTAAAATATAATGTTACCACGGTGGAGACCTTAGTTTTTAATATGATACCTCATTTATCTATATCGGTTAGATATGAACTGAGATAAATGGCTCATGACACAAAAACGCATTGCAAAAATATTGATACTTTTGCCCTTTAAAGGTCGAATTTCGAAAAAATCTTGTCTTAGTATATGACGTCACAAAAGCAGAGGTCTTACTCTTTAAAATGATACTTCATTAAACGATTTCAGATAGGTATCCGGGGAGATAAATGACCTGTAACACAGAAAACAGCATTTTAGACATGTTCCCATATTTGCCCTTTAAGGGTCGAATTCCGAAAACTTTCTTTCTCAAATGTGATGTGATCAAAGTGGAAACCATAAGCTTTAAAATGACACCTCATTCATTGATTTTGGTTAAGTATGAAGGTAGATAGAGGCTTGTGACAAAAAAATACCTTATAGAAATAATATATATGATTCTATTTTTTATTTTATTTTTATTTAATTTTCTAAGTCACTTTTTGTTTCTCATAAAACTTTATTCCAGCATTCGTGAATCTCGGTCACTTGATGTGGTGTCGAAACACTCTGGATTGGTAGCACTGTCAAAAACCAATTTTGTTACTGCTTCCTGTTGAGATGCATATGTGAATAATCAATATTGTGTTTTTAATCTTTCTCCATTGTGTTCTTTGGTGATCTTAATCATCTTTTATCGTTTGTTTAATCGTAATATGTATGCCTATTCGCCCATTTTCTTATTAAAACTTTTGAGTTAGTACTTCCACGGGCTTTTGCTACAATAGGCAGAAACTTAGCTATCGCTCATTAGTAAAAAAAATTGAATGTGCAAGTGTCACTACCTAACTTTGTTCACTTCAGTCTAGAAAGAAAAACAGAAAACATGTTTCGAAGTTTTGATTCTACTGTAAGTTATCCTCATATATTTTTACCATCATTACATTATCAAATATTTTGCATTAAAAGGTTTATTAATTTAACAATAAGTAATCAATAGTGTGTTTATATATATATATATATATAAGGCTCCCACACCATATGTATATCCTAGGGGCCTACAGATCCTAAGTGTGGCCTTGTTTGTATATTTTTTATGATGAAAAGAAAGGTTATTAAAAAATTGTGAATACATAGAAAGTATTTTAAAATTTGGGGCAATATTTTGTCTAAATTTTGTACAAATTGATCGAGAAATAATTTTTATCTTATTCTGAAGAGTGATGTTAGAACAGAAAAGGAAAATGGCTAAGAAATCATATTTGTTAGTTTCCCATGCGAGAATTACTCAAATAGTTCTCAGATTGGTCAGTTGGATGATCACATGAGGTATGATACATGTGATTTCCAGTGGAGGTACGGATGTCAGCTATCTTTCAGTATAATGATAAAGTATTTTATTTGAATTTTGAACGTGCAGGATTAGCATCACAATTACAGAAAAAAACTTTTGCCATAGCTTTCAAGAAAAGTAGGTTAGAATGTTGGATTATCAAATGAATGTGAACTAACTTTTGGAAACACTTTCTGCAATCTTCATAAAAGATTCAGAGTCCTTTGGCCAAACTTTTGTATTGTGACTGGTACCAGAATATTATTAAGTTTAATTATTTATTAAAATGTTTTACTTTCATGTAGAACAGATCTCATCAAAATGAGTAACTACAATGTTCAAAAGTTTTAACATCCCTTCATTTAACTTTTTCATTACAGAACAGGAGTAGTAAATTAAATATCTCACCTCTATGTCTATGAGTTGATGGCTGTAGAAAAATGCTTTTAACTAATTAGTATTTCATATTATTATTATTACAATGCAGTTGACTAGAAGTGTGTTGCGGAGGGTGCATTGCACCTATCCAAAAGTATAATAGAGTGGAAGGGATATATGGGATATGGCAGGAGGCACCCACGGGCAATTTTGAGGAACCATCCTGGCATTTGCCTGAAGTGGTATGCAAAAACCAGATCAGGATGGCCGAAGTGATGTATCGAGAACTACTCTTGTCGAATTTTAAGTTTACTCGCTCGGTAAATCCTTCCTACTCCATTTCCTAATATCTCATCGAATAAAATAATTGTTTGAAAAAACATAAAAACCGCCATCCAAAAAAAAAAAAAAAAACACTAAACATTTTAAAATAACTTTATACCTTGCTTAGGAAAAGGTAAATCTAAATAGACAACATTTTACATTACTTTCATTGAAATTTTGACATTAATTAGTCATTTTTGGTGTCGGTGCCAGCTGTCACACGCGAAGATCGAATTACTGAACTTCTGTTGGCGTTAGAGGCGAAACGGGGAGTACAAACAAAAATTCCCAATATTTTACAGCATGTCGTGAGCCAGATAGTGTTATTGTGGGAGACAACTTAGGGAAACAAATTAACAGTATTTTAAACTGTGTCTTGGCCTTATTGGTCATCCAGGCATATCTCTGGCGCTACAGTGTCAGTTGATATGTTGCATCATGAAGTAAACGGTTTACAGAGTATAATTTCGGCGTATCATCTGTATGTATCAGTTTTCTTGAAACATGTTTCCAGCATTAATTGTAGGTAAGCAGTAACATGAGTTTTTATGTATTATTGTTATTCCTTATTGTTTTTACCTTTTTGTTTTTTTGCTTTCGTTGGCACCGACTCTAAAAATAACTAATTAATGTCAACATTTCAATGAAAGTAATGTAAAATGTTGTCTATTTAGATTTACTTTTTCCTAAGCAAGGTATAAAGTTATTTTAAAATATTTAGTGTTTTTTTTTTTTTTTTTTTTTGAAGGTGATTTTTATGTTTATTAAACAATTATTTTATTTTTAAATTTTTAGTGGTATTATAGTTCGTTTGGTATTTTAAATATGCCGCAGCAGTTCCCATTTTGCGAACTTCCTGGTAGCTCAGAAATTAAAGCGCTTGCTTTCAAAGAAGAATTCTGTCTTCATATACAACAACCACTTCCAGAAGGGGGTGAATTGGGCATTGTGTTAAGGAATGTCAGGCTATGTTTTGATCTTATCATAACATCTGTTAAAGCTGCTGCTCGATAACCGAAACATGTAACATCTGGGCATTAATACATACCACATACAGAAATCTCTCTGGAATATATCTGTTTGCTCTGGCATCACACAGAAAATATATATATTTAACTAGCTGTTACCCGCGACTTCGTACGCGTGGACTTGGAGTTTCAATTCCAGAATTGGATATAGAAAACTGTTAGTAACGTAAGATTTGTCCCAAACAACACCGAGTCGACATAATATGATGGAAAGCCATCATTATATCATCCTATCATCTAATCTGTCTCATGAAGAGAATCAATTTACAACATATTTAAAAACAGAAAAGTAAGCGAAGGTGCGGGGATGTGTGTGTGTGTGGGGGGGGGAGGGGGGGGGGTTAACTGATGGCAGCTTTATTTCAGCTTGGTTTTTTATTCTTTATTCAACATGAGCATCTGAATCTTATAATCTAATAGCAGCACATTGTCTTCTAGACCTGCTACCTTAGGCCAGGTTTACGTCCGTAAGGCATGTCAAAAAGGAAGACAAATTGGTGCCAGAAACTTTTATACAGACACAAATGAATAGTACAGTGCAGAGCAAATTGACTTCTATACTAAATAATAAGTTTTGTTTCTTATCGAAATTTATTAACAAATCAAACACTAACAGACTGCGCGACTGAGCAACCAACGTAACATTACAGACTAACACACGAATCTGTCTGTCTTTCATCATTCGATAAGTTCTTAAAATTTCGTGACTAAAACTGTTATTCATACCGAAAAAATGTCCTGTGTCCTTCCTACACTATTTCATTGTTAAATTCCATCAATATTGATATAGCCAATTAGTCGTCAAAACGTAACAAAAAGACAGAAACTTACTTCCACAACTTATAATATAATAGCTGGTACCCACAACTTCGTTCCTAATTGTAAAGTATTCATATTGACAGCTGTAGACATATAACCATCATAGTGCACGATGGGAGACTCGATACTATTACCACACACAAATACCAGTATTCTGCGCTATATAGTTCCGGCAGCAAAGTAAAATTTACGGATACACACAAGTCTTTGGATGAAATACGAAAATATTCATGATCGACCAATTTCAAACACCATATCTCACACACTCCCACAGTTACCGAATTTCGGCCAACGTTGTGATCGATGGGTGACTCTGTGTTACTACCACACAAAAACGCCAGTAATCTGCGATTGATAGTTTTCACTTAAAAGTGATACACCGTGACACATGCGTCTTTGGCAGAAATATGAAATTGCCCAGGTCGATCACTTTCATCCCCCATATCTCCCACACCCCCATAGCTACCGAAATCTAACAACCATAGTGCACTACATGAGATACGATTCTACTACCAAACACAAACACCAATGCTCTATGCTATGTAGTTGTGGCAGAAAAGTGACATATGCGGAGACAGTCGAAATACGAAAATATCCTTGGTCGGCCACTTACAACCACCATATCTACCACAGTACCACAGTTTCTGAAATTCGGCCGCTGTTGTGATCGAAAGGTGACTCTGTGCTACTACTACACACAAACGCCAGTTATCTGTGATCTATAGTTTTCGCTGAAAAGTGATACACCATGACACTTTTGTCTTTGGCAGAAGTATGAAATTGCCACAGGTCGATCACTTTCAACCCCCATATCTCCCACACCCCCATAGCTACCGACATCTAACAACCATAGTGCACTACATGAGATACGATTCTACTACCAAACACAAACACCAATGCTCTATGCTATGTAGTTGTGGCAGAAAAGTGACATATGCGGAGACAGTCGAAATACGAAAATATCCTTGGTCGGCCACTTACAACCACCATATCTACCACAGTAACACAGTTTCTGAAATTCGGCCGCTGTTGTGATCGAAAGGTGACTCTGTGCTACTACTACACACAACACGCAGTTATCTGTGATCTATAGTTTTCGCTGAAAAGTGATACACCATGACACTTTTGTCTTTGGCAGAAGTATGAAATTGCCACAGGTCGATCACTTTCAACCCCCATATCTCCCACACCCCCATAGCTAACCGACATCTAACAACCATAGTGCACTACATGAGATACGATTCTACTACCAAACACAAACACCAATGCTCTATGCTATGTAGTTGTGGCAGAAAAGTGACATATGCGGAGACAGTCGAAATACGAAAATATCCTTGGTCGGCCACTTACAACCACCATATCTACCACAGTACCACAGTTTCTGAAATCGGCCGCTGTTGTGATCGAAAGGTGACTCTGTGCTACTACTACACACAAACCAGTTATCTGTGATCTATAGTTTTCGCTGAAAAGTGATACACCATGACACTTTTGTCTTTGGCAGAAGTATGAAATTGCCACAGGTCGATCACTTTCAACCCCCATATCTCCCACACCCCCATAGCTACCGACATCTAACAACCATAGTGCACTACATGAGATACGATTCTACTACCAAACACAAACACCAATGCTCTATGCTATGTAGTTGTGGCAGAAAAGTGACATATGCGGAGACAGTCGAAATACGAAAATATCCTTGGTCGGCCACTTACAACCACCATATCTACCACAGTACCACAGTTTCTGAAATCGGCCGCTGTTGTGATCGAAAGGTGACTCTGTGCTACTACTACACACAAACACCAGTTATCTGTGATCTATAGTTTTCGCTGAAAAGTGATACACCATGACACTTTTGTCTTTGGCAGAAGTATGAAATTGCCACAGGTCGATCACTTTCAACCCCCATATCTCCCACCCCCATAGCTACCGACATCTAACAACCATAGTGCACTACATGAGATACGATTCTACTACCAAACACAACACCAATGCTCTATGCTATGTAGTTGTGGCAGAAAAGTGACATATGCGGAGACAGTCGAAATACGAAAATATCCTTGGTCGGCCACTTACAACCACCATATCTACCACAGTACCACAGTTTCTGAAATCGGCCGCTGTTGTGATCGAAAGGTGACTCTGTGCTACTACTACACACAAACGCCAGTTATCTGTGATCTATAGTTTTCGCTGAAAAGTGATACACCATGACACTTTTGTCTTTGGCAGAAGTATGAAATTGCCACAGGTCGACCACTTTCAACCCCCATAGCTACCGACATCTAACAACCATAGTGCACGACAGGAAAGACGATTCTACTACCACACACAAAACACCAAAGGTCTATGTTATGTAGTTGTGGCAGGAAAGAGAAGTATACGGAGATACGAATTTTTGGTCGAAATATGAAAAGCCCTGCACTGACCAACTTTAATCATTATATCTCCCACATCCCCACAGCTATCGGCATTCGGCCAACGTTGTGCACGACAGGAAACTCCATGCTACTTCCACCCACAAACATCAGTGATCTGTGCTAGGTAGTGGTGGCTGAAAAGTGAAATATAGGAAAAAACGCGTCTATTTTTATATATATATAAGATTTAATACGTATGCAAAGTTTCATCAAAATCGGATAAAAATGTGTGTTCCAAAAAGCGTCTAATAGGCATATTGCACTCGCAACACGTCATAGCATGTCGCTGATGCGAATTAATATATTTACCCCCAACCTACAGTCCGCCTATAGAAGTTTTCGCTTCAAAATCTAAATCCTCACACTTCAGTGAGGAGGGGAAGTTCTTGGACTCTGGGTCTATCAAGAACTAGAAAGAATAAACCGATGATATTACAGTGTTGTGAAAAATAAATGGAGGAACAAAAACTTTGTAATACACGTGAGTTAAGGTAAATTTTTGGTGGATTGAGGGGCCGTAGGGATGAATTATTCACATACACGAAGGTTGCAATACATGAATCAGGTAATTTTAACGTATTTCTAGTCTGTATGAGGAGATCATAACGCGATTAGAGAACGGGGAGAGAAGTGTTGAGGATAAGAAAATACGGATCAGATCCAGAGTATCAAAACGTGTAGGGTTAATATTAGTGCAGTGAAACCAGGACAGTAATGGTAAGCAGGTGTTCCCAATTAGTGCGGATAAAGGACTCCCATGAGCCTCCTCCCACCTCGTTAGTCACCGTTTTATAGTCATAGTCGTTAACAAATCACGGTAGCAGGGTCCGCGTTAAATTCGCGCCGCTCCTAACAGTCCCGGCCCACCGAAAATGCTTCATATTTCCGTCGCAAGGAGCACTTGGCGTGACCAGAATTTCAACCGGTTTAGCAGTTTTGGCAGCGCGTTGATGATGCAACGGCTGCTGCACAGACGGCAGGGCAAAAATCTCTGCGGAGACGTCAAGGCCAGGGGCGTTGTTGTGGGAGGCAGTAGCAACAGTGTTGCCGCCAGCTTAGGTGCTCAGCTGCTAACGCCACTGACATCTGGCTTTTTACTACGTCTCGGTTGACACTGCAAGCCTTCTCGCCGACGCAACGCTTTCTGCACAGGCCAGATTGTAAACGGCTGAGACCGGGGAACGGATATCCCGGGCTTCTGAGAAGAGCTCTTCGGTAAAACGTGTAATTAACCTCTCCATTTGTCACATCATCGTACATAAATGGCTTATTATTTGATGATATGGTGCTTCTGAAACTATATCACCACGAATCTGAGGACCGAATCTTATTGTTAAATCCGCAATCACCTCTGCACTGGCGAGCTCGTGATATGAACCACGGATCTCGGCGTGCCGCAGTTCCACTTCACTGGAGTCAAGGCCCCTGTATAAGAAACAACCTTCACCTTTACATAGAATAAAAACGGAAGATTCCACATGTTCTGTCTTTTTTACATATGATAGTCATATTGGAAATTTTTGAAGCTGTGATTCCTTTAGTGTATGATGGATTTTTAAGGATAAATATTTTCCGATTAGAACTTTTGCAGATCAATTAAATTGACTTTCCTCGCTAAAGCGCTGTTATAATGGACCGGAGGATACAATGGCCTCAGGGTCAAACCTAGATCTGGCCATCCAGATTTCGGTTTCCCATGGTTTCACTTCAGACGAATGTATGATGGTTCCTTAAAAAAGCTATGGCCGAATATCTTCCCAATCCTAGACTCCAGTCCATTGACCTTCTAATGACCTCAATGTCAACGAGGCGTAAATCCAAGCAAAAAAAAAATTAAACCTGTGATCTTACTTACCGGCTCTCCAGATTACAGTGTCCCCTCTGAAACATGAAACTCAAGGCAATAGAGACCCAATTAAACTACATCTCTGTTGAACCTTTAATAATTCGCAGAAGACATCGTTGTTAATAGAAAGTTGGATAGAATCAAGAACCCAAGTTGACAAGGCAAAGTGAGATGTCTATTGACTTGTCGCAACAATAACCGTTATCCTGCGTCTTTGTTATCTTACCTTAGGCAAAGGGAACCAATAGAGCAACAGAGCAGCAATATATCGAGACAGATGGGATTGAGAACTACCAGAAAAATGATGTAGTCCTACGCGCCCAGTCAGCACATCTCGCCTCCCATTCGGGAGGAAGTGCGTTCGAATCCCCTTCGGGCCGTCTAGCTTGTAACGAACGCGTCTTGTGACCGCTAGTTACATTAATAAACTATATGTTTATTATTTAAAATGTGGAATATTTTAGTGGGCATTTGGGCGCAGTGTACAATGTACAGGTGTGGAGCGGCAGATCTGAGGAATGCCAGCAGGCCTGTTCCTAGAATTAGCGAGGGGAGAATAGGGTGTGCCTAATGGAGGGGAGATTTGTGCGTGCCAGGTAGACAAACAGGGTGATCGGCGAAAGTTTTCTGTTTTGCATGTGGCACGACGAACGAGGGAAGAGATATTCGATGCCGGCCGGCCAGCACATTCGGACGATGTGATTTCTGGACTGTCTATTCGTGAGTGGGACTGTTGCTGCTGCCTGGATCCGGACCCGCTATTTTGTTTGAGCAGGTGAGCTCAGGCAAAGGACGACATCTGAGGAACTGTGCTACACTGGTCCATAGCAGAGAAGACCGTCATCCAATGTGTGGAGGCAGACATGTACATTCGGTAATTATACATCGCCAATGAAGGACACTGTGCTAGCTAGACTTTCAAGTTCATAGCATTGCCCAGCTACGACCCTGCGGATAAGAACTCTCATAGCCCGGAGCAACATTTCTTTCAAAAGTGAACAAGCAAAATGTTGACTTCGTTTACTGTTTAATTTTTGTGTATTTTTATATAAAATACCCTGGCGCCCACAAAAGGACAACTGATTAATTGTAACTACTTTTGTTATATATGTCATGTGATTAATTGAAATAAAACCATTTGTGATTTCTCGTATAAAGTATTCACGCAAGTTCTACCTTTCATGATAATAAAATAAAATAATAAAATTAATTATAATTTTAAATCAGGTAATGAGGTCAGAACGTTACAAGCTTTCGGTTTTCCGAAATAATTCGAGGCCAATGCCTTCAAAACGTCATCCCGAATTCACTCCCGTTCCCTGTACCCAGTCCTTTCTCACCTTTAATAACCTCGACGTCGACGAGAAAAGAAGATCAGGCGACATAATCAGCACACGTCATGATTTAACCAGTAAGCAGTAAGTCTCTCTCTCTCTTTGTGCACAAAAGGCAGATAGACATAATTAAAGATTGATAATGGGGATGTTAGGTAAAATATAAATGAAAGTGTAGTGGATGTTATAATTGGAGTGTTAAATAAATGTGTTGTTTGGAATATGAGTGTTGAATTTGTAGTGTGAGCTTGTAAAGAATTGAGTAGTATTGTGGATATAACCGGTACGCAAAACGCAATTAATCTTTGGAGAAGAGCATTAATAAGATAATTAGGTTGGGTGAGTAAGCGGCGCGGTTACTAAATTTAGCTAACATACTCTATAAAGGTATTTCACTATTAGTAAGGGTCGATAACAGGATAATTCGGCCCTTTTGAAAGGTTGTAAGTAACGAATACAGCACCGTTAACATAAATGACGCGTCTTAATGTATCAGTACAGAACTTTACAAAGTTTACAACTGTGCCAAAATAAATATAAAACTGAGCCGTGCTTGGCTCGTTTTTTATTTTTTATTTTCCCCGCCCGCGATAGTCTTCTGAAGCTGAGCCCGCGTGCTAGTTTCGCCCGTGAGAGAGCGCTGTGGCCCGGTGGTGCCCTCTAACGGCTGAATGAGTTGATATAATCTGGGACACTAGTCCGGGAAAGGGAGTCGGGCGGCAGCAGCGGCTTAGTTCGTTGGGCCTAATACTTTCCTCAAGGGTCTGCGACGTTAGAGGCCCGCCGGTATAGCGAGCTGTTGTAAATTGCCCAGGCGACCTGGAAGTACTACTGGAGGTGGATTTGTTATTCCACCGAGACCGTTCCTCGCTCGCATTATTCAAAGGAATTCCTCTGCTGCGCCTCGTGTCCGTGAGCGGTTTTCCGCCGATTCTGGAGTACGGTGGTGCTCGGGGCTGGTGGTGACTTCGAGGTTATAAGTTGCCATTTTCTAGCCCTGTTGGGTATTTGGGATAGAATACCTGCCGTATCCAATTACAAAGTGCGTCGCCTTCTGCATTCTTGTTAATTGTGTTATGGGAATGGACAAAAATTCCCCGATATGTGGTCCTAATCGCTCCCGCCACCTTATCAATGTGTGGGTGGTAAAGACTTATGCGCTGGTGTGCACACACTATGGTGTGTCAGATCCCTTCTGTAAGCACTTGATTCTGAGGCTAAATGGAAGGACGCTGAGGTAAACTGATTCCTCTTCGTTTGGAATAATTGGTGTATTCTGCCTCCTCTGAACAAATTGTGTTTGATACTGGTTGTAGATTTGTTACATAACTTGGTGAGAGCCGCCCTGTTATATTACTTTTCCAAGCGCGTATGGATTTTCTCTTTGGATGTTTTACAAGTGGAGATATTGTGATGAGGGAAATTCTCATGGCTTAACCTGTTGTTATTGCATTGACTTATGTATTATATTGTATTAATTATTTGTGATTGCAGGATTATTAAGATAATAATCTGCAAGATCGAAGTTTTCTTGTGTATTATATTATTTGTGATTACAGGATTATTAGGATAATAATCTGCAAGATCGAAGTTTTCGTTGTATTATATTGTGTTTATATTATTTGTGATTACAGGATTATTAAGATAATAATCTGCAAGATCAAAGTTTTCTTGTGTATTAAATTGTGTTATATTATTTGTGATTACAGGATTCACTAAGATCATAACCTGCAAGATCAAGGTTTTCTTATATATTATATTGTAGTATATTATTTGTGATATTCTCTATAAGTTCAATCGTTGACTATGATTCTTGCAATAAAATGTTTGAACAAGGCTTGCTCTTTATAACCATGCTCCCCATGCTTCCCACTGATTCCTTAGTGGCTATACACATAACAAAAACAAAGGTGGTTTATGACGGATTAGAGGATCTGCCAGCAGACAAAACACAGGCCGCAAGTTACAGCTTTTATAATCGTGGTAGAACCATGGCCTTAGCATTACAAGTTGCACGACACACACACACACACACACACACACACACATATATATATATATATATATATATATATATGCCAGTTGTGAATTATGATTCATGTTTTCAGTTTTGACACTAGAAACAGAAAAAGAACTGAACAGGAAGAAAGATAAAGCGAAAGTTAAATACGCATTTCTACAATTTCCATGATTATGTAAATAGCTAAACGAAATGCTTTTTTTTTCTTTTTTTTTTTTAAAAAAGAAATCTTATTTTGTTATTGAAATTGGCATTAAGATTAATTCGACGTAGTCAGTCAGGATACTAAATTTATAAAGTCTTTGTCGCTGCAAGGAGTGAGAAAGTAAGAATTTAAATCGTTCAAAGATGTAATTGGCTTCTGATTGCGCCCTTTTGTCTGTTTATCTTCTCATTACTTAA
>JARYHS010008075.1:6587831-6933818 GCA_031002005.1 Vandiemenella viatica | reverse complement strand
ACTATCGGGGTTTATAGTTAAGTTGAAACGTAGTCCTAACCAGGATGGAAACTGGAACTGTAATGTAATTTGTGTGCGACTTTTCCATAAAAAAATGAGTGCAAAACGTGAAGAGGACGTCAAAACTGTGCATTTAATCCAAATATCAACATGTTAGCAGCAGTATCGTGGAGGTTCCTAAAGTGGTGAAATCCCCTGCTTTCAACAAATCAGTTGTTAAGCCAGATTGATTAATTATTATTTTCCTAGCACTTGTTTTGTTTCTAACTGGATAATACGCAGTGCATCTGAGAACCCAACAGATGATAAAAACGTTTTTGTAATGTGATGGAGTAGCTGTAAAAATTTGCGCTAAATAAACGCTTAAGCGCTAAAAGTAACTGAATACCTGCTAATATCGCATGGACACTCTTTTGCCTGCGAAGTGCAGCAACGATGCTTTGACTCAAAAAGTCGTAAGAAGAACTCTGAAGAAATATTCAATCATGCCTCCATTACAGCTGTCCATAACTGGAAAAGTGTTGCCGGTGCAAGTCGTTTTCCATGAACTGTCTTTTCGTTCATGTCCCAAATATGTTCCATTGGATTCATGTATGGAAATATAGGTAGCCAAATCATTCACTTAAATTTTTCAGAATATTTCTCAAATTAATCGTGAAAGATTTTGGCCAGAGCCAGGGTCTATAGTAATCTTGTCAAGTCCACCGTTTTTTTTTTTTTTTTTTTTTTTTTTTTTTTTTTTTTTTTTTTCGGAAAGAGAAGTGAGTAATGTGCTCGAAGTAGCTAAATATAACCATTTATAATCTGTAGTCTTTTCAGTTTGGCCATAGGTCCGTGTCCATGCGACGTAAACAGCCCATACCAGGATGGCACCACCACCTGTCTGCACAATACTTTCCTCACAACCTTGGGCCACGGCTACTTAGGGTCTGCATCACACTCAAAGTCTACCATAACGCCTCGTCAACGTTAAAGTCATTAGAGGCGGGATGGGACTGGCGACAAGGAACGGGAAGGAATTCGGCTATTGCCTTTTGAGGGAAGCATTCCGGCATTCACCTGTACTGATTTGGAGAATCCATGCAAAACCCAAATCTGGATGCCCGGACGGGGATTCGAACCCGTATCCTTCCGAATGCGAGGCCAGAGCGCTAACCACTCACCCACCACGCTTGATAGGGTCGTCTAACCGGTATCTCCAAAAGATAGGGAAAGTTCTTCAGCCTATGGCGATTAGTTACACTCGCGTTGGTCGTCTGCATATTCCATCAACGCCAAATTGCGCTGCGCCGTCCTCAAGTTTTTCGTACGTCCCACATTGAGTATTGATCTTTTTTGACGCAGTTTTGACTGTTTGTCAATATTAACACCGTGACACAGACTTCGCTAACTCAAACCATTATTAGTAGACGTCGCTGGCCACTGCGTTGATAATACCGCGAGACAGGGCCGCATTTAGGCTCTGTGGGCCCCTAGGCTATACATGTGGTGCGGGCCCCCCTTGTCGGCAGTTTTTGAAATTCGGACCAAAAAAATTTATGGCGACCTTTTTTTTTTCTCTACTACTGGCCCCGGCGGGGGTCCAGGGTTGTGGTGTGGGCCCCCCTCTTTGTGGTGCGGGCCCCCATTTGTGGCGCGGGCCCCTAGGCTACAGCCTATGTAGCCTATGCTTAAATGCGGCCCTGCCGCGAGAGGTAAAACCGGAAATCACATATTCACAAGACCTCTTGACATTGTGGATCAAGAAATGTTGAATTCGTGAACAGTTTCCGAAACGGAATGTCCCATGAATATAGCGCCAGTGTCAATAACTGCTTGCTTAAGCAAACAGCAGTTGTTCATAATGGTGCTTGCCATCTTCGTTTCTGATAACATTCTTCAAATATTGCATTTGGCATTAGATTATTGTGATATGGTTTACTTCTCTCTTTTTACTTGCCACTTTTCACTCTACTATAAAGTAAGTGTAGGGGCCTTATCTGTAATTGTGAATATCTTTTGAGCATTCGTTATATTTTCTTTTTCTATGAAGATCTTGCCCTTGTCCCAGGGGGATGCTTACCCCAACATTTATGAAAATGATCTAGGATGGTTTCCCGCTGTGACCCCAATGTGACAGTGTTTGTAAGTATTGTTGTAAGGGTGGATGAATCTGATAGTGTCTTTGTTCATAGTAGAATGATGTTTGTGTGTGGATGAGAAACGAAAGAAGGGTAAGAGTGAAACCAGGCACCGGCGCATTCAGGAATACTCCTCCAAAAGATACCAACGAGGCCGCCAAGCATAACGTTCCCACCCGACGGACGAGTCAACATCAACGGCGTGGCATGCCCTCATTCCATTCGCACTGCACCGAGTTATGGGATTTAACACAGAACTCTGGTGCACAATATGGTGATTAGAAATTATGCATACTACCTCTCCTACCCTGCCAGCCTTGATGATGACCACCAGGACTCAAACAAGCCAACACCATGTCAGCGACGGTAATAATCACGGTGACGTAGCCAGCTGAGGCAACGGGGCAGCCATTCCTTATATAGGTATGCGATAAGGGATAACATTAAAAATAAATCTTGATCTCCAGAATATTTAAAAAATTTTAGAAACATCGGATTTGTTTTGGTCATAGACATAGACAACTTCGATTTACAGCCACTTGTTTAGTATTGTACATACTAGTAGAAAACAATATTCATCGTTTCTTAAATTCGTGTCCCCGTTTGACTATAAGTGCAATTCATTTTAAACAACCATGACGGGGCACCAATTAATATTCCTTAGTGGCATCTCTATAGTAATCACCGAAAACCGTTTAGTATTAACGAATCATTCTATGTTTATGCTGATTTATAGAAACCAGATATTATTTTTCATTTTGTAAAACACCAAATGAATAAACATTTGCTTCAGGCTTAATTCCTGCGAGGTTCATGTTGGCAATTCTCGCATTTTCTGGGAACGCCATCATCTACTGCCTTAGGGTCTGCTTGGCT
The DNA here is from genome assembly GCA_031002005.1 of Vandiemenella viatica. NCBI lineage: Eukaryota > Metazoa > Arthropoda > Insecta > Orthoptera > Morabidae > Vandiemenella > Vandiemenella viatica. The sequence goes on along the minus strand of JARYHS010008075.1, from coordinate 6,930,822 downwards.
GTTACCATGGCGGCCATGGTGGATCAGACGGTGCCAGGAGCGATGGTCACCGCCATCGATGAATGTGAAGATCACAGCAATCAAACATTGCTGCTGGTAAGACAAACCACTTTGCATAATTTCACAAATTTCACTCATGATGAATAATAAACGTATCAAATCACTATAAAATAATGTGTTTACTAACTCGTACTGTGGTAGTTGGGGGTTTACTGGGTAATTATATTTATTGCAATCCATTTACCATTTTATTAATTTTAATATCAATGATTTCGTTGATCTTATCAATGTAATATTTTTAGTCATTTGATTTTATCAAATAGGAAGAGGTTGCAAAGTGATGTGCTATCTTGCATCACTAATAAAGTCATAACCTGACAGATTTATTCACATTCAACATTGAAGGCCTACTGATGTCAGTGTATTTTAAAATTAATTTATTATATAAAAATCATGGGTTCAAACACAATTAACACCTAGTCTTCCAACATGAGGCATAAGACGTTAATTTTAAACAAACAACAGTGACATATTTCATTTGAAATTTAAGCAGTATGTCAAGATTGAATTTAGCTAATATGAAAAATTGTACATAGGAAGCTAACATCAAAATTTCTCTAATAGTTTATAAAGCTGTTCACAAATACAAGCTTATAGAAATACATTTATGTATCTTAATTCAAATAGGGTGTCATTAAATCTTGGACTTAATTAAAATAATATTTTCTGATTGATAGGAATTTATGACAATCTTCGCGTATCGAATCAGGTTGCTCACGGCTATTAACACGCTCAGAAAGATTGTCGGAGAGTGATACTCCGCTCAGAGACGCGCAACACTGAGTTCTTTTTAATGGCTGTGTGTCTTTACCGTTTATACAGCAGCGGCGTTACGTCGCTTCCTTCAAAAAGCAACAGGTACCACAAGCCAGAGGTGGCTCAAACCGTGCTGTTATAAGTCTAGTCGAAATCGAAGACCTGGCGATGGCGTGACCTCTCTCTCCACAAGTCACCACCGCAAGACCTCCCGAAATAGTTCCTCTTTTCCGATCTCGTATGGGAATCCCTTCCAGCTCCGTCGAAATCCAATCCGTGGCTCGTAAGAGATGTGGAGCCATAACACACCATATTGCTCGTTATTATTTTGTTACATCCACGTTGATTGGGAGTTCACAGTCACGTGATTCACACCTTGATCTGCCATAAATTTTCCGTTAGAGTCCGGGGATCTTTCATCTCACGGCACAATAGATCGTCCAGCCAGATTGTTCACTTGACGGGAGAAGGGTGAGTTAGACGGCACCTGCTGGAGATAATGGGCTCTTCCCACTCAGCTCAGGTATATAAAGGGTCGCGTTTCAGCGTTACAGGTAGCTCCCTCGAGACTTCAAAAATACCGTTCTGCTCTGCGCACACTCAAGCAAAATATTCCAACCCTCCTTTCAATATGAATTATTGTTACTATTTAAAACATTGTACGAGTCTGACACAACAATCTCGTTACAGTACCTTTGGCTCTCTAATACTATTGCAGAATGATTATGTAATTACGGGTAAAAGCAAACAATTTGACTCTATCATCAGGCTTAGCGTTCATTTATCCAGAAATTTATTTTATCTTCGTCATTTCTGCTTCTACGTATCTATGATAAGTGCAGGAGAAATAAGATCACCTTATCATGGAATTAGAGCAGTTAAACCTAACTGATATTGCCCTTGAAATTACAGAGATGAACCAAAACATTTCGACTACCTGTTTAATATCGTATTAATCTACAGTTGGAAAGTGATACAGCAGAGATTCGGCTTGACATGGACATTCAGGTCCTTAATAGGTTTCAAGAGGTATCAAGCACCAGATGTCTACACACAGGTCACGCAGTTCCATTAAATTGCGAGCCGGTGGTTAGTGGGTGCTGAGGTGGTACCCGCTAGGATCTCAGAAATGTTCTGTCGGGTTGAGATAAGTGAATTGGGTAGAGAGTTTACTGCCATGCTCCTCCAACCATTGTAGCACGATTGTGGCCTTATTTTGTCCCGCTGGAAGATGCCATAGCTGTCATGAAGACATTAAGCAAGAAGAAATGCAGGTGTTACTAAATAATTTTCACATGTTCCATAGTTGTCATGAGATCTTCGAACTGCTGTTCCCATTGATGCCCATGTGAAATTCACTTATCGATCTTGTCCTGTGGCGTATGTTTCGAGCAGCCATTCGCCTCGAATACTGTTTATTTGGTCACGTCAGTCATAGTGATTCATCCGACCAGGCAACACTTTTCCATTGAACCATGGTCCAATTTAGATGATCTCGTTCCTACTGCAATCATAACTGACACTGTCGTTTCCTCAACAAGTGAAGACATAATGTCCGTTAGCTGCCGAGGACCATGTTCAACAACGTGCGCTGGTCGGTGTGCTCCGAAATACACAGACGGAAAAAAAATCCCAACACCAAGAAAAAATTATTGTAGAGTAATGAAATTTGGACAATGCATTTGTCAAGTTAACATGTTTAATTGATTAAATTTTCAAGATCACAGGTTAATTTAAGCTCAAGAAAATGCATTTCAAATGTGAAATACTGTTAAATTAATAGCCGGTGTAACCTCCAGAATTTTGAATGCAAGCCTGCAAACGTGAATGCATTGTGTCATACAGGTTTCGAATGTCACTTTGTGGTATGGAGTTCCATGCTTGTTGTACTTGTGCTGTCAATACTGGGACGGTCAGTGCTGGCTGTGGATGATGCTGGAGTTGTCGTCCAATGATATCCCATACGTGTTCAATTGGAGACAGATCTGGTGATCTCGCAGGCCAAGGTAACATGTCGACACTCTGTAGAGCACGTTGCGAGACAACAGCGGTATGAGGGCGAGCGTTATCCTGTTGAAAAACTCCCCCTTGAATGCTGTTCATGAATGGCAGCACTACAGGTTGAATTACCAGACTGACGTACAAATTTGCAGTCAGTGTGTTTGGTATAACCACAAGAGTGCTCCTGCTGTCATAGGAAATTGCTCCCCAGACCATGACTCCAGGTGTAGGTCCAGTGTGTCTAGGCCGCAGACAGTTTGGTTGCAGGCGTTCCCCTGGCCTCCTTCTGACCAACACTCGGCCATCACTGGCACCAAGGCAGAACCTGCTTTCATCAGAAAACACAACAGATCTCCACTCCGTCCTCCAATGAGCTCTGGCTTGACACCACTGGAGTCGCAAACGGCGATGGCTTGTAGTCAGTGGAATGCACGCTACAGGGCTGGAGTCATGGTCTGGGGAGCAATTTCCTATGACAGCAGGAGCACTCTTGTGGTTATACCAAACACACTGACTGCAAATTTGTACGTCAGTCTGGTAATTCAACCTGTAGTGCTGCCATTCATGAACAGCATTCAAGGGGGAGTTTTTCAACAGGATAACGCTCGCCCTCATACCGCTGTTGTCTCGCAACGTGCTCTACAGAGTGTCGACATGTTACCTTGGCCTGCGAGATCACCAGATCTGTCTCCAATTGAACACGTATGGGATATCATTGGACGACAACTCCAGCATCATCCACAGCCAGCACTGACCGTCCCAGTATTGACAGCACAAGTACAACAAGCATGGAACTCCATACCACAAAGTGACATTCGAAACCTGTATGACACAATGCATTCACGTTTGCAGGCTTGCATTCAAAATTCTGGAGGTTACACCGGCTATTAATTTAACAGTATTTCACATTTGAAATGCATTTTCTTGAGCTTAAATTAACCTGTGATCTTGAAAATTTAATCAATTAAACATGTTAACTTGACAAATGCATTGTCCAAATTTCATTACTCTACAATAATTTTTTCTTGGTGTTGGGATTTTTTTTTCCGTCTGTGTACTTGTGCCTTGTGCTCTACCGGTAGATTTGCCACAGATCGCCTCCATATCCTAGTTTGCAGAACTGGCATGCCTCCGACCTCCACGTTCTATGATGTGAAGTGGACGTCCATCGCTTCGTCCCTTACTCATGGTTTCACCGTTCTTCAACTACTTTTCATAGATGCTTCCTAAAGTCACATGCACAGCCGACCAGCCTCGCTCGTTCCCAGGCGAGGAGCCGTAACAATAAGCCCTATGTCCAAGTCACTTATTTCAGTTTACATCCCCATCTGCCACACGTATCGTCAGTAGAATGACTTTTCATGCGTCTCTGTTCCTCTTATACTTTCCTTACCATAAGACGTACTCGCTACGTCACCAGACGGCATTCAATTGCACGGTGGACATTAGTCATAATGTATTGGCTCATTAGTGTATGAATAATATCGGTTTCATTTACTCTTTCCTTCCCAGCCAAATAGCTGGTTCAGCCATCCTGTCTATACATTCGCTGCACTTTGTTCTTCAGAAACCTGTGATAACCTCTTCATCTCTGTTAATCCTTTGCTGGTTCATTCAGTTGTTAAAAGTCATAAATATTTATCCCGAAGTATATTTCCGAGGGAAGTACAATGAGAGGTTAGTTGTATTTTTCTTCCCGAAGAGAGTATTACTGCATTGAATGAAATATTATGAACCCTTCCGTCTTCCTCATTCTTCGACAGCTCGTAGGTATTCCTATAAGAAATAGCTTTGATTCGTGAAAGAAGCTTAAATATGTTATCTTCTTGAAAGGTCTGAGAAAGGAGGCGGAAAATAGATAAATAATTAATCCCCCATGAAGCAATTTGAAATGTTTGAGGTGAAATTTATAAAATATGCTTCCAGGGAAACATTAAAGTTTGAAGCATATACTTTAAGCTGCAAAAGAATTATCATTAAAGGTACATCACGTTTGGTAATAACAACATTTATCGCATTATGAGGCGAATGATACCAAAGTATATTTCTCACGCTTAAATGACAAAGTTTCAATTGGCTGCACAGTACGCCTCTTTTGTAGCTACTATATACACTCCACAGACAGAAAGCAAGGTTTACTCGAGTTTAAGGGTTTCTAAAATGCATAACTCTACTAACCGAACTGTTGGTAGTTGTTTATCAATTGATCATTTTGAGCCTTTCGTAAGAGTCAACACCAAATGCAACTAATACTTTCTGCAAGCATAAATGTATAGGGGCAAGAGTGTATCGATATATAAGTTATCAGTGGTGATTAAAATTGTAAGACGGATGGTAGTAAGATGACATGTGGGTATGAGCTGTGAAATATCGAACTTGTCGCTCTGAATTAGAAAAATTAACAGGCAGACACGGAAGCAGACTATATTTAAAGAGAAATCTCGTATTTTTCTGCAGAATTGCACACGCAAAAGAGATTCCACAGAGGTTCCAACCATCATCTGTGATTCTTTCAAGTCATTTAAAATATGTGATTCCACACTGTTCATCAAAACATAAGACACGCCTGCAGACTTCTTCACCAACTGACAAACATGGAAACATCTTCGACAGCCATTAACTCAACGTTAATTATTTCTCTTACGGCTATTATACTGACAAATCAGCCAATTGGTTAAAAAAAGTTACATGTTTAAGCGATTTCCTTAATCTCGGATTCACATTTCTGTATCAACACAATTATTTCACTTACCTCACTGGTTAGCATCATCGATCGTTTGTTATGTTAGGTTTGGATGCGTAGAAGTTACACAATTCAGTAGACTCCAAGCATACTATACTGAAACAGCCTACTATTATAACTGCGACTTATTTATTATTATTTAATTGCAATGGAGCAATTTCCCTACACACCCATCTTCCCCAATCCTGCACCCACCTACATTTGCCTCTACAAATTTTATCTTTAAATTTTTCAATTTCGGTAAATTATTCATCATTTCTCTGGTAATTCATTCCAATCCCTGACACCCTTACCTAAAAAAGAGAATCTTCCCCACCCTTGTGCCTAAAATCGAGTGCCAGCTTGTGTTCATGGTCATCTATTCCCTTCCATGCACTACTTTTCATACCTATGTTATGTTGCAACTCGGAAGCACAGTAGCTAATCTTCGTAAATGAAATGAGGGAGGTGCTGCTCTCTGCACATGAATGTTGATTGTTTCATGTCAAATGGATGTATTACAACATTCTGAACCTTTTTGAGCTTTTGTTTTCTCTTCTTATATTTTTTGTTTAAATATTTATTTCCCTATATTAAAAAGTAGGTTTTGGAGTCATATTTTATGAAGAAAATTTTATTTATAGTTTTTCAGTTGTATGAAAAATTCTCTGGCCTTCCACCGGGGAAGCGTCTCAATTTAATGCGACCTTTCAAAGTTGTTCAAACTTTTCAATTGTTTCAATTCGTAAAGGGAAGTGTATGTCACAAAACTAATTACTTTATACTATATTCGGTTAATTTCTAATTCTTCCCCTTAGCTTCTCTGACAAGCTTTTGAGATTGTTATATATAACTAGCTGATGCCCACGACGTTCGCGATCACTTGCGGCATGTAACCACCATAGAGCACGATGGAAGACTCGAGCTAATATCACACACAAACATCAATGATCTGCGCAGGGTATTTTTTGGCTGCAAAGTGAAATATAGGGACACACATGTCTTTGGTAGAAATAGGAAAGTGCCCTAAGTCGACCAATTACAACCACTATATCTCCCACACCCACATAGCTACCGACATCTAATCACCATAGTGCACGATGGCAGACTCGAAGCCACTACACACACACAATCACCTATTTAGTTGATGCATCAAAGTCACATATACGGACACACATGTCTTTGGTCGAAAAACGAAAATACCCTTGTTCGACCACTTTCAACCACCATATCTCCCATACTCCCACAGTTACTGACATTCGGCCAACGTTGTGCATAATCGGTAACACTATGTTACTACCACACAAAAACACTAGTGATCTGCGGTATATAGTTTTGGCTGAAAAGGATAATATGGACACACACGTTATATGGAAATATTAAAGTGCCCCAGGTCGACCACTTTCAATCACCATATCTGCCACATCCCCATAGCTACCGACATTTAATCGTCGCAGTGCACTATGGGAGACTCGATGCTACTATCACACACGAAGTCCAGGGGTCTGCGCTATATAGTTGTGGCAGCAAAGTGAAATTTACGGACAGACATGTCTTTGGTCGAAATATGAATATCCTTGATCGACTAATTTCAACCACCATTGACCATATCACCCCTCACTCCCACCTATAATCATTCGCCAACGTTGTGAATGATCGGTTACATTAAGCTACTACCACACACAAACACCATTGATCGGCAGTAGATAGTTTTGGCAGAAAAGTGATACTTAGGGACACATACGTCTTTAGTGGAAATGTGAAAATGCACCAGGTAGAACCGCTTTTCAACTTCCATATCTCCCACACCCCCATAGCTACCGATATCTAACAACCATAGTGCACTACAGGAGATATGATTCTACTACCAAACACAAACACCAATGCTCTATGCTATGTAGTTGTGGCAGAAAAGTGACATATGCGGAGACAGTCGAAATACGAAAATATCCTTGGGCGGCCACTTACAACCACCATATCTACCACAGTACCACAGTTTCTAAAAATCGGCCGCTGTTGTGATCGAAAGGTGACTCTGTGCTACTACTACACACAAACACCAGTTATCTGTGATCTATAGTTTTCGCTGAAAAGTGATACACCATGACACTTTTGTCTTTGGCAGAAGTATGAAATTGCCACAGGTCGATCACTTTCAACCCCCATATCTCCCACACCCCCCTAGCTACCGACATCTAACAACCATAGTGCACTACAAGAGATACGATTCTACTACCAAACACAAACACCAATGCTCTATGCTATGTAGTTGTGGCAGAAAAGTGACATATGCGGAGACAGTCGAAATACGAAAATATCCTTGGGCGGCACTTAAAAACCACCATATCTACCACAGTACCACAGTTTCTGAAAATCGGCCGCTGTTGTGATCGAAAGGTGACTCTGTGCTACTACTACACACAAACACCAGTTATCTGTGATCTATAGTTTTCGCTGAAAAGTGATACACCATGACACTTTTGTCTTTGGCAGAGGTATGAAATTGCCACAGGTCGATCACTTTCAACCCCCATATCTCCCACACACCCCCTAGCTACCGACATCTAACAACCATAGTGCACTACATGAGATACGATTCTACTACCATACACAAACACCAATGTTCTATGCTATGTAGTTGTGGCAGAAAAGTGACATATGCGGAGACATTCGAAATTCGAAAATATCCTTGGTCGGCCACTTACAACCACCATATCTACCATAGTAACACAGTTTCTGAAATTCGGCCGCTGTTCTGATCGAAAGGTGACTCTGTGCTACTACTACACACAAACACCAGTTATCTGTGATCTATAGTTTTTCGCTGAAAAGTGATACACCATGACACTTTTGTCTTTCGCAGAAGTATGAAATTGCCACAGGTCGATCACTTTCAACCCCCATATCTCCCACACCCCCATAGCTACCGACATCTAACAAACCATAGTGCACTACATGAGATACGATTCTACTACCAAACACAAACACCAATGCTCTATGCTATGTAGTTGTGGCAGAAAAGTGACATATGCGGAGACAGTCGAAATACGAAAATATCCTTGGGCGGCTACTTAAAACCACCATATCTACCACAGTACCACAGTTTCTGAAAATCGGCCGCTGTTGTGATCGAAAGGTGACTCTGTGCTACTACTACACACAAACACCAGTTATCTGTGATCTATAGTTTTCGCTGAAAAGTGATACACCATGACACTTTTGTCTTTGGCAGAGGTATGAAATTGCCACAGGTCGATCACTTTCAACCCCCATATCTCCCACACCCCCATAGCTACCGACATCTAACAACCATAGTGCACTACATGAGATACGATTCTACTACCATACACAAACACCAATGTTCTATGCTATGTAGTTGTGGCAGAAAAGTGACATATGCGGAGACAGTCGAAATTCGAAAATATCCTTGGTCGGCCACTTACAACCACCATATCTACCATAGTAACACAGTTTCTGAAATTCGGCCGCTGTTGTGATCGAAAGGCGACTCTGTGCTACTACTACACACAAACACCAGTTATCTGTGATCTATAGTTTTCGCTGAAAAGTGATACACCATGACACTTTTGTCTTTGGCAGAAGTATGAAATTGCCACAGGTCGATCACTTTCAACCCCCATATCTCCCACACCCCCATAGCTACCGACATCTAACAACCATAGTGCACTACATGAGATATGATTCTACTACCAAACACAAACACCAATGCTCTATGCTATGTAGTTGTGGCAGAAAAGTGACATATGCGGAGACAGTCCAAATACGAAAATATCCTTGGTCGGCCACTTACAACCACCATATCTACCACAGTACCACAGTTTTCTGAAAATCGGCCGCTGTTGTGATCGAAAGGTGACTCTGTGCTACTACTACACACAAACACCAGTTATCTGTGATCTATAGTTTTCGCTGAAAAGTGATACACCATGACACTTTTGTCTTTGGCAGAAGTATGAAATTGCCACAGGTCGACCACTTTCAACCCCCATATCTCCCACACCCCCATAGCTACCGACATCTAACAACCATAGTGCACGACAGGAAAGACGATTCTACTACCACACACAAATACCAAAGGTATATGTTATGTAGTTGTGGCAGGAAAGAGAAGTATACGGAGATACGAATTTTTGGTCGAAATATGAAAACGCCCCTGCACTGACCATCTTTAATCATTATATCTCCCACATCCCCACAGCTATCGGCATTCGGCCAACGTTGTGCACGACAGGAAACTCCATGCTACTTCCACCAACAAACATCAGTGATCTGTGCAAGGTAGTGGTGGCTGAAAAGTGAAATATAGGAAAAAACACGTCTATTTTATATATATATAATTAGTGAAAGCTTGGGATCAATGTTGAAATCTGAAGTACATGTTGAGACATTACGACACATTTATTTTATAAATATTATGCCATGACTTAAAATAGCTTAACTGATTTTGATGGGATTTAAAACTGTGGATTTTTGTAAAGAACATTGGAAATTAAAAGGGGCGAGGGTAAAGGGGAAGAGGGATTGTGCTTTTGTATACCAAATATAGACTGCCTTTTCTGATTGATTTAAAGTATACGTGTGTAAATTTCTATTGATATCCGATAAAGCTGTAGGTATGTATACAAAAAAACAACTAAGGGGTGTGGAGACGAAGGGTAGTTTGATTTTTGTAAAGCTAGTGTGGGCAGTATTTTTCTCTTTGTTTTAAAGTATACACGTGCAAATTTCCATCGAAACCAGATAAAAACTATAGCTTTCTGTAAAGAACATTTGCCAAAATTAAATGGGCTAAAGTAGTGAGTGGTAGGGTTTTGTAAACAGAATAGAGACACTTTTTTTTTTTTTTTTTTTAGGTGGTGTGGGGGTAGAAGGGAAGAGGGGTTGGGCTTCAGCAACCTAATTTAAACAAAATTGTTCTGTATGTTTTAAAGTATACTAGTGCCAATTTCCTTCAGAATTGGATAGAAACTGTAGATTAAAGGATGGAAAGGAAGGAGCGATGTTTGGACTCTCGAAACCAAATGTAGACAGTATATTTCTGTATGTTTTGCAGTATACATGTGCATACTTCCTTCAAAATCAGAAAGAAACGGTAGCTTTGTATAAAGAACATTGACTGATTGCATTTTTGTGAAAGTTATGTGGACAGTATTTTTCTTTTTCTATTTGTTTTAAAGTATACGCATGGAAGTTCTGCCGAATCGAATCAAAATGTGGGTTTTGTACAAATAATGAGGGAAGGGGAGCTAGGGTAGTTTTTTTATTTTTTGGTCAGAGATCTTATCCATAAAAAATTAGATATATATGTGCCAACTTTAATAAAGATCGGTCAAATGGTGTCGACTGTAGGTTTCTAAAAAGAATTTGACAAAAATCAAGGGGGTGGAAAAGGGGAGAGGGGTTCATTTTTTGCAAACCAAGAGTTGGCATCATTTTTCTCTTTGTTTTATATTAAAAATTTGCCATAGTTCTGTCTGAACCAGATACAAACTGAGGTTGTGTATAAAAATTAAGCAGTTTAATGGGGAGAGGGGGGTGGTTTTTAGAACTTTTCGTCAGACACCTTCTTCGTGAAAAAAATACATATAAGCACCAACTTTCATGGTAATCGGTCAAACGATTGCGACTGTAGGTTTTTATAAAGAACATTGATGAAAGTTTATGGGGTTGAAGGAGGAAAGGGGTTGAGCATTGGCAAACCAAATATTGACATGTTTTTTCTCTTTGTTTTAAAGTATACATGGACAAAGTTCAATAAAAATCAGATAAGAAATGTAGATTTCTATAAAATAAGGGGTGTAAAGGGAGACATGGGGTGGTTTATTTATTTATTTTTGGTCAGAAACCTTCTCCATGAAAAATTACATGTATATGCCAATTTTAATGGAGACCAGTTAAATGTGTCAACTGTAGCATTGTATAAAAACAATTGGCAAAATTTAGGGGGTGGAGAGGGGGAGAGGACTTCAGTTTTTTTAAACCAAAAGTTGGCAGTATTTTTCTCTTTATTTTTGGCTATATATGTCCATAGTTTCATTGAGATCGAATAAAAAATGTGGATTTGTCTAAAAATTTGGGGGTGGAAGGGGGTAGAAGGGGTGGTTTCTCAATTAAATTCATATGGGACCACTTTGGAGGTATACCCTATCCACTAAAAAAATTTAATTTAAATCGGTTCAAAATTGGTGAAGATATCGCTGGTAAAAAAAAAAAAAAAAAAAAAAAAAAAAAAAAAACACCTCCTGCTATTTTTGAAGTTGGTTAAAAAATGGGAAATGAATCAGTTCTGGCCCCAATTTCTCTTATCTTATTTTCGCATTCATTCCTAGACATGAATGTTGCTGTCATTCCGAAATACATAAGTCATGAATTTTTCAATTAGTTTCTGTCAAGAGCAATACCTTCAGTGTTCCAGGTCTTACAATCCTAACCCCGTCAACATTGCACCTACGCTTTACCTCCAACTATATATACCTGTCATGAATCGGACAGCACTTCTTTGAGCCTTCTCCAATGTCTCCATTAACTCATTTTGTTGGGGACCCCACACAGAACGACAATATTGTAAGTGAGGACACAGTATTGATTTGTATGCCATTTATTTAACTTTTGGTGTGCACTGTTGTAAATTACAACCTAGAAATCGGATTATACAATTTGCTTTCCCGATTACATTCTCGATATGCTCATTCCATGACAAATGATTATGAATTGTATTCCTAGATATTTAGTGGAATCTACCATTCTAAGGACAGTGCCATTAATTGTGTATTCAGAGATAAATTGTGTCACCTTTTTATGTATACGCATGACTTGGAGTGTTTTAGTGCTTAACTCCAACTGCCATGCAATTATTTTAATAACATCGTCATGTAACAAAGAGCAGTTGTCCTGGGTTTCAATTTCATAATAAATAATAGCATCATCAGCAGATAACCTTTTCTTCCCCCTTATTATGTCGCACAAATCATTAATGTATATGAGAAGCAACAGAGGCCCTATCACACTTCCATGGGGAACCCCGGACTTCACTTCGGTCAGTCACCGTTGAAGACTACACACTGTGTTCTGCCCTTCAGAAAGACTGCAAACCAGTCGCATATTTGTCTAGATATGCCATAATGATGTAGTTTTCTAAGTAATCTAGTGTGAGGCACAGTGTCAAAAGCTTTTTTACAATCAAGTAGAATTTAGTCAACCTGGGATTGCTCATCTATAATATGGCATAAATCATCAATTAAAAGTGCAAGTAGAGTAGTGTTTTGTAGTATCAGCCTTTTCTGAATCCATGTTGATTTTGGTTTAAAAGCTCCATTTCATCAAAAAATGGAATGGCATTTGAATAGATGATGTGTTCTAAAATTCTGCAAAATATCGAGGTTAATGAGATTGGCCTATAATTTTGAGGGTCATTATCATTCCCATTTTTAAACACTGGACTTATGATAATGATCTTCCATTCAGCTGGTATTTTTCCTTGATCCAAGGAGGCAGTAAATATTTTCATTAAATATGGCACAATTTTCTTTTTGTACCTACAGTAGAATGTTGCTGCAATACCATATAGCTGGGAGCCTTATTGGTTTTTACATTCATAAGCAATTAAGTTATTAGATATAGGGGTGTAGTATTGAACCCACATTTTGGGTATCAAATACAGGAGTTGGAGGGGTGCAGAAAGATGCTGCTAGATTTGTGTTTGTAAATTACTGTAGAACACAATGAGTAACTCATATATTATAGCAGGTGGAAATGGGAATCATTGGAAGAAAGAAGGAGAGTAAGAGATTTGTGGGAGAATAATGGGCATAAATTGTTGATGAGGCATGTAGGGGTATTAGTGACAGAATTTAGAGAGGTATGGAAGGGAAAAGATGGTCATAACCATAAGCAAGTTTTCTGTTTCAGGCATAAGGTGTAAAATAACTGTATATTATAAGCTAGCTCTGAACCCAATGTGCTGAGAGATTGAGCATCAGCTTTTCCATTTAAAATATGACAATGTGGATTTTCATCATTAAATTTCCCACAAGTCCATGTGACATTTGGGGAAACCCCAGATGCATGCCTTGTCCTAGAAGTTCATTAGAAATATCCCCCGAAACTGTTACTACCAGTCTTCTCAAACCTACTTTGCAAATCGAAGTGTTTGTGTAACCATAATGCGAAATACATGGAAGATTATTTAACTTGTTTTTTGTTTCCCTTTTCGCCTGTTCAATCTCTTTTAAAACAAACAGCACAAGAATGCTTTGATTTGGTCTTATTTGTAAAAGTTGACCCATTTTCTTATTTAATGTTTATATACCTGTTGGACATGTGTGAATGCTAAAAATTGTGTTTGTAAACTGTTCTAACTCATATTCTCGCAAGTCTGATTAATTTTCTAATGAGAACTGGTGTGGGTAGGGTTTAAATCATTTAATTAAACTTTCAGTTGGTAATTTCAAAGTTTAATTTTTTTTATTTTGTTAATTTCCTTTGTGCAATAAAAGGTCACTGGTGAACAGGTCAGAAGAATTTGTTTCTTCAAACTTTTCTAGTGATATATGTAAAATCACACCACACATGGACATTAATGTACACCATTAAGATTATAATGGTGAAATGGAAGTCAGAAAATTTTCTTTCATATGTAGGAAACAGGTACTGCAGTAAAATGATAGTATCAAAAACACTGAAAGAATTTAAAATTAAGATACATAAAGGACATAAATATGCGTGTACCAGAAATGGGGAAAATTGGGTGTTTGGGCAAATTACCACAACAGGGTGCACTCCATCACAATTAAATTAAATAAATGTCAAATAATTATTTTATTTTTAATTAAAATGATTGATACAAGTGTTTGTTCAAGATTCATTATCAGCTAGTTCAATCATTTACTGATGTGACTTTTTTAAGTCATGAGTTCAGGTAGATCTTAAGCAGTCTTCTCCAGGTTGGATGATCTTGCCAGTTAAGATGATAAGTTCACCGGGAGTTTATGCTAAACTGTTCTGCCTTAACTCCAATTGTGTGCAGTTGCCTTTGTATATACAGTTGTACTTTAGTGAAACTTGGCCACCACCTAATTTGATCTAACCCCAAATTAGGAAAGGTATCTAGTCACGGAAAGCCACTAATGCAATTTAAACTATTGAAACATATATTCTTCAAAAATTTTATAAACTCACAAACTTAAAGGCATCGGAAATCATCACCAAAGAATTTTAATAGCAGGAATGATTAAAACATTCAAGACAGACCAACCTCATGACCCCCAGCTGAATTTACAGTTACAGGAGGTGTTCTAATTTCACGACACGCTTGCCTCAAAGTTCTACATGCCTGGCTGGCAGTTACATCTGCCTTACTGCACATCCAATTCGCACCACAACGTAGCGTAGTTACACTCTAACTGAATCTGAAAGACTGGGGTGAGAAGAAGCTAGGGCAGCTATTTATAGAAAAGAACGTGGAAACGCTGCATTTTTCCTGTTCACATGAGAGAAGTCCCACAATATGATCATATGTAGTCCCTAAAGCTTGTGTATTTCATCATACTTGTGACCTTGGTGGCTCAAAATAATCCTATTGATCTGAAATTTTGGTGGTAGCTAGGCTGATTATCGTTATAAAATATTTCGTAGATTCAATTGTTTGGCAGTAAAAACTTATTTTCTGAAATTCCAAAATTGTTCACAACTTCTGCAATTTTACAGCTACGAAACAGAAATAACTTTTATTTTACTGCTAATTGACTGCTCTTTCGTTTGGTACTAAGAACACCATGTTTACTATTTTCTGACAGATTTGACTGAAGTTGTGCCAAAATATTGTGCAATCCTAAATTTCGACCCTGCAAATAACTACCTGACATCTATGAAATCTACTTTATATGATTTTACATGTTAAAATTATGAAGGCTGCGCAAATTTGAAGTCGCTACCTGCTTTCTTTGATTTACTATTAATTTCTGAAATATCTTTCACTTGAAGGCTATCTGTCTTGGCCATTTTTTTCTACTGCTGCCTCCCACTAATTCTTGCAAAAAATTTACTTTATCTTAACTTGATCCAATAACTTCGTTAATTTAAATGACACTTACTAAAACAGTTTGTATTTGATTAAGCTTCATTTTTCTCAGTTGAATTTACGTATTATCTAAACTGGTTAATTTTTTCCTTACCCATGCATTCAGAGTTATCACAAACTCTTGAAAAATCAACCTTTAAACTTTAATAACCCATTCCAAACTTAAATATGTGGTGTAGGCAGAAATTATGTTTCTTTTCTATATCTTTCAAAATACGACTAGAATTTAAAGTATGCAATTACGTCCTAAGTTTTCATACCGGCTTTTAACTTTTAGTGTGTTCAAAACTCTTTAGTAGGATTCCCTAGCTATCAAATTTCTATTGTCTATTTACTAATTATTATCCTGAATACCTCTCAAAGTTAAGGAAATATAAACTTTTATAAAATATTTTGCAATCAAATACTAGATATGCTGATCTTATTTTCTGACTTTCTATAACTGTTTTATTTGATTTCTAGCTTGAATTATGTAAAATAATGGCTTTAAAACTGATATGCAAGTCACTGTTCTGAGAAAAAATTTTGTTACACCATTACAAAATTTTTAGGTTACCTGACAAACCCTGTGTATATCTTTGTCCCATTGGTCAGGTGGTCTTACTCTGAGTCTGTGGCGATCCCTTGGGCTCCACTCTAACACTGTTTTTGTCCATCTCTGTTCCAGATTATCTCCTAATATTGCTATATTACCAGATCATTGATTATTCCATGTCCACAGGTCCTTTGGGGATGATAATACTGTTTACCTCTCCTTCTGTCTCGATTTGTGAAGCTAAAAGTGTTAAATGAAATATCAATTTTTAACCCACTTAAAAAAAAAGTAGGAGGTTCTCAATTCGTATATATATATATATATTTTTTTATTTTTATTTATTTATTTATATATATATAATTTTTATTTTTTATTTTATTTTTTATGTTCAGCGATATCTTTCCCAATTTTGAACCAATTTAAATTAATTTTTTTTCAGTGGATAGGGTATACCTCCAAAGTGGTCCCATATGAATTTCATTGAGAAACCACCCCTTCTACCCCCTTCCACCCCTTAATTTTTATAGAAATCCACATTTTTTATTTGATCGCGATGAAACTTTGGACATATATAGCCAAAAATAAAGAGAAAAATACTGTCAACTTTTGGTTTAAAGAAACTGAACCCCTCTCCCCCTATCCAGCTCCTTAATTTTTACCAATTTTCTTTATTCAAAGCTACAGTCGACACCATTGAACTGATCCCCATTAAAGTTAGCAATTACATGTAGTTTTTCATGGGGAAGGTTTCTGACAAAAAAATAAAAAACCAACCCTCTCCCCTTTACACCCCTTAATTTTATAGAAACAAACATTTCTCGTCTGATTTTTATTGAACTTTGCCCATGTATACTTTAAAACAAAGAGAAAAATCCTGTAAACATTTGGTCTGCCAAAGATCAACTCCCTCCCTCCTTCCACCCCTTTAATTATTGTTAATGGTCTTCACAAAAAGCTACAGTCAACACCGTTTGACCAATTATCACCAAAGTTGGCATATACATGTAATTTTTCATGAAGAATCTGACCAAAAAATAAATAAATAAAAAACCACCCTTCTCCCCTTTACATCCCTTAATTTTTATACAAACCCACATTTTTTATCCGATTTCGATGAAAATTTGGACATGTATAATAAAAAATAAAGAGTAAAAACTGTCAACTTTTGGTTTGAAAAAAACTGAAGCCCTCTCCCCCTATCCACCCCCTAAATTTTTACCAATGTTCTTTATACAAAGCTATAGTCGACACCATTTAAGTGGTCTCCATTAAAGTTGGCATATACATGTAATTTTTCATGGAGAAGGCTTGTGAACCAAAAAATAAATAAACAAAATACCAACCCATGTCTCCCTTTACACCCCTTAATTTGATAGAAATCTATATTTCTTATCTGAATTTTATTTAACTTTGCCCATGTATACTTTAAAACAAAGAGAAAAATCCTGTCAACATTTGGTGTGATCAATCTCAAACCCTTTCCCTCCTTCCACCCCATTAACTTTTGTCAATGTTCTTCATAAAAAGCTACAGTTGCAATCGTTTGACAGATTACCGTGAACGTTGGTGCTTATATGTACTTTTTAACGAAGAAGGTGTCTGACCAAAAGATCTAAAAACCATCCCCTCTCCCCATTTAACCACTTAATTTTTATACACAACCACAGTTTTGATCCAATTTAGACAGAACTTAGCAAATTTTTAATATAAAACAAAGATAAAAATAATGCCAACTCATGGTTTGCAAAAACTGAACCCCTCTCCACATTTCCACCCCCTTGATTTTTGTCAATTTCTTATTAGAAATCTACAGTCGACACCATTTGAACAATCTTTATGAAAGTTAGCACATATATATGTAATTTTTTATGGATGAGATTTCTGACCAAAAAATCATAAAAACTACCCTAGCTCCCCTTCCTTTAATATTTGTACAAAACCTACATGTTAATCCGATTTGGTGGAACTTCACATGCCTATTCTTTAAAACAAATAGATAAATAAAAATACTGTCCACATAACTTTCACAAAAATGCAAACCATATTCCTCTTTCTACCCCTTTAATTACTGTCAATGTTCTTTATACATAGCTACCATTTCTTTCTGATTTTGAAGGAAGTATGCACATGTATACTGCAAAACAAACAGAAAAATACTTTATACATTTGGTTTCGAGAGTCCAAACTCCGCTCCTTCTTTTCCATCCTTTAATTTACAGTTTCTATCCGAATCTAAAGGAAATTTGCACACGTATACTTTAAAACTTAGAGAACAATTGTGTTTAAATTAGGTTGCAGAAGCCCAACCCCTCTTCCCTGTTACCCCCAACCATCGTAATATCCAATGTTCTTTATAGATACCCACAGTTTTATCAGATTTCCATGGAACACTGCACATGCATACTTAAAAGCAAAGAGAAACATAGTGTCTACATCTGTTTATAAAAACCTACCACTCACTTCCTTATCCTATTCAATTTTTTCAAATGTTCTTTACACAAATCTACAGTTTTTATCTGGTTTCGATGGAAATTTGCACATGTATACTTTAAAACAAAGAGAAAAATACTGACCACGCTAGCTTTACGAAAACCAAACTACTCTTCGTCTCCACACCCCTTAATTATTTTTTATAGATACCTACAGTTATATCTGATAAGAATAGAAATTTACACACGTATACATTAAAATAAATGTGGCACAATGTCTCAACATGTACTTCAGATTTCATTTTTTATCCCAAGCTTTCATGTTGTGAAAACCAATTAAAAATCTAAATTTTCAGTGTGAAGCCGGAGCAAGCAGATATATTCCGGAGATAGATTTCTGTATGTGGTGTGTATTAATACCCAGATGTTACATGCTTCGGTTATTGACCAGCAGCTTTAATAGATGTTATGATAAGATCGAAACATAGCCTGGACCAAAATGCAAATTGACATTCCTTAACACAAAACCCAATTCATCCCATTCTGGAAGTTGTTGTGTTATATAAAGACACAATTCTTCTTTGAAAGCAAGCACTTTAATCCCTGAGCTACCAGTAAGTTCGCAAAATGGGAACTGCTGCTGCATATTTAAAATACAAAACGAACCATAATACTACTAAACATTTAAAAATAAAATAATTGTTTAAAAAAACATAAAAACCGCCTAAAAAAAAAGCACTAAAAATTTTAAAATAACTTTATACCTTGCTTAGAAGAAAGTAAATCTAAATGGACAATATTTTACATTACTGTCATTGTAATTTATACATTAATTAGTTATTTTTGGAGTCGGTGCCAGCGAAAACAAGAAAAACAAAAAAATAAAAACAATAATCAATAACAATAATGCATAAAAAATCATGTTACTGCTTACCTACAATCAATGCTAGAAACATGTTTCGACAATACCGAAACATACAGATGATACACCAATATTATACTAACTGTAAATCATTTACTGCATGATGCAGCCTACCAACTGACACTGTAGCACTAGAGATATGCCTGGATGACCAGTAAGGCCAAGCCACAGATTAAAATACTGTTAATTTGTTTCCCTAAGCTGTCTCCCGCAATAACACTATCTGCCTCATGACATGCTGTAATATATTGTGAATTTTTGTTCATACTACCTATTTCGCCTCTGACACCAAAAGAATTTCAGTAATTCGATCTTCGCGATGTGACAGCTGGCACCGACTCCAAAAATAGTTAATTAATGTAAAAATTTCAATGACAGTAATGTAAAATATTGTCCATTTACTTTCTTCTAAGCAAGGTATAAAGTCATTTTAAAATTTTTAGTGTTTTTTTGAAGGCAGTTTTTGTGTTTTTTTAAACAATTATTTTATGTACATATATGTTTTGATCTTAAAAAGTTTCATTATTGGAATCTAATGTGACTGTTCATAAGGTGACTGTTTTTTGCAACTATTTTCAATGTCACTAGACTGTTATTTTATGTAATCTTGCCATAAGCTCTATTAAGAATACTGCCCCTACAAGGATATTATGAAATTCAAACTCTGATTATCTGATTTTACTGTAAAATTATTTGAAGACTTTTAAATTAGAGCTCTGTACCCAAAAAAGAGACTGTGTTATGTACCTGTTATCTTGCTTAAACAGTTAGCAGGAGACCTATGACACATAATTAATAAGAAAATAACTTTTACAATCATTTTCTTAATAGTAAAGTACTTTTCAGCTCAAAACATTACCTTGTTTTACATCCATTATCTTGCTAAAACCATTTAGAAGGGGGCCAATCTCATATATTTGTAAAGAACATTTATAACCATTTTCTTAACAGTAAAGCACTTTTTAAAATGATTCTAAATCATTTTCATAAAAGATATAAAATTCAAACAAGGTTGTTTTTCAGTCATGATTAATTTGGTCACATTCATTTCCACTAAGAAATAATAGAATTATGATCATTTTAAGGTGTATTTCGTATTCAAGGAGATATTCCAAAAACAAAGAATTTGAACATTTTAAATAAAAGAGCTAGGAGGATAAAAGCAGGCTTTAATAAGAGAGAAAAATCAATTTAATAATAATAATATAACAGGAGCACTGTATGCGACGGAGACATCATCATTAACGGTAAATGTCAAAGGAATAGAAAAAATAGAAAGACAGATACTGAGAAAAATATTCGGTCCCAAAATCCAAGATGGCATCTGGATGCGCAAAAGCTCAGAAGAACTGTATTCACTGACCGAAAGATTCACCTCACTTGCACGGAAAAGACGCATGAAATTTTATGGACATATAGCACGAATGGATGACTCACAACTTACCAAGAAAATTTTCCACATCGTCAACGGTCCGCGACAAAACAAAGCACGCTGGTTTGTAGAAACCCAGAAGGACCTCGCAGAAGCCAGCCTAGACCCATTGACATCCACACGCAGTAAATATAGACAATTGATCACCTCACATAAATTTGCCCCTAAGAGCCCTACATCAAAAAATCTGAAACTCAGAAATGCATGGACACAAGAGAGACGTCAAGCCCACAGCGAAAGGATGAGGAAGTTTTGGGAAAATAAGAAGAACAGCAAGAATAATAAGAAGGACAATGCAAATTAATGGTTCCACGCGCTCCTTAGTGGGCTAAACGATATAATAATAAATAATAATATTACAGTTTAGAAGTAATTCCAGATTTAAATTGAATTTTAGTATTAAAGCTTGGTGATATTGACATATGTAATTTTTAAAAATTATTATCTCTTGTATGACGAAACCTATGAGAAAATTTATCATTACTTAAAAGATATTAAATAAATTAAACTATGATGTATTAAAATTGCGGGAAAATCTGCATAAAATTAGTGTACCGCAAGAATATGGAATTTTAGTAACTTATCTACATCTACATATGTACTCTGCAATTCACAAAATTGTGGGTGGCACAGGGAGCTCATCACCAAAGCTAATATCTTTGTTGTGCATTCCAATCCCTAATGGTATGAGGGGAAAAAAATTCATATAAGAATCATTGTGGCACCTTATTTCTCTAATCTTATCTTTCCTGTCATTCCGGTTCAAATAGGTATCTGTGTATGTATGATGTATTTCACTACACTCATAAATGAAAGTGGGAGTACACATGTTTACCAATAAGTTTAAACGAAATGTGCGTTGTCTTTCTACCAGAGTCTCCCAGCCTAGTCTACTAATC
The DNA here is from genome assembly GCA_031002005.1 of Vandiemenella viatica. NCBI lineage: Eukaryota > Metazoa > Arthropoda > Insecta > Orthoptera > Morabidae > Vandiemenella > Vandiemenella viatica. Next base: position 6,908,967 of record JARYHS010008075.1, on the reverse strand, counting down.
AGTTTTGTGATGCTTTCATAAGTACTGTAGCAAGCGGTCACTAATCGAGCGGCTCTTCTCTATACTTTCAATCAACACCTTATAAAACGGATCCCAAATGGCACAACAATAGTCCAAATGTGGACGCACTAGAGAGTTTTACACCATTTCCTTTGTTTGTTCATTACAATTTTTCAAGATTCAACCTATGAATCGCAGCCTAGAATTAGCTCTACCTACTAACGAATTGATGTGAATGTCCCATTTAGAAACCTCACCAGAGAATAGTATGTCTCTGTGGGAATAAACCATTGTTCTATGATGAGTCAGCTAAAGATTGGCCAAGGCTATAAAAAGCCAACCAGCATTACCTTGGGGAGGCAGTTATGAGGCAGCAGTTTTGAGGGAGACAGTTTTTGAAGCAGTTTTTGGGGGGCAATTTTGAAGAGTCAGTTTTAAAAACTCACCTCGGAATAAGTTTGTGGACACTAACATCCTTTTGAAGGAAACTTTAACCTAAACTAAATAAGAGAACTTTTTTTTACAATGGTTTATAAGTCATTAGTAGCAGTGGTTAAAGCCATCATTAAGCTCAGTCTGAACTTTGGTGTGCAAATACAAGTGACTCTGGCCGGGGAATCCTACTATTACAAATACAAGTATGTTTGCCAGAGTGAATGCTTCTTTACGGTGTTGTGCCATGGGGGATAATCTGTATCTTCTTATGTGATTACCGTGTTTGATTCTACCTTTTAAACATTTTCAACAAGTGTAATCAGATACTAGCTCTCACTTCACAAAATTTCAGAATATATTCAAAATAGTAACTACAGTGACTTTCTTTCATATATGTATACAGGGAAACCTTATAGCTTGGTGGCTGATTTAAAGAACCCTAGCACCTTCGAGTAAAGGTATAAGTTATACAGGCAACACAGTCAAGTTAATCTGAACCTCAATGCACATTTTCTCATTAAAACTGTTTCTACTTTTCTTAACATTCTGAGGACCTCTGAAATAGATTTGTAATAAAATTAATATCACAGGTTAAGTGGCATAAAGGTTACAAATAATAAATAAAAATGGGAACCATATGATAGATTTTACTTCAAACTACTAGCTAAATTTAAAAAAATTAATATTTGATTAGATTAATCAAATTATACACCAACACTTTTGCATTTCACGAATTTTTATCTCGAATTCCTTTAATGTATCAGGCAAATTGTTCAGCATTTCACTCAGTAATTAATTCCAGTTCCTCTCTCCCTCACCTATAAAAGAAAATGTCCCACGATATTTACAACATAGAATGAAGCCACATTAGCAAAGTTAGTAGAGATTTTGGGATGGTGAAGTTAAGCTGAACATTAAAGAAAATATGATAAAATGTTTTACTAGCATTATTATAGTTTCCAGAGGAGAAAAGAGAGGTTTTGACAAACATTTAATAAATAAATGAGTTAAGATAGGAAAGTGATTTTTTGAAGAAGAGAAGAACAGTTTGCACAACATTTGAGAAACCAGTAGTACAGTTTACTGAAAGTAATAAAGTGGGAAGGGGAAGTAAAGTTTAGAAATTCAAAAGGTAAAAGGAATCTTTATATGCTGTTACAGAGATGGGAGAAAATGAGAAATGTTTAAAAAATTAATTGTTAAACGTAACATTATGACATATAAAGCCTATCCTTGCCCGAGTCAAGTTTTTTTGGATAAATGGTGTATTAGTGGTGAAGAATGATGTTCAAGAGATTTTATTACCAAGTTGGATCAGGCAGTTAAAGATAGGTTTAAAAAAAAAAAAAATAGGAAGGGGCAGTGTAATTTAAAAAGAAAAAGGTTAATTAAATACTAAAAGGAACATTTTACATTAATTTTGGAAAGATAGATGCCATTTTGAAGAATATTATACAGTTTGGGTGAAACTGGACACTGAAAATTGTGGAAGTGATACTTGCGTCAGAGATGGTTTGGTGTGAGTGACAGAAATAATAAACTGTAATTGCCTGCTGTAATCACATGTTTCAACAGCCATGAAGACTGTTAACAAGGTCAGCAGCATCACTACTAACTGTGAGGTTCAGTGTAGTAGGCCCACATTAGGTTGACGTTAAATTCAGTTAATATTTCTGAAGAGAAGTTATTCCTGGGCAGCTATGTTGGTGGTTTTAATATCTTTGAGGAGGAAGCAAACTTAGGTTAAAATACAGTTTTTTCATTGTAACCTGACAATGTTCGCTGAGCAACTGTTTGGTTGTGATGTAGGTAAAATGTTTTTCAAGACTGAAAGATGAGTGGGTGAAATTAGAGAGTGAGCGATTTCTGTCAATTGTAAATAGCCTGCAGTTTTATATGAGGAGAAGATTTTGATTTTTTTCATAAAAAATTCTGTACTGGTAGTTTAGGACGATGATTTGGAGTCAAAAGAAAATTAAGCTCTTAATTTCAAGTATCAAAACATATTAATTTATTTTCATTTGTAAGCAACCTACATTCATGAAGTCCCATAAAACATTTTTTTTCAGTCTTATACTGAATGGTAACCAAGTGAATATTCGTTGCTGCAAGCCAAGTAGAGATAACGTATTAGAAGAGTAACAAAGCACATAATTACCACACTTTATTCCTGAAAGCAAATGCTAGATTGTGCTCTTTGTTGCCTGTTCTTCTATGTGCTGCTCCTAATTCTTCTGCAAACAAGCCTTATCATTGTTATATGCCTAAAACACAGCACTCTGTGCGTCTATCTTCTGCCTGCCATTGACTTCCATCCTGGCTGCTCTATCATATAACTTATAGATTCTATTTTATGGCCATTTCCACAAACAAATCTGGGTGCCCACATTTACATCCTCTCAGACTCCTGGATTTTTAATACTTAAAATGTAGGCCACGTACTGCTCCAGCATACCGGTCTGACAAAGCTTTTATATCCCAGTTCTCTCACTACACTGATACATCCTGCTCTCACCCATTCCAGGAAACACAGGATTTCAAAACCTATCCCTACCAACAGCCCAGTTGAGTTTATTACCAAAAGTTATGTTCAGAAATTGAAATTTGGGATTTCAACACACAGTTCCCTCTCCACCATATAATCCTATTAGATTTTTATTTTTTAACATACCTAATTAGCTGACCCTTTTTTGGTAATTACGTTCATTCCATGCTAACCTATCCAGCTAATTCTCTTGTACATATCGTCCATTTTAATCCCATTATATAACATGAAGTTATCTGTAAATGACCTAACATCTGAATATAAATCATCATTACAATCATTCATTAGAATAATATACTACCATGTGACATTCTTGTATTCTCTTCTACAACTTTTGATACTGCATTCCTTAACTCTTTGCTTCCTGCTTTTTAAATGACAAAGGAAAGGAAAAATGACTCATAAGTCACCAAAGTTGAAGGCTGCGGTGAGTGGAAAACATATATTATGAACAAAAACATATAAAATATTTCGGTATTACACCTTAATGAAACTAAGGAAAAAGGAAGCGGTTTCTAGGAGAACTAAATAATAATGGAAAGGGAAATTAACCCATCACATACCAAAGTTGATGGTTGCAATGAGAGAAAACTTATCAGGCAGACATACAAATACAATATTGCGGTATTAACTTTCTTCATGTAGTAGAGAAATGGGCCAATGAAACCAAATGGCCCATTTCTCTGCTACATGTGGAAGGTTAATACTGGAATATTGTATTTGTGTGTCCGCCTGATGCGTTTTCTCTCATTGCAACCGTCAACTTTGGTATCTGATGAGTTTTACGCCTTGTTAATGTACTAGGTTCGGGAGGTGTCCACACCCCAAAATTAATCACAGCATTTGCACACCTCCTGAACCACATGACTCATTCCATAGTATTTGTATAAGGTGTAAAACTGAAGTATTGTGTATGTTTTTGTTTGTCATATATGTTGTTTACTCATTGCAGCATTCAAATGTGGTGAGTGATGAGTCATTTTCCCTTTCCTTTGTCATTTATATTGCCTAAAAGCTGTTTCCTTTTTCCTTAGTATCCTTCCTGCCTCTTAAGAATTTAATCATTCAGCAAGTACCTTTTTAATTTAATCCAAAGAGTTTTCCTTGTTCACCACCATTTTATGGATCAATCTGTCAAATGCCTCGGTGAGATCCAGTGCTACCCTATCAGCTTGACCTATCCTTGTTAATTTTATCTTAACTGTATTATGTATAGCCCACTGAGATTCACTTAATGCTGCTGATTTGCAAACTACCTTTTCATCACAGACATTTCTTAATCGGTCAAATATCAAGATCTCCAACAATGATCCTGCCTCTGATGTTAAACTAATATGCCTGTAACTTTCATTCCCATTTGTCTCCCCTCCTTTATTAACTGATACTACTATAGCACTTCGTAGTTGTATTGCATACAGCAAGTCACCCAGATTCTATCCACATAAAATTTCATAGAATGTTGTTCAATGATGTTTCCCCTTAGCTTTAATACATCTGTATAACATTATCCATACTGGCCTCCTTATTATTTTTGAGCTAGCTTAGTTTCCTCATCATATCTTCAGGATTTATTTCTAATTTCCTTATGTGCTTACATCCTCTTATATGTAGAAGATCATCCTCTGAATTAACCTGACAATTCCTGATTGATACTTTCAGACTGTCTGTTAAGTGAAATACTCAATATTTCAACATTTTCCATATTCCCAGTAGCTTTATTCCCAACCTAATCTACAATATTTTCTCTTCCCCTCAATTTTCTAACTTAGTTGTAGAATTTTCCAGTTACCTGTTTCAATGGTTTCCCTATAGCTATCATTTCCTTTGTAATCTATTCTTTAGCTCCCCTCTTTGTTGCTATTAATTCCTTATTTCCCTACTTCCATGAAGTTTCCTATCTCTGTTCTGCTTTCTTCTTACGATCTGTGAGGTTTCTCCTTCTGTATTGTAGTACATTGGTTCCAATGCTTTTCTTAATTTTTTTAACTACAATAAACATATCTTTTCTCAATCTAATGATCTAGTTTGGAATGTCCCCACTTTCTCTACACTGCATCTGATGATCTCCCTCCATGTTCTGAACCATTTCCTGATTATCTCTTTAATATGATCCACTTTAATAATACCTTCAACCCCACCTTCAATTTTGACCTATGGTTTACTTAACTATTTTCCAATAATTAAAACTTACTTGGTCACTTATTCCCTTCTGTAACCAGATCCCCACTAGGTTATCATCAGGCTTTGTTAGGAAGATATCCAAGAAGTCCTCTTTCCTTGTACTCTACTTTACAACTTGTATAAACACCTTTTCACGTCACTAAAGTATTTGCGAAATTCTTTTCTCTTGTACTATTAATCTTATTTCCTTCCCAGTCCCCATCAGTAATGACCATCCTAAAACATTATTTTGGCATGCTGTGCTTTTGCTACTGCCTTTCTGATGTTACTATTTACTCTGTAACTTGCATCAGTTCTATCAGTTTGCTATCCTTCTCCATTGTGTCCTCTAGAAAGTGATTCTATATCCTGTGTTACCAAACATTGTGCTGAGTTTGAAAATACATGTTACCCTGTGGCCTGTCTATAATTTATATTACAGAAGTGGGCTTACACCTCTACTATGGCTATTACATAGCAGAAGGATATAATCTACGCATTTTTCTTCCATGCCTCTATCTCTTGATACCTGCCTGCACCATTACTAGCTCCTATATGTACACTCTATTCACTTCTAACATTGTCACAGTTTTGCCTAATTGTACACTATACTATGTTAATACTGGGTGATCACACTATCGAAACAATAAACAGATTAAATGAAAGTTCTTAAAGTTGCTCATTCTTTCCTAATATTTACAGCTGTCAATTCAATTGAAAAAGATTTGTTAGTAAAATTAATAGTTATCATCATTATTGAAAGGGTAGCAGAATAATGTAAAGTCTAAGTTTTTACCTTCACTACATTTACTTACAATCATTCCAATATCAGTTAAAACAACCAGTAATATATAAGAAATCAGATTCAATCACATCTGAAGATTGCTAGGTTACTTTCCAAGAAATCAAACTGAACCCACAAATTTCATAACTAACATTTGTACCAACATTGCTTGAAAGTTTCTATAACTTTTAAAGAAGAACTGTTGTAGGTAAAACTATCAAAATCCTTCAGTTATATGAAAGACTGATGAGAGTTTCAACCAGAGAAGTGAGGAATTTGTATTACCAACATTTGGTCAGACCTCTGCTTGATTATGGTGGTGTTGTATGGAATCTACAGTTTGGATATAAAATACAGATATTTGAGGGGTGGAAAGTAGGTCTGCTAGATTTGTCTTCCAAAATTACTGCAGGACACAATCAGTAACTGATATGATAAAGAAGCAGGGGCGACTCTCGGTGTGGTGACACTATGACATGGCACTACTTGCTAATGGATAATGAATAAATAAAAAATTATTGATAGAGAAATAATTATTTAAAAATGCGGCATTCTCTAATAAACGATTACTCGTGACAGGTGGGTAAATACTGAACTCCATCTGTTGGCCACATTAATGAACTATCTCACCATCGAGGTGACAAATATAAGTAGTCTCAAATCGCACATGCACACTGGCACTTTCACAGAAATTCGAAAGGGAGGGGTTAGCTTCTCACAGTAGCAGTTGTGACAACCTAGTTCTGTTCACAGAGAGCTCGAAAATGTTAGTAACTTTGTCAGTAGAGTGCAGCAGCAGCTGTGATTTTTATATGCCTTAGATGGAATGCAGTAAATCGTGGCAGAGCTCGCAGTCTGGAGTACATGTGCTGAATGTGCTGGTCATATCTTCTAATTATCGAAGAGTGCTTAAGGTTTCGTTGTGAGATGAATCATATTAATGAATTATTAAAGAAGATATTCATGTTACTGTCATACAACAAAAACATTAATGTGAAAAATTTGGGAAGAGTAACATCACATTGAAACATTTTGTAGTGACAAAAACGTACTAAAGCATCTCGATTAAGAAATTTAACTGTTATTTGTATATAGAAAAAATAAGTAGCTATGTGGTTGCAATGTGAAAAATGAATTTTGCTGTTTTCCATGTGTTCTTTCCGGGGGTGGATTTAGTTGGTCACGTGATGGAGTTTCTGATGTGGTACATCTCATAGGAAAAATTAAGACCCTTGAAAAATCATACTAATATCTAGCATAGTTTACCAATGGCTGGTAAAACAAACATCTAGAATGAACTTAATGCTCAGTATCATCTCACTATTGGTAAATTAGTGCCTATTGGGTAATCCAGTACTGCCTGTAGTTCAACTTGTCTGATTTTAGCTAGTCAGTCATTGTTTACTCTTTGGTCAATTTTAAACTATTTATCAGGATTACTTCAATTTCAAAATTATTTCTTGAATCCAGCAGCACACGCAATTCATGAGACATTCAAAGATTGTAATATTTTTTTTTTTTTTTTTTTAAAGTTGTGAGATTCTTAGTCAACACTGAGCTGTTCTTTGTAAGGTCCCTGTTATCGCTATTTTGACTGCGACAAGAAGGATTGATAGCCCGTTTTATTTGGCACTTGGCCCTAATATGCCTTTTAACGGTAGTCGCTACCACCTCGCCAATTATATTAAAATACAGTACTTTTATTACAAAAGTTTCAATAATCTATCAATTTGCGCAACGGATGTTGTAATATTATGTAAATGAATTTCACTGCACTTTTGCTACAATTCACAATTTATTTTACTCAAAATTTCACATAAAAACCAATGCTGTTACTGACACAATATTCTCTACAATTTTGCATTGCTCTAGCCGCAATCAGTCTCTTCACATGTACCCGCTATGCTCGCTCAAAACAGTCTCTGTCGCCATACTGGCTTCTTCTTTCTACGACACTCAATCTCATACTATTACAGTATTGCCAACTTTTACTACATGAAATCCCTAAAATAACTTAAAACTACCCCATACTGTACAATCTACTATGCTGGAAGACCTTTTTTACAAATGAAATTATAAACAATTTATAATATAATACTATAACACCGTAATGACTGGTGAGTGGGAACCTCACACATGCCCCCAACTTTGCCACTAATTAGCACTTTTTGTGACCACAAAAGTTGATTATTTGGGGCAAAGTTCAACCCTTTCACCAGGCATTACGCCTCTACACACATTCAATGCAAACATTATCATAACCATTCGTAACAGAATCATACCAATAAGAAATGCAAAATGAAAATTTACAACATCCAAATATACAAAAAAAAAAAATACTTATTCCTACAAACATTAAAATTTTACACTTGGTTGTACACGTCTCATGTGTGTACTTGGGTGTGGTAATATTTACCATCACCCTAAAACCATCGGTCTACTTTTTCTTATACTTCCAGTTTTTCTTTAACTTATTACATATTGTCACTGTCAAATTTTTTATTTCACACAATTCTTTAATGTACCATACAAACTCTATTCTTATATAAACGCAAAACAGCTGTTCACAAGCCAATGACCTGCCCTTGGCTCGCGCGCACCAAACATTGTTATAAATACTTGCGCGGGCCTGCATACCCTGCGCTCGCTTAGGAGTTACTACAAACAGCTGATCGGTCATAGATCGTGTGTTATACACAACTACAGCATCGTTGCAATTGGTTTCAGTACTATACATCTTACTATTTACAACAACAAGTTCACTGGTTTTGTCAACATAATCATTCTCAAAATTAATCACAATTCTCTGATTACACATTAATTCAGTTGAAATATTACTTCCGGTGACAGACTCGCCATCGGAATGAAAAACAGCAATACCAACATCTGAATACAAATTGTCACCAATAGGATTAGTTACAACATCGGGATTTGATTCACTCCTCAACTTAATTCTACCATTTTCACAATCAGATACAATAATTTCACAACCTGTTATTTCAGCCACATCCATTAAATTATTTTCAGTGTCAAATCTATTAATCATTTTATCATTAACTTCGCTACACAAATTACTGTTATTTTCGTCATTTCGACTATTTGTTTCCTCAAATATCTCTACAACAGTACTCTTACATACATTAACATCGCATGTTCCACCGCCAATACCTTCATTACACATTTCATCTTCTATAATAAGCTCTTGGCTTTGAAAAACATCATCTCCTACTAAATATGATACAACACTGCTATTTGCACCAGTAATAACATTATCATTTACCATATCAGTTACACAAAAGCTTTTTTCTGCATCAATTATCACATCATTTACTACAATACTATTATTAGTATCCTCCGATACAACACTACACATTTGAGAAATATTCTCGTCGCATTCAGTATTAAATACTACATTATCAGTTACTTCCACATTATCATTTTTATTACATTGAACCACAGGCTCAGCAGCTTCATCCCTAATATCAGTAATTACCTCGCTTACAATTACCTGATCAGTTTGAATATGGACACTGTCAGTTATCATATTACTCACATCAAATTCATTAATATTCATATCATAATCTTGTTTGTTTAAGTCAGTACCAACTGACATTACTTCTCCATTAGAACAATTCCCGTTTTCAATAACAACATTCATACATTTTTCATCACATTCAGCAACCACACATGGCTCTTTACAACTCTCAGAAGATGTCACACAATCGTTATCCTTACAAAATTCAATTCCGGCAGCTTTACTGGATTCTACACTAGCAACATTATCATATTTTTGAATCAAAATCACATTATCAATTACATTGTTCTTTAAATCGAATTCATGTAGTAAACCTTCATAATATTTTATGAAATCACTCCCGATTTGTTCCAAAACAGATTCCTTATATTTTTCACTCCTTTCAGCCCATGTAAAAAGTCCTTCGATTAATTTACGTACTTCTAATTTGATCTTCTCAATTTCTGAATCCACTATCCCTCTATCCACTTCATTATCAAGAAAAAAATTCATTTTACCCTGAGTTTCCATTATTTTATTTAAAAAAGATTTATATACTTCCTTTAAATCTTCCACAAGTTTAATGAATTTTTTATAACTGTTATCCAAATTAAGCTTTAGCTTATCCATTAATTTGTTCCCTTCACTAATCAACTTAGCTTCCAAATTCTCTCTAGTATTAGCATATCTATAACTTAAATCAACCTTTCTCTCAGAAATCTCCTTATTCCATGTCGCATCTGGAATACTACTTTTCACTAACTCTTGTGATAACTTCCATATTAAATTTACCTTATTTCCAATCACCTTAATATCCATCTGCATATCCCCGATTAACCGGTTAAACGGAAATCTTTTCTCAAAACCCATTTGGTCTGAAACATTTTTCAAAACTTTCACTAACTTATCTACATCCCAGTTAATTTCAAAATTCTCCATGTTTAATTCTTACAAAATCACAAAAATTCTCAATTACTACAATCTAAACTGCTCTCGCTTTTTCAAACAATGGCATTCATACTTGAAAGACCAAGCAACAATCGCAATCATACTAACTGATTATTATACTTCTGTACAGTACTTACATTTTCATTGTTAATCCTTTTTAAAACACTTTTTCACTGATTCTATACCTTTTATTCTTGCAAAACACTTGAATTTAAATCTTCCGATACACTTTAACACGTAACACTTTAACACTTAACACACGCAAATTTTCGTTTCACGACGCGGGAGATTCTTGACTCCGCTTCTTGCTTTTCCATTTGCATCTTCTTGAGGCTGCTTTAAAATTTTGGCATCTGCTTGTATCGTGCTGACCCTCGGAAAATAGCATCTGCTTGTATCGTGATGAATCCAGCGTCTACTTGTACAGTTAAGATCATAACATCTGCTTGATTTCTTCTCATTTTCAGCGACAATCTGACTTCGTTTATTGCGAAGAGTTTACATACTTCCAAATCCGTCTTGCTTAGCCACACCAATTGCTAAATCCTGGCTTAAGGGTTGCCACTTTGTAAGGTCCCTGTTATCGCTATTTTGACTGCGACAAGAAGGATTGATAGCCCGTTTTATTTGGCACTTGGCCCTAATATGCCTTTTAACGGTAGTCGCTACCACCTCGCCAATTATATTAAAATACAGTACTTTTATTACAAAAGTTTCAATAATCTATCAATTTGCGCAACGGATGTTGTAATATTATGTAAATGAATTTCACTGCACTTTTGCTACAATTCACAATTTATTTTACTCAAAATTTCACATAAAAACCAATGCTGTTACTGACACAATATTCTCTACAATTTTGCATTGCTCTAGCCGCAATCAGTCTCTTCACATGTACCCGCTATGCTCGCTCAAAACAGTCTCTGTCGCCATACTGGCTTCTTCTTTCTACGACACTCAATCTCATACTATTACAGTATTGCCAACTTTTACTACATGAAATCCCTAAAATAACTTAAAACTACCCCATACTGTACAATCTACTATGCTGGAAGACCTTTTTTACAAATGAAATTATAAACAATTTATAATATAATACTATAACACCGTAATGACTGGTGAGTGGGAACCTCACATCTTTCAGGCATCTTTCTCAATGAAGAACAGTAATATTTAGAAAAATTTCAGCATTGTCACTATCTCCGTGAATCACTTCGGCTGCCACTGTAAAGAAGTTGGAATGGGATCCATTTGAAAATAGTAGGACGGTGAAAAGAGTTATTGGAATTAATAAGATATATATTGGTGAAGAAGCATGGATGGGTATCGTTTGAATAATTGGGAGTGATACATGGAAGGGTAAAGCTGATCATAACCTCAAGCTAGCACTCGATATTAGGTGTAATGACATGGGAATATTTTCTTTCTTAGGTAAGGGGATCAGGGATGGAACAAATTACCAAGAGAGATGATGAAAAATTTATCAAAAATTCTGAGAGAATTTAAAGTCGAAATTTGTTAAGTAGATGGGTACAAGAACGGGGGAAGGTTAGGGTGTATGGAAATTGCCTCCAGAATGTTCTAACTGCAGTTCAATAATATATATCTGAATATTTACCATAATATACAGTTATAAACTAATCAGCAATATATTAGCTATTTCTAAATAAATAACACTGTTGATAGATATGTAACTATTTTATTCTCAACAGTTATCAATTTAAGTATTATTTTATAATGTAATTGTTAACAGTTAAACATGGTAACAATGGAACTTAGTAGCTTAGAAAATAGAAAGTCTCTTGGAATGGATCAACATATTGTCCGTGAGTAATCGTACGATTATTTAATTAAGTAGCAAACCTAAAGCATGGATAAAAGCAATCGTCATCCTCATCTTTTATTTTGTAAATAAAGGGGAGGGGATGTGGGTTTAGAAATTCCTGTAAAAATTAGAGAGAAGTAAAACTGCTTAAAAATACTTCAAAAAAACTGAGTAAAACATAACAGTTTTAAAAAAGGTTGACCTTGTTCTGATTTTATTTCCACTGTTGCATATCTGCTTGAAAAAGGAGTAAATTTAGTCTTTCAAGCTTTTAATCCAGAACACCTACGAGTTTTATGTGTTACAGTTCTTCGAACTTATGTATCACATATTATAATTTCCTTTCCTGATGACTGTACATGTGTGCTGATTCTACTTCATGTTGTTTTTTACTGTTTACACCTATAGATTCTCATCAATAGTTTTACAGCTCACATTGCACTCTTCCCACAGAGTTTTTTTTTTATATTATTTATGTCATATTCAGTACATTGCACTTTTTTAAATTTAGTTTATGTTGCAGATTGCCAATAATCACATTTAATGTACCTTTCTGTTGATAATTAGCAAACTGTATCTAACTTTTCTAATGATCATATATATAACCAGGAAACAATAGGAGCTAAGTAGTGAATGGATTTACAAAAAAAGGATAGTGAAATGAACCAACACTTACCATAGATGATGGTTTCGTGGGGTGAATAAATAAAAATGTATAAGAACAGGAAAAACAATGAATATTTCGGAACTTGGCCCTTGGCCCTTCATCGACAGGAGAACATTATGGAGGGAGGTTGGTGTGGGTGACTGTCTCAAAAAATGACTGTTAGTCAGGAACATGGTGGGGGTAAGTTCAAACAGAGGGCTGGGAGAGGGGGACAGTGAATTGGAGCTACTACCTGAGCAATGCAAAATGTTGCAAAAGGTGCTGAAAAATACATTAAAATGTTCAAAACATAAATTTGAGAAAGTAAAAGTAAACAAGTAAACAAAATCTAAAAAAATACAATAATAATAAAAATAAAACAATATATGTAGTTAAACCTCTGGTATGTGATGGTACAATATAAACAGTGGCCATGGAGGCAAGGAGAGGATAGAGGAAAGGAAAAGTACTGACTGGGTATTATCATAATTTGAGACCAGGACGTTGCCTTGTGCCTAGTTTGTATAGGTAGGCAAGTTCCCATCTTCTAGGTTCAGAGGAGCTGCTGTTGTTTGGGAGGACTCTGATAGCATGGACCATGAAACAAGAATTAAAATTATTAGTGTCACGGGAGATGGCATGGATGGCTACAGAATGTTTTCGATTCCGAGTGAAAACCGTCTGATGGTGGCCATTCATTCTAATAGCTAACGGATTGGTAGTCAAACCTATATAGGAAGCCAGGCAGTGTTTGCAGTTTAGCTGGTATATACCATGAGAGGTTTCACATGTGGCATGTCCTATGCTAGGAAAGCTCTTGCTAGTGATAGGGTTGCTGAAAGTGGTGGAGGCATTGTGTATGTCGCACAGCAGCGGGGTCTATTGCATGGGAAAGATCCTTGGGGCTGTCTGATGGGGCGAGGAAGACTGTGTGGACTAGGATTTAGCTGAGGTTGGGTGGTCTGCTGAAACAAGTTCTGAGAGGGCCAGGCAGTATTTTTGAAAGAATGGATCTCATTTCTGGGCAGGTAAGTAGGAAATCATAACCCTGGGATTCAAGGCCAGGGAAGTATTGTGTATATATATTATATATATATAACAAAATCAAAAGCGCTAAGTAACAAAAAGGAATTGAATTAGAATAGGGAAGTGAGCCACCTCTTACCTTTAGATGATGGATGTGGGGCGCGTACACACAGAAAAGACAAAACTACAAATGATACAGAAATTATCAGGACGAGCCCTTTGACAACAGGAAATGGTTGATGCGGCAGACTCAGTCTCCCTCATCATCCACCTCCTATTCCTTTGGGGCACCAGATGTAAAATCTTTATTAATCTGGTATTCAACTTAAACAAATATATACTGCGACTGAGCAGTTAGGAATGTACCCACTCAAACACTTGATGTGATACTCCATACACCTAAATTACACATTAATCTTTTTTAAGAGGTGGTGTCTGGAAATTAAAAAATAAAATAAAAAATTAGATTCTTCAAGGCCAGTTTCCACCTATTGCAACCTACCACATCATAGGCCATGCCACTTGTATCACAACCCATCTCATATACCAGCTCACCTGCCTTCACTTCCTAAGTTCCTACATTGCCATACCTCGAACTCATTATCCATCAGAATGATTGGCCACAGGCAAACTGTTGCTTGCTATGCTACTCACATTACCCATGAATTCAATAACTGCTTCACAGTCAGAACCATAAGAGTTTTTCCTGATACTACTTCCCATTCTGAACAGGTGGGAATTAGCCTACCAACACATCTGCTGACTAGACACCCCCAGGCCTCAATTTCAGATAATACCTTCCATCCTCACCCTGTATACTGACAAGTACAATAGATTCATTATATATAGATGTTGTATCAAAATCTATCTTGGATTATATTTTTTATTTTATTATTATTATTATTTCTCCTTTCAAATTACCCATTTTTCATTCTTGGGCTATCGAACAAATATTTCCAGAATATTGCAGATTGTTGAGAGAAAGAATACCAACCAAAAACCCTTTTTAGAAAATTTACAAGTTCATGCTAGTTTCAAAGAAAATCATCATGGCCGACATACGTTCCTAGCCCAGCATAGCCAATTCCGGCTACTGAGCAACACACGCCATGGTTACTAATGCAAATTTATCTCACATAACATTCACGGAGTAAAGACATCCCCCTCCCTGGGGGCTACCGCTTAAATAACCTGTCCGCATGACATCAGGTATTCACCTACTTTTAAAATAGTGAAAAATGAATGTGATTATAGAAAGTGTATAAACTTTGACTGCATGTAGTCTTGTCTTCACGATACATAAAAAGTGTTTAGTTAGAATTCTCGGATGATTGGTTTGTTTATAAACGAATTTTGTTTAAATTGCATATTGATACAGATTCCTAAAGTTCGGTGTGGTCCCCCTGATTTTATCTGAATTTTAAGTACTTTTTAGGTCAACCCTCTGGATGACAAATAATCTAAATAAAATTAGTGCCAAAATGTTCTATATTAATTCCCGATTCCAGCGATGTAAATTTTTCTTAATCTTTGGTGAGATAGCGAAGTTACAGCTTGTGGCATAACCGATAGTAATAACATCCTTGAGGTAGGCGTTCCTTGCCACGGGCCAGTGAGTACTCTTAAGGAAGTTTCCATAACAACGGGAAATACACAGAGACTAAGAGATTGATTAGAGCAGCAGCAGCTAAGGAGAGCTTGTTAGGAAAAGTTCGATAATGTATTTAATGAATGTATTTAATTTAAAATAAAAGTTGTGATTTATATTGTGAAGAAAAGGACTAACAAATTAATTATTTGATTAAACTGCACAAAAGATATCTTCCGAAATAATATAAATAGGTTTAAAACAAAAAACTATGCACAGCCAGATATATGTATAAACTATAAAAACAACAAAATCTTAGAAACAGAGAGTATAAAATTTCTTGGTATTAAAATAGATCAGAAACTCTGTTGGCATGATCATATCACTACACTACTGGCAAAGTTAAGTAGTGCCACCTTCGCAATACGAACACTTTCTCTAACAGCAGATCTAGAATTAATGAAACAGGTGTACTCCTCATATTTTCATTCAGTAATGTCATATGGCATAATTTTTTGGGGAAACTCTTCACAAAGTAAAAAAGTTTTCATAGCACAGAAAAGAGCTATTAGGTTTCTGTGTAGGGTAAAACCAAGAACTTCTTGCAGACAACTCTTTAAGAAACTCAATATTCTTACAATGTATTCTCAGTATATATATTCTCTCATGAGCTTTGTCATAGAAAATTTTAACCTGTTTACACCTAATTCACAGGTACACAGTTTCAATACAAGAAACAGAAATAACTTGCATAAAACACAAACATCTCTGTCATTAGTACAAAGAGGAGTTAATTATTCTGGGATACATCTGTTTAATAAACTACCTAATCGTATAAAACAGCTTTCAGATAATAAAGATGTATTCAAACAAAAACTTAGAGATTATCTTATTGGCAACTCCTTCTACTCCATTCAAGAAATTGAAGAAAATAAATAATTGTACTCATTATGACGTTAGCAAAACTCAGTTGCAAAAATGTATGTTTATTATTATTTCTTGTATTTGTAAAATATGTATATATATATATATATATTTACTATGATATGACTCATATTATGTGTATATGTATCAACAATGACATGTTTCACATCCCAGAGGTACTTCCTCAGCAGGGATCCATGGAACAAGATTGATAAATAAAAAATAAATAAATAAATAGAAGCACATTCTTAAATACAACACGGTGAAGTATTTCTAATATAAATAAAATAAGCAACAGCACATTATAAGAAATACGACATGGCGACCGTGACAGGACATTGGGATTTTGTTTTGGTTCTGTGTGCTATCAGTTATATATAACCTCATATAAAGTTTACCATAATTTTTTTCTTTTAAATATATGGTAAACTTGGGAGGGGTTGTGGCATAACCGATAGTAATAACATCCTTGAGGTAGGCGTTCCTTGCCACGGGCCAGTGAGTACTCTTAAGGAAGTTTCCATAACAACGGGAAATACACAGAGACTAAGAGATTGATTAGAGCAGCAGCAGCTAAGGAGAGCTTGTTAGGAAAAGTTCGATAATGTATTTAATGAATGTATTTAATTTAAAATAAAAATTGTGATTTATATTGTGAAGAAAAGGACTAACAAATTAATTATTTGATTAAACTGCACAAAAGATATCTTCCGCAATAATATAAATAGAAGCACATTCTTAAATACAACACGGTGAAGTATTTCTAATATAAATAAAATAAGCAACAGCATATTATAAGAAATACGACAAGCTTTAACAAGATTTGGTGGTGCAACTGTTTAGAAGTCACTTGGTTTTTCGTTAATAATTCTTAACGTATTGTTTATATCGAAAAAGCGAAATTATCAGAATTTTCTTTGAATTTAGTTACGTGTTTTGAAAGTTATTTTATTTATGGAAATGGCTTGGTTCATTCGTAAATAAATCACATGTGAAACCATGTGTGTTTAATGATGAAATAATCTTTAAAATGTATATAAATCCATTCTACTGCATGGAATATTATGAAATTTAAATATTTTAAACTAGATTTTTAGTTATTTCAGGGAATATACTTTTTAGCTCGAGAAATTATCGAAAACATACGATAAAAAAATGTTAAAAATGAAGGTGCATTTATCGAGGCCAGGAAGTATGGAATTTTAGTGAATTTGGCTTTTTTTAAATTATTATTATTTTAAAATTATTTTACTACATTTAAAAGTGTTCAGAAATAGTGAAATTATCACGTAGCAAAAATCCATTGTTTGCAAGTTGGATAATAATGTATTACCCTATTCCAGGTTAGTTAAAAGGTTCTTTACTATTAAGCAATGTTTATTTAATGCTTATATTATGTGTTAAGTGGCTTTACTGTTTCTAAATTGGTTTATTTAGTGAATTGATAGCAGTATCAGCTTCTACATGAAATGTTCCTCCCATTACCTGTATTTGTAATGTAACCCTACATTTGTAGGAAACCTTACTTCCTCCCTTATACCTGAAGCTAAGAAAACAAGAATTTACCAAAATTCTAAGGTGCTTACAAGCCTCAGAGAGTTTTTGGGTGTAAATCCATTTAACAAATATTTCATCTGCATAACTGCTATGTAAGTGGCCTGATAGAAATAATGTTCACATATGATGAGGCTATGCTGATATCCAGTGGTATGTTGTTGAATAAACAGAAGTTTTTTTTGGAGAAAATGATGTTTGCTAGGATATAATATGCCAAATGATTTCAGCATTTGTCTCTATTCCATATTAATCTATCTAGCTAGATATCCTACATATAACATTTATTATTTATTTTTTATTTTATTTATCAATCTTGTTCCATGGATCCCTGCTGAGGAAGTACCTCTGGGATGTGAAACATGTCATTGTTGATACATACACATAATATGAGTCATATCATAGTAAATATATATATATGCATATTTTACAAATACATGAAATAATAATAAACATACATTTTTGCAACTGAGTTTTGCAAACGTCATAATGAGTACAATTAATTATTTTCTTCAAATTCTTGAATGGAGTAGAAGGAGTTGCCAATAAGATAATCTCTAAGTTTTTGTTTGATTACATCTTTATTATCTGAAAGCTGTTTTATACGATTAGGTAGTTTATTAAACAGATGTATCCCAGAATAATTAACTCCTCTTTGTACTAATGACAGAGATGTTTGTGTTTTATGCAAGTTATTTCTGTTTCTTGTATTGAAACTGTGTACCTGTGAATTAGGTGTAAACAGGTTAAAATTTTCTATGACAAAGCTCATGAGAGAATATATATACTGAGAATACATTGTAAGAATATTGAGTTTCTTAAAGAGTTGTCTGCAAGAAGTTCTTGGTTTTACCCTACACAGAAACCTAATAGCTCTTTTCTGTGCTATGAAAACTTTTTTACTTTGTGAAGAGTTTCCCCAAAAAATTATGCCATATGACATTACTGAATGAAAATATGAGGAGTACACCTGTTTCATTAATTCTAGATCTGCTGTTAGAGAAAGTGTTCGTATTGCGAAGGTGGCACTACTTAACTTTGCCAGTAGTGTAGTGATATGATCATGCCAACAGAGTTTCTGATCTATTTTAATACCAAGAAATTTTATACTCTCTGTTTCTAAGATTGTGTTGTTTTTATAGTTTATACATATATCTGGCTGTGCATAGTTTTTTGTTTTAAACCTAATATAATGTGTTTTTTCAAAATTTAATTTTAATGAATTTGCCTTAAACCAATTTGCTACTACTATAAGTACTTCATTTACATTAAATTCTATAGTACTGTTTGGTGTTTTACGCACAGTCAGGTTAGTGTCATCTGCAAATAAAACACTCTTAACTTTGTCGGATAAATTTCCAGGAAGGTCATTGATGTATAACAGAAAGAGGAGGGGACCTAAGACAGAGCCTTGTGGAATTCCATGTTTTATTTTCTCCCAGTCTGATGAAGCATCTTTACTTATTTTAGAATCAAACATTGAAACTTTTTGCATTATGCCATCCACAAACAACCAGCTTCAGATTAATCCTGTAACACAATCATTCATTATAATAATAAATAGTGGTAGTCCCAATATACTACCATGTGGTGCTACTGTTCTGTCTTCCTTGCTGCACTTTTCTTTGTATCTATTATATTTTTCTCTTTTTTCCCCCAAGTATTAAACTTATAAATGAACTACCTAAAAATTATTTACATTCATATTCCTTAGAAATGTATCAGTACATTACCTGAACTTATGAGCCTACCTGTTACTGAGGTAAGACTAATTAGAATGTAGTTTCCAACCAACCCTACTGGCTTCACTGCCCAGATGACATTGCTTTTCTATGGATATGGAATTTTTTCTGCTTATGTCTCATTGAAAGAGGTCATTAGAGGCAGGAACAGACTGGGGTGTCACATAACCTTACTTAAGTCAGTATACTTTGAAAAGCAGTTTAAAGGGTCCTTAACACACTCAAAACCAAGAACAGATAATTTTAGAAGCATTTTCCAGTAGTTTGAGTGTCATAAAACATGTTAGTAAGGAGAGTTTGAGATATTTTAAAAGTTTTTGAAGGTACTATAAAGAAATTTAAACAATGTTAGAAGCCTTTTGGCCACATTCATTTGCAGAGGTGTAAAACGAGGTTAAAATTCAAATTTGATCTAACACTTGCGTTTTAGAAAATTATATTAAGGAAATATCGTTAAATTGGTGATCTTGCAAGCTCATGGAAAATATTGCACAAGAAACTTTTTTCACCTGATTTTCAAGGTACAACTAAAATTCAGAGCTCAAAATGTTTGGCATAAAATAATACGCGCCAGGAAAGTATGTTGTTTAGACTAAATAAGAGATTCACTGACTTTGCAATTCAACATTTCTGCCGACTTACGTATCTGAGGGCATAGAAATGACATTTAGTTTAAAGATAAACCTTCACTGAACATATGGAGTGAGTTTCGTAAAGATTTTCTGACAATGTATAAGCCGTTAAGGTTTAAATGTAATTGCTGCTACAAAGCATCATTTTGGAAACAAAGGATAAGCATTAAGGGAAATTGATAATGAGGAATTAATATTACCATCAGATGGAGAATCAAGTTTAGCAAAGTTTGAAATAATACAGATCAGCAGCACTCATATATTTGGAGATAATCGACATCAAAGTTTTTAGTTGACTTTGCACTTATAATCAAAGTAGATTTTCAGTATCAAATACATTTGTGATCTGGACCAGTTATATGTCAAAAGTTGTGGAAATTTTTATAGAATATTTTTATAACAGAATCATTTTACAGACCGAGTAATTATAAGAATGATGACAAATTAATGCTTTTACAACTTTAGCTCGAAATCCACAAATTCTAGGAGAAAAACTCTCATAACTAAAATTGACATTTAAAATATGCTTCACAACATATCGAAATTTCAGAATGATCGAAATAAAAATAAGGTCTCCCTTTTTCAAATCAAGTATATGCTGAGTCAGCTAGCCCAATATGAGTATAAGGAGGCACCGCTAGTCTAGGCAGGCAGCAGTAATTCAGCAGAAACTGAACCGAGACGGCGTGTTGGTCGGTCACGGAGATGTAGAAAATTTTAGTAGTGATGCAACAGTGGTGCGGGCTCAATCTTCCTTCGAGATGAACTTTTAACTTTCATCTAGTGTTTAGGAGGAAGTTGCCTACTGTGAGAGAATGGTTTAACCTGTAATCATTTATATCATATAGAAGTCTGATGCTTTTCTAATAGGCCTATGCAAGTACCGAGTTTATGTAAGAATTTTGCAAAAACAGATAATTTGTAATTAATCAGGTAGTCTAAAGTTGTATTTTGAGAACATACCTGTATGTCTTGGGGTATCCTTTTTTTATTTTATGAGTTATTGACGACCGCAGGCAAGAACAAGTAGGTACCAGAACACGATCATAGTTAAGACAGCTGCCGTAAGGTACAACTGCACTTCAGAGAGGTTTTTTACAGGGGGCTGGGGACAGGAAGGAATTCAGGAATGGACTTTTGAAGGAACCATCCCAGAATTTGGCTGGATTGGGAAACCTTGGGAATTAGGTGATTAATTTTTTGTTTAATATTAATTAGCATTGGATACATTTCCCCACTAATTCCCATGAAATTTGCAGATAAAAAAAAATGAAATAGGAATTAAAAGATTTTTTTCCAACTAAAATGTGAGTATAATTTAGATGCACGACATGAGTGAACCAAAGATGAATGAAGAGGGAAGGGTGAGGATTACACTGGTGGTCATGGAAACATTAATATTAGGACAGTGTAAGCACCTTAGAAGTTTGGTAATTTCTAGTTTGCTTATCTAAAGCATAAGGGAGGCAGTAAGCTTTCTAGTATACATATAAATTTTCATTGCAAGTGCAGGGTATGGGAGAAACGTTTCATGCAGAAGCTGATACCACAAGACAATTCAATAAATAAGCCAATTTAAGAGTAGTAAAGACCCACAACACTTAATATAAGCACTAAATAAACATTTTTAATAGACAGTAAGACAGGAGGAGGATGAGGAGGGTCATGGGAGTGTACAGGGCATATACTGGCGATGAGGCATGGAAAGATATTGCAATAGGTATGAAAAGTAATGCATGGAAGGGAAAAGATGACCATGACCACAAGCTGGCACTTGATTTCAGGCACAAGGGTGTGGGAAGATTCTTTTTTTAGGTAAGGGTGTCAGGGATTGGAATGAGTTACCAAGAGAAATGATGAATAATTTACCGAAAACTTTGAAAGAATTTAAAGATAAAATTTGTAGAGGGCAAATGTAGGTGGGTACAGGATAGGGGGAAGATGGGTGTGTAGGGAAATTGCCACCGGAGCCTGTGCTCCATTGCAATTGAAAATTAATAATAATAAACTAACCTGGAATAGGGTAATCCATTATTATCCAACTTGTAGACAATAGATTTTTGTCTACGTGATCATTTCATTAATTCGTAACACGTTTTGATGCAATAAAGTAATTTAAAAAATAATAATAATTCAAAAGAAAGGTATATTCACTAAAATTCCACAGTTTCGGGCCATCTAAATAGCTTAAATAAAACTTTAAACATCTCGTGGAATACGCTGGCATTTTAACATTTTTTTATCATATGTTTTCGATAATTTCTTTAACTAATAAGTAGATTCCCTAAAAAAACTAAAAATTTTGTATAACATATTAAAATTTCAGAACATTTCATTTAGTAGAAGTGATTTTATATACATTTTAAAGTCATTTCTTCATCTATCACAACGTGGTAATTTCAAAATTAAATTGTGATTAAACGAAGCCATTTAAGTAAATAAAACAACTGTTAAAACACGTAACTAAATTCAAATAAAATTCAGATAGCTTCACTTTTTCGATATAAGCAGTAGAAAGATAATTATTAAACAGATACAGAGTTAACTTCTGAAACGTTTCAAACCAGATCTTGTTAGACATATAACTTTGCCATTTCACCACCGATCATAATAAAATTTACATCACTGGAATCAGGAATTAATACAGAACATGAAGACACCAATTTTATTACAATAATTTGTTATTCAGCATGGTCACCTAAAAAGTGCTTAAATTAAGACAAAAATCGGGGTATCACAAGTTAATTATCGGACATTTGTTAGCCATGCGCTTATAAACTAAATTCAATTGCAAGAAAGCTAATTATTTTAGAATTTTTGCTAATCACTTTTTACAAACCTTGAAGACCAAGCTACCCACGGTTAATTTTAAAACATATTCTATCATTACATTTTTTCACACTCTTTTGCATAAGCGTCCATATACATGGGGATGGTGGTATATAGGCAGGAGCCTAGGAGAGGGGGTTTTTCTGTATCCTGGGAATGTTGCGTATTGTAGACCTGTGCGAGTATGTGTCCGTTAGGTCTAGCAATAACCGGAAATCATTGAACTTTGAGTGACCACATGGCTGACGTGCCACCATGCTGGATCTTCTGACGACTGACTAGTAATGACTTTGAACTATTAATTTTTCTAAAAAAAGGGGTTTGTCGGTTCTCTTCCTCTTGATAATTTGCAATTTTTTGGAAACGATTGTTTGATCGCCTACTCAACTGTAGAATGCAAATTTTGATTCAAGTGAATTTTTGTTATTTCGTAATAGACTGAAACCTTTCCTCAGCTTTGGGTTTAAAAAGCATTGTGGCGGCAGTGAAGCATTTCAGTTGAGTATTCCAAGCAGGCACATGGTCAATTTAAAATTATTGATGCAGGTTTAGTGAACATTTCACTTCAAGTAAACATTCAGTTAAGCTACTAGGCTCTATACTCCACCCCGGTATAGCACCCCAATCCCTTACAACAGAGTAATCTCTGTGACAATCAGTTGAGGTAAAATAATTTTTTCCCAAAAATATAATTTCAATCTGTTATAAGAGAGAAAAGTAAATAAATAATGTTAGAAAGTTCGAAAAAAATACAGATACAAGCTGACCACAAATTTTTAAAATTGTAAATGATAGGTTTACAGGTGGAGTCTGTGTAAGTTGAATCCAGAGGTATGTCCGGTGTCTAGGATGTGTTAATAGGCCTAAGAACTGACAAAGAGGTAGTGGTGTCCAGGTAAACTCTGACATATCAACCATGAAACAGAAAGGAGCATTTGAACTTTTATATTACTTTTTGGTTTATTATTCCACCCAGTTACTTGAAATGATTCACTCTGTGCAAGGAGTAAAATGCAGACTGCTAATGTCAAATTTATTATTTCCCATGAACTAGTCAGAATATTTTTATTTGGATGAGTTTAACATCTTTCATAACTGTTATCTGGTCAGTTAGAAGAAATATGTTTTAAAAGTGGATTGCTAGGTGCCAGAATGATTAAATGCTGCAGTGTAATGGTTAAATTTGTGAAATCTCAGTTGATCTAATGGGTAAACTGTAGTCCATTTAGTGATTCGAAATTTAATGTTTCTATTGATTACATATTTGTTGTGACAATGTTGGACTGAGTAGAAGTGATTTGATTCCATGAAAGCACATCAGCTA
Organism: Vandiemenella viatica; assembly: GCA_031002005.1. Classification (NCBI taxonomy): domain Eukaryota; kingdom Metazoa; phylum Arthropoda; class Insecta; order Orthoptera; family Morabidae; genus Vandiemenella; species Vandiemenella viatica. Next base: position 6,884,491 of record JARYHS010008075.1, on the reverse strand, counting down.
TTTTGGTCTAACATGCTTAAACCATTATACCTGAATTTCTATGTAAATCTCATGACTCTCTTTGTTCTTATTGTACAAACATGTTGATTAAATTTTATATTGTAACAATGTTAATTAAAAATGACATGGTTTACACTTATTTTTTAAATGCCATCTTAAATAAGTACCAGAAATTACTTATACTTAAATCAGACTGTATGTTTATGTTGTTCAGACTTTATGGGATTACATACATATTATACGTTCTTACATGGATGATTGGAAGACAACACCTTGGAAAAAGATTGATGTTGAAAACATGGACCAGGAATGCAAAAAATTTGGCAAAGAAATCCGTGGTAAGTCGCTGTGTTCAATTAATTGGGATGTTTTCTCTTTTACTATTAAAATAAGCTCAGTATATCAATGGACTGGAAGGTAGTAAAATAAAAATGATTAGTGTGTTAGTCTCTGCTTAATCTTATACAAAAATTGTTTTACAAAGAACGAACATCACTATTATCATTAGGACCAACATCATCAGCTCCAGTCTCCTGGGTGTTGGTCATGAGCATTCTCCACTTCTTCCTGTCCATGAACAGCTGATGTTCATGAGTAATTTTCCAATCTGGCCCTATGTCTTCCAGATCCTTTTTGTGTTTTAATTTAATTTAATTTCAATTACAATAGACCATCATGCTCTGGTAGCAATGTCCCTGCACCCTTACCTTCCTGTCTTAAGGATTTTTTTTTTTTTTTTTTTTTAATTTGGTCTATCAATTTCTTTTTGGGCCTTTCCACATGTCTTTTCCCTTTGAACTTCATATTAAAGTTGGCCTTTGATTTTCTATCTTCCTCCATCTGTGTACATGTCCATACCATCTCAAGTGAGACTGCTGTAAGGATTTTGCCACACTGGTGTTTATACCAGCTTCTCCACAATTAATTTCATTGCTTACTTTGTCCTTTCATGTCCTCTGAAGCATGATAAGCACAAACTTCATTCTAGAGTCTTGATATATACTACTGTCTCTTATGGATAAGGTATATGATTCTAGTGTGTAAGTCAGTATGAGGATGTAGCAGGTTTTGAATAGAGTCTGTTTTTTACTTTCTGGACATTTTTCTGTTCCACAATGGAGTTCTGACTTGGTTGTAAAAGACTGCAGCATTATTGGTTCTGTTTCTAATCTCGCATTTTCTGGTGTTGTCTTTACTGCCAAGGTATTTAAATTGGTCAACATTTTGGAGCTGTCGACTGTTTAGGTAAATATCCACATTAGATGTCATCATCATTATCGTTGAGGACCATCTCCAGTTTCCCGGGTGTGGTTTACGAGCCTTGGTTATTATAGATGATTGTTTTCCACCTTTTCCTGTCCAGAAAGGTTTCTCTGTCTGTGATGTACTCCCAATTCCAGCCTCTTCTCTCTACATCCTCCTTCAGTTAGACCAACTGAAGGAGGATGTAGAGAGAAGAGGCTGGAATTGGGAGTACATCACAGACATCCATCTTCTTCTTGGTCTTCCCACTGGTCTTTTGCCCAGTATCCTTTTTTCCAAATAAGTTTTATTAGATGTCCGTGTGCCTATTGCCATGAACACTGCATTCCTCTGGCTGATTTTTGGTCCATTCTCCTCAAACTGCTTGTTCCAAGCCTCCAGCTTCTCGTGCACTTCCTCTGCACTTTTAGCACAAATCACGATATCATCAGCAAAAACTAGGGAATCCTGATACGTTTCTTTCTTCTAGGCAATCCCAAATTATTGACCTTGCAATACTATCATAGTCCTTATCAGTAACCAGAAAGTCCATGATAATTTCTTTGACTTTTTCTAGATGTTTTTTTCAGTGAGCATTCTTACTGCTAAGATCTAGTCTAAAACCATGTTGTTCACTCTGTAATAGGATTTCTAGATGTCTTCATAACCTTTTCTCAATCACTTATCCAAGGTCTTTAATCCAAGAAATAGAAGTGTGATTCCACGATAATTTCCATACCGGTACATTATTTAAATATGGTTACTACACCCTGGTATCTTATTGTCATGACAAATGGCATTTAACACCCTATACAACCACTGGTTTGCATTCACCCCAGTTGCTATTATCACGTCTTATTTAACCTCTTGATTTACCGTTATTCATGAATTTCAAATCACCTTCTACTCCAGACCATGTTACAAGGGGTTCTTCTATCTTAGTAATTCCTTGTATTTCCCTGGAATCTGTATTCACTACATCTCTGTTTAACAGTTTATTAAAACACTGTCCCATTTCCTCCCTGATATTTCCTATGTTCCTTATAACTATTCCATTTTTATTCTCTAATGCTTTCTTGGTGTCCTCTCCTATTTTTAACTGTTTCAAATAACAGTTTTGGTATCTTCCATCTTCATCACGTTTCAGAGGAAAATCCACCCACTTTATATTTGTTTGTTTTTTTCTCAATTTTTCATTTAACCATAAGTTTGTGTTCCCTTTGCCTTGGGCCAGGTATTTAATTTTTCTTCATCACTATGGGTATCATCCTTTTGCTTTTCCAAGTGTAATATTCTAATGGCCTTCAGTCAAATAGCTGTCTTTACTTCATTATTCCAACATGCAGTTTGGTTATCCCAAATCATTGACTTGTCACATGACATACTTTCTTAGCCTCTCCAACAAGAGCATTACTGAATTCCTCCCACTCTTCATCTCAGCATTCGGTTTCACTTTTGGAAACTTCCCCCTCCCCCTTCTTTGATATTTATCCCACTTCTCAGTTTTCTTCTACTTCCATAACATATTTTAGATTTCTTCTAAGCCTTTGTACTGCACAATTTAATGTTTCCTATCACAGTTGTGACTAATCTACGGTCACTGTGTCTTATTTTTATTTACTACCTGTCGTCGTATTTTCTATGATGATACTCCCTTTAAATGTTTTATTTTTATATTCTTCCTTTCTTGTATCACAGCTAGGATACATGATCGTCTTTAATTCATGAGTAAGTAAATCTTCAGCTTACTGCTTATTCAACTCTTTCTTCATACTTCAAATAAATAATAAACTTATATGACTTAATTCCTTTTTTATTATCATGTCATAATATCCTTAATTATCCGAATGTTTACAAGTTCTTTCATAGCAGCAACTTAATGTTCAAAGCGAACACACCAACGGTTTTCACTAAGCTTGTGCGATCTTATATCTATCTTCACATTTTTATAAACGTTACCCCTAACTACCAATTTTCTTTCACAGAGTAATTATTATTGTTACTCATTTCTTTAGGTAGCCTGTTATACCATAGCTACCTGTTGGAAAAGAAGTAAATATTTGGGGCGGTGTACTTGGTTTTAGTGCTGTTCAGATTGCTGGTTCTTCCATACTATTAAAAAATAATACTGATTGTCAGAAGTTCACTCCTGATTTTTTTGAAACTCACATAAAAAGTTCCACACCACCATAAACTCTTTATTTAATCAATTTGATCATGCAAAAGGATGACATCAGAATTTATTTTCTGAAGATTGTAAGTTCTCTCAACTAGCTAATACCACACAAAACAATCTCTCCAACCAAAACCAACTAATTTCGATACATCCTCAAAACTTGTCAAAAAGACTTAGGGTGAAAACATGCCGAGCAGGTCGCCGTGCAGGTGGCGGTGGCGGTCGCGCTGTAGGTCGATGTCGCGGTAGATGGGTAAAAACATGCCGCGCAGCTCGCGCTGGAGGGTAAGCTAGATGTCGTGGTACTGCTGCTAGTGTTCACCAGTGTTTTTTAAAATCCTTGTAGGTGCCACACGTTGTAAATCGTTAATATTTTGTGTTTAATGCGAGTATCATTTATTTCATTTGATCTCCAATTATTTGTGGAAGCGATAACGATAGGGATGATGATGGTCTGTCAGTAGCCACAAAGTGGTGGCTACTTTCTACGGCTGGTATCGGAAAGTTCAGTTAACAGCAAATAAATGAACGTAGACAAACGCTTGGTGAATTTCACCATTTAAATCAGGATCTGAAAAATCATCCAGACCAATTCCATGCCCACCTACGAAACACACTACAAACTTAACGGTAAAATCATGGACAAACTGAAGTCAAATGTTTATAACAGTTACCACAACAATCCAATACATGCTGAGTGAAAACTCGTCGTGACTATAAATTAATGGTAATTATTGTAAATAAAGTAATGTACCGTATAACAAAACATTTTCGAGTCAAATCTAAAATTTATCAATCCAAAATCAGAATTTTTATTTAAAAATCAGAATTTTCCATTTCAAATTCAGTCAACAGTTTATTTTAAACAATAATTAACACGAAAATTTTTTTTTTACTTTCTTTAAATTTATAATGATTGTTGGACTGAATTGTCTGATGTTCCATATTCGTCGGTATATGATGTGTAATAATTTCTGTATAGTCAATCAAGTCATCAACAATAGATAATTATTTCAATTAGGGCAAATGTAGATGGGAGCAGGAAAGGAGGAAAGCTGGGTGCGTAGGAAAATTGCCACCGGAGCGTGCGCTCCATTGCAATTTAATTAAATATTATTATTATTATAAAATTTGTTGGAATTTATCTGCCGCTGACTTGCTTGAAACATTCACTTTTCCGTAGTTGTACAATTTATAAAAATCTGTACTGATTATTTCATCAGTAATTTATTTAAAACAGAATGTTGCATTGTCAATGTCAGTACTTTGTTAATTTAGTAGTGCAGCTGTGTAAAACTAAATGAGATCCATTAAATAAATCAATATTTATAACAAGACAAAATTAAACGACACCACTCTGTATAATACTAAAGCCGAACTGCGTAATCAATTGTAGAAGCTGGATCGCGTGGCCTTGACATAGCTCAGCCAATCAGAGCCAAGCAGACCTCCAGCGGCGCGCTAGGCCGCGAGGTGAAAACAAAATACTTTGTTCTGGCATCGACATCCAGCTGAGTGGCTAGCAGCGACGGCGAGCGCGAGCGCCTCGGCGTGTGCTGACTCGTTACTAACAATGGTTTGTTTCACGTGGATGAAACATCTACCGCGACCGCTAGCGCGACCTGCACGGCGACCTGCTCGGCATGTTTTCACCCTTAGTTTGAAATACTTGAACACTTTGCTAAAGTGTTCCACATCCCCTGCTTTGAATAACTTTTGCTAGCTTTAAAGCATTTTCCATAATTTTGAATCTAAACGTATCACAGTCTTGCAACCATGCCAAAATGTGCAGTGATACAGATGACAACAGTCAAGATGCAAGGTCTTTAATAGTGGCATCTAAGAAGGCTTTCTGAAGGCTTGAGATTTCATAAATAATTAATCTTATTAATTAATTAAATTAAATTGCAATGGAGCGCATGTTCTGGTGGCAATTTTCCTAAACACCCGTCTTCCCCCTTTTCAAAAATACTTCTTTAAACTGCGCATACTATTGGAATGCCTTACCATCATTTCTTAAAATATTCTTTCTTTTCACATAAATATCGCCTTATGGCTGTTCTTTCACTCCATTATTGCCCTTAAAATATATAGAATATATGAATCATTCAAACCTGTAGTGTTGAAATATTTTAATCTCTTCTAACATGACCATTTATTTTGATAAAACTGAATTATAAAATACAAAAATATCTTAAAATTCTTTACTCTGACTACAATAATTCCAAAACATATTGAACCTTGGAATTATACTCCTGCAAACCTGTTTAGACAAGATTTTTTAACAATGAATCCCTGAATCAACATATTACTGTCTTTTCATAATTCCTCTGAATTTATGATAAGTATTTTAAATACTGATTCCATAACAGCAAGAATAAATTAATTAAATGTAAACAGACAGTGAATGACAACAACCATTCCAAAATCATGCACATCAAATCCACTAAAATAATGCAAATTTTTACATAAAAATAAAAAATATTACAGTGTCTTTAACTGAAAAACTTGGTGGTAATGGGCTACAAACTCACCTCACTGCTCCAACACTCATTTTGTCATATCACAAAAGCATTTTATCACTTTTAGACACGTCACACCCAAAAAAACTGTAATAGTGCCAATGTTGAAGGTTTACAGTGCAATGTCTATGTCATCAGCATTCACTGTTCTTTGCTGGCCACATGTCAGAGTGCTAAATGTCTGTAACTTATACACATACCCTGAGTACTTTTATCACCTAATATCTTAGTTTGAAATAAGAAAGAAATTACAAACGTGGAAAATCGTTACAAAGATAAATTACTATTGTGTAGCAAGGTTAAAGGAAAACATTCTTTTTTTCATATACACTTATTTTATTTTATTTATTTATCAATCTTGTTTCATGGATCCCTGCTGAGGAAGGACCTCTCGGATGTGAAACATGTCATGTTTAATACACATACATACAATATGAGTCATAATCGTAGTAAAAACAAGTATATGTTCCAAAGACAAATAAAGAGAATAACATAAACATTAATGTTTACAACTGAATTTTTCAAGAGTCATATTGAATTCAAATTCTTGAATGGAGTAGAAGGAGTTGCCAATAAGATAATCTCTTAATTTTTCTTTAAATATATCTTTATTACCTGCAGACTATTTTATACTCTTGGGAAGTTTATTAAACAGATGTATACCAGAATAATTAACTCCTCTTTGTACTAATGACAGAGATGTTTGTGTTCTGTGCAAGTTATTTCTGTTTCTTGTATTGAAATTGTGTACTTGTGAATTAGAAGTAAACAGGTTAAAATGATCTATGACAAAACACATGAGAGAATATATATGCTGAGAAGTCATTGTAAGAATATTGATTTTTTTAAAAAAGTTGTCTGCAAGAAGTTCTTGGTTGTACCCTACACAACATCCTAAAATCTACTTAAAATTTACAAACAATTGTAGAATATCTTTTATTAATTGAGACAATGATTCTCTCTGTACTAAATATAATCAGTAGTAAATTACACAATCAGTACATGCCTCTTCAGTATCTAAGAAAATAAAGATTACAACTCTTCTCCTCTCCCTATGTTCTTCCGTGATCATCCGAGCAGTGAAGATGAGATCTGCTGCTGATCTGTTAAGCCTAAATCCATACTGTTCTTCTTGAAGTTGCAATTCGATAACATTCCTCGACCTACTTTTTAATTTTTAAACTATTAGCTTGAGGCGATTGCATAGAAGAGTTATTCCTCCATAATTGTTACATTTTCTTTGGCTACCCTTTCTAAATATTGGCACTATGATTCCCTTTGTCCAGTTGGAGGGACTTTTTCTTCTTTCCAGATGGTATTTATTACTCTATATATCCAATGAAGTCTACAGATTCCTGCTGCTTTAATCATATCTGCATTCTCTTCATCTAGGCCTGGTGAACTGGCTTTAGCCGTGCTTTTCAGATATTTTTCGAATTCTGACCATGTCAGAGGGGATTCTATACTTCCACCTTGATTTTCTGTTCCTTTTCTTTGCTTGTTGTTCTGTTCCCATTGTACAGATGGTCAAAATATTTCCTCATTTCTTCTCTTACTTCATTTCCTTCCCAGGTAATTGTTCCATCTTCTTTTCCAGGGCCTTAATGGGTTCAAATGTGTTACTTTAGGATATTATAATATGGTACAACAGCTTCTTATTACTACATCTATTTTCTTTGAAAATTCTAATCAGCATTTTTCTTTTACTTCTTTTATGATTTTCTTGACTGTTAGTTTCAGTTCCCTGTAAGATTGGTCTAGTACCCATTGGTTATCTTCACTTCTTCCCTGATCCTTCTGGTATTCTTTGTCTTTTGACAATGTTTCTTTCTTTTATGGCATTTTTGCCTGTGGTATTCCACCAAAGTGTTTCTTTATCTTTAACTCTCAAACTAGTTATGCAAGCTACATCAGCAACTGTGTTTACAAGGGCCTCTCGCAACATTTTCCAATCTTCTTCTGCTGTTTCACTTTTGGGATAATTTCACACATTTTCTTTTGATATTCTGCTTGTTTTTCTTTGATTCTTCAGTACCAAAATTTTTGTCTTAGAGGCTTTTTTCTGGTTTTTAAGTTCTCTACTCCAACATTTCTGAGATTAGAAATTAACAAATGATGGATGTTACATACATTTTCTCCAGTTAATACTTTCACATCTATGATGAAGGCCCCTGCTTCTTGATCAGAGACTATAAAGCCTATGAGATTATTCCTTTGTCTATACCAGCTGTATCTATTGACTTTGTGGCTAGCCTGTTTACTAAAGTATGTATTTTTTTTTTTTGATGATGTTATTCTTCAGACAAAAATCTTCGAAGCATTTCCCTTCTTTTTTACTATTTTCAAAGCCAAATGGTAATATCACATTTTCATATCCAGCTCTATCCATGCCAACTGGAACATTGAGATCCCCCATGATAATAATGTTATTTTCCCCAGTGTGTTCCTCAAAGTCTGTGAGGAAAAGGTGTCTTTTTCTTCCTGTGACAAACAGTTTGAGGAGTATACACCTATATTATGGCGAGCATGTTTTTCTTAATTTTTTGGTGTAACTATATTATTCTATCACTAACATATTCTATGTCTGTCACTGCATCAATGTTGTTACTGATGATCAAATCAACCCCATTTTCTGGTTACCATGCCAATACATCCTCAGTATTTTTGATCCCCTTGCTTTCCACTATAGAGGGTATTTTGTTTTCGTGTGCAGCTCTAGCAAGAGAAGTGTGAACATTGAAACAAACATGGCATGCATGTTACTGTCGTCCATGTGTGAAGAGCATAGAAATGTAGTTCGATATTTGTGGACCAAAGGGCATTCACTGAGTAAAATTCACAAGGACACACATGGCATGTATGGGGACAACTGTCTGGACTGTAGCGATGTCTCCAGGTGGTGTGCATTCTTCCAAGAGGGCCACGTGAACCTTAGTGATTCGCCACGCTCAAGGTTGCCGGTAACAGTTTCAACTCCGCAGAATGTCCGCACCATTGAGGCAGCAATCTTGAAGGACCGGCTTGTGCACCTGTGAACCTTATAACAGACATTCAACATTTCCTATGGTGCAGTGTATGACATTGTTCATGACACGTTGTAATTCCATAAAGTTAGTGCTCATTGGGTGCCTAAGAACCTGACAGACAACCAGAAGGCCCAGCGAATGATGACAAGCTTGGATCACTTAACCCATTATGCCACAGAAGGGCATGACTTTCAGAAAGGAATCGCCCAAAACCAAGCAGGCCTCTATGGAGTGGAAACATGCTGGTTCCCCAGTATGAAAAAAATTCAGAGTGACTCAATCGGCTAAGAAAGTGCTAGTGACAGTGTTCTGGGATATTTTTGGTGTGTTATTGGTGGAATTTGCTGAACACGGAACCACTGGGAATGCTGCAGCATACATGAAGAACATTAGTTAAGTTGCCTCACACCCTTCGTGACAAACACCGCAACATTAATGCTAATGGTGTCAAACTTCATGACAATCACGTACCCATGTCGCTGCTCCTTTTCATGAGAAACTTGCCACTTTTGCATGGTAAGTGCTCCAGCATGTACCATACAGTCCGGACCTGGCACCGTCTGACTTTCATCTGTTTGGTCTCATGAATAAATTCCTGGCTGGCCAACATTTTGCAACAGATGCTTAGTGAAATCAGCAGTCCGCAGATGGTTACACTCCCAACAAACGGACTTCTACGAACAGGGCATATTGAAACTGGTATGACAATGGGAGAAATGTGTTAAGAAAATTGGTGACTATGTAGAAAAGTAGGTCAAAGATGTAAGTTAATTTGTGATTTGTTTCGTTGTGGTACATATTAAACTTTTTGGAAAAAAATTATTGTGTGTTTCTTTCCGATCTGCCCTCATATAAACTTCCACTGCACAAACAGTAAGGTCATCCTTAGAAGAGTGGAGAATGTTCCTTAATTTTGGTGGTGATAGGATAGTGGTCTTAACACAGTTTCCTGCTAGAACCTTTCCAACCCTGAATATTGTAGTGCCAGGAAATTTTGAAAAGGCTCTAGGCAAACTTCAAGTCTGAAGTCTGAAGATGGTGATGGAGATTTAAGTTACTGAAATATTGTGTTTAAATAATAATCTTTGGCTGGTGTCCCGAGAAACATTCATAAATATACAATGCCAAGAAATACTTCATTTGTTTAAATCTAACAATTGTTTCTGGAAACTGATTTGGCATATCTAGGAAAAGTTTCTCTGATAAAGGATTCTGCCGATCTCTATTTATTTATTTATTTATCTTTTGCATATTTGGTAAGTATTTTTTTTAAGGCAATGAATATTATTTTCATGAAGTAACCATGTCGTGGTTCTGAGGCAACCCATGTCTAAATGTAGAGCTTCTGATTAGATGACATATGGTTTGCTGATATGAGTGAGGCACTTGAACTGCACTCCCTTCTGTTGTAATTGATTTTAGGTCTGACAGTTCTGAAGTAGAAAATTCTTAATGTCACCATATGGAGAAACCAGTCTCAATTGTGTATGGGCTAAATTGCCTTTAACCATTTTACACATTACACTAGCCATTTAGGGAGCAATTTATTCTGCTTACTAAGTTCCTACTCTCACATATTGTGCCGAAATCTGGACAATTAAGAAGTGAGATATCAGTAAGGTACAAGTATGTGAAATTAAACTTCTATGATGTAGAATAGGTATTATAAAATGCACTAGTTAAGGAAAGAAATGACTAGGGATGCAGTGAAAGAGAGATCCCTGCATAAAAGATAGTGAAGGCAAGACCTTGATAGTATGGACATGTTAAAAGAATAAGAAAGAAGGGAGCACAAAGGAAAATACACGAATTCAAGGTACAAGGAAAATGGACTGTTGATTGATAAAAGTGGATGAGTATGCACTGAGGAGAGGCTTCGGACTAAGGTGGTGACATGGAGTTGATGGGAAGAAAGAAGAAATTGGTGTTTAATGTATACCCAGCAAGTAGCCGGAAACCATGGATGATTGTGATGATTCAGGAACTGTGAGAGTGGATAATTAATTTGCTTAAAATGTGTAACTCATAAAAGATGTGGATTTCATTTCAGTTTGTATATTTCTTAATGTCCATTTTTATCACAGCATAGAAATTGTGTTTGTTCATCTGCTTCCCCAGCCCTCTTAGACTCATGTCATTGTGATATTGGGGATATCTCTAAAACATAGGAACTCGAAATTTGTCTCCATTACCAAAATACTAACATTCTTATATAACATAGTGTATAAGCTGTGAAGAAAAGCTTTTATTGTGGAGTAATTTTGCCATATATTAATACTATTACCGCGAATGTACTTTTAAGTCAATATGCATTGCATCATAATGCATATATTACTTTTATTGGAATCAAATTATTATATTAGTGGTTTGAGCAGCATTGTGACTTGGAGTATGAGCCACATGTAGAGTCCACTTCCTACTCTAAAAACATCTCAAGCACTGATTTTCTTATGTAGCAAACTTCTGAGCTACCACTTACAAGATATCTATTTAAATGATCATATAATAGAGCCCTAAATGTGCTAGACCTCTCTTGCATTTGCTGTCTATTCATTATTCTCTTTTATCCAGCTCTTGCCAGATCCAGGCTTATATGAGACTTTTTCGCCTCTCTCTCTTCTTATATCAGCCATCATTTATAAGTGGGTTCAAATCCAAATTACTTTTGTGTATATTATTTGTGAGTGTATCTAGCTGTTTTTCTCTTATCAAACTATATTATCTGTATTATTCCAATGAAGAATTGTTTATTCCTGAAAATTACATCATTGTTTTATATTAATTTTGTTTCTTTTTACACTGTTCTACCATCACCAGTGATGTTATCTTGAAATTTGCTAATCGGCTGCTTTTTTTCTCATCAAACACAATTGGTAAATATAGCTAGACTATGTGTTTATTGTGTTCTTTGCAATTCATTTTTCATGTACACATCATTTCTGTGTGTATTATGTTATGTAGATAAGAGTAATTAAATAACTAGAATTTTATGAAAATTATGTTTTTATTTGTTCAGAGAATGTGCAATTCAAACAGACAAGAAGCTATCAAATTGTTTTCTCCCCTTGAATGGTTTACCATCCACAGTAAATATTAGTAGCATTTATGCTTTGTCAAAATGATTTAAGAGCTGATAATATTCGTTTCTGTTTGAAAGAGTCTCTTATCCTGCCGGAGAAGAAGAAAGGTAAAAAAGGTAAAGCAGTAAATGGATAATATTTTAATTTACTTGTCTTGAAATAACTATTTTGCTTCAAGTGCACCTATGTTTGTAAATGTCTGTGTGTGTGTTGATGTTCTCTTGTCTTTATACATGTTTATTCTTTGTTCTTTTATATATATGCATTTGTATTACAACCTTATCAGAAATATTCAAACAAGCACGAATTTCAAATGATTACGAAAGCTTCTGTGGTCACTATATGTATTACTTTGGTTCTCCGGGAGGAGCCACATCGATTTATTAAAATCTACTGTTTCTGTCATCATGTTGTGGCCTTCTTCAGCACGATGGCAGAAACGTTAGGTTTTAATAAATCGACACATCTCCACTTGCAGGACCAAGATAATAGAAGCACTAATTTATTTGTGTTAATGAAAATGAAATGTTTCTTCTGCTAACAGTAAAAGTATAAATCACCACTTATACTTGCTGTAGAATTAAATAACATTCCAGTATTACTATTCATAACTTTCTTCAAAATGGTGTAGGCAGACAAATGCAAAATCGTCTGACTCAATGAAGTCTACATATTATAGTCCCTACCAAATGATCTTCTACTAAATTTATTCTGATCTCTTTTCCCAACTAACCTAAAAGCATCAACACAAGTAAGCATTGTTTAATGATAACTGAAATATGTGATCTAAGATATCCATGTGAATTACGGTAATAATTAAGATCAGAACTTAGCAGAATAAAGAGAGTTTCACCAATGTTCTACATTTTAAAAATCTCTCTTATTGTAAACCTTAATATTTTTTTTAATCTAGGTTTCAACACACATCCACAAACAGATCTGTACACATAATATAACTTTAACTGGAAAAATTGAAATATTTCTACAAAAATGAAGCGGGGGTATTATTAATTAGCTGCAGAGAAGGAATCAACTCGTTTTTAAATTTTTGTATGCAAGTTGTGAAGAATGGGAATCACACACAAAACTAATGGTCAGATTTTTTTCATTTTAATAGTTTTTTTTTCCTTCTTCTTTTTACGTTTTTTTAATGTGCAGACCATGGGTAAAATAGGGTATGTTTAATATGGATTCGATCAAAAAAAGATGAGAATTTAAAATAAAAATGTGATTGGGTTTAGTACAGTCTATACTCCATTAAGTAAAATAGTGTACGTTTCACTCTCTTATGATCTCAAAAAGATGAAAATTTAAAAATAAATAAATAAAATTCTGTTAGATTTTCATTAAATGCAATTTATGCAAAAATAGTTGACAAGATTAGGAGGAAGTTTCGATTAAAGCACAGTCCATTGTCTTGCAGGCAAAATAGGGCATGTGTAATTTGATGTGACATTGAAAAAAATGAGAAATTTCCATTAAATCTGATTCACACAAAACCTACTACTAGAATTTTGACGAGGTTTGATTAATATGTCGGCCTTTGTCCCACAGACAAATTGGGTATGTTTCAAGTTTATGTGATATTGTTAAGTTGTTTGAGATAATTTTCCATTGGGATCTCAAAAATTAGGGCATATTTGAAGAAACAACGGTATTTTAGAGATATGATGTGCATATCCTTCAGCATAAATGCAGAAAATTAAAATCTGTTCTTTACACGTCTAATGGTCCTTTTTTAGAGCCATCATTCACTTCCTTTATTATACTAAAATAATCTTAAAGAAGCCAGGACTAAATTTGTGATAAGCACCTTCTACCATACATCTGCTGCTGAATTCACTGTTGCTGATATGTTAAGAAATAATGTTAATAAGATAGGATAGGGAAAAATAAACAGATACCTGTCACTTACCACAGATGAAGGCAGGAGGGTGAGACGAACATGTAAAAACACAAAAACATAAACAAATTTCACAATGTTTAGACATAATTGGGAGGCGAGACATATGGCAGGGGGAAAGATGTCGTCACATCACAACCCGCCACATGAATGAAGCACAGGTGGAAATCGCGTGGTGGTGGTAGAATTGCCGGGGGGGGGGGGGGGGTTTAGGCATGACCAGCGATAAAACTGAAACAAAACTAAATAATCTTTGTGTAGCATAATTCAAAAAATTATAATTTTATTTAGTTTGATTATAGATGAAAATAAAGGGAGATAGAAACATATATATAAATATATATTAAAAAAATGAATAGATGAAATGTACATATATAAGTAACTGACTGTAAAATGAAATGAAAGATAACAAGTGACAGGTTTAACGTAGGTTTAGGCCAGGGGTGTGTCTCGTGTCAAGGATATGTTGGTAGGCTAGTTCCCATCTGCGGAGTTCTGAAGGGGTGGTGGTATTAGGAAAAACTCTAATAGCTCTAACTGTGAAACAGGTGTTGAGGTTGTTTGAATTATGGAAGTTCGCATGAATTGCCACTGGATGGTCTGGGTTGGAAATATAAACTGTTTGCCCGTGGCCATTCATCCTGTAGGATAGTTGTAGAGTGGTGAGACCAATGTAAGAGGCAGTACATTGGAGGCAGGTGAGTTGGTAAATAAGGTGAGTGGTAGCACACGTAGCATGTCCAATTATAGGGAAAGATTCGCCTGTGACAGGATTAGAGTAAGTAGTGGTGGAAGGTGCATGCTGCAAGTTTTGCAGTTGGGTCTGTTACAAGGGAAAGATCCTTGTGGAGGTTTAGGAGAGTCGGCAGGTAAATACTTCTGCCAATGGATTAGGTAAGATTAAAGATACATGGCAAGATCATCATTCACTGACACAAATTACAATGACCACAGGATAAGTGATCACATAGTAGTAATCCCATCTGTAATATCAACAACTCCAAGATTTGTTGGTTGTATTAGAACAATCAGACGAAGGGAGGGTCCTTTGAAAATGTTATTTGGTCATCTTACCTAAAGATAAATGTAATAATAATAATAATAATGGTAATAATCATGGAAATTCCTAATAGAAATTCATATTATTAAATACTACAAAATAAGTAAATTAATTATCAGATAATTTATTCAATAATATATTTTAATTTTTTTATTTAAATTTATCATTACTCGGTATTAATTGTGCAATACAAAAACTGTACTGCATCTTGCATTTTTAGCAATGAACTGGTTCAACAGTATTTCCAAATAAAGATCATCAAGTGAGGTTATTATGTAATGTTATATTGTGATGTTATCGAATAAATCTTGCAACATTGACTATCTAATGTTAATCTTGTGTTGGTGTAGGCCTGAAAAACTATGTTCTTTCAAAAATGACAACCCAGAAATCATGATGAGTAATCGAACAAAGTGCATGAAGTCTGGTATCAGTCCTCTAGTCCATTTATACTCCTGTAATTTTTTTTTTTTTTTTTTTTTTTTTTTTAAATATTACAACTCCTCTAAACGTGTATTGTCAAGAATATACATAGATTCAGCGTAAGCATCATCAATATACACCAAGGGTTTAGTCACATGGAGTTACTAACATGCTCTATAGAACCTATTTAAACCCATGAGAGCAAGAGGGAGGAATTCTCCACTAATTCTCTCTCTTGCTATATCAATGGTTTAAATGGGTTCCACATTGCCCACTGATCTTTCAAATGTCTGCAGCATAAGGCACACAAAACAACACAAACCTGTACAATGAGTGCATGTGTTTGTACCATAGCCATACATAATATGCCATACCTGATAGACTGACTGTAGAACAAAATTTCAAAATGTGGATACTGCCAAGACTTCCATCTTTCTCTAATTAGCAAACAATATTAGAAAACCCATAGCTGTGGCTCCATCGCTCATATGGGTGCCCCTAGATATGAAGGATGAGTAGTCTAATATATGAAAGTCTATGCTGAGCTGGTCTCCTCTCTCTCTCTTTTTCTAAGTTCTTTTTTTCTGTGCATGTCACAAACTTGCTCACTCTCACATTTGGGTGGATAAAATACCCAGTCAGAATTTCCCGTATGGATACTGCTACCCATCATACTCATATTACCTATCAGCTCCCTAACAACTGAGTGACAAAAAAAATATTAAAAAGGATAGTTTATAAATTCTAAAAGGCCTCAATAAAATATTTTAGAATATACTCGACCTAGAATTATTACACCTTCAGAGCAACAGAAGAGTCCATTGAAGAAATGTGACATTAATTTACACATATTGTCAGGGAAGGTATGGATATAAATATACCGAAATTGACAATCACTGAAGGGAATGATCCACCGAGATATATGAGTGAAGTTAAAAAGTTACTCATAAATCAAAGAAGGATATATGCACTCTTAAGAAAGATGGGGTATCGTAATGATTTATAAAACTCAGTAGAATGAAGAGGACTTTTTGAAAATGTGATACATGCAGCCTTTTATGGGTTCCACTGCAATTCGCTATCTCAAAGTTTCACACCAAAGCTAAAGAAATTTTGGGCATACATGAGATTAGTCTCTCGTACAGAAAACAGTATGTCAGCACTAATACAGGATGGACGTGATCACTGATGAAAATATGGATAATATACCCATTTTTCCTTGATGTTTTGGGTTACAGATGGACACATTGCAAATAAATACTGCAGGTATTGTAAACTAATTAGAGCACCTGATGCTTGAGAAAGCTCCAGATCCCAATGGTATCCAAGTATTGGTATTTTCAGGGTGCACAATGGAAATCAAACCACTTATATACTACGCATCCTTAAAGAAAAAGAAGTAACTTCTAATTCCATAACTGTGCAAGTTGTCCCGATTTTCAACAAAAGAGATCAAATAGAATCTAGGAACTACCAACCCATAATGCCATCATCTGTTTGGAGAAGTGTACTGGACCATGTTATATGCCCATACATCATGAAGGTTCTAGATGAAAACAAAGTGCTTACACCAAACCAGCAAGGATTTCAGAAGAAACAAAACTGTCCCTATTTTCACATAATGTAATGAAAGCTAGTGATGAAGGATCACAAAATTTTGGAATTTCATAAAGCATTCAACTGTGTCACTCAACTGTCTTTTAGTAATGATTTGAGAGTATGGTATGGCTGATGAGGTTTTCTATCTGGTTGATCACAATATGTTGTTGATGGAGAAGCCTTTACAAATCTGGATGTTACATCAAGTGTCCATAGGAAGTGCAGTGGGCTCTAATCTTTCTTAATTTCCATAAATAACATTTGAGGCAATGTTAATAGAAGGTTGAGTATGTTTGCTGATGATACAGTCAACTGTAGAGAAATAAATAATTCAACTGATTGTTAAAAATTCAACATGCTCTGGACATTATTTTGGCATTGATGGAAATTTACACTACATTGCCAAAAGTGCAAGGCAATATACATAACTAACAAAAAGATATCATTTGTTCAGCGGTAAAAAATAAACAAATCAGTTATTGACATGATTCATCCCTGAAGTATTTGGGTGTAACAATTCAAACAAACATGGAGTGCATAGTATACATAACTTCAGTCGTATCTATCACTGATTATAGGCTGTCATTCATAGCTCAAATTTGAAGAATTATAATGCATATACAAAGGAGATAGCATACAACACCTCTGTGCATCCACTATTGTTGTGCCATTTGGTATCCCTATCGCAAGAGAAAGTACAGATAAGAGCCGCTCAATTTGTGGCTGCGTGCCATAGTCCTTACAAAAGTCTCACGGAATTTGTTAGCAAACTTGCAAACAACATCTTTCATTCATGAGTGCGATAAAATAGTACTTCCACCAAACTATTTTGATTGCAATGAGAGGAGAGAGAATATCTACACAATTCTTATTATTACTGTTTCATTAATATTCCTAAAATCACCATTCTTTTTTACTTCCTTGCTGTTTGTACTACAGTTACTAATAATGTTATCATTGACGTCACTATTATTTTTGTGATCATCATTTTTGCTACCATCAATATTATCAGTACTTATTTCTACATTCCGACAACCTTCTAGAAAAGATAATCTATGCTACTCAACGTAACCAATGTACTTAGCTGCTCTCTTGGTTAACCCACATACCTCCAACACAATTTTATTGAATTCTACATCTACTGCTCTACACCCTACATTGGCCAGTTCTAACACTTTTTTATTTTTTCAGACAATTTATTTTTATATTTATCAAAATTTTCCTTTAAATTATCTACATACTATAAAAGGTTGTAAGTACCAGATTTTATTACCCTATCTATATAATTTTTTAATTGATCTGATTCTCTAGTGAGCTTAGCTATTAAATCTATCCAATTTGCAATACACATATAATTAAATTTGGCCATCTCTTTAATATTTCTTCAATCAAATTCTGCTATCTCAAATTCTGTTTCCGTTGACCCTTTTGTAAATCAAAATTTTGAATTCTTCCTTAGTTTTACTAAGACATTGAGTATATCTGACTAACCATTCATCTTTCCATTTCCATATTGCACCAACATTACCTGCAACTAACTATGCATTATTCTACAGACATCCTAATTACTTTCAAAACTCTCCATCATGCTGATTTAAACAATAAAACCACCCTTTTAACAAACAGCTCTCACACTACTACAAGAATAATTGTTACAGAACCTACAGTTTCTTGTATTTATCCTTTGTGATTCTTTCAATGCATCAATTACAGATTCTAAGTTTTATTTTTCCTCAAACACTTGCAACACCTGTCTTGTAGCATTCAATTACTCACTGCAAATTGATTCTTGTATCATAGTGCTCTATCATCTGCTTGAATTATTGGTCCACTGGCCTTTACTTGAACCTCCTGAAATGGTAACTAGCATCTTCTTGTGTGGTAATGATCTAGCTTCTTCTTATCTTTTGTATAGTGGTGATCCAGCACTCATTCTTTCTATTGCATATTTACTGTGCTTGAAATTTGTAGATTGAATGTGATCTTGCTTCTTTGCTGAGAGTAATTACTTTGTTCATTATAAGTAGCATTGGTTACTACTAAATCATGGCTTTGGGTTAATAATAGTAACATATACCAGTGTTATGGACAGATGGCCCCATCTGCCTCGAACATGTAAATTGGTTGGTCACATTCCTTCACCTCCCCTCTTCCAAACAAACTTAATTACTTAATATTTCTCAGTTCCAAGGAATGGTGCTATTGTTGCCAATTGACTACACATTTTTCCATGAATTACAATTTATTTTAAAAATTCTAGCAATTAAAACACAAAAATCTTCACCATATACTTTTCTTTGCATATGCTATGGTGATTTACAAGCTTTATTTTTAAATTCATTCAGCGTTTTTGTTGAATTTTTCATTACTTCCTTTGTGACTTATCCTGATACCCTTACCCACAAAAGAAAATTTTCCCACTCCCTTATCCATAAAATTGTGTGCCACTCCTAATTCTTTGACCATTATCCTTCCAAGCTCCATCACGAACATACTCCTTATACACTGCCAGCACTCTCATTATCCTCCTCCTGTCTTCAAATGACTCCCAAACTAGCTCCTTTATCATATCGGTTATTGAGTGGTACCTATGGTTATTCCCACAAAAAAAAATCTAGCAGCTCTTCTTTGCACACCCTCCAACTCCTGTATTTGATATACAAAATGTATTACACCACCATATTCAACCAATGATCTGACCAAAGTTTTGTAATTATCAAATGTTATGCCAAGATATTTACACTTTAAGCCTTCAACAATTAATTCTGTCCTGTGCTATAATCATAAATAACATTCAGTTGGTTTTTTTTTTTTTTTTTTTTCTATCTCTGTACCTAATAAGCTGATGCTACTTTACATTTATATTCATTCCATGCTGACCTATTCATTTAGATATCCTATCCAGGGCATGCTGCAGTTGTTGACGGGCTTCTTCCATTTCATCCATTATGTTATCTGCAAACATCCTAAATTCTGATTGTATACTACCAATACAATCATTCATTAGAATGATGAACAGCAGTAGTCCCAATACGCTACCCTGTGGCACTTCCATATTCACTTCTATCAACTTTTGATAATGCTTATCCTATTCTAATACTTTGCTTTCTTCCTTTTAAGAATTCCTCAACCCAGAAACTCACTTTTTCATCCACTCTAATAGTTTTCAACTTATTCAAATCCATTTCATGGCTTACACTGTCAGATGCCATGGAAATATATAGTACTATTCTATTTACTTGGCCTCCCTTATTCTATTTGTCTGAAATATCTTGCATATAGCATACTATCTGAAATTTATATAAATACCCTTGCCTAAAGCAATATTGTTGATTTACAAACCAGTTTCTTTCCTTACAGACATTTCTGATGTATCTCTAATAGAATTTGCAAACTTAATTGAGATACACGATCAACAAGTAGTAATAGGTGCAGAGTCGTGGTTAAAAGAAGAAGTACTAGGCAATGACGTTTTTCCTGATGGTTACAGTGTGTTTCGCAGAGGTAGAGGAATAATTGGTGCATGGGTTTTCATACGCATTAGAAAAAAACTATTACAGTTCACTGGTGTTCAAAGATGCCCATGAGTTACTTGGTGTAGATTTCTGGCATAGTAAAAAAATAAAAATTCAAGGTGTTAGCACATCCCAGTGAAAAAAAGACTGATGAAGATGAGGCTCTTGCAGAGAAGTTAAATTCATGCTCTGATTTCAAAGTTGAGTACAGAATGGTTATTATTGGTGTGGATTTAAATTTACCAGCTGTAAACTGGATAGGAAATAAATTAACAATACAAGGGAACAGAGATTTGCAGATACCTTAATAAGGGAAGGGGGATTTGCACAAATCGTCAAGCAGAACACTAGAGGACAAAACATGTTGGATATCATCCTAATAAAGCCGGATGATAACCTTGTGGGGTGTTGACAAACTGAAGGAATAAGTGATCATGAAGCACTTCTCATAGATATTAAAGGATTCAGTTAAGCAATAGCCAAAATTGAAGGGAGAAATAGGTACAATTATTAAAAGGCACAGACTTCGAACTTGAAGAGATAATTCAGGGAAAGTTTCAACAAATGGAGGATCGCACAATAACAATATAGTCAAGGTGGAAAGAGCTCAAGGAGATAATGGGTAAGGGGGAAGAAATATTAATTAAAAAAAAGGAGCAATAGAGAACCTATGTACTATAATAGGGAGGTGAGGAGATTAAAGATGTTTGTAAGAAGAGACCACAACAGAGCTAAGAGGCAGCAGGGTAGTAGGGAATATTTAAAACAACTAAACAAGGAATTAATACTACCATGGAAGATGGCTAATGATGGGTTTATGAAGATTATTGTTGGTGCAGGGGTACCATTTACTGATGCATCTAGAAATTTCTATGGCAATGTTAGAAAACTGAGGTGAGGCGTATTGAGACGCTTATAGATAAGGATGGAAAAAAAGTTACAGAAGATTTTAAAAAGGCAGAGATTTTTAGTAACTGGTTTAGTGATACGATTGCGTACAATTAGTTAGAAACGGAAGGCTCTAAATCGGAGAATGTGGTTAACAACCCAATTTAAAATCAGCAGCCTAAAAAATCTTAAATTCATTTTTAGGATATCATGAATGAATTAAGAAAGCTGAAAAAACTTAAGGGGGCTAGTGCAGATAATATTACTACAGATATTTTAAAGATAGCAGGATGTGACATCTTGAAATATTATTTAAATTGACTCTGGATACTTGCTGCTTACCAGAAGACTAGAAAAGTGCAATAGTAGTACTGGTACATAAAAGAGGGGTGAAAATAGATTTGAAAATTATGGACAAATCAGTTTGACATATGTGGTAGGTAAATTAATGGAGAAACTGATATACAACCACGTCAGAAATATATGTTAGGAGCGTGAGTGGTTTTCAAGTTCGCAACTTGGCTTTAGGCAAAGATATTCTTGAAAATCTATGTTAACATGGAGTGTGAAAGATATCTGGGATGATATGTACAAGGAAAGCCGAATTGATTGTGTTGCACTAGACCTTTCTTAGGCCTTTGACAGAGTGAGCCATAAAATGGCGGTAAGTAAGGTAAAGCCAATGACAAAGGAAAGGACAAATGACTCATCACTCACCAAAGTTAAGGCTGTGATGAGTGAAAAACATATGTGACAAACACATACATATACAATATTTCGATTTTCATTGTATTCATGTTATAGGAAACGAGTCATGTTTTTCGGGATGTGTACACACACCAAAGTTTATCACATGATTGAGTGCATTATCGAGTGTTGGGAAAGACTGAGATAATATATATATAATATAATAATTAATAATATAACAAAAGGGTATAGACTGTTAAAATAGACAATAAATAAATAAATATGAAAGAAATTTATAACTAGTTAAATCTTAATAATATTTATTTATTTTTTTATCGTATGATGTTTAACAAGGTACACAATAGCTTGAGACAATTGTGCATATCACAAGCTTGTACAATTTCATAACTCTGTATCTAATGTTTTAATCCAGTCAACTGCACTGATCAATGTATCGTGTATTTTTACTATTGTTCCCTTGAGGCCTGAAGAGGACAGTCAGAAACAATGTGATTGATTGTCTGTAAGGTGGGTCTACAGACACAATTTGCAGAAACTACCTAGCCCCATCTGTGTAATAAGTAGCCACATCTGCCTTGTCCTGTACGAATGTGATTGATGAATCTCCATTGCCGCCTTGGCAGATTGAAACCTTGTAACCCTACTGAAGGATCCTCAACTAGATTTTTATTGGCTACTGATGGCTGCTTTCATTGAGTTGTCCACAGCTTCTAAATGTTGAAAGAGGATTCTGAAAGGTTAAGTGCTGTGCACCATGGTGGTTTCCTCGATTTCAAGCGTTGGTATTGTGATTGAATAATGTCTTGATGAATAGGCAGCTGAGGGTTCTTTAGGATATTTTTCCAGATTTTTAAGAGAGCTTCTGATCTTTTTAGTGCTGGAGGTGAAATATTACATAGCACTGGAAGCCATATGATGTTCTTACTTCGAATGCATTCCTTAATTAACCGCATTGCCTGATAGAGTTGTACATCTATCTTCTTTGTGTGGGCACTATTGATACAGAATGTGCAACAGTATTCAGCAACAGAGTATGACATGGTTAAGGCTGTGGACCTTAGAACATAAGCACCCATGAAGTATCTGCAAGCTTTTGAATAATATTATTTCTCATTTTGATTTTAGCAGCCACGTTTAAGAGATGCTGCTTAAAAGTTAGAGTTCTGTCTTCCTGGCCTAAATCTTGCTTGTTCTATGGGAATGTGATTACTCATCACTTCAGAAATACTATTGTAGATCAGGCACTCAAGCAGTTTGTATTTGACACTTATAAGTGCTATTGGTCGACATTTTACCAATTTTCTAGGGTCCTTATTTGGTTTCAATATGGCTAATACTTTTGTTTTCTTCATAAATTGTGGGAGGTTTCCAGTTTGTAGTATATTTGAGAAGAAGTTGGTAAACCATCTTACTGTAGCTGGTCCACAGTGGGCCAAAAGTTCAGGATATATACCATCAAATCCAGCTGCTTTTCCGAGTTTCATATGTTCTCGGAATGGGATGGAAAAATCAGAAGATTGAGGGGCTGCTTTTTTCTTGTTGCGTGATTTTAATCTAATATCTCATTTGGTTTGTTTATCTTTTTTGTTCTTATAAACCAATACTAGGTGCTTGGCAAAATCATTCAGATTCATGGCAGTTTTTGATCATCTGTTCTCAGGGTTTGAGGAGTCTAATTTTCTAATGACAGGCCAGGCTTTTCTGCTAGAGTGAGTGTAATCCAGGGATTCTACTGTATGATGCCATATATTTCTATGACCCTCATCTAGTGATTGAAGGAGGCATATTGTCACAGGTTTGATGTTCATTATATGTCATTAACAATCTCTCACTTTCTGCGCTCCAACCAGGGATGTACTTTTTGCAATATCCTCTAGGAATACATTGTGTAGCTACACCTTTAATGAACCCACTATATGAATCTACTATAATTATTGTAGGCTGGTTTAATCCATCTAAAATTGGAGTCTGTCTGTTTTGCAAATTCAATCCAGTTGGCTTTCTTGAAGTTCCATCTTCGTGAAGGTTTTGATCGTGTAATAGGTATAGATGTTCCTATCTCTACAATACCAGGTCTGTGTTTACTGTGCGAAAATCCTTAACCACTGATTGATGTAATAATGAGTAATGAGTCAACAAGTTGAATTTTATCAGTGGTTGAGGCCATGTGGATGTCTGGTAGTCAGGATATTTTGGTATGCAGGTCTGAAGTGGCAATGATTTTGAGGAAAACTCTGATAACTGTCACATTGAAACGGTCATTGACTTTGTTAGAATTGTGGTAATTGGCATGTTCTGGTAGTAGGAGGTATAAGTTGTGGGTGTGGACTGTTTCAATGTGGCCATTCATTCTGACTAAGAGTTGCTGTGTAGTGAGGCCCATATAGAAACTAGTGCAGTGGTGGCAAGTTAGCTGGTATATGATATGTGTTGTGGAGCATGTGGCTTTTCGAACGATGGGGAAGGTTTCCCCTGTAGTTGGGTTGGGATATGTTGTAGTGCAAGGATACATGTTGCAGCTTTTGCAGCAAGGTCTATTTCACATATAAGATCCATATGGTGTTTTTGGAGAGTCTGATGGAGGGTATTTGTGAACCAAGGTAGGTGGTCACCTGAAATATGGATGGGGAACAGTTGGTAAAATTTTTGGTAAAAGATTGTGCATTTCTGGAAAGTAGCAAAGGAAGTAATGCCTCTGTTGTAAGATTTGATTGATGGATTCAAGACCAGGAGAGAACTGGGTGTTAAAGTCAGGGCTATGGTTGGAATTTAGAGGTGCTGGGTGGGAGTGGTTACATGGAGGGTGGGCAGTTGCGTGGGAGATTTATTTATGTAAATGATCTGCTGGGTAAAAGTGGGAAATAATGGCTTGGAATAGGTTCTGCGAGTATGAAAAGAGGGATTCAGCATCAGAACAGATACGTCTGCCACGGATAGGAAGGCTATAGGGGAGGGAACGTTTGGTATGGAATGGGTGGCAACTCTCAAAATGTAGATGTTGCTGTGGATTGGTGGGTTTTATGTGGACAGAGTGTGAAGGGCACTCTGCCTGAGTGTGCTGTCCACTTTGAGGAACGTACTGTGTGTGTGGGAGTAGGTCCAGGTGAAATTAATGAAATGGCTATAGTTAAGGGAATGGAGAAATTCTAAGTTTTCACTGTTGGTACAGATAATAAACATATCATCTATGTATCTGAACCACACAGTGGGTTTAGGGGGTGGGGGTGTGGTTCTTATTAGAATAGTTGTTATTGGCATGTTGTGGTACTGGGAGGAATATGTTGCAGGTGTGGACTGTTTGGCTGTGGCCATTCATACTGACTGAGAGTTGCAGTGTAGTGAGGTCTTTATATAGGACCTAACGCAGTGGCAGCGAGTTAGCTAGTATATGATGTGTGTTATGGAGCTGGTGGCATGTCCTATTATGGGGAAGGTTTCTTCTGTAGTCAGGTTGGAATATGTTGTGGTGGGAGGATGAAATAAGGTAAAAACTATTGCAGTGGATGAGAAAGTACTTTGCTGGGTAGAAGAATTTTTAAAAGGTAGAAAGCAAAAAGTTAGGGCAGGAAATGTAGTAACAAAAGAAGTCGAATTTAAAATGAGTGTGCCATTCTAATGAATTATTCTGTTGATGATTTACTTTCAAAATTAGATTGTTTGCAGATGACATAATACTAAATGAAAGGATCAAAATGGTAGAGGACTGTAAACAGCTGCCAGGTGATCGTGACAGGATAACTAGCTGGTTTGGTAAAGATGGGATGCAGATAAATACAAAGAAGTGTAAGCTTATTAGATACACAGATAAAAAACTAAAGGTTGATTATAAGATTGATAAAGAATATTTTTTCACTGGGTGGGACACATTACAGGTAGTAGTTATAACCATAGGTGGGCACAGTTAATCGAAAAGTTAACTCCGTTAATCGTTAATCTGCTACTTAAAAAGTTATCTTCGATAATCGTTAAATCATTCATTTTTGCAAATTTAACGCAAGTTAAAGTTAACCGTTAAAAGTTAACCCTTAAAAGTTAACCACCCAATAGTGAAACTGATGTTTATGTATTTCAGTAGGTATTACCAAGCAGTACCAAGGTGCTATGTACTGTGATATGAATCAATAATACGTCTACCCAATGTCCTTCTAGGAATTGAGATTTTACTTCAATGGTTTAACCAGTTTCTCAAGCGTATTGGAGTCTTCAACATGTAGTGGAAACATGTTGGCAACGAAAAGGATTACGATACATCAGTCCACACCAGCTAGGAATACGATGGTGCCTGTAGCTATGATGCCAAATGTTTTATTGACATAAACTTTTATTAGCACATGGAGGTGAATTCTAATCAATTCTGCTGCGATGTACATCAGCAGAAGCCACAGCATCTGAGGGAGGCTTTGAATTATTTTTCTTTTTTCCCATGAGTTGGCCCTTCTTTTACTTTAAATTCAGACTGTTCATATTTGGAAACAAGCATCCCCTTCATATATTGTTTAAGCTTATTAAAGCTAGACACGTGAGCCTTGATTGTAGAAAGTTTAAGCAAACACAGTTTGCATTCATATATCAATTGTTCTCCCAGTTGTGATTTAAATGCAACCTAATCTCATAAATGTGGCCAAGGATTTTTAATATTCTCATTGGTATTGTATGCATGGCTGCTTTCACTAATGGGTTCAAGAGTTCAGTTTCCATGACATAACCATGTAACGAGTGTCAGTTTAATTTATTTTACTAACAAACAGCAAACCAATACTAACTAAAAAGTGACATTTTTCTGGCAGTAAAAAAAGGTTAGATTATAAAAATATCAAAATCAATCACCAAATGAATTAGAAACAGCAGTGAGCTCCGGTTTGCAGATGTAAAATAGAAATGCTCCAAAACTCTAGCTTTCCTGCTCACACGCATGCCATGCCTAGCATAACAGTTGTATATGGATCACACACACACACTTCGTATCACCTAGTTCGTTCGTAAAACCTACTCGCCGAATGGTCGAGCATGGCATGGCATGGCATGCAATTCAAACAAACCAAATACATCAACTACCAATGTAATGGACTATAGTTAACAGTAGTTCACTTTAACGGATGTTAAGAAGCCTGTTTTTCAGTTTTGTTAACTTCATTAATTAATGATTAATGGTTTTCTGCCCAGCTATGGTTGTAACATAGCTATAATCTTGTTGAAAGCATCTAGGAATAGGTTTAATCCAGGTATCAAGTACAGAAATGGATATCTACTAGCTATTCCCAGCAGTAAAATACCTTATAGTCCGATTTCAAGGATACCTTTTTGAAAGATAGAAATTTCAGTTAGAGTAATTTTTCAAAAAACAGTTTTAGCTTCATCTATTCTCATTATGAGAATTCATGATGGAGATCATTTTAAAATGTATTTATCATATTCATAAAAATTTAGTTTGAAAGATATTTCAGTTTTTCGGGTCATGAAACCATTTGGTCAGGGGGAAAGTGAACCTAAAATTTTTGAAACAACTAGTTAACGCAAAAAGTTACAGCAAATGTTTTATCAGCAGTTATAGTCAGCACCTTATATTTAGAACATAAAAGCAATTATTTATGCAAAGAATAAGTAGGATTAAATAAAAATACAGAGCAAATAAGGAAAGAGCATGAAATTAATTTCTGGGAAAATCATATATTGGTTTCATTAGAAGTCTAACACTTTAACAAGATTAATTAGATTTTCAAAACTTATTGTCAGTGACTATTGGAAAATGCACCATGGATAATGATGTGATAGAATTTGTGTTTAATTTAATACAAGCCTTTTTGGAGAATAAGTTGAACTAAAATAGGTAGAATAAGTTACATAATGGCAAATGTGTTGATTACAATTCAAAATACTAAGCACTTATTTTGATATCATTTTTTAAACTTTAATGCTGATGTCACGAAGTCAAATGATTTGATAAAAGAAGGTCAGCTATCTTACTTTGGGGCAGTCTTTTCAAGCATTTCATTCGAGGCTGGTCTGTGCTCAGTGGGAGCAGCTTTGTCTCCTTGTGGTTGGTGATAGTAGTAGGATCCAGAATGCCAAAGTAGCGCATTCATGCTAGTTAGGGGGCTAGGCTGAGAGTTGTCTTCTCTTGTGTGTATTGTCTGTTAAACTTGTAATCATCAAAAGGAATAGTTAGTTTCATAGCATTGTACGAGAATTTTGAATCCAGATACCGAACTTTTGTAAGAGAACTTTTCTGAATATTATAACGTTTTCATGGAACTTTAAACTGTGTATAGTGCACTGTATTTGCTTTTACCTCTCTTGTTTTAGGTACTTTTCAATCAGTTGACCGCATGAATAAGAATAATAGGTACCAGAGACACGGGTCATTGTTAAGGTTCAAACGCTGGGTTAGCTGAACTTAAGCAGCGCACTGTTTTGGCATAGTGAAAAGTTTCTTAATCCTTCACTTGTTGGAGAGAGTATTGAGAGGATGTATGAGAGAAGTAAAGTAATTGGTCAGACCATTGCTTGATTTTTGTGGTATAGTACGGAAGCTACATTTGGATATCAAATACAGGAAGGGGTGCAAAGAAGGATAGATTTGTCTCTGTAAATTACTGTAGAACATAATCAGTAACTGATATGATAAAAGTGCTGGAATGACATTCATTGGAAGATGTGAGGAGGGTGAAGAGAGTCATGGGAGAGTGCAAGAGTGTGAGGCATGGAAATATATTTGTGTAAGAATTAAAAGTAATGCATGGAAGGGAAGATATGACCATGACCACAAGCTGACATTTAATTTCAGGCCTGAGGTTATTCGAAGATTTTCTTTTGTAGGTAAGGGGATTAGAGATTGTAATAAGTTAACAAGAGAATTGATTAATAATTTACCAAAACGTTGAAACAATTTAAAGTTTAAATTTGTAGAGGGCTTAAGAGGGTGGGTACATGAAAAGGAGGAAAATGGGTGTGTGGGGAAATTACCACCGGAGCTTGCATTCCATCACAATTAAACTATCACTGATATCCAACTAATCAGCCTGTAGTTCTCAACCATATTTGTTGCCCTCCCTATATGAACTAATACTATTATTGCTTGTTTGCAGTCCGCTGGTAAGCACCAAGATTCTAGACTTACTATAAATAAAATATCAAGTAAACGTATAAAATTGTGTCCCACTATCTTTAATACATCTATAGTAATATTATCAAAACCATACCTTAAACACTTTTTTAGCTTTCTGATTTCCTTCATAATTTCCTGAGGATCTATTTTAAACTTCAAAATTTCCTCATTTCTACAGGGTGATTCAGAAGGTATGGTAAATACTGAAGGATGTGGTAGTATGAACAATAAATACTGACTAAAAAGATCATATAAACATGTTGTAGGAAAAAAATGGTTCTTGTTGTTTGTCTGTTCCTTACAGACAATGTTTTAACATGGATGATCCCAATGTGTAAATTTTCATTTCTTTCCTATACTTTGTTCTCTGCAATATTTAATTTAATTATATCGGTCGCCAACCCCAATAATTTTATAATAGGATTTTCGAATGAGGGGTAATATCAAAAGATTGTTCAAAACACGGATTTTAAATTCCAGTAATTTATTGTTTAAAGTTCAAAGGCAGTTTTACTCTAACAACAGGAATTGTTTCCAGAAAGACTTCGTTCCGAAAATTGCAGATTAATGCCACGACAATTATCTACACTCCACTTGAAACCTCAAACAAAATCTTACTAACTGACAAATTTAAATTCAGGAAAAGAAGTTTGTTCATTCAGTGATCCATTTCAAAATTATAGCCGCTGTCTACAAATATTCCAAGTGCAGGTACTCCTGATTGGTCTATGCGAAGCCGCTGTCCTTGACCATAACACCCGCATGCTCTTCACACGTTCACCCTTTAACTGTTTGAGACTAATGCGGCCGAGTTCATCCCTCTGGTTTCTTATATAGTCTCCCCCAAGTGACGCTACACCCGATAGAATTTTCCACTGTGTATGGCACTCTTTCTACCCTCTCGGTCTCCTCTCTCTCTCTCTCTCTCTTACTGGCATGGGTTACGAAGGCTTCCCCCCCCCCCCAAGATTTTCCAATTTTTATGAAACTTTGTAATAATGTAGAGTTCTTCAATCTAAGCATTTTCCATCCTTATAAAAAATTTAATATCTGCTCTCCTATTGTTGTTATTAATTTTCGATGTTTAATAAACCTATTTGTTCTAGTGCATTTGTTCTACTCTTCAGAAATTCTACATATTTTGCCAATTAATTTGGTGTATCTTGCTCCCTACTAAAAACCTTTAATTAAAAAGATATTGTCTCTCAAAGTTTCCATCCCTTTTTGGCAGCCATTATTAAATTCATATTAACTACTTTGAAATTAAATATTTTATATTGAGAGTGCGTTGTTTTGATCATACTTTCCACCAAAATTACTTTAAAAAATTGCACTTTCATAAAAATAGGGTGCCTCCCAGAAGTTTTGTATAGTTTAGTTTCACCTTTCCTGACCTTTGTTTCAACCCGTCCTAGGTGGTCTGTTTAGCCACGATGCGTTAACAGCTTTCGCTTTGAAATTACTTTTAAAATACTTCCAGCCAACTCAACGATCTCAAACTGCACTCATCATCTTTTCACAAGACCTTTAATCTGATGTAATTTTCTTTTGACTATTTATTTTATTCTCAACTTAACATTTTTTTCTTTATTGAAAAACTACCTTAAAACTCGCCGTATTTACTTTAAATTCTGTGTGAAACCATATTTTGGACTTCTAAACTAAGATCAGATACTTCCATCCCAATATCTTAATTCGTTGACTACCATTCTTTCAGACCTATATAAATCTGAAGCTGTTGCGTCATCCTGCTACAAAACTTCTCTGTTCTGATTGTAAGATTGCGCATAACTTCCTTTATAAAATTCGTACCACATTGAGACTTCTACCAATGTGATTGTTACATTCTCTTCTACACCTGATGGTGTTATCTTTTGGGGGAAATATCACTTGGGTCACCTACTAAAACCGATAACAAACATTTTTCCTTCTCGTTTTCTCAGTTTCCAATAAGGCCGACTACGTTACAATGTTTCTGATTTATATTTGTTTTGGAGATACATGTGCTGGAATGTTATGCATATAAGACTCATAAAATGATCAGGAGCACAGAAATAACTTGTTGAATTACTTAATTCATGCAAAACTACACACTTATTTTACAACTGTTTAAATTAAATATCTGATTTTGATTGAGGTAGACTGTAATAATAATAATAATTTTTGAATTTTTAAAGACAAATTATATTTTGTTGTTTGGACATGGGTGCAGTTGAATGGTGATTGCTCTTAAGAAGAAAAAGAAAAATTGGGTTACCATGTGGAGAAATGTACAGCAAGTGCTGAGCAGTGTATAATGTGTATGAGTTGCTGCTAGGAATAGTATGGTCATTGCTAAGAAGAACCTGGGATTTTTGGATATCTTTTCTCTCCATTGTAGTTCTGTGGTGAGATAAACAAAAGAACATTAATAAAGTTTGAATCTGTTTAAAATATATAAGAGATACATTCTTTATTTGGGGACAGTAAAATGTTAGGAAAATTGAACCAGATTTATCCCATTAGTGGCCGTAATTATTAAAAGATTTAAAACTTACAGCACAGTCATTTATAATATGCATTAAGTTATACAACAAGTAAGTGTGATAGGTGTGCTGGTGTGCTCTTGATCATTTTTTAAGGTTTATTTTGTATTTTATGCATAACATTCCAGCATCTGTATCTTCAAAATGAATGAAAATTGGACACATATTTATATGAACTTTTTTATTCAATATTGTTCATACTACCACCTCTTTCAATATTTACCATTGCTCCTGAAACACCCTGCATTTATTTGGAGATGCTCTCCTGATTTATTCCTTCCCATCCCTGATTGATTGTCCCTAATGGTTTCATTAAACCTCTCACTCAATTACCTGCCATTTCCAAATCATCAGAAACTTGCTCTTCATTCTTATCTACAATTGTCTGAATACATTTTCTTCCCCTTAGAAATTCCTAGATGCATTATTCAGTGGTCGCTCTGTACCTATGATGATATTCATAAATCCATCTTTAGCTTACCTCTTTGCTGTTATTAATTACTTGTTTAGATGCTTTAAGTATTCTGTACTCTGCCTTGCTGTCCCTTAAATCAGCAGTGATCTCTTCTTACTAACCTCTATAACCTCCTCACCTCCCTGTTGTAGCTTGTACTTTCTGTACTTCTCTTTAGTTTCTTTTATGGAATAAATATTTTATAACCCTTTTTTATTATCTACTTGAGCTCTTCCTGCTTAGGCTCCACTGCATTTGTGCCATCTTTCCATTTGCACAATTCTAAAACTTGTGCCTTTTTAGAATTGTCTCCTTTACCCCCTACAATTTTGGCCACTGGTTTTCTAAATCCACTAATATCCATCAGAACTGTGTTGTGAACACTTATGCCTCCTGTTCCTGGACACCCCACAAGATTTGCATCAGATTAATGTATACTAAAAAGCAAAAAAATTATAACCACCCATTTAATAGTGTATTGGAATGTGATATACTTGTTAGGTGTCTATTACAAGTCATGCAATTCCTCTAAGTTATCTACCATTGGTTTGTGGGCATAGTCTGGATCCCAGTGGCATCCCACATGTTTTCTTCCTGGTTGAGTCAGGCAGATTTGGTGGCCAAAACTATAATTTTTACATAATCTAAATCTGTCATGGTGCCTTAAATCACTGCCAAAGGTCCCATTAAATTCCAGGTGAATGTCCCCCATTGCATAATTTTATTTTCATCTTCCTGCTTACATGGCACAATCCATTTATTGAGCATCTGTTTGCCCCATAGATGGAGTATACATACACATTGTAACAAGAAATATAATTCATCTGACTAGGCCACATGTTTTCATTGATCCAAGGTGCAGCATCAGTGATATCATGCCCATCGCCATCATAATTGACGATGTCATTGGGTCAGCTTGGAATGGGGTATGACATTGTGGAGCCCCATTACATGTCAATGTGTCTGCATCAGCCTTGTACTATGCTGACAGATCTATATCTACATGTAAATATATACCCTGCAATTCACAAAATTATACATGACAAACACTGCTTTTCACTGAAAATAATCTTTACACAGTGCATTGCAATCCCAAATGGCATGAGGAAAAAAGGAACTCACAGAAGGATCAATGAAACACATTATTTCTCTAATCTTATATCTCCCATCAGTGCGACCCAAGTAGGTTGATGGTAAAAGCATAGTGGATGTACCTATGTTTACCAATAAGTTCAAATGAAACCTCCATCATCGGCCTACCAGAGAATCAAGCCCAATCCACGAATCGGTTATATGATGATTTAATAATGAATGTGGCAATTAGTTATGAATAAAACTGCTCTTCTCTGTACTTTCTCTTTGTCAAAATGTGTTTCCATGGGTTTTTTTTTTTTTGTTGTTGGCTATCTCCTTTGTACATTACAGTTTTTCAAGATTCGTCCTATGAATTGCAGCCCAGAATTAACACTTTCACGCTTGAGCTTTCTGCTCTCCCTGGTGCTCAAGTAACTGGCCATTTTTCGCCAGTTTTAAATTTCAAATAACTTCTTATTATTAACGCTACAGCTAAGAAACTTTCATATTATTGTAATTTGACTTCTACATTTTTTATGTAAATGGGGTATGACATCAGGAGCAAGGTAACAAAGTGTTTATAATCAAATGTATGAGTATGTATTTTCAGATTTTATATATAGTCTTTACAGTACATAATTTCGTCTGGCACAAAAACAAATGAAGGCACTA
This sequence comes from Vandiemenella viatica, assembly GCA_031002005.1. Classification (NCBI taxonomy): domain Eukaryota; kingdom Metazoa; phylum Arthropoda; class Insecta; order Orthoptera; family Morabidae; genus Vandiemenella; species Vandiemenella viatica. Next base: position 6,850,519 of record JARYHS010008075.1, on the reverse strand, counting down.
GAGTTCTCATTCACTGGTGCAGTAACTCCATTATATTCCTCAAAAAGAGGTATATCTGTAAGAATATCGTCAGAATATGAAATTTCATCTTCATTTCCTGATCAGCGCATTTTCTTACATTGATAAGGCTCTTGTATTTCATCAGAAGCTACTCCATGAACTTCGTCTTGTCCACTGATGTCATCAACACCACCTTCCTCTGCAAATTACAATATATTTACTTTGGAAATAATATCTTTTATACACACACAAAAAAGAAATTCGAATAGAACAATTGTAAATAGGTAATTGTTCGCATCAAGTAGCTTACCAACATTTTTATCTGAAACACTTTCCCACTCTTCAGTGTCTCCTTCAGAACCTGAATCATCTATCACTTCTCCCTTCAATCTTTCAACCATTATAAAAAAAATTCGCAGTGCAAATGACAAAAACTTTCTGCAACAAGCCACACATACAAAAAGGGAGTTTGTGTAGCCAAAATGATATAATGTACAGTTAAAGATAGTCTCAGAAATACTCGCTAGAATGGCAGCACGTAATATAGAAACAATACCATACCGAAAAACCAGGATCAGACTTACAAGGCGGCGGAAATCAACAGTTAACTGCGGCCCAAGTCAGGCTCGGGCTCTGGCAGCACGACAATACCAAGCAGCCTGAGTCTGATCCAGACTCCGTCGCGAAAGTGTTAGTGACCAAATTAATGTGGAGGTCCCATTTAATATTTCTTTGTACTGTTATAAATACTCCAGGGAGTCAATCATATCAATTACTGAAGCTTTTACTTTGTACTTCTGAATAAACAGATTCTTTTTGTTAGTTCTGCACATTGCCTTGTACTTTTTACAATTTAGTGTAACTTGCTATTCGTCGCACCATACTGAAATAACTCTCAGATCACAAGAAATTTTTTAAGCAATTGATTGAATTCCTTACTACCATATAAATGACTGCATCATCAGCAAACAATTTCAAATTGCTATTAATGTTGTCTCTGAGATTGTTTATAAAAATTAAGAAAAGTAGTGGTCCTAATACACTGCCATAGAGCGCCACCTATCCTACTTTACAGAGCAGGGAAGCCTCCGACCTACATGTTCTGCGCAGAGGCATCGACATCCACCACTTTGTCCTACTCATGGTTTCCCTGTCCTTCAAACACTTTCCATAGATGCTCATTGTAGTAGTTCATGAACAGCTAACCAACCTCACCATTTCTGAGATGCTATTTTCCATGCACTGCGCTATACCAATCTACCCTATGACAAAGTCAGTTATGTTAGTGAATTTCCTGATATGAAGTGGAGGTTGGGACTGGTCCTAGCACTTGTGTAGATTATTGTGGGAAAATGACTTAAAAATCACACTAGGGAACGCTGGTACACAAGGGCTTGAGCTCATGCCTGGTCTCTTTGTACCAATTCAGTGTGTTTTGCAGCACAGTTTTATACTATAACATTTGATTTAAATTTTTGTTATGTAGAAGATGTTTGATGGTATGCACAGATCAGACTTTTTTTTCTTTTCTTTTGTACTCATTAAATTGTGAATTGTGTTTAATGTTGTATCCCAGTTAAAATTCCCTATTTGTGTAACTATCACATTACAAAGCTTTTGCTGTAGTAATTAGCAACATTTATATAATGCTCTGAATGTTATTAGCAATATAACCTTTGTTAGTTTAGTCAAACTCTTGCAAAGATGAAAAAGTTATTCATTGACTTAAATAACAATTTTAATGTAGTTTTGGAATGAGCAAGATACTTAATAATGGGGCAAATTAATGAAACAATAGTCTATTAAATTTTATACTATTGTTATTGTTCATATAAATAGCAAGTGAGTTTGATGTTAGGTATGCTAAAAGTAAAAAGAATATAATAATTTTTTACATACCGTATCATATTTAGCTGAAACTTTTGAAATAAAAAACCCAATTAGGTTGTTCTGTTACTTTTTTCTTACATATTGCTCTCTTTTCAAATCATTCTGATGACAAAGAATTCTTTGCAGTATGAAACATTATGTCTTTAATAGAAAGGTACTTGTTACTTACAATGGCATGCAGTTTTGTTTGATTCTTCATGAAATTGTCATTTTCAGTGATTATATCAAAGAAAATATTATAACAGAAGTTATAGTTCCTGTAGATTTCATATTATACAGCGACCTATTATAAGGTTGTTTGTTTTGTTTGTTATTTGCCATCTCCCATGACTGAAAACAGTGGGGAAGTGTGTACTGAAAAGAGGAGAGGAATCCATGAAGATGGTGATGGGGAATTTGTTGCAAGAGAGAGAAAAATGAAGAGGCTTATGTACAAAGCAGACATGGCCAATGTCTGGCAACTGTTGATGATAATAATGATTTGCCATCTGGCTAACACAGGGAAATCAAAAATAATTATTAGATCATGACTTTGACAATTATGAGTGTGTTAATTTGTCATATAATTTTTTTTAAAAAAATGCAATGTATTTGGGGGGAAAAAAACACACAGATAAATATATTGACTAATAGCAACTTAACTGAGAATGCAAATTTCAACTTGAAAGATTTAGCATATTGTTACTTCTTGCAATGATGATATTTGTCCTTTTATTATATTTGTCATCCCCATGTATCACAACAAACAAACATTATGACGTTGACTATTTTAAGAATAGAGATCCTTGTAAAAATGATGGAACCTTTCAGTTGCTTTAATGTGACCATCTTTAATATCTCAATATCTTGTAAAAATTAATCTATTTTACAGCAATTTATATAATATAATATTTTTCTCTTCTCCCTTTATCCTTACAAATTAGCTAACCACAAAAATCCTCAGTTCTCAATACCATGTCTATCAATATTGACATTAACAATTTATTATTATTTTTAATGTGGACAGAAGAATATTATGCATTAAAATAAATAATAATGATTTTCATGTTTGGAATCACTGCATTTAAATGTAAATATTTAAGTCTACATTTCTGGAATATACATATTCAGTGATTTTCAAACTGTAGATGGTGAAGATGGAACAGGAGATCTGGTAAAATATTACAAATTTAATTGTAATTGAGTTAAATATATCACACCAAAAAATAAATAACAAAAATCCATGTAAATATAGCTACAATTTCCATACTGCATTAGGCTTCAAGAGAGTAAAGTAAGCCTATAAACCAAATTTTCTAATTGCCATAAATATTTCAACAACCAGGTGTTGTATATTTAAGTCAAATCATCTATTTGTGTAGCTATCAGACTCCATATTTCTTTATAGCTTAAATTACAGTTGCCAGGGATACCTGTCCTGTTTAAACTCGTTCAGAACTTTAATCTTCAACCTTATCAACTTAATTTCTTCTATTCGAATAACAACAAACTTTTATGACTTCTTGCAATTTATTAAAGTAGCATTCAATAGCTAAGAATTCGAAGGTACAAGGTCCTTTGCTCGCAGTAACAGTTTATCATCAACTCAAATGCACACAGCTATTACCTCGCTCTCTGCTATTCTGGCTACGATTTTCTCCAAGAGTAACCTTCTTCTTCTTTTATAATTTTTCCATGAAACTCATTATGCTACTCAGGCAAAAACCTGGTAATTCCAAGATATGAGGATATGACTGCTTAGAAAATAAATTTGCAGTTTGAACTAAAGGGAGTAGCATTCCTTTAGGGATTTAATTAATGAATGTTTAATGAACATCTTATTGTGTAGGACTTGAAGAAAATATGGTACATGGCAATAATAGTTGGCAGGTTTGGTTAACAGTATACACAAGTGTAACCTATTGCTAATCCTCGGCTTGAAAAAGGTTGAGAAACACTGTTTTATTTTATTAATTGGCTTTTAGGTTTGTTAACTTTGTCGTTTGTTTACAAATGAGAAATCTAATGGTTAAAATAATTTCACCAACAAATCATTTGATTTTTATAATGGCTTTTCATTCTAGCCTTATGTGAGTAATGTTTTATACACTTTGTGTACTATATTCATTTCAGAAAAGCTGTTTGGATGCATTTTCTACTCTCTGACTGAAACATTTTCATTGTTTTGAAATACATTTTACCTTATCATTATTTTATGTAACAACTTTCCCCTTTTTCTCACTTCATTTGGAAAATGATAGGTTGTAATATGTCTGCTTTCTCAGACATTCTTAATTAACTCATACAGGTCTGGACAAGGAAATGCGTAGTTGGGATGCATATGTAGGTCTTGAAGCTACATTGAAGAACTTGATGACATCTCTTAGAGCTGTTACAGAACTTCAGAATCCTGCCATAAGGGAACGACACTGGGAGCAACTGATGATTGCTACGAAGGTTGGTTAAAAAACACATATGTAATCTTTCAGTGTTGGTCTTCATTGCATATGTATTTGATTTAAGCACATCATAGTTTTAAACCATACTAATACATAAATAGTGTTATTATATAAAATATTGTAGTTAAAAAATTAAATTATTGGATGGTCTTGTTTTTAGGATTAAGTCTGAAATAGAATTTCATTGTAATATTATAGTGTTGCTCTTTTAATTATATATTTTTTTCTTATAAACTACTCCTGTAATTACTTCCATGTTTTTTTTTTTTTTTTTTTTTTTTTTTTTTTTTTTGGGAAGGAAGCTTTACACATGTTGTTGAGCGGAAAACAAGAGGACCACACATGTTGAATATCTTGCTAATACAGCCTGATGATAACCTTATCGGGTGTCTATTAACTGATGGAATAAGTGATCACTAGGCAGTTCTGATGGATATTAGGTAATTCAGTAAACCATTGGCCACAACTGAAGGGGGAAATAGATACAATTATAAAAAAGGCACAAATTTTGGAACTGTAAAGATATTTCCGAGGTAATTATATTAAATGGAAGAATGGCTCAAGAACAGTGGAAATGTAGTGGGAAGAGTTCAAGGAAATAATTAAAAAAAGGGGAAAAAATGTTTATTCCAAAACAGAAACTAAAGAGAAGTGCAGAACCTACATACTATAACAAGGAGAAGAGGAGGTTACAGAGATTGATGAGACAAGAACATAACACAGCTAAGAAACAGCATGTCAGTAGGGAATTCTTGAAACAAATAATCAAAGAATTAATAATGTGAAAGAAACTGGCCTAGGATCTACATCTACATATGTACTCTGCAATTCACAAGATTGTGGGTGGCAGAGGGTGCTCAGCACCAAAGCTAATCTCTTTGCTGTGCATTCCAATCCCTAATGGTACGAGGGAAAAAAGAATTCATATAAGAATCAGTCCGGCACCTTATTTCTCTAATTTTATCTTTCCTGTCCTTCCGACCCAAATAGGTTGGTGGAAGAAGTGAAAGTGGGAGTACGCATGTTTACCAATAAGTTTAAACGAAACGTGTGTCGTCTATCTACCAGAGACTCCCAACCTAATCTACTAACCAGTTCTGTGACGCTTTCATAAGGACTGTAGCAAGCTGTAACGACTCGAGCAGCTCTTCTCTGTACTTTCTCTATACTTTCAATCAACCCCTTACGAAACGGGTCCCAAATGGCACAACAATAATCCAAATGTGGGCGCACAAGAGAGTTGTATGCTATCTCCTATGTTTGTTCATTACAATTTTTCAAGATTCGACCTATGAATCGCACCCTAGAATTTGCTCTACCTACTAACGAATTAATGTTTATGTCCCATTTCATGTTCCTTTGTACTGTTACTCCCAAATATTTCATAGAATCTACCATATCAATAACTGTATTGTTTAACTTGTATTTCTGAACAATTGGATTCTTTTTGTTAGTTATGCTCATTGTCTTGCACTTTTTACAATTTAGAATAAGTTGCCACTCAGCGCACCAAGCCAAAATAACATCCAGATCGCGCTGAATTTCTAAGCAATCGGCCAAATTTCTTACTTCCCTATAAATAACCACATTATCAGCAAACAATCTAAATAGGCTTTTCACTTTGTCTCCGAGATCGTTTATAAAAATTAGGGAAAGAAGTGGTCCTGTTACACTTCCTTGAGGTACACCCGACGTAACATCTAGATTAGAAGAACTTTCTCCTTCAACGACAACATACTGCGACCGACCAGTTAGAAAATCCTTTATCCGTTCACAAAGCTGATCCGATATACCGTACGCTCGAAGCTTCACTAAAAGGCGGTTGTGTGGCACAGAGTCAAGGGCTTTCTGGAAATCTAAAATTATTGCATCTACTTGTGAACCTGCATCTATAACTTTCATTACGTCGTGTGTAAATAGGGCCAGCTGTGTTTCACATGTTGCATCTGTCACGCTGGGTGGTCAATGATCCAACTATGAACTGGTTATTATGGTTTATTTTCCGGCGTGCCTCACTATCCTTTTACTGGCAATGTGATTGTCTACAAATAGACAAAGGCAGTTTGTATGCATCACTGAGCCACATACCCATGTCTTTGTTGATCATGATGGCCATGTATTTATATAGCTTCTGACTCCAAAAATAACGAACACAAAGTCCATTTTGTGGCATTTTTCAATAATGCTGGATGTTGGTCTCATGCTCAGTCACATGGGCCTTGGTGGTGCGGATGGTCTAACCCATAGGTGTCAAACTCAATTTTGCAGAGGGCTGCATATTAGAATGTGTAGGCGGGCCAGATTCAAATTTAAAAAATGTACTGAATGATTATAACATTTTTTCTATTTAATCGTGTAGTTTATAATATACGGTTGTTAAAAATCATATCAAAATTATAAAAGAGGTTAATTCTTTTGAGTTCGAGTATCCAGATACCTGATTTATTTCTTTTTTTTTCTTTTTTATTTGACATGATCATTGAAGTCAGATATCATATTTGTTGTAATTATTTTAAGAATTGTTCATTCGTAAGTCTTGTGCGATGTTTGTTCTTATTTATTTTCATGACGGACAACATCTGGTCACATAAATAGTTGATACCAAACATGCACAGATTGCGTGCTGCATGCGTTTTAAATTCCGGGTAGTTATGCAATATAAAATATAAATATAAAATGTAAGAGCTTTAACCTCTTTAAATTTTTCTTTAAAAATACTGTCCGATTGAAGATCTATCAACTCCATTTGCAAATGAACTGGTACTTGTGAAGCCTCAAAATGAAATGGATTGTTGAAAATTGGGAATTCCATTTCATTCATTTTGTGGAAGTCTTCAAAACGATTGTTGAATTCCGTGATCAGATCTTGCAGAAGTTGAATATGTTAATCACATTTTTTTTGGTTCACTGTGCCAAAAGATTTTAAATGAGGAAAATGATCCAAAGTTGATTTTTTTATCTGATTTTCCCACAGCCTAAACTTTGTTTCAAATGCTTGAATACATGAATACATTTGAGTGACAATTAGATTTTTACCCTGTAACTTAACATTCAGATCAGTCAAGTGTTTATTCCTATCTACCAAAAAGGCACAATCAACCCACCAGTCATTGTCATAATCAATTGGGTTGCCCTTTTGTAACATAAAAGCTTGAATAGAGTCACGTAATGCAAAAAATCTTTCTAAAACTACTCCTCGACTGAGACAACAAACTTCGCTGAAATAAGGGAAATAAGAAAACTTTTGGTCAAAATCTTGTGAAAGCTGCCTGAACTGTCGGTGATTTAGTCCTCTGCTCCTTATAAAATTTACTATTTTAATTATAGGTTGCATGACATGGTCCATTTTAAATGTTTGGATGCCAATGATTCCTGATGAATTATACAATGAAATCTCTCAAAATTCCCTGATGTTTTCTGTTCTAATTTAGTTACAACACCCGAATGTTTTTCAGTCATGGCAGGAGCGCCATCCGTAGTTGTGCTGCTAAGTATATTCCAGTCGAAATCATATTCAGTTATCAAATGCTCAATTGCAGAATAAATATCATTTGCTGTTTTAGTACCTGTCAATGTAACGCGCTGTAATAGTGCTTCAGTTATTTCAAAGTTACTGTTAATACCTCGTATAAAAACAGCAAGTTGAGCTGTATCAACAGTATCAGTGCTCTCGTCAACAGCCAGTGAAAAGTTTCTAAATTCCTTAATTTTCTCCTTCAATTGAAGAACCAAATTTTGAGAAAAATCATTTATTCTTGAAGCAACAGTGTTTCTTGACATCGAAATATTTTGAATTATTGACTTTTCAGATGGAAATGAAACATCGGCAACTTTCAACATACAGTCTTTAATAAAATCTCCATCAGTGAAAGGTTTTGACCTCTTCGCGATTTACCGAGTAGGGCGGTGTAACGGTTAGCGTTCTCGCCTCGCATTCGGGAGGACGGCGGTTCGAATCCCCGTCCGGACATACAGATTTGGTTTTTCCATGGTTTCCCCAAATCACTCCAGGCAAATGCCGGGATGCTTCCTTCAAAAGGCCATGGCCGAATTCCTTCCCATTCCTTGCCCCCATCCTTGCCCCCATCGTTTCCCATCTCTAAAGACCTCGATGTTAAATAGAGACGTAAAGCAGTTAAAAAAAAAAAAAAAATATTCGCGATTTCTAATGCAATAATAAAACTTGATTTCAGGGCATCTTCGCTCTCAGTATTAGCTTTAGTAAACATCGATTGCTGATCTTGAAGTTAAGATTTTAAAGATAACAATGTGTCCATTCTTATTTTTTCAGTGTAACAATCGAATTTTAATTTATGATTTGTATCATAGTGTCTCTTCAAGTTACAAACAGCAACTGTTTGATTTCAAATCAAACACAGTGGTTATTTTTCCATTCTGTGAAAAAATATGATATTTCCCATTTAGACTGAAAAACTCTTCAATCACAATCAACTTTACATTTTTGTGACATTATGCCAAAATCGTAACAATTATGGAATTCGACACGCGCACGACACAAACAAATGCACAATACCTTCACAATCGACTCAACTGACTCATGTCGAGCCAGCGCACTCCTTTTATATCGATAAGGAAGGTTCTAGTCTAGACTCGAAGCGCGTGGAAGATTCCACTTGTTGCTAAGAGATGGCGTTACTGTCTATCTCTTTCACTTGTCTAGGCATGCGCTGCCCTTGAAATTACTAATAAATGTAGTGTGCATATTTAAAACTTCCGTAGAGGAATCGAGTGAAGTCTAAAAGCTCTAAAAAAACAAGATTCTTGGAACCCCCTTTTTTTTTAAAGTATTAATACTTACTTCTGGAAGTTTTACCCATATGCAACACTTCTCAAAATGTATACATAAACCTTTTGGTGTGCCAACCGATATTTTTTTTGAATGTTTAATTTGCATTATGGGAGGTAAGCCCCATTTATGAAATAATTAGGCCCTTCTCTTCAAAATTACTTTAAAGTCAAATAATAACACTTTATTATTCTTAATGCCTTGATTTAATTCATGAAAATTAAACTACACAAACAAATTCACAGCTAACTCTTAACTATCCCCAGAGATTCTAGATTCTATTTCTTGTTGAATGCAACAATATTATTCTATATTTACCACAGTATTTTACACACTACTGTCTGTGGAAGCCAGTTACAATTAAATATTTACATCTTTTTTTACAAATTATTTATCAATACGAAATAAACACACACACACAAAATCAATTAGGAATTATAATTAACTATGGTATCTGCACTGTGTATAACAGATATGTTATAATTGTCCCACATCGAGGCATAACTAAATGATAGCACACATTTATTTGCCGAGATGTTCTTTAGTTTTCAAATCACTGTCTCTATCAGTCCACTTACTTCTTCCACTCACAACTTACATCTCAATGTCATTGAATCAGTGTCTCATATTTACACAATGAAATTAACATATTTACAAACAGATACACCAATCCAGCATACTATCTTTATCAGTCCTTCCTTATTTATTATTACAATTATTTCTCACACAACTCAACTGACAATCACTATTTGCAATTACTACCTGTCACAATCTTTTGATCTTCCCTTTAGGCGAGAATTATTCAATTTCAAATCTGCAACGTTTCTCAATCCTAATCTTTTATTTGACCTAGGATATGCCAGTTCATATGCTAATATTCCGTTTAGAAATGACCCTAAAAGGTCCGTAATATATTTTTCAAAAAATTTCTTTACTTCTGAATTCATTTCTCTGGATTTTTTTTTTTTTTTTTCATTCTCACCAGAACTAAATCTCCTATCTCAAACTCGGTCGGTTTTATTCATTTGTCATACCGCCTTTTCCTATCTTCAGCTTTCTTCTTCATTATACTTTTAACTTTAGTGTCATGCTCCCTCTTTTTAAAGCCTTTAGAACTTCTTCAACGGTGTCACAATGTACTTCCCAATTTTTTGAACTGATTAAAATGCCATCCACATAAATCTATAATTTACCGAAGCAACACTTCTCCAAGAGCTAAGTCCACGGCATGTATAAATACCAAAACAGAAATGTTTAATCCAAACGGAACGACACAATATTGATAATATTTTCCTCCATGTAAAAACGCACTATATTTTGTGGACTCTTCTCCCAATCGAACCTGCCAATAGCCAGCGGTTAAATCTTGGCTTGTCATGTACTTGACACCATGAAACTTTTGCAGCATTTCTTCTAAATTTTCCGGTCTATCGGTTTCCTTTCCCACGATTTTATTTAAGGTTCTTGCGTCTAAAACGAGTCTTACAGATCCATCTTTCTTACCAACAACAATTAAGGGATTGCTATATGAGCTATCGTTCCTTTCAATTATTCCCCAACATAACATCTTGTTTATCTCTTGTTCAACTATATTCTTCTTAGCCAAAGGTATGGGATACGGCTTCACAAAAAATGGTACATGCTGTTTTATTTTCAATTTACATATAAAATTCTTCACGGCACCCGGTCAATCGGAAAAACTATCCTTATATCTTTCCAGTTTTTCCCATAAGCGTTCTTATTGTTCCCACGAGATGTCTTCCAACTCGCTTATTTTTCTCCTTAAAGAATCTTCACACGACCAGTCAACATTTTTTTCAGGCGTTTCAGCATCATACAAATCGTCCTCTTCTGTACCAATCTGGCGCATCATCTGCAGCTTCAAGTTTCCTAACACTTCCGAACCACAAACTACCTCCTTCCAAAATGTCATTACGTGCTCCTTTCCATTCTTCAAAATTTTAATTTCTCCTTTTCCACAGTCAATTTGCACCTGTTATTTTATCAAAAAATCCATACCAATTGTGCAATTCAAGCTTAAGCCCGGTATTACAATATAGATGTGCTCTATCTGCACTTTATCCATTTCTAATTCCATACAAATTTGCGTTTTTAGTCACTTGCTTAGTTTCCCGGTTGCCCCCATGATCTGAATGTGGTTTACCGGCATTTCCGTCACCTTATATCTTGCTATAATGTTTCATACAACGTGTGCGATATCGCTGTCTGGTCGCTTCCGGAGTCTACTAGCACGTGACATTTCTATTCCAAATATCTTCACATCAACTAATGGCTGTCTTATTTTATCCTCTAAAACATCATGAATGTCTTCACTTAACAAACCTTTAACAATTTCTTCATGCAACCATTTATCTCTTAGCAACTCTGGCAAAAAATCCCTCTTTAAATTGTTTACATTATACTGCCAGCGACCATCTTCTGTTGTACCCTGTACCAACAATTTCTTGCATCTTTCCCTATGGTTGAAATCAGAACAAGTTGTGACTTCGTTATTTTGCTGCACTGACGCGTTCGTACTGTCTGGACTACCTTTTGTTGCATTCTCAGGCGCTCTTCTCTGAGACACACCTGGATTTAGTTCTTCGTCGACACTCTTTACAAAAAATATTCTCACTTTATTTCCTTCATTTTCATTGGATTCACTATTGAACCTATTTTCTTGAATTATATCTTCGCCCTCTTCATCGTCGCTACTCGACGTACCATCACTATCAATGCTTAGAGGTAATTCATTTCTTTCGCTGCACAAATTTCCTTCTACGAACACATCTTCTTCCAGCTTATTTAACTCCGTCGCTCTCCTTATGCCATATTCTGCACCACCATCTTCGCCATTATCATCATGTACACTGATTCTGGCTAACTCCGATATATACTCGTTTTCCCATTTGCTTTCGCTGTCCACTGACATGGTCCCAGAGTTGTTGTTATTCATCCTATGCAAACATTCCCACCACTTTAGATATTCTTCTTTGCTAGATTGCTTGCTCCGGTAGTCATTGTAATCATTTACTGCTTTTTTATCACACATATTGGATGGTCCTGCAACCACTGTATCCACCACTGATAAGACCTTTACAGTTGCGGACTTAAGTTTTCTGCTCCTTTTTCCTCGTTAGGTTGCCTGTTATCTTTCAATTTCATGTATGTAGTTTGTTTGTATTGCGGTCGCTGATTTCCCCATTCGTTCAATACATAACCTCGCCCATTGCCATTGTTAGCGTTGCCTTCAAATTGTCGCATATTGCTTCTGTCTTGCCAATTCACCTGTCCTTCTCCTCTTCCGTACACATTATCTCCTCTGTATGGCCAATTATTTGATTTACCATCAAGATGCCTTTCTCCGTACTTTTTATTCTCGTAGCCCTTTTCTCGGTGACCTTCCACATTGTATTCGTACATTTCGTTACACCGATCTACCCGCTCAAGTGCGTCTAAGAAATCATGAACCCTATTCCACTGGTTAACAACTAGTTTATCTTGCACTTGTCTCAAGAGTTTCTGCAATAATATTTCGATCTGCTTCACCTCTCCTACTGGTTGATCCAAATAACACAATTCCTTTCGCATTGCGTCGCAAAAATCTCACATCTTCCCGTCGCATCTGCTAAAACGACGAAAACTGTAAAAATCACTTTTCACTTTCCTCTGCATTTGTGCAGACCAAAACTTTTCATGAAATCTTTTCAAGAATTCTTTGTAATAATTGCACTCTTCAGCTACTTCATAGTCCCAGGAAAAAGCTTCGCCCTTCATTTTACCTCTGACATAGCGAATCTTCTCTATATCCGACCATTCTAATGGTAAGTCTTTATCATAGATCTTTAAAAATTCTGCAGGGTGAATATTTCCATTCGGTTTAAAAACTGCATCAGATAACATCGGCGGATTATACGTATTCACTGTTGTGGTAACAACCGCGCTATGTTGGCGTTCAACCTTTTCCAATCTTTCTTCTACCTGATTAAATCTAGAACCAATCTGTTCAATTTCAACTTCACCTATCTTTTGTCCTATTCCTTCATCAATCTGTTTTTTTTTTTTTTTTTTTTTTTAATTGAATGATACTGCCTGCAGTTTGTTGCTTCACCAAAATTATTTCTTCCCAACATTCTTTTGGAGTTGCTTGAAACATGACATGAACTGCTGGGGATCTACACTCCTTTCTCGAGCATCAGATTTTCAACTTAATGCTGGTGAGACTGCGTCATTTACATATTTATCTTGCCCATCGTCGCTGTCCCTATCATTTAACCCATTGCAACCATCATTACTATTAATGTTACTGCTTTCAAAATACTCTGCAACCCCTTTTACCTCAGCATTAATATTTGGACTGCTAGCCAAGTCTGCTTGAACAGAATTACTATTACCACTTCGGACTCTAAATGCATCTTTATTATCAAAATTAAAAATTCCCAAACTACCCATCTTCCATTCTGACGTATTATTTTGGTCCTCACCCCCAAATCAATTTGCACATCCTCTGTAACCAATTTAAAGCAACCGTTTTCCATTGTTGTAACAAATTAAAATAATTTAGAAACAATAATAAATTTTATCACAGGGAATCAAAACAAACCGCTAGTATTCAACAATGACTGCTCTCAAATTTATACAGCACAACAACAATGGTACAACGCTGTATTGCAGCGCCGACAATACTCTGCACAGACTTGAATACTAGAACACAAAATCACTTACAAAATTTCGTAGTATCTATAATGCATACTGAAATGCGCGACAGAAATATCAAAAGTCCACTTGGTATAGCACTGCAAATAAGCAACCATGTACATGCAAACACACACACACACACACACATACAAAAACAAATCAGTTCTGTACAGTTACGATATTCCTCGAAAAATAAATTTACCCTCTATTATTTTGTTTTAAAAACTTGTATTATTCTTTTGTCTTAGCTATAGTCTTCCACAGGCGCCTATAACCTATTTTAAACATTCTACTGCAATTTCACAAACTTTTAAATTTTTTGACATTCGTTAATTTAATTACTTTTTGACAATCTGTCTTTACTTAATTCATTGCAAACAATAGTTCTTTCATCACCGTTACAATTTAATTATAAATTCTGATTGTGAAGTCTTTACTTTCGCAAATTAGTTTCTAACAATTGAACTTTATTTTCTTGCTGACTCAGTTCTTGCCTTAATTGCCAATTGCTTTAATTGAAACGTTAATATTAAACAATACATCTTCTTTTTGTTGAATATGAGACTGCAAGTCCAAAGAGAAACTGGAATCTGTAGTTGCCAATCTGCGCCGATCTGCTCGACGTCTTCCTCAGAAAATTCCTTGATGAACCGATCCTGGCAGTAGTCGTCAAATGCAACACACCTTTTTTAAATTATTAATACTTACTTCTGGCAGTTTGACCCATATGCAACACTTCTCAAACTGTATACATAAACCTTTTGGTGTGCCAACCGATATTTTTTTGAATGCTTAATTTGCATTATGGGAGGTCAGCCCCATTTATGAAATAATTAGGCCCTTCTCTTCAAAATTACTTTAAAGTCAAATAATAACACTTTATTATTCTTAATGCCTTGATTTAATCCATGAAAATTAAGCTACACAACCAAATTCACAGCTAACTTCTTAACTATCCCCAGGGATTCTAGATTCTATTTCTTGTTGAATGCAACGATATTATTCTATATTTACCACAGTATTATACACACGACTGTCTGTGGAAGCCATTTACAATTAAATATTTGCATCTTTTTTACAAATTATTTATCATTATGAAATTAACACACACAAAAAAAATCAATTAGGAATTATAATTAACAATGGTATCTGCACCGTGTCTTTCTGTGTCGCATTGCGATCGTGGGCCGAATTGATAGGGCCCTGGGGCCGTATCGTTGACATCACTGGTGTAACCGATATAAGGCTTCCTACCTTAGCATGAGCTACAGACTCCGGACGTCTTTAACCTCCACTTGTCAGGCCAGTATCCTGCCTATTTTACTGGTGATATTGCCTGAACATGGGATAAAGGCCGGAGCCTTTGACTGATATTCTGGTACACTGGGATTTTATTTAGTTTTTCTTTTTTTTTACTTTTTTAAAGTGCCCATGGTATCAATTGGTCGGGATATCCAATTCTCTTGAAGGTAAGGTGGAGATGTTAACATTTTGCGAGCAAGCTATCAGCATTATAAATTTCCCTCACTCAGTGCTCTAATTTATACAGAACATTGTTCCTCTGTGTCAGGTGGTGTAAACTTCTGGCATGTACATAAGTAGCAGTCCATGTGTGTGTGTTGGGGGGTGGGGGATTTATCTACACACTGTTTGATGGGGTTCTATCTGGTCACCATGAATGTCGAAGAAAGCCAAGGCTGTTAGTTCCATCCTGTATCAAATGTTTGGGTAAATTCTATTTAGGCTGACCTTGAATTTGTAAAGGCTATGGGCATCAAGTGACCAAATGACTGTTGTGTCATCAATATAATGGTAGAAGCTGTTGGCTTAATGATAGTCCATTCAATCGCTCCACCCATGATCAAAATGGCAATTACAGGTGACAATATTGACCCTATTTTCATACCATCAATCTGTTCCTGGAATCTCCGATTTTAGGTGAAATAAATGAGAGAATTAGCTTGAAGAGGTCTATGACATCAGGTTCAAAAATATACAAATTATAAAGAGGATAACATGCAACTACGTCATAAATATCTGTGAGATAAGAAAGTGGTTTGAAAATCAACAAAATGACATTAGGGAAGGATACTCATATGAATCTCAGATGATGGGCTATATGCAAGATATTATGGATGAACTGAGCAAGGCAGGCAAATTTGACAGTGTAGCAGTAGATCTTTCTTAGGCATTAAGCAGAGTGAACCATTAAATGGTTTTAAATAAATGGATAACTATTGGAATCGAGGAAAAAAAAATTGTTGCTTCTTGTACTGAGGAATTATTCAAAACAAAGTCTTTATAGTAGGAAATACAGTATCAAAAGAGGTGATAGTGAATATGGGAGTGCCACAGGGTAGTGTACTGGGACCATTGTTATTTAACATTTTAATGAATGATGAATGATTATAGTTTACAGCAAGAATTTAGATTGTTTGCACATGACATGATGGTATATAATAGGATCAACTGGGAGAAGTCTGTGAGCAGGTACAGGCTGACCTGATCAGAATATGTAACTGGGTTGGTCTAGAATAATCAGCTTAATAGGCACACATCTTTTTTATGAAAAAACTTAATGTTTATAAGTAAGGAATAGGCTGATAAATGACTAAAACAGAAACCTGCTATGTATAAATGGTCTATACATTTACTAGTTGGTGTATATGCAACATTGTTATTTGATAAATAACTTAAAGTATTTTATTGACATTCCAATTTCATTTTTAAAGATTAATTTAAATATTTTTATTTTATATTAGTACTTTCTATATTTTCCAGGATTTCTCATTATTATGCTTTCTTATCATTTCTGAACCTTTTATTTGTTTGCTGGTTAGAGATGAAAGCTGATTTGTACAAATAAGAAATTTCCTAATTATTTGGCCTTGATTGAAATAATAACTGACTAGTTTACAAAATGTTTCAACAAAGTCATTATAAATATACTATTATGAAAACACAATCTATCGTACAGCTCTGAACATTTTATTGCCACTGTGTGACAGAAAGGTCTTCACTCTTACATATTCAAATGTTCTTAATCTCTCAATGCAAGGGAGAGCTTTTAATTAGTAAGTAGTAGAAACAACTTATTTAACGTGATGAAGGTTACTTCAGTGAACATGTATCATTTTGTGATTTTGTATACACTGGCATGGAATAATATGTTTTGATGATTTACTAGTAGATACCAGATACATTTACTCATCTGTATAAGGCATGAAATCTTATGTACTATTGTATTCTTTTCATGCTGCAAGTGTTCAGAACGTCTGCCTGCAAAATACTCAGTAAGTTTTCAGTTTTATTAATATCTGCATGTTTCTTCTTTGGTCTAATAGGTTTCCCTCTCTCTTTCTCAATATGGCAAATTTCACCTTTTATAATATGTCTTGAAAATAGTATAATATGTAGTTTATATGAACAAATAGACAATAATTTTTTTTTAAATAATCATTTCCGATGACTATTGACTATTTATACAAGGAATCATTTAATTGTCAGTGTCATACAAACACAATATGCCACATTAAGGAGATACTGGTATTAAACAAGCGAATAGAGATTCCACCAAACCCTTGTATTCCAGTCTTAATAATTATTAAAATTAAACTAAAATAATACAGAAAATTAATTTTAATTTCCTTTATGTTTTTAAAAGATATTGAAGGATTTATGGGTGTGTCATAGATGCAAGGGGATACAAGGAATGTAGAAGTTTTTTTCAGAAGGAAAAAAAAAGTGACAATTTTTTTTCCTTGTAATAACTCATGAACATGTTACTCGCTACACCCTCTCTCTGTATGTCTGCATCACCATGGCAACTGAAATTTTCTTTTCCTTCTTCTCGTACTTTTTTTTTTAAATTATCAAGTAGTCTTTTCATTTCTTGGCACCTATTTAGCTTTCTTCTCTCTTGTTCGCTGTTGTAGTTTTTACACAATTTTATAAAAATCTTCTTTTCTAAATATTAACAAAATATTAAGTGAGATCTAATTATTTTAATATACAACAATGGTACAAATAAAAAAAACCTATTTCATGTCCTGTAATGGTCGCCATGTAGGATTTATGACTGTCGTATTTCTTTAGATACCGTCGGCCGCTAGAGGATACAACTTTCTTTCAATTTATTTCGAACTTGAATTATCAACAAATTAAGGAATGTACTCTTTTACATTTAAGCTAGCTCAAACTTGAATATCGCCTTTTTTTCACCTAACTGCAGAAGAGAGGAATAGTGTTCTAGAATGCAAGGTTCCCTTTTTTTTCTGGTAACAACTCATGCACTTGTTTCACACTATACCCACTATCTCTATGTCTGGAATTACTATTTATTTTTCTCGTAACAATTCATGCCCACGTTTCACACTATACCCACTCCCTCTATGTCTGGAACACCATGAAAACTGAAACTTTCTCTTTTTCTCTCTTTTGTATCTCTCTCTCTCTCTTTCGCTGTCTCTCTTTCAAGATCCCACTTCTCTCTCTGGGAGTAATCAATGATCATCTGAATTTAGCCTAAGAATCCAAATATAATTGGGTATGGAAAATTATGATCATATATTAATGTAACAAACTATTTCTGTTATGTCACGACACGATTAAACCCTGCTTATATAACACCCAAACACTTTTTGTTTATTCATTAGTTGAAATTTTCTGTGGATGTTATTTTTTATGTCTGCTTTTAAAAGTATATACTTTTTTACCTTTTCAGCATATGTAATATCTTTTTTCAGCTGAGCAATAGGGCATAATTGATTGGGTAAAGCCAGAAGACCACTTTGATTTTCTACCTGCCTCTTCTTCAATGCTTTCATCATTAGCATCTATTGATTATTCTTTACAACAATCTGGAAACACAAGTCACTAAAGGCATGTAATAAAAGTGATCAGTATTGTTCCATGACTTATAGAGGAAATATCTTCTTTGTTGAATTGTAGTAAGATCATTGGAATTTTGAAGGCAGTGTTTTTCTTGTTTGTCACTTGGACCTTGTTGGCTATACTCTGTAAAGTTTTTGGGGGCAATATGACTATGTGGGGACAAATTTTTGTGGAATGGCTCTGGATGATAAGTGAAGACCATCTAATTAGTATCTCATTCATCATCCAACAGGCTTTAACTCAACCAGTGTCATCTTTTTCCATCATTTAAAAAATGTACAGAAGCATTACTACAGGCCTCTGCTACCACACAAACTGTTACAAGGTGAAATGAAAAAATAATTGTATTCTTGGCACCCCTCAAGCTATCTTTCATTGAAGCCCATCATCAGAGACTCCATCTGCAGTTCTGATGGGCACACAATCTTCTTTAGATTTAAACCAAAATATTATACTTCTGTATTATACCTGCTTGTTTTGTATATTTATCACAGCCTTCCAGTTTTTAGCTTTGGTTGGGATGGTTATTTTCCCTGCCCTTTGTCACTATAGAATTATGTTATATGAATTATCAAATTATATGGAATGTACAACACAAGATAACACAAAGTAGACTATAAAAATCAAGGAACTGTAAAACATAATGAAACACAAAACATAAACAAACACACACTCTATGGACGTGTTAAAAACATAACGTGGTGTTTACACTTACATGTCAGTGCAGTGTAGTGCTGTGTATCTAAGGATGATTCCACAAAGATTCCTGCTGAAAACCTACACGGAGAAACAAACCCTGAAATGTCACACGTAAGTAAAATCAATTTCAACTGAACTCTATATTGTTTTTAAATGGAATGTAACTAACTAAATGTACAAATACCAAACAGATGTCACTGATGATGCTCTGTAAATAGAGTGAAACACATACGACACAAATAATAAAACAAAATTCAATTACATTGGCATGTCATTAACCTTCATAAAAATTGATTAACTCGCAATTGAGAAAATGGCCCACAACATCCTGTTGATATATGGATATGGATATGAATTGGACAGTGCACAAATTTGGAAATTTCTTCATTTCAGAACTGATGCTGCCACAGTGTGATGAGAAAATTCCTCTGTGTCTCCGTGATCCCTGGAAATTATTAGGAGACCTAAAATAGCAACTGATATATCTAAGTGATGATACGGTGTTACTAATTGCCAACAATGAATCATTCTTTCAACTTGTTTATCTGACCCACATACAGCACAGAATTCTAAGGCTTTCATTTGTACCGTCAACATTTCTCCTCAATCTGCTACAACCTCAAACTTCCAGCCTATTGAATATATATGAGTACAGAAGAGACTGAGGTTTCAGCTTTCAGTTCTACAGTATCTGGAGTCAGTTAGTTACATGAACTATAGCATAATCTTCCACAAGGTTACAATATATCACCTTCATGACACCGTGTCAGTCTGTATGACCAGATGTAACAATGTGTTAAAGGTTCTTGTGAACTATCTGAAAAAACAATGTTTTTGGTCTGACATAGTATCAGTTACTTGCACAATTGTTCCTATTATTTGTACCAACCATAAATCCATTTCAACATCTTCTGCATCAGTTTTTATGACCATGAGTTTATTAAAAATAAATTAAATTATTTTTGTAGAAAGCTAATAAATATTCTTTCAGATGATGATGTCACTACTTAATGTTCTGGGAACAATAAAGAATGTTTTAACAGATTGTTCCTTCTTACTTTTTTCAATTAACAAAAAATTAGCTCTTAGTATGCATAATGGCATTTCTTCCTGCTCCATGTACAAATTATTGACAAAATTTTTCATTAGAAATGTATAGCTTATCATTTTATTATATCTGTGTTCATATAGTTTGAAAACTAGAAGCTATTAATAAATTATTAATTTATATTATGTTTTCAGTGCAAGTAGTAAAAATTGAAGAATTGCACACAACAAAGGTTTTAGTCAGCTTGTAAGTGTCAGGCCTTATTCTTTGTTCTATTAGTGTTTCATTATCATTGTGTTACAGTATCATTACTGGGAACTAAAACTTAGTTCACTGATGTATGTTTATTACTTATGTTGTTCAACACCATTGTGGCTTCATTTATCCTTTTTAGTGAATATGAATACTACACCTATTCATATTTTATTCATCTTAGGTGAAATTTGTTATGGATGGAACAACAACTTTGGCTGACTTATTGGCCTTAAATCTCCACGAATTTGAGGATGAAGTAAAAAATATTGTTGATAAATCAGTAAAAGAAATGTCAATGGAGAAAGTTCTCAGAGAATTAGAAATCACCTGGGCATCAATGGAGTTTGATCATGAAGTTCATCCTCGTACTGGCTGTGTGATATTACGAGCCAGTGAAGAACTAATTGAAACATTGGAAGAAAACCAAGTAATTTTTTGCTGTTTCATTTATAGTTGATGAACCATACTGTAAATCATCTTAATTACCTGCTCGTAGAATTTTCAAATATACCGCATGATGTGCTTCT
The DNA here is from genome assembly GCA_031002005.1 of Vandiemenella viatica. Classification (NCBI taxonomy): domain Eukaryota; kingdom Metazoa; phylum Arthropoda; class Insecta; order Orthoptera; family Morabidae; genus Vandiemenella; species Vandiemenella viatica. The sequence continues at coordinate 6,829,264 of JARYHS010008075.1, read as the reverse complement.
TGTCATATGAAACTGTTTTGTTACGATTGCTAATAATTTATTGCACAGTTCACTTGAAGCAGATATCAAATATTGCAATGTTCCAAGAGTTTTATTGATGGGAATAGGGAGAATCAAGATAGCAGAGAACTTGTGTAAAATCTTCTTGAGCTTTCCACTGGGAAAGCACTTCAATGCAGGGTGACGTTTCAAAGACTGCCTCTGGCTCCATCTTCCGGTGAAGTGTCAGATTTTTAAATCCGTCCATTATAGGGCCTTTGGTTGCCAGTCACTTGCATCGTGGCCGACCAGTGCACAGGTGACAGGGCAGCGGAGAACATGGTGTGGCGGTTGGGTAGTGGGGCCGGAGGCATGGTAGGGGTACGCACGGCAGAGGGGAGTTGCTGGCAGCAATAATCTTGTAACTTTGCCTCCTTAGATGATTTATCGCTGGTTCCATGTCGTGCTATGGTGGAATCCTGAATCACTATTCACAATTTCATCCGTCAGGTGAATGTCCACGGATTCCTTTACCACACTTCCCAAAAGCCCTTGGCAAAGGATAATATTATTTTTTTCACCTCAAAGTCGAAGGTATGCCTTTCTTCGATGCTGTGCAAGGCCATGGCCAACTTAGTGAACTGTCCCAACCGAACACTTCTTGCATGTTCTAAACAATGCTGGAATGCAGACCGTGTGATCTGCCCGATATATCGTTGCCCACATTGACATGTAATTGAGTATATGCTGGTAAGGCCAAAGACCCAACTCATCCTTAACATTGTGTGGTAGGTCCCTTATCTTCGTAGATGGGCGGAAGAAAGTTTTAATTCTGACTTTGTTTAACATTCTAGCAATCTTGGTTGAAACTGCCCCGGCATATGGTAGAAACGCATACTGCTTCTCCGTCCTCTTCTACACTTTCTTGCAAAAAGATCTGTTAATTTCTGCCTCACTGTATGCGTTCATATGGAATGTGTGTCTTAAATGGCCCAGTTCAGCCAGATGACTGTCCACATCACAGATGGCTCTGGCACGACTACACTGAACTGCACTGAGCAGGATGGTGCTAGCTCTGTGCCGTAAGAAATAAGTCGGTTTGAGTAGGCTACCTGTAAACATGATGCCGCAGAGTGTCATCTGGATTCCTTGTAATTAAAATATCCAGGAATGGCAGGAAACCATCCCGTTCCAACTCCATCATAAATCTGATATCATTAATTCTCTTCTGTGTGGCCATATCACAAACATATCATCCATGTATGTCTAAAATGATGTTGGTTGAAGTTCTGCACTCTCATGAACGGTGTCCTCAAAATATTCCATAAACATGTTGGCAACTACTTGGGAGAGCAGCGAACCCATGGCCATTGTTCAAAATAATTCCCTTCAAATAAGTATATTGAAGTCAGAGTAAGGCAGAAAAGTTCTACCATCGGTGGTTCGAAATGCTGTCTGAGGTGTTTTAAAGTAACAACCAGAGCAACCCTCATGAAAAGGGACACCCCATCAAAACTAACCATGATATCGTTAGGACCTAATGTTAACTCTTTTAATGTACCAATAAATTCAATTGAATTCCGCACAACGTTAGCACATTCACCCACAATTGAACTGAACATACCAGTGAGATATTTGGGCAAAGAATATGTAGGTGAGCCTATGGCACTCACTATTGGTCGTAATGGAATTCCCTCTTTATGTACTTCAGGTAAACCATATATCCTGGGAGGTATCGGAGCTTTGGGTTGAAGTCTTAAAATTGTATCAGGTGGAAGACCCGAAAATTTCAAACATAAAATTGTCCTTCTCACTATTGACGACACTGGATCTTGAGTTAGTTTAACATATGCTTCATCTTCCAAAATGGTGTATATTTTCTGCCTGTAGTCCACTGTTGTCATGAGGATGGTAGAGTTTCCTTTATATGCCAGAAGAATGATGATGTCTTCATTCTGCCGTAACTTCCTAAGTGCTCTCCACTCCGCTGCTGATATATTCTTCCTGTTGGGCTCAGCCTTCTTGCTGATGCAGCTGGTTTCACGTCTAATTTCTTCTACCACTTCCGCTGGCAGTTTACTGATGGCCTGCTCCACTTGTCTGATGATTTCAACGTGGGGAACACTTCTTGGTGTTGGTGCAAATTGTGAACCCCATGAAAGCACAGCTTCAGCAACCGAGTTCAGTTCCATGCCTGTTAGACTGATGACAGTTTTCCTGGCGACATTTGTCTGCTCATGAGCATTTCTAGACAGGCGGCTTAAACTTCCCAAGTTGGCTTGCAGTAGCTCATTGCTATGACAGTGCCCTGTCCGCCGTAGTACAGCGATCAACCCACTCCGAGGCATGCGGAGAGAGGTCCTTGGCTAATTTTAGGTGGCAGACCAGAAGAGACTTCATGTTGGGATCCAACTCCTTCCTCATAAAATGGATCCTCTCGCGAACCAAGGTATGGTTGGCTCGATGAAAAATTCTTGTTGCCGATTTTATGTGATGTTTAATTTCAGCTATGCGAGGAACTACTTCCTGTTCATGCTACCTTTGGAGGAAGCCCAGTGAACTTAGCAACTTGGCCATCTTTACCCGCAGTGTACCCGGTTGTTTGACACTGCGATACATCTCCTCCCCGTAAAGGTTGATGATGAATGAATATAAGCTTTCTCAGTGAGTCAGTTGCGTAAAATCTTCTTAAGCTTTCCACTGGGATAGCATGTCATGTATGATGATGTTTTGAAGCCTGCCTCTGGCTACATCTTGCGGCAAAAGTGTCGGATTATTGCAAGTGTCCACACTTAAAAAGCCTTTGGTTGCCAGGTGATGTCGGTCACATGTGTTGGGGCTAATCAGAGCACAGGTGACGGGGCAGGGAAGGACCTGGTGGGGCGGCTGGGTAGTGGGGCTGGAGGTGTGGTAAGGGTTCGCATGGCAGAGGGGAGTGGCTGGCGGCGATAATCTTGCAGCCTTGATATGTGCCTTCTTAGATGATTTATCACTGGATTTCATGCCTTTCTAAGGTGGTATCTTGAATCCCTATTCACAATTCCATCCACCAGGTGAATCTCCACGGATTCCTCTATCACACTCCCGCAAAAGCCCTTGGCAAAGGATAATATTATTTTTTTCACCTCGAAGTCGAAGATATGCCTTTCTTCGATACTGTGCAAAGCCACAACCTACTTAGTGACAAATCCCAACCGTACGCATCTTGCATGTTCTAAACATCGCTGGAATACAGAATGTGTGGTCTGCCCGATATATTGTTGCCCATATTCACAGGGAATTGAGTATATGCTGGTAAGCCTAAGGCATCCTTAACATTGCGTGGTAGGTCCCTTAACTTCGTAGGTGGGTGGAAGAAAGTTTTAATTCTGACTTTGTTTAACATTCTATCAGTCTTGGCTGAAACTGCCCCGGCATAGGGTAGAAACGCATACTAGTCTGCTTCCTGCTTCTCCGTCCTAGCTTTCACTTTCTTGTGAAAAGATCTGTTAATTTCTGCCTCACTGTATGCGTATATACGGAATGTGTTTCTCAAATGGCACAGTTCAGCCAGATGACTGTCCATGTCACAGATGGCTCTGGCACGACGTACCAAGGATGATGACACTGAACTGCATTGATCAGGATGGTGGTAGCTCTGTGCCCCAAGAAATAGGTCGGTGTGAGTAGGCTTTCTGTAAACACGATACCATCTGGATTCCTTGTAATTAAAATATTCAGGAAAAGCAAGCAACCGTCCCATTCCAACCCCATCGTAAATCTGATATCATTAATTGTCTTCTGTGCGGCCATATCACAAACATATCACCCATGTGTGTTTAAAATAAAGTTGGTTGAAGTTCTGCACTCTCATGAATGGTGTACTCAAAATATTCCATAAATATTTTGGTGACCAGTGGGGAGAGTGGCGAACCCATAGCCAGCCCTTCACATTGTTCAAAATAATTCCCTTAAAATAAGAAGTACGTTGAGGTCAGGGTAAGGCAGAAAAGTTCTACCATCGGTGGTTTGAAATGCTGTCTTAGGAGTTTCAAAGTATCAGCCAGAGGAACCCTCCTGAAAAGGGAAACCACATTAAAACTAACCATGATGTCATCAGGACCTAATGTTAATGCTTTTAATGTACCAATAAATTCAGTTGAATTCCGCACATGTTTAGCACAATTACCCACTATTGACCTCAACATCCCGGCAAGATATTTGGCCAAAGAACACTTAGGTGTGCCTATGGCACTCACTATTGGTTGTAATGGAATTCCCTCTTTATGTACTCTAGGTAAACCAGCCCACTAGGTTTTTCCCTGCCCCACCACCTGTGCACACCCCGACACATGTGACTGGCGTCACCTGGCAACCAAGGGCCTTTTCAGCGTTGACACTTAAAAAAATCCGACAATTTGCCGGAAGATGGAGCCAGAGGAAGGCTTCGAATCGTTGCCCTACATTGACGTGCTACCCCGGTGGAAAGTTCAAGAATATTTTATCCAATTGACTCACCAAGAAACCTTACAGTTGTTCAGCAGAGAACTTATCCAGTATTTATGCAGAATGGTTTACATAAGCCATAGTATTGATATTTGCTGATATGGGAAAATTGTATTATGTCCTTCACAAATATTAAAGATTATTCTTGCATTTCCTTACACAGTATATCTTGTTTGTTCCATCCTCTCATTGTACATGTGATAGACATTTGTATCAAAAATAGTATGTTTGTGTTATAGTCTTATTTTGTCATTATGATAATCATTCTTATGAATGTTATCACCAGAAGAATATTACAGCAGCCACCATAGCATTATATCGGCAAAGTTTTAGAAACGTGTTATAATTAGACCTCAGATTTTAGGCAAAAACTTGATTTGTTCCTGATTGAAATACATGAAAATAACAACATATATATTCTTTTTATGGACATTAATAGCACCTGAAAATAACTAAATCGTCGTTAAACTCCGTTTTTTACTATTTTACATATTTTTCTTTCGAATATCAACAAATGCGTTTTAAATCAGAGAAACACAAATATTTTGTTTGGTATTTATTTCCAAAAATTGAAGTTAAGGGATATGGGTCATTGTTGCCCAGTCCCTGTTTATTTATATCATATATGGGCAACCCCTGGCCCGCGGGCCGGACGGCCCTCCACCAGCTTCAATCCGGCCCGCGAGAGGTTCAGAAATTTCAGATACAGAACATCCCTTTCCGAAGAAAAATATCCAAAGCTGAGAGTTTTCGCACGAAAAATAATTTGCACATTCGGAAGCACGTAAAAATGTGAGCAGCTTTTTTTCAATCATGAAAATTAATAAAAATAAGCATCGTACTCGGTTTAGAGCATGATTGGCCAACCCGCGGCCGCCTTGAAGATTTTTTCGCCCGCGTGATTCATCACACTTTTTCAAATTATACTTAGTTTATAATTGCCTATGTAGTGAAAACCAATGTATTTAAAAAATACATTATTTGTGCATCCATATATTTCAAAATTAACTGTCAAAATTATGAGAAAAAAATTTCTTTGTTTCTAAAATATGTTTTTGTGAATATATGACAGATATTGCCTGTTTTATTTATGAGTTTACAGTTATCAGTTCGCCGAATAATTATGTTATATTCTGCGAACTCATAATACGCGCGCATCTCGGAACATATATAATTTTATATGCGGCCCGCGGAGTTATGACGCATTTCCAAAGTGGCCCGCAAGATCATTTGGGTTGCCCACCCCTGATTTATATGCACAGAGGCTTCAGTAAGCTGTGTTACGTGTTCTCATAAAGCACCTGTATGACCATCTTCCAATTTCCTCATCTTTAATTAGGTAGTGGATTAACTACATTCTCAATGGATATTATATATTGGGATGGGTGTAACAAATGGGTTAGTAAATAGTAGCAATGTTCTAAACAATTTTCATGATTTTACCTACAAAACTTCAATAACGTAATTGTCGTACATAAGATTTATTAAGTTTTAATAAAATAAAAAAAGGAAAGTAATTCTTCTGCAGTATGGCAGTAGTGAACTTAGCTCTGGGAACCAGACAGAAATTTAAATAGTAAGGAATGCCTGGAATTTTCCTAACATTTGGCAGGCCTGTTACTGTGCCTATGAGTAGCAATTAGTTTGAAACTTTTGAAAGGTAAAGATCACAAGGTCTTACAGTTACCACCATTCCTCTGGAATTTACGCATGTAGAGCTCTGCATTCCCATTGTAACGAATAGTACTATGAAAGAGGCATTGCCACGCTCCAGTCATTCTTTACCTCCCTGTGTAGTTTCCTCCACGGTACTCACTGGATAACAAGTTGAATGGACTTATTGAGACATTTCGGACATTCAGCTACTTCTTTGGCTTCATCAGGGATCAAACATTCAGGCCACATTCAGGCGATATACCAAATTTGTAATGCAGCTGCATGTTCTAAATTTTTAACTTGATATTGTTATAAAACTGTACAATTATAAAAAAATAACATATTTTTAAAAAATCTCTAAATTTAACATTTCTCACTGGCAGTAATTGATTTTTAAACAGAATAAATCACAAAGATTGGTGTTTTATTTATTTTAGATAATCCCAGCCAGTTCAGATCAATTAAATTCAATAATGTTTTGCTGATTTGTGCTTCTTGTTTGCTTTATAAATTAATTTTTATTAATGATGTTTCATAAACATAATCACAATTTTGATAGCCTATTTTGACATTTGTAAAACCCATTACGCATTGGTATATAGCCTATTTTAGGCACCTAAAATAAGAGTTTAGAACCTAAAAATATGAGGTTTAGTTGTAATGATACATCTATTAATTATTTTGTATACTACCAACAGACATATTCATTTTAAATCAGAATGATTGGGTTCATATATAATGAAGTATCTCATTTGTGAATTGATGTTTGTTATAGAAGAAATTAAAAGTGATATTCTGGGCATCGTCTTGTTGCATGTTTTATACGGTTACTGATCAGCTTGTCATCCCCCATAAAAAATCAGTTTTCTAATGTTTTAAGTAAAATGGCTTGCTTTTTAAAATGCTATTAACTAACTTACCTTGAAGGATTTTTTTTGTTTAATTTATTTAATATGCTAGAAGGGACATTATTGGAGATTGGTCAGTTGGTATGGTGGTTGGATCCCTGACCCATATAGTGATACCCACACAAAATGTAGTGGCACCAGACTTAGTGAAAAGTTGCCGATAGAAAGAACCGTGAAGATCTTGTGTATGTTTGTGCAGCAGCATGGCAGTTACGGTGATACTATCTTCCTAAAGTCATTTACAGAAGATCCAACAGTTTGCTATCAACACATCAATATATTCTTTAAGCCCACAGTTTTCTTTTTTGGAATTTTATAGGAAGAATGATTTTGATACCTTTTTGTACCAGCTGCTTAATGTCACTCCCAGAGGATTCACTACGTTACCTACAAAGATCCTAACTTTTGACAGTAAACTGTTAACACAATCATTCAATAGAATTATAAATCAAATTTTAACCATTTCAATTCAATATAAAGTTGGGAAATGATAATATTTGGGGAGTATAATTTAAAGTTACATTCCATTTCCAGTGAAGGATATTAAGTAACTAGCTGTTGTTTAGCACTTTTGATTATTCTGCCATTTACTTTAACACTAAATATTTACTCAAATACCAAGTAACAGTGCTTCTGCTTTGTGAAAAATCTCCGAATTAATTTGTATGTAGCAATATCAAAAAAATATTGTAACTAACTTTTAAAAATGATTTCACATTAGGATCATATAAAAGCACCATACGGTACTCCAAGTTCATGAAAGAAAAGTTTATTTGAGAAATGAAATATGAATGTACAGTAGAACTCCAATTATCTGAATCAATTGGGACCGGACCCCATTCGGATAATCAAAAATTCGGATAATTGGATTTTTTCCGAAAAAGGGTCTATTTTAATTAATTACTGTATGTATATTGAAAATGGGAGAAAAAAACTATTTTAAAAGGAAAAGTGGCTTTAATTAATTAAATGAAAAGGCAACTGAAGTACATGTTAAGCATACTTACAAGTGCTGTACATTAGTAGAGTTTGTACGTACCATCATCACTTGCTGAACTCTCGGTCAAATTAATATATTTTTCTCGGACTTCCAGCAGTGTTAAGATGTCACAATTGTGGGACGTTTTGAAGGCGTCCTTCTCTGCCTCTCATTCTCAACCAAATGTCAATGATTAACTGTTTGTTTATTCAGCCGCTGCTATGGAAACGGTAGAAGACAAAAACCAACACAACGCGATTACGTCATCCGCTCTTCTGCTAGTTACCGACGCGACACTGTTTCAGAATTTTAATGGCCGGGTTCCAGGCCGCACTGAGTTGATAACCAGTGTCCCTGTTGACTAAATAAATCAGTTGATCTTATTTCTACAGCCTCCGTAATAATGCTGGACCAAAAATCTTTGACCCGGCCTAAAATTGTTGTTTTTTCAAATTCAAAAGTGTGACCCTCTTGCACACTATGTTCGGCCACAGCAGATTTTTCTTCTTGCCCAAGACGAACATTTCTGGCGTGCTCTACACATCGCTGCAAATGCATCGCTGCGTCTGTCCGATGTAGCCGCGGCCACATTCACATGGTATTTAATATACACCAGGGGTTCGTAAACCTAGGTCATCTTTAATTGGACTATCTCCGGAAAACGTTTTTAAATAATGGCTATAATCAGGGACAGATTACTTGTGCATATAAACAGAAGTAAAATCGACGGAGAGATCAGATTGATACCAAGGGCCTTGCGTTTCTGCCCTTTGTGGGTGCCCTAAGTTTCAAAATAGGTAGACTGCTATCACAACATGGAGTCAAGACAATTTATAGACCACCCACTAAAATTAGTAACTTGGTCGGCAGCGTTAAAGATGACCTAGGTTTACGAACCCTGGTGTATATTATATACCATGTGAATGTGGCCGCGGCTACATCGGACAGACGCAGCGATGCATTGTGCAGGAAAAATCTGCTGTGGTCGAACATAGTGTGCAAGAGGGTCCACACTTTTTGAATTTGAAAAAACAACAATTTTAGGCCGGGTCAAAGATTTTTGGTCTTGCGTTATTACAGAGGCTGTAGAAATAAGATCAACTGATTTATTAGTCAACAGGACACTGGTTATCAACTCAGTGCGGCCTGGAACGCGGCCATTAAAATTCTGAAACAGTTTCGCTTCGGTAACTAGCAGAAGAGCGGATGACATAATCGCGTTGTGTTGGTTTTTGTCTTCTACCGTTTCCGTAGCAGCGGCTGAATAAACAAACAGTTAATCATTGACATTTGGTTGAGAATGAAGGCAGAGAAGGACGCCTTCGAAACGTCCCACAATTGTGACATCTTAACACGGCTGGAAGCCCGAGAAAAATATACTAATATTCAACGCCATGAAAAATTACGATCATACATCTCGGTCATAGTTAGCTGTTTGACTGTATTCATCCACTTGACAGTGAGAAGTTGCATGTTGTCACACTTGGGCTGATGCTCCATCCACTTCAACGCAGTTTCAAGGCTGGAAAATGCTCGACTAGCTGATGGTCCCGTGTCTGCTTCAACTTCGACATTAAGGTCATCTTCTTCCTTGACACTTTCCTCTCTTACACATTCAATAAGATTATCATCACTTAGAATTTCATACCCAGGGTCTGGTGAATCACACACCACCCACTTCAGCACTAACTTCTGAACATCTAGGGATTTTCAAAAGAATGTTTCTGAATTCCTCAAGTGACACGTCATCCCCATCTTCTCCTCTCTTTCCTTTTCTTGAGGTTCTTTTTCCTTTTTCTCCTTTTTTCTCCTTTTCCTTTCTACTTCAAATGGTATGCCTTTCAACTTGTTACACGCACATCTTAAATAAACAATTGCTACAAACCACCAACCGCACTAGTCATTGTATTTTATTCGCGATATTTTTATACGGGTCATCTATTATTTATTTAATATTATTTCCTAGTGATTCTGCTTTCATCCATCTATTACTTAAATTAAAGTTAAGCTTTAGGCTATATGTTGTAGAATATGTTTCTCAATTGCATTAATATTTTTGTTGATATAATTAGTATTATGACATTGTAATTGTACATATTGTATTTATTTACTTCTCTCTTACACCTTCACTACATTTCCCTGTGTACATTCAGCATTTCATTTGTACAGTAATACTTCATTATCCATGGAATTTTTATACACAGTATTTGATTATTATACATCATCAGGAAATTACAAAGAATCCACTTGTTTTAAGGGAAAATGGCAAATGCAATTTATAGATTTTTTAAGAGAGCTAATAACAAAGCCTGGGTTAAATCAGACATTTTTTTGTGCTTGGTTTAAGGACTATTTTTGCTTCAGAAGTGTAGGCTTATTTCAGCTCAAGGAGAAATCTCTGTTCGCTGACAGAGTACCTGCCATCCCCAGACTTCAAAACAAGATTCCTTGATTGTTGGAGCCCTGTTTGTGTTGCTAAACCCTGCATCGGTTAGATCAAGGGATGATTGCAGTCCTAATATATGCAATGAACTTTCAGAGTTGATACACATAAAAAAATCAATGAGGGTTGACAGTCACACTAAGCTGAAAAGGTTATGACATTTGTCACACCACCTTTCTTATGTCAGTATACTTTCCAAAAAATGTTTAAAAGGTCCTTAAAACACTTAAAACCAACAGCAAATCATGTTGGAAACATTTTCCAGTAGTTTGAGAGTCAGAAAACATGTTAGTAAGCAGAGTTTGAGCTACTTTATAAGTTAAGAAAGTAAAAAAAAAAAAAAAAAATAGAAGCCTTTTGGCCACATTAATTTTCAGAGGTGTAAGAAAAGATGACAATCTAATTTAGGTCTAAAAGTATTGCACATGAAAATTTTTAAACCTAATTTTCAAGATACATTTAAGATTCATAGCTCAAAATGTTCATCATAAAATAATATGTAATATATGAAAAGATAATAAATAACTAGTAACAGGAAAGTATGTTTTTTAGAAAAAATAAGAGATTTCGCTCACATTGCAATTTAGCATTTCTGTGGACTTACGGGTCTGGGGGCATAGAATGACATTTAGATTAAATACAAGTTTCTACTGAACACATGGAGTGATTTTCATAAAGATTCCAACAATATATAAACTGTAAAAGGGAAATTAAAGTTTAAACGTAATGGCTGCTACGAAGCTTCATTTTGGAAACAAAGGATTAGCATTAAGGAAAATGATAATTAGGAAATAATATTACCATCAGATAGATAATCAAATTTAGCAAAGTTTGAGATATATTACAGATCGGTATCACTCATTTATTTGGAGATAATTGACATCAAAGTTTTCAGCTGACTTTGCACTTATAGTCAGAGCATATCAAATACATTTGGGATCTGGATATGTTGAGGAAATTTTTATAGAATATTTTGATAACAGAATCATTTCACAGACTGAAGAATTGTAGGAATGATGACTAATTAAAGCTTTTACAACTTTTGCTCGAAATCCACAACACCTAGGAGAAGAACTCTCATATCTAAAATTGACATTTAAAATATGCTTCACAACATATCAAAATTTCAGAATGATCGGAATAAAAATAAGGTTTTCCTTTCTCAAATCATTCATATGCTGAGTCAGCTGGTTCAATATGAATATAAGGACACCAAGCAAGCCATAGGTGGCAGCAGTAATCCAGCAGAAATTGAATGGTGAGGGTGGCGTGTTGTTTGGTTGTGAAGATGTAGAAAATTTTAGTAGTGACGCCACTGTGGTACAGGCTCACTCTTCCTTCGAGAACAACTTTTAACTTTCATCTAGGTGCTAGGAGGAAGTTGCTTACTGTGAGAGGATGGTTTGACCTGTAATCATTTATTTTGGATAGAAGTCTGATCATTTTCTATTTGGCCAACACTGGTACCGAGTTTACGTAAGAATTTTTAAACTTTTTCACGAAGTCTAGAGTTTTTGAGAACATACCTTTATCCCTTTGGGTAATTACAAGGGATTGGTGACCGTCAAACAGATTCCATTAAGTTACCAGACATGATCACAGATAACGCTAATTGCTTTATGCTACAACCCCGATCAAGAAAATTGTTTTACACATGGCAATATCTGTCATAAACATCAAGGAGTTGATTGATGTGTTTTAGGATACATTATGGTCAGAAGTTGTAACTGACTGGAGAACTCCACAAGTGCATGTAGTAATAACTCAAATGGTTACACTGCATAAAATACACAAGAAGGTTTTTGATATAATGAATGAAACAGACATTGGATAAATGATTGTTAATAATGGTGGCAAGGAGTTAACACCAATGCAGTTAGAAGAATTTATAACTGGGAATGAAAATGTGTTATTGAATGGTTAAATATAAGCAGAAAATATGTAGCTAAATGTTTCTATTTTTCTACAGCAGAAGATTTAAGTCTTTGCATCCCTGAAATATTTATTGATTGAGTTAAATTTTACTAACTGAAATAAATCTTTTTACTATTTTTAATTGTTATTGTATAAAGTTAAATATTTAAAAAACTACTTCCACTTGTTAATATACTGGATTCACTATTCTATATAAACTCCTAGTTTCATTATCCGTGACTCATCGACGTCGAGGTCATTAGAGCTGGGATGGGACTGAGGACATGGAACGGGAAGAAATTTGGCCATGGCCTTTTAGGAAGCATTCTAGAATTCACCTGGAGTGATTTGGGGAAACCATGGATAACCCAAATCTTGATGCTTGGGGGGATTTGAACCTGTGTCCTCCCGAATGCAAGGCCAGAATGTTAATCGCTCACCCACTAAACTCAGTCCCTCTTTCACAACTGTTCTTTCTCAGTGACAGATTTACTTTGTCCTATAGTTATCTTCAAAATGAATGTAAATTACACTATGTTGCATTTTATATAATTTTCTAAGTATTGGCTGTTGGAGCTTTATTTAAAAAACCACTTTGCTGCATGGTGTACCTCAAATGATTGTTTATAAACAAATATATTATCCTCATGAATGATAAACAAATATTTGATTTAATAATGAAATTCACAATTTAAAGTTTTCAAACAATCCCATTGAGCTACCCAGATTTCAATTGTCTTTGGCTGAATTCCTTTCTTTCTTTATCCTCAATCCCCATCCATTTCTAATTACTTGGTAATTCTGCTTGCAACACTTTAATAATGATTTTGGAGCACTCTAGTTACATCTGCAATAAAGGGGCACATAAATTATTTCTACTGAGGCAACTTTGTGTTTACTTTATCTGTTCCTCGTCATCCTTGTGTGACACAAATGAGTAGGTAAGTTGATTAATTATACAATTTATGTCACAGGAATGATATAAAAAGCTTTCTTCTTCTAACCAAAAATTAATAACAGAAAATTTTCAGTCATTTCATTATAAACAACAATTATAAACGTTTTAAATGATTTAAATATAAAACATGATTTCAGGCAATGGTAGAGAAAGAAAATCCACTACTTGCAAAATAAGAATTCAGTACTGTTGCAACAGCAAAATAAGTAAACTGTAACAAATTAACAATTATTTCTGTATTACTGGCCCTCATATTTCTTATTGTATGTTCCAAAGATTTCTAATTTTTTTTATCTTATTTTCTTTCATTGTAAATATCCTACCTCCAGCTTTTATAAATGATGGATTTACTTTTTCTACCCATCTTAAAATTCATATTACATTATTTACTTTTTATTATTGTAAACATAAAAGCTATTTTTTGCTTCTTTAACTTGAATGAGTGGCGTTTGTAATTTCTTAAAATGCATTGTCATTAAATTAAATTAAAATCTCTTTTTACAGACATGCTGCACATTTGGATCATTACACAGCAATAAAAGTCAATGAGATACATCTCAGGTTTGTGGAATCCTTCTCCATTTCCCATTTCTTGCCCATTTTTGAAATTGCCCTATATTTCACTCTCTGTTTCCTGTGTTAAGGGCTATAAGGTACTGATTTTCTTCGCATTTTAAATTACTATATTGAATTTTATTACATCCATTAATTTTTATCAGTTACATATACTAGATGTTTGACAGCCTAATCACTGAGCTACCAGACTGCTTTCTATAGAATTAACTCTTTTTTTCTTATATATTTCATTTTAACTCTTCAGGTGCAGTTACAAAACCTTATGAGTTCAAAATATATTGCCCATTTCTTGGAAGAAGTTTCAGAGTGGCAAAGAAAACTTTCAAATGCAGATCAAGTTATTTCAGTATGGTTTGAAGTTCAGCGAACATGGATGCATCTAGAATCTATATTTGTTGGTTCTGAGGATATTCGCAACCAATTACCAGAAGATTCACAACGATTTGATAAGATAGATGATGAATTTAGGGTAAGATTCATTTGTCTTCTGTGTCAGAACATAAAACTTTATTTTCAAAAATTCAGTCATTTTTTAAAAAATATTTATTTTGTGTAGATATTTAGTGAAGTGGAAATTCTACTTAATTGTACTAACAAAAAATTAATTTGTACACAAATACATGATCACAACATTTTACCATTCTGTAGTCATCTCTTCTTGTGATGGATTATTTTATTTAATCTACCCTTATTTAACATTACTACTAACCTTTTTTGCCTTACCATTTAATTGTTTGTTATGTCAAAGTACAAATGTGTGTGTGTGTGTGTGTGTTGTTTTTTTTTTTTTTTTTTTTTTTTTTTTTTTTTTTTTTTTTTTTTTTTAACTGCATTTATTCTTTAAAATTTAGCATACATGAAAATCAACAGAAATTTCTGTGAATGTTTTCCCTTAATGTGTATCATTTGTTAAGTAAGGCTTTATGTTATATTTTGCTGATATACATATGTGTGTTTAGAGAACAGAATGTTTCCTAACTTGATTCTTGTCATTCTATTAACATTTCCTCATTTTCTTTTAATATGAATTTTTTCTTCATCTTTATTTAGTTTGTTTTCAATAATTGAAATTAGTTTATATTACCCACCAATTAGGCTGTACATGCTAAAGTGCCACCACACTTGATCAGGGAGGTACAATGGGCCTGTGTTCATATCCTGGGCCCTGTGTAGCAGTCATTCTAATAATAGTGTTTAGTGAGTTCTTGGGAATCATCAAGGTGACTTCTGGGATGGTACCCAAAATACACATCATAAACTACACATTTCACAAACAGAAATATACTTATCACATAGAACACAAGTTAAACATTTCTCTGACGGATGTTAATACATCCATTTCCCACAGCAAAACTATAACAGGCCTAGCAAGCTAGTAGTAATTCGTACCATGCTTTAAAAACAAGGACAGCCTCTGAAAATGAAAGTTAAAATGTTTGAAAGATATTGCTCATGATGATTATTTGGTGTTAAGCATCAGCCATTCTCATCATCATCTCTAAAGGCTAGTTGTGATGAGGAAAGCCATTGTATATTTAAATACAATATAACGAAAACAAATAATATACATATATATATCTATATATATAATTTCCTTACAGAGAAAAATTCAATGTTTTGTCCAAGAAAAGTATTCAGTGATCGAAATTAGACCAATAAGGGCTTTATTATTTTTTTCTATCTGCTTGGATTTTAATAATTTCCCAACATTTTGATGAATTTTCTCTCCAGTTTCATTCTTAAGAAATCCATAACTATATACAGGTAGTTGTCTGAACAGCATAGATCACTAAATTTTTCAGGTTTTAAATATGAGATCACAATATACTTTCCCTATACATTCAAACTAAATGACATCAGACTATATTATATGAACAACAAACTAAATGTGTTTGTATGTACTCTACTGATAAAATAAAATTAAACTTTATTTACAAGGATGCAAAACCAACCATGGTTGCATGCATTAAAGTGCCACCACACTAGGTTGGGGAGGAACAGTGGGCTAAATTTGAGTCCTAGCCATCCTGATCGCAGTTTTTAGGTGGTTTTCCACAATCATCAAGGCGAATGTTGGGGTGGCCCGTAATCTCCGCCTCAAAAACTGAACATGTATGCAAAGAAAAATACCCTTGCATTACACAGAACAAAGTTACATGTTTCATGAATATATATACAATACATCTGCTTTCACATAAGACTATGACAGGCCTAGAAATCCCATAGTTGAACTGATAAATAAGCTTTCCAAATGTCACTGGAAGTAGGAGGTGCCAGATCTGACTGACCTGTGGAAGTGGTAAAATTCTATTAAAAGAGGAAGATGGTCATGGTAATGATTGTCATTGCAGCAATACAGTATAATTACAAAACAAGTAAAAATTTATCTATACCAACAGTGTTTTATGTACTTTCATTGTTTTATTAGTTATTGATCCCTAATATTACTCCTAGATTTTCACCAAACATGCATCATTACTTTGTGTTGGTGAATCATGAATAATATTTATTTCAGGAAATGTTGGAAACAATGGCAAAAACACCAAATGTTGTTCAGGCAACAAACTGTCCCAGTTTATCTGAAAACCTTGAAGCTCTTCAAGAACAACTGACTTTGTGTGAGAAAGCATTAGCTGAATACTTAGAAACCAAGAGACTTGCCTTTCCAAGGTTTTATTTTGTTTCTTCTGCTGATCTGTTAGATATTTTATCCAATGGGAATCAGCCAGACTTAGTTGCAAGGTAAGTTTTATGTTGTTGTTGTTGTTTACATCATTACTAGTGAAGGTTCACTCTAAAATATTTCTGCATGATGTCTTATGAACTAAGAAATGTAGCTAGCTTTACTCTTTGTTAGAAATGCATTGTATATTTTTTGCCTTAGAATTGTGGAACTTGAGGTTGAGCAATTGAGACAAGGAGAAAAAATAACATTATTTCTTATTTTATTCATCAGATATAATAAGCCAAATAATTATAACAAATATTTAACAAGGCACAAGTGGAAAGTGCAGTTCATTTAATAAAAATAAAATAAAAAAGATGAAGTTGGTATTAAGTACAATAATAGCCAACCTTTTGCATAAATTTTTGATTTATTAATCTTGACTGCAGTTTCGACAAACATAAGCTTGTCTTCTTCAGAAGTACCTGAACAATAATTCATATAAATTCCTACTATAAATTATAAAATTAATATAATCAAATACAAAACCACATACGTCATTAGATCTACTAAAACAGTATACATACATTTAGGGGTTCATAGACCGATGCAATATACAACATCTGTCATTTTAGTGCAAACCAGCGCTATGTCAACATTTCAAACAGGATTACTACTATCGTCATTGCATCTGCTGTCCGCATAGGCGGGAGATTTCCGCCAACTGAATAAACTGCTGCTAATAGCAACCCAAGTAAACACTTGTAGATGGCGCCACACGGGAAACTCTCATAACCGCCTGAGCAACGCATGCTTGAGTCAATGATATAAGTACCCCAGTGTGCAACCATTTTTGCCACCTGGACCTGCTTCACCAGCTGACTGCAATGGGACTCATGTAGTTTGTGTCACAGCGCCTTTGTGTAGATATCCGTGACGTTTTGTTCCCTCGGATCATATCAAAGTTCCACTGTCCCATCCATCACCTTTTCTCTTACAAAGTGATGCCTGATTGCAATGTGCTTTGTTCTGGACTTGTCAACATAATTTCTAGCATGTGCAATAGCTGCTTGACTATCACACCATATCGTGGTTGCACTGTCACTTATTTCTTGGAAATCCAAGGACTTTAATAGTTCTTTTACCCAAAACACTTCTCTTGCACAAGCTGCCAAGGCCACATATTCTGCCTCCATTGTGCTAAGTGCAATCACAGTTTGTTTTGAACTTTTCCAGATGATTGGAGCACCTGCAAGTATAAGCACATATCCACTTATGCTCTTGCGAGTTTTTGTACAACTAGACCAATCTGCATCAGCATACGCTACAAGACTTTCATTAGTTGGGTGATATGTAATCCCATAGTCTTGTGTCTCTTTTAAATACCTAAGTACTCTTTTAGCTGCATTCCAATGACACTTGTTGAATTGTGAACAATACTGAGCCAACTTGCCTACTGAAAAGGCAATATCGGGTCTAGTTCTCTGCGATAAATATAATAGACACCAATGAGCTCTCTGTAAGGAAGTTTCTTGAGGTCATCTTCATTACACTCATCGAGAAACTCTGGCCTATGCTTCATTGGGGTATTAATTCCTTTGGTGTCTTGCAGTCCAAATTCATTGAACAGTTTGTTGACATATCCTTCTTGTGAGAGTGTGACACTACCATCCTCTTACTCCCAGTATATGTGAAATCTTTCCTAGGTACTTAATATCAAAGCATCTCTCCAGAAGTTCTTTAACACTATGTCTGATTGATTCATTCTCTGTCAATGCAAGTAAATTGTCCACATAAATAGCTAATATGGCCTTCCCTTCTCTTTTCTTCAACTGATATACACACAGATTGTCTTTATCATGAATAAATCCAAGATTTTCTAACGTTTTGTTGAGATGTTCATTCCAGCATCTTCCACTTTGCTTCAAACCATATATTGATTTGTTAAATTTACAGAATAATTTTTCTTTACCTCTTTGTATAAACCCTTCAGGTTGTTCCATACACAAAGTTTCCTTTCAATCACTGTGAAGCTAAGCAGATTTAACATCTCACTTGTCCATGAACCACTTTTTCTCAACACCAATAGATAAAAGTAATCTTAGACTATCAAAGCCTCATACAGGCGCATACACTTCTTCATAATGCACTCCCTTCTTTTGAGAGAAATCCTTTGCAACCAAGTACGCCTTGAAACATTCTGCTTCTGCTACTGTCTTCCTTTTAAACTCCCATTTGCATGTACTGACATTTGCATTTGGAGGTTGTATAACCAATGACCAGTTGCTTTGCTTCTTCAATGATGCTATTTCTTCATTCATTGCTCCCAACAATTGTGCTACTTCAGCAGAATTGATAGCCTCATTGCATGAAGAGAGGTCCACTATATTATTAGTATGATATTGTAGTTCTATGTTATCATCTTTCTTTGATTTTGATTTTATAGAACACCTTTCTCGAAGAACCATACAGCTTCGCCTTTGAAGTTTTACTTTATGTTTTGTAGTACTTTCCCTTAGGTCGTCCTCTCTTCTTTACTGGAACATTTGATTGTTCTTCACTCTGTTCACCTTTGTGTGTAGTCAATTTCTGTGTCTGGAAATCCTTTGTAAGGAACTTAACCAGTATACTGGGGTAAAGTATCGGTTTGATCACCTTAACTAACCTCCAACTTGCTTTAAGTTCTGACCAAATTTTCTTTAATAAAACGGTATGACCATGTGAACCTGGATTAATCAACTGTAATGCATAACAGTCAACACTTCCCTTATTCCGGAGGAAAGAAAAGGTTCTTATTCACAACGAAAATATGCACAGGTCACTTAACGAAAAAATTTCACTATATTTCATAATCACTTTTGAAAGTCACAAATACAGTTGAAATGGCTAAATCAGACTAAACGTCTCCAAACATCGCAAGTCATGAAGAGGAATAAATACCAGACTAAACCCCGCTAAAAAAGTTATAGTTTCATAGTCACTGTTTACACCACTGTCCTACGAGAAAATTCCATCATGGCTACCAGTCACTCATGTTGTTACTAACTCAAGGTCTTTGGGATGCCCTCATCGTTGTCCGACACCAGTACCCCCAACCGAATTTCTTGAAACTATCTAATGCATGGCTTGCTTCGCAACATAAAATACAAGACAAGAAAGACAGCCTCCGCACCTCATTATATACCCTTAGCTGCACACCTTCTGTGGCACCTCACCTTCCAAAAATAGTCTAACAAAATTTGTTATTCCCAGTGTTCAGAATTTAACAGTGTATAGACTGGGGCACGTAGGTTTGTTGAGTTTATGACGACTATAGTTCTAAATTTACGCCGTTTACTGTAAAACATTGAAATGCGTGTGCTTAATAGTAACTGACTTCCTCAAAAATGTTGGTAAATTCCCATGTTGATACTTGATTTCCACAATTTTAACAATTACCAATGAACTATAAATTATTGTGTTTAAACTTATGCCATTGTGTTCTATGATTGCTCCTGATTTAAAAACTGTAATTTTTATTATTATCGATAGTGTATTATAGAAGTTATTAACCTAAAAACCTAGATGGATACTGCCTGGCAGAAATGATAAAAATAACTAGTCTCTCGTTAATTACTATTAAAGTTACTCTTATATCGATAAAGTGTTATCTTCTGAACTTTTCTTTTATTTTATCACGTGTTTTAAAAGTTGTTTTGTTTATGGAAGTGGTCTTAATAATTCACAGCTTAATTTTGAAAATTACCATGATTTTACTTATGACGTCATTACTTGAAAATTGATTTAATATTCGTTATACTGCATAGAATGTTTTAAAACTTTAATATATTGTACCAGGTTCTTTATTCGTACAGGAAATTTACTTTTTAGCTCGAGAAATTATCGAAAATGTGTTGTTATGTGGTGTTTAAAATGCGAGTGTGTTCAGCGAAGTGTTTAAAATTATATTTACTTGATTTATACTGCCTGAAACTACTGATTTTTAGTGAATTTAAATTCCTTCCGGCTTCTTATTATTATGAAAATATTTTACTGCATCGAAAAGTGTTGAGAATTAGTGATATTATCACATAACCAAAATCGACTGTTTATAAATTGGATAACTATGGATTACACTGGTTCAGGTTAGTTTAAAGGTTATTTACTATTATTAATTGTTTATTAAGGGCTTGTATTATGTGCTGAATGACTTTATTGTTTTTAAATTGTCTTATTTTCTCTGTTAGGATGCAGTATCGGCTTCTGGATGAAACATTTCTCCCATGTCCTGTAGTTGCGAGATGAAAAATTTTATGATTTCTGGAAGGCTTACCTCCTCCCTTATGCCCTACAGGCAAGAAAAATAGAATTTAACTAAATTATAAGATGCGTACAACTTTCAAGTCTTCTTCCATACTTGACAGATTTTCTTCAGAATTGATCATCATATTTTCTTCAGGAGTGCTACTTGAAATTTCATCACTGCTGTCAAAAGTAATAGTTTCTTCTTGATCCAAATGTTTGAAGCTAGAATCTTCAGGTTTATTGATGTGTTTTGCTTCATCACTTGTGCTGTCTTTGAATGCACAGTCATGTGACTCCACAACTTGTTGAGTATCTGGCATCCAAATCCTATATTGTGTATCCAACCAAAATTCCTATCTTTGCCCTTACTGAGTGTTTTCAATACCGTTTAGGAATTTGCACACACACTTCACATTCTATTGCCTGAAGACAAGTGACACTTGGCTTCCTGCCAACCAATAATTCATATGGAGTTTTAACTTTGTTATGACTGTTTGTGACCCTGTTCCTGATATATGCGGCAGTATATATCAGTTCTGCCCTAGCTGCCATAGGCAACCTCCTACTGCTGAATTCACTTCCCATTCCATCGGAGTTCTGTTGAATTATTCTGCTGTTCCATTTTGCTGTTGTATGCAAATCATTTTTTCGTGTACAGCGCCATTACTCTCACAGAAGATATCCAATTCTTTTAACAAAAATCAAGTCCATTATCTGTTCGATCTCACTTAAAAGTTTTGTCAGTTTGTTTTTCAACCTGTAGCTTCCATGCTTTAAACTCAGCCAGTACACTACCCTTTGTTTTAAGAAGTCTGATGAAAGCATGTCTGTTAGCATCATCCACTACACTAAGAACATATTTGTTGCCACCAAAGCTTTTCACATCAATTGGTCCCATAAGATCAGCATGAACAAGATTCAAAATTATTATTATTTCCATTTGCTTTGATGGATGTGTCACAAATGGCAGTTGTTTCGCTTTTCCTGCTAGACAGTCATTACATGGTGTGGGAGTTGTCAGCTCACAGTTTAAACCATTTACCGAATGGGTTTTGGCCATTTTTATAATCTGATTCTTGCTAACATGCATTAGTCTTTGACGCCTCAAATCTAATGTTTTCAACTTTCCAATTTCATAGTGTAATGGTATTACTACACTCTTCTTTAAAATAGGTTCTGTTCTCACCAAATACAAGCAACCCTCATTCTCCGCTTTCAGTAGTAAATTTCTGCTGTCATTGTAAAACATCCATTTTTATTAAAAACAACTTTCTTGCTATTTTCAGTTAAATGTTTAACTGACAAAATTCCGTGGCTAATACAAGCCACTAAAAGCGTGTCTTTAATTTGTATGTCACTATAAATGTGGTTATTACCTATAAATTTTTGCATTTACGGTACCTTTTCAGTTGTAGATGTCATTGTGCCATTTTCTGTCACAACATTTTCAGTAGTCAGATTTTTACTAATCCAAGAAAAATACATTTTATCTGGAGACATGTGATGAGTATCACTTGAGTTTATAACCCAATGTAACTGGAACAGTTTTAATATAACTGATCCAAATTAAACACTCATTGTTGATGCACTAGATGAACATTAGCTGCTTGACTTAATGGGACATACATTTGCAAAATGATCATATTGTTTATAGATAAAACACTTGCCCTTGCCAGTTTGGCCTTTTCCTATTCCTTTCTTATGATGTTTTCCATCTTTGTTGCTAGAGTTGACATCTTTTCAACTAGATTTGACATCCATAGTTTTCGTGTTCACTTTCTTCACGAATAATGCAGACTATTTCATGCCTTCTGTTTCTTGTAGTCTTAAAGCTTCGACAAGAACACATGTTTTCACTGTAGCACATGTAAACTCTCTTTCTTATAGAATACACAAAACTGTTACAACAGAATGCCATTCCTCGAAATGGCCACACAAAATCGTCATAGCTAAACGTGCGTCTTCTATGGCGTTGCCAACACTAGCAAATCTGCAACAGTTCTGTTTATCAGTCCCAAATATAATTCCATTGAATTATAACCACTCAGTTTCAACAAATACAATTTCCGCCTGAGTTGCACAATAATAAATTTGCTGTCACGTGGTGCATACCACTGTTTCAGCTCATTCCATGCATCCTTAGCATTGTTTTAAGTGCTGAATATGCATTTGATGTTCATTGCATGCAGGAAGTGCAATCTTTGCGTAAGCTTTATTTTGTATCGATGCATGATTACGTTCTACAATTGGATCTGCATTGGCAGTCAGTTCTTCTTCACCTAGTTCAACAACTGTCCATAAATCACTTTCCGTCATTACCATTTTCATTTGGTAACTCCACGATGCATAATTTATATCATTCAATTTGGTTATTGTCATAGACTGTTGATCAGACATATTGAATTGATTTAAACAACTTCTGTCTGCCGTACTCTTCATGCTAAAAATTCTTAGCCAACTCTTTCAAATCGACGCTACAACTTAATGGATCACAATGAATTTTACAGTTTATAATACCTCTGTGCTGTAACTGGGCCCATGACCAATGTTATTATTACTTAAATTTTAGCAGTTAAGTGTCTAGAGCAGTGTTATATGAAAATTAACTGTAAAGGACCCGTTATTATGAACAGCAATTCTTTATTACATGTATGCGTGCCAATGCGTAATACAACGTACAACAACATAGACCAGAGAGATTACAAGCAATCCAAAGAATACTTTAACCTCTGTGCATTGCCCTAATTATCTCTACAGAATATGTGCTAACAGTTGTAATGTCTTAACAATAAATAATGTTTCGATTTAACTCAGAGCTTGCACATAATGTACAAGCACAGTCATATACAAATGAATGCCAAGATAACAGCAGAAAATTCACAAACCAGGCATGGAGATACAGTGTGTCACTGGAGACTATTAATGATGAGACAAGTTGAGATTTTCTCGAGCAGTTTCGAGTGGCAACTTGAGGTGACTTGATGCTATGATGGCAAATGACTGCTCATAAATCAGAAGCTTTTACGTTTAAGAACTCTTCTGGATGATTAGTGTGTTACAGTAAAATGTGAACAGCAAAATGGTTTATTATAGAATTTATTTTTTGTGCAGCATTTTTGGCAGTCCTCTCCCTCCCCCCCTCCCCCCCCCCACACACACACACATTCACATACCCTTTTAGATGGCACCCATTGTGCTACAGCACTTTCACCATCCTAGGGCCTTCCCTACTCCTGAAGCCTGATAGGAAATCTAATCTTCCTAAAAAATTCTTTTGCTGCTTTGTCATACCTCATATATTTTGGACCATGTGACACCTAATCATCCAACAAACATCCACTCTATTTCTTTGTTTTTCCACACCTCCAAACTCTTGTAGTGTCTGATACTTAACAACATCAGAAACATTTCTGACATAAGCAAGCAGAGTGCTGAGCAGCATGTGTCACAGTTTTGTTAGTGGTTGATTCAGTTTATAAATGCAATTTGGTGGGTAATACTGTTCTGTCAAACTAAGACCATGACTATCAGTTAACTTAAATACTTTATGATGAGGTGAAGTCAAAATCATAGTCTGTAGAAAAGTCTAAGACACTCTATGTTCTTTTAATAACTACACACAGCTACCATAATTGAATGGCATTACCTAATTGAGAAGAAGGCTCCGAAAGAAGAAAATCGGCTGGTTAAATATGCAGACTGGACTTTGACTTCTCCAGGGCAGTGCCTGATCACACTACTACAATATATTAGCAAGCAACCAGGCAATGCCATGTTATACTGTATTTTATTTACATTGGCAATATTGAGATAGCTATTTAAGACATCAAGTATGAAGAGTTTAAAGCTAAGTTAACATGAGCGCTATATCTACTCTTCAAGTATTATTATGCCAGCCACCTTGAAGACATGAGCATCCACTTAACATATTAGAAATTAGAAAGAAATAAGAGAGTTAAATTCCAGTACTGAAATATATATTTACCACACTTAACTTCAGCATTACTTCACATGGCACTTCTTCAATACCCTAGGATAACTGGGCACTCAAATACCTTAGTCAGAAAGCAAAAGTATATTATGTGGGTTACCAAACCTGAGTCATGTGATCTTGTAACCTTTCACTATCTCTCTCTCTCTGTCTCTGTGTGTGTGTGTGTGTGTGTGCAGGCCTCATAACCAACCCCCTCCAAAAAGGCAAAACAGATAGATGTTATAATAAACAAAATGTCACAGATTATCTCATGGTGCCAGGCTAAATCCAACAGATAAACTAATCCACTTATTACTATGTCCCATATCATAGCTGAGGGGAAAGAGTGACATAAGTAAAACTATGAAAGAGGAAACTAACCTTGTCTTAACAAAACATGTCTTTGGTGGGTAGTATTTATTTTTTTATTATTGAAATTAGACTGTGATGATCATGCAATTACTGTGAGTTTAAACTGAAAAACTAATTATTTAAAAAGTATCTCCTAATTTTATCCTTTGACATTGAATATGGCCATTGTAAGAGGCAAAGCATATGCTTATGGTGGAGCATAAACACTGGATCTTAGCTCTGACCGTGTGTAGCCTTGGATGTAACAGTTTTAGCTTAGATAGAATTATACGGTTGCCACATAGATTTTAACCCAAAAACTATGAAAAGGTAAAGGTTCAATAATGATAAATAGTTCATTGCCATTTAAATAATTATATTCTTCAATTTCACAAAGCCAAAAACTGTACAGGCAATCAGACGACTTATCCAAAGAAATGTTTACAAGTTCGATTAACCATTCGAGCCAGACCACACCCCAATAGTACACAGTATCAAACTTTTAGTTGCAGAAATTAAATGAAACTGAATCACACACTCCCATTGTTCCACCGTTTAGTAAATTCAAACAATCCCGAGGCTCCACATTGCGGAAAATTACTTTAACGCAACATTATGTTCAACTTGAATAAAAGAAGAGACATTGCAAAACTTGCAAAGCAGTACTTGATATAAAACTTTCCGGTCTACTGATCTACATGTTATCATGTTCACAGATCCTGGCAGACTGAGACCTAACAACTACACTCACACATCTATATTACATAGCGCTTCTCGAAGATTCCTAGCGACTGCTTTCTCATGCAAACCGTGGGAACGAAATCTTTTCCTCATTCACAGGGATGGCTGCTCGGAAGCTCATCAGATATCAAATCGCACGTCTGAAGTCCTTAATTAGCTAATCTGACCTTCACAATAAAAATAATTCAATCTTTCTGAAATTTTACCAATCGCTAGATCTTTAAATAAATGATAACTTTAGTTATTATACAAAATATTCTAGCTTTAGTAATTTAGCTGAAAATAAATAATTTAGATATGAACTTCCACTCCAGGCGAATGCCGAAGAATGTTGAAATTGAAAAAATTGAAAATACTATCCTAAAAACTGTAAAACTGCTTTCTAACTTGAACAAACATAAAAACTAACTTTGAAAATGAAATGTACTAATATTCTATCCAATCAAACTCGTGGTTCTAAGAACAAAATTTTGTTACGCAGTTACAAAATTTGATAGATAGCTTACATGCCCTTCCAAAATTGAAGTTATTTTCTACAGAAAACTAACTGAAATTTTCCCAAAAGAAACAAAAAAACTGAAAAATACCTAAAACTCTCCCTCTTATTTACCTACAGTTGGGGCTGGTCTGCCATTCATACTTCTTTCACTCTCTCTCACTTATACCACAAAAATTTGCAAAATATTATAGCATCAATAATATCAAATCAACACTTTTAAATTGTTTCACATATTTAAAAAAAAAATTAAAATATTTTTGTTTGAGTCAGTGTTCATTTTGTAAAGTGTTCATTTTAAATGTTTATATTACCTATTACAATGAGAGAAAAATACTCTTATTAAATATTAACTGTTAAAATGTTCATTTTAAGTGTTCCTGTCACTTGCAAATATAATTAAAAAAAACACACAAATCACTTTTTACAATACCAAAAACAGGTCAATTTTGCTATAATTTCACTTACATCTTCTTATAAGGGGTAAAATATTCAAGTCCTGTCACGGTTGTGACCTTAACTGGGACGAAAAGAATATAATACAAAGCCCCACAGGTTGGCTGTTGAGTAATAGTCCTGTCCCTGGTGCCTGTCGCAGCAGACTTGCCATGAGACCTCAAGGCAGCCACCTGTCAACAAACCAAAAGGAAAGAATTAGTTTCCATTATTATAGTAAATACATACAAAGAAAAATGAATGTAAAATACAAGTGAAAAGTTTTGAGAAATCAAAGTTTTACAATGTTAATAAATTCTTCAAAATACAATCTTTTACCAATAGGAAAGAGAGCATGAAGAGCTTTTATAAATAATATGTGTAGCAATTGACAAAACTTATACATTAAGTAGTATTGCTATAGTGAAAATATTGACTAGTAGATTACAAATATATGTTACACAACATTGTTATTCAAAAGAGCATTTAGTTGAATGTCTCTGGTAATTTCACAAATTCATTTTTCCTTTTCTTGAAAATATTAAAGCCTTATGGCTAATAATGTTATACAAAGGTAAATTACAAAATGCTATTACAATGTACACAAATATTTTCTTAATAATAGTGTGGAAATACAGTTTCCTTTCAGCAGTACACTGCTGCATTTTAATTCAAACCACTTTTCTTTACTAACACAACACAGTTGTGGAGCACCAGTTTACTGCTGTATCACCAATTCAATATTAGCACTCGTTTATGGTTCTAATCTTTAAATACCGTGTATTTGATATTTCTTGTCTAATTCAGGAATTATACATTGAATATAGGCATGTAGCCCGAAAAATGTCTCAAATTGTAGCACAAAGAAATCCTCAACATGTGGGATATAATGAGAAAATTCACATTGAATATATACATTGAAAGTTAACATACAATGAAGTGATACAAAATTATTATTACAAAATTCAATAATGCAAAATCCTTATAATGCAAACACTTCTGGAATGTAGAACTGTCTTAAAATGTGAAGGACAAAAGCAAAGAAAATGAAAAAAAATGTATTGATTGACCTTATTATAGCACTTTGCTTCCTTCAAAATCAGTGATGCCCCTCCATGAATGAATTGTTTCCACAAATCCAGTTTTATGGTATCTTCTAAAAACATCTGAGATACAACTCAACGTTAAATTAGTTATCCATATCCGATTCAGACATCAATGTTGCTTGATCGAAGTTTCCTCCATCAATCTTAAAGCATCCATATCTTCATTCAACTTTCAATGTAGCTGTTGCAGTCTCCAAAGACTGTGGGTTACTAAGGTTCTCCTATTTTATTATGTTCAGTAATATTGCTACTCCGCTATTCCACACGATGCTAATATAATGCTAACCCAGTCTTTGCTGTTGTTGCTTATGTCACAGGCGCCGTCTGTCGCTAGCTGTCCCTCGACTAAAATAATTTTTGACCAACTGCTCATTTGGCTAGTTGTCTTTGATATGTTATCGTTGGTTGCTGGTGGTAGATAAAGTAATATTTTATAAATGATATAGAGGATTACATAGATGTAAATAATTCACAGGCGCTGTCTCTTGCTAACTGTCCCTGGAGTAAAATAAATCAATTATAATGGGTAGTAAATATCAATCCAGTCTTCGCTGTAATCTTATACATATATAAAAATAGACGTGTTTTTTCCTATATTTCACTTTTCAGCCACAACTACCTAGCACAGATCACTGATGTTTGTGGGTGGAAGTAGCATGGAGTTTCCTGTCATGCACAACGTTGGCCGAATGCCGATAGCTGTGGGGATGTGGGAGATATAATGATTAAAGTTGGTCAGTGCAGGGCGTTTTCATATTTCGACCAAAAATTCGAATCTTTCGTATACTTCTCTTTCCTGCCACAACTACATAACATAGACCTTTGGTGTTTGTGTTCGGTAGTAGAATCGTATCTCATGTAGTGCAGTATGGTTGTTAGATGTTGGTAGCTATGGGGGTGTGGGAGATATTGGGGTTGAAAGTGGTCGACCTGTGGCAATTTCATACTTCTGCCAAAGACAAAAGTGTCATGGTGTATCACTTTTCAGCGAAAACTATAGATCACAGATAACTGGCGTTTGTGTGTAGTAGTAGCACAGAGTCACCTAACGATCACAACAGCGGCCGAATTTCAGAAACTGTGGTACTGTGGTAGATATGGTGGTTGTAAGTGGCCGACCAAGGATATTTTTGTAATTCGACTGTCTCTGCATATGTCACTTTTCTGCCACTACTACATAGCATAGAGCATTGGTGTTTGTGTTTGGTAGTAGAACCGTATCTCATGTAGTGCAGTATGGTTGTTAGATGTCGGTAGCTATGGGGGTGTGGGAGATATGGGGGTTGAAAGTGGTCGACCTGTGGCAATTTCACACTTCTGCCAAAGACAAAACTGTCATGGTGTATCACTTTTCAGCGAAAACTATAGATCACAGATAACTGGCGTTTGTGTGTAGTAGTAGCACAGAGTCACCTTTCGATCACAACAGCGGCCGAATTTCAGAAACTGTGGTACAGTGGTAGATATGGTGGTTGTAAGTGGCCGACCAAGGATATTTTCGTATTTCGATTGTCTCCGCATATGTCACTTTTCTGCCACAACTACATAGCATAGAGCATTGGTGTTTGTGTTTGGTAGTAAAACCGTATCTCATGTAGTGCAGTATGGTTGTTAGATGTCGGTAGCTATGGGGGTGTGGGAGATATGGGGGTTGAAAGTGGTCGACCTGTGGCAATTTCATACTTCTGCAAAAGACAAAAGTATCATGGTGTATCACTTTTCAGCGAAAACTATAGATCACAGATAACTGGCGTTTGTGTGTAGTAGTAGCACAGAGTCACCTTTCGATCACAACAGCGGCCGAATTTCAGAAACTGTGGTACTGTGGTAGATATGGTGGTTGTAAGTGGCCGACCAAGGATATTTTCGTATTTCGACTGTCTCCGCATATGTCACTTTTCTGCCACAACTACATAGCATAGAGCATTGGTGTTTATGTTTGGTAGTAGAACCGTATCTCATGTAGTGCACTATGGTTGTTAGATGTCGGTAGCTATGGGGGTGTGGGAGAAATGGGGGTTGAAAGTGGTCGACCTGTGGTAATTTCATACTTCTGCCAAAGACAAAAGTGTCATGGTGTATCACTTTTCAGCGAAAACTATAGATCACAGATAACTGGCGTTTGTGTGTAGTAGTAGCACAGAGTCACCTAACGATCACAACAGCGGCCGAATTTCAGAAACTGTGGTACTGTGGTAGATATGGTGGTTGTAAGTGGCCGACCAAGGATATTTTTGTAATTCGACTGTCTCTGCATATGTCACTTTTCTGCCACAACTACATAGCATAGAGCATTGGTGTTTGTGTTTGGTAGTAGAACCGTATCTCATGTAGTGCAGTATGGTTGTTAGATGTCGGTAGCTATGGGGGTGTGGGAGATATGGGGGTTGAAAGTGGTCGACCTGTGGCAATTTCATACTTCTGCCAAAGACAAAAGTGTCATGGTGTATCACTTTTCAGCGAAAACTATAGATCACAGATAACTGGCGTTTGTGTGTAGTAGTAGCACAGAGTCACCTTTCGATCACAACAGCGGCCGAATTTCAGAAACTGTGGTACAGTGGTAGATATGGTGGTTGTAAGTGGCCGACCAAGGATATTTTCGTATTTCGATTGTCTCCGCATATGTCACTTTTCTGCCACAACTACATAGCATAGAGCATTGGTGTTTGTGTTTGGTAGTAAAACCGTATCTCATGTAGTGCAGTATGGTTGTTAGATGTCGGTAGCTATGGGGGTGTGGGAGATATGGGGGTTGAAAGTGGTCGACCTGTGGCAATTTCATACTTCTGCAAAAGACAAAAGTATCATGGTGTATCACTTTTCAGCGAAAACTATAGATCACAGATAACTGGCGTTTGTGTGTAGTAGTAGCACAGAGTCACCTTTCGATCACAACAGCGGCCGAATTTCAGAAACTGTTGTACTGTGGTAGATATGGTGGTTGTAAGTGGCCGACCAAGGATATTTTCGTATTTTGATTGTCTCCGCATATGTCACTTTTCTGCCACAACTACATAGCATAGAGCATTGGTGTTTGTGTTTGGTAGTAGAACCGTATCTCATGTAGTGCTGTATGGTTGTTAGATGTCGGTAGCTATGGGGGTGTGGGAGATATGGGGGTTGAAAGTGGTCGACCTGTGGCAATTTCATACTTCTGCCAAAGACAAAAGTGTCATGGTGTATCACTTTTCAGCGAAAACTATAGATCACAGATAACTGGCGTTTGTGTGTAGTAGTAGCACAGAGTCACCTTTCGATCACAACAGCGGCCGAATTTCAGAAACTGTGGTACTGTGGTAGATATGGTGGTTGTAAGTGGCCGACCAAGGATATTTTCGTATTTCGACTGTCTCCGCATATGTCACTTTTCTGCAAACAACTACATTGCATAGAGCATTGGTGTTTGTGTTTGGTAGTAGAATCGTATCTCATGTAGTGCACTATGGTTGTTAGATGTCGGTAGCTATGGGGGTGTGGGAGATATGGGGGTTGAAAGTGGTCGACCTGTGGCAATTTCATACTTCTGCAAAAGACAAAAGTATCATGGTGTATCACTTTTCAGCGAAAACTATAGATCACAGATAACTGGCATTTGTGTGTAGTAGTAGCACAGAGTCACCTTTCGATCACAACAGCGTCCGAATTTCAGGAACTGTGATACTGTGGTAGATATGGTGGTTGTAAGTGGCCGACCAAGGATATTTTCGTAATTCGACTGTCTCCGCATATGTCACTTTTCTGCCACAACTACATAGCATAGAACATTGGTGTTTGTGTTTGGTAGTAGACTCGTATCTCATGTAGTGCAGTATGGTTGTTAGATGTCGGTAGCTATGGGGGTGTGGGAGATATGGGGGTTGAAAGTGGTCCACCTGTGGCAATTTCATACTTCTGCCAAAGACAAAAGTATCATGGTGTATCACTTTTCAGCGAAAACTATAGATCACAGATAACTGGCATTTGTGTGTAGTAGTAGCACAGAGTCACCTTTCGATCACAACAGCGTCCGAATTTCAGGAACTGTGATACTGTGGTAGATATGGTGGTTGTAAGTGGCCGACCAAGGATATTTTCGTAATTCGACTGTCTCCGCATATGTAACTTTTCTGCCACAACTACATAGCATAGAGCATTGGTGTTTGTGTTTGGTAGTAGAATCGTATCTCATGTAGTGCACTATGGTTGTTAGATGTCGGTAGCTATGGGGGTGTGGGAGATATGGGGGTTGAAAGTGGTCGACCTGTGGCAATTTCATACTTCTGCCAAGACAAAAGTGTCATGGTGTATCACTTTTCAGCGAAAACTATAGATCACAGATAACTGGCGTTTGTGTGTAGTAGTAGCACAGAGTCACCTTTCGATCACAACAGCGGCCGAATTTCAGAAACTGTGGTACTGTGGTAGATATGGTGGTTGTAAGTGGCCAACCAAGGATATTTTCGTATTTCGACTGTCTCCGCATATGTCACTTTTCTGACCCAACTACATAGCATAGAGCATTGGTGTTTGTGTTTGGTAGTAGAATTGTATCTCATGTAGTGCACTATGGTTGTTAGATGTCGGTAGCTATGGGGGTGTGGGAGAAATGGGGGTTGAAAGTGGTCGACCTGTGGCAATTTCATACTTCTGCCAAAGACAAAAGTGTCATGGTGTATCACTTTTCAGCGAAAACTATAGATCACAGATAACTGGCGTTTATGTGTAGTAGTAGCACAGAGTCACCTTTCGATCACAACAGCGGCCGAATTTCAGAAACTGTGGTACTGTGGTAGATATGGTGGTTGTAAGTGGCCGACCAAGGATATTTTCGTATTTCGTTTGTCTCCGCATATGTCACTTTTCTGCCACAACTACATAGCATAGAGCATTGGTGTTTGTGTTTGGTAGTAGAACTTGTATCTCATGTAGTGCAGTATGGTTGTTAGATGTCGGTAGCTATGGGGGTGTGGGAGATATGGGGGTTGAAAGTGGTCGACCTGTGGCAATTTCATACTTCTGCCAAAGACAAAAGTGTCTTGGTGTATCACTTTTCAGCGAAAACTATAGATCACAGATAACTGGAGTTTGTGTGTAGTAGTAGCACAGAGTCACCTAACGATCACAACAGCGGCCGAATTTCAGAAACTGTGGTACTGTGGTAGATATGGTGGTTGTAAGTGGCCGACCAAGGATATTTTCGTATTTCGATTGTCTCCGCATATGTCACTTTTCTGCCACAACTACATAGCATAGAGCATTGGTGTTTGTGTTTGGTAGTAAAACCGTATCTCATGTAGTGCAGTATGGTTGTTAGATATCGGTAGCTATGGGGGTGTGGGATATATGGGTGTTGAAAGTGGTCGACCTGTGGCAATTTCATACTTCTGCAAAAGACAAAAGTATCATGGTGTATCACTTTTCAGCGAAAACTATAGATCACAGATAACTGGCGTTTGTGTGTAGTAGTAGCACAGAGTCACCTTTCGATCACAACAACGGCCGAATTTCAGAAACTGTGGTACTGTGGTAGATATGGTGGTTGTAAGTGGCCGACCAAGGATATTTTCGTATTTCGATTGTCTCCGCATATGTCACTTTTCTGCCACAACTACATAGCATAGAGCATTGGTGTTTGTGTTTGGTAGTAGAACCGTATCTCATGTAGTGCAGTATGGTTGTTAGATGTCGGTAGCTATGGGGGTGTGGGAGATATGGGGGTTGAAAGTGGTCGACCTGTGGCAATTTCATACTTCTGCCAAAGACAAAAGTGTCATGGTGTATCACTTTTCAGCGAAAACTATAGATCACAGATAACTGGCGTTTGTGTGTAGTAGTAGCACAGAGTCACCTTTCGATCACAACAGCGGCCGAATTTCAGAAACTGTGGTACTGTGGTTGATATTTTGGTTGTAAGTGGCCGTCCAAGGATATTTTCGTATTTCGACTGTCTCCGTATAAGTCACTTTTTTGCCACAACTACATAGCATAGAGCATTGGAGTTTGTGTTTGGTAGTAGAACTTGTATCTCATGTAGTGCAGTATGGTTGTTAGATGTCGGTAGCTATGGGGGTGTGGGAGATATGGGGGTTGAAAGTGGGACCTGTGGCAATTTCATACTTCTGCCAAAGACAAAAGTGTCATGGTGTATCACTTTTCAGCGAAAACTATAGATCACAGATAACTGGCGTTTGTGTGTAGTAGTAGCACAGAGTCACCTTTTGATCACAACAGCGGCCGAATTTCAGAAACTGTGGTACTGTGGTAGATATGGTGGTTGTAAGTGGCCGACCAAGGATATTTTCGTATTTCGATTGTCTCCGCATATGTCACTTTTCTGCCACAACTACATAGCATAGAGCATTGGTGTTTGTGTTTGGTAGTAAAACCGTATCTCATGTAGTGCAGTATGGTTGTTAGATATCGGTAGCTATGGGGGTGTGGGATATATGGGTGTTGAAAGTGGTCGACCGGTGGCAATTTCATACTTCTGCAAAAGACAAAAGTATCATGGTGTATCACTTTTCAGCGAAAACTATAGATCACAGATAACTGGCGTTTGTGTGTAATAGTAGCACAGTGTCACCTTTCGATCACAACAGCGGCCGAATTTCAGAAACTGTGGTACTGTGGTAGATATGGTGGTTGTAAGTGGCCGACCAAGGATATTTTCGTATTTCGATTGTCTCCACATATGTCACTTTTCTGCCACAACTACATAGCATAGAGCATTGGTGTTTGTGTTTGGTAGTAGAACCGTATCTCATGTAGTGCAGTATGGTTGTTAGATGTCGGTAGCTATGGGGGTGTGGGAGATATGGGGGTTGAAAGTGGTCGACCTGTGGCAATTTCATACTTCTGCCAAAGACAAAAGTGTCATGGTGTATCACTTTTCAGCGAAAACTATAGATCACAGATAACTGGCGTTTGTGTGTAGTAGTAGCACAGAGTCACCTTTCGATCACAACAGCGGCCGAATTTCAGAAACTGTGGTACTGTGGTTGATATTTTGGTTGTAAGTGGCCGTCCAAGGATATTTTCGTATTTCGACTGTCTCCGCATATGTCACTTTTCTGCCACAACTACATAGCATAGAGCATTGGAGTTTGTGTTTGGTAGTAGAATTGTATCTCATGTAGTGCACTATGGTTGTTAGATGACGGTAGCTATGGGGGTATGGGAGATATTGTGGTTGAAATTGGTCGTCCTGTGGTAATTTCATACTTCTGCCAAAGACAAAAGTGTAATGGTGTTTCACTTTTCAGCGAAAACTATCAATCACAGATCCCTGGAGTTTGTGTGTGGTAGTAACACAGAGTCACCTTTCGATCACAACAGCGGCCGAATTTCAGAAACTGTGGTTGTGTGGGAGATATGGTGTTTGAAATTGGTCGATCATGAATATATTTGTATTTCATCCAAAGAGTTGTGTGTATCCGTAAATATTACTTTGCTGCCGGAACTACATAGCGCAGAAGACTGGTATTTGTGTGTGGTAATAGTATCGAGTCTTCTATTGTGCACTATGGTGGTTAGATGTCTATAGCTGTCAATATGAATTCTTTACAATCACGAACGAAGTCGTGGGTACCAGCTAGTTGTATAAAATAATAAAGGACCCCCATATAATATTCCCTCTGTTTCCATTTCTTCTCTTCCTTCTCTCTTCTGTTCTTTGCTGTATTAGAAAAATAGGAATAACCAGTTAGCATCTCACTGCTATTTCAAAATTACACTGTCCATTGTATAAAGTACTTCAACTTCTTGAAATCCAAAGTCATCTCCAATAAGTTTGACCTTTGTCAAATCCATTTCAACTTCAAGACTAATTTGTAGTATGCTGTCCCAGAGTAGGTGACAGTTGAATATAATAGTGTACTCTATAGAACAGATCAGATTCCACAAGACAAAACACTTTGGTAACAAAGCCAAAGTTGAAATAAGCTGAGTGTATAACTCAGGAAAATAATACATAAAAACAAAGAAATCAGAAATATCCAACTGTATAAAATAGTTATATATCAAATAAATTTCCTCAACATTCTTCATGGGGTCTTGTCTCTGTAGTCCCATGTAAATGTTCTTAATAATATTATTAAGCTTCAGAACATTTCTCCTTTGTCCAAACAAGTTGAGTAATGTTGTAAGAACAGGATCAATAATCAATGTTTTCTTCTTCGGTGCCCTTCCAAAGTGAAACTTCTACAAAAAGCTACGTAATTTCTTGAACTATGCTGACACTTGTTCTGTGTATGTAAGTGCCTCTTCACAATGTCAATGAAATCCTCAAAATTCAAATAAATATGTGGGATTACTTCATTACATAAAAAGAAATTCACTAAAGATTTAGAAGAGTTGCAAGATTCCAAATTGGAATAAAAATACAGTTGAAATTCATTATAATTATTGCTGGGAAACATTTGCTCATGCAATTTCAATTTCATCTTGTCTACAAATGGCAACTGTCTTCTCCTATGATAGTGCTTGTCAGCAAAGCTGTCATATGTATGAACATCTGTTGGCAGCTGATCAGCTTTTTTTCTCTTGAGCATGTCTAATGTCAACAGCAACAAAATTTTCGCAATTTTTTGTGGGTGTAGGTAAATCATTAGTTGAATGAAAATTGTTAGCTAACAGCTGAGCTGTAGTAGTTCCTGACTTCACAATAATGTTATCAGGCGTTTGTTGTGGAATACTAAAGACTTGGCAAGAAAGGGTCGATTGTTCCATAAAAACTTCTACATTTGTATCCCTTTCCATTAAGAGCGTAGTTTGATTCCTGTAAGTTGTAATTGGAGGAACAAAGATATTTAGTTGAGAATCAATGCTGGAAGTATCATCACTTATAGCAGCTTGAATAGAAAGTTTGTCAGGGTTATAGGAAGATTTAAAGTGAGGGGGTGCTTTCTGGAGGGAGTCACAAAAATTTTGAAAATCTGAAGGAGTATTAGTTTTATATCCTTGTTCAATAAGCAGGTGGGTCCTCTCATCTTCTCCAGGTAAACGTCCTTTTCTCAACTCTACAATTTCTCTAGTATCTAATCATATATATTATTTCTATAAGGTATTTTTTTGTCACAAGCCTGTATCTTCCTTCATACTTAACCGAAATCAATGAATGAGGTGTCATTTTAAAGCTTATGGTCCCCACTTTGGGCACATAACATTATAAGAAAGGAATTTTCGGAATTCGAACCTTAAAGGGCAAAAATGTCAATATTTCTAAAATGCTGTTTTCTGAGTTACAAGTCATTTATCTCCCTGGATATCGATCCGAAATCGTTTAATGAGGTATCATTTTAAAGATTAAGATTTCCGCTTTAGTGACGTCATATATTAAGACAGAAATTTTTCAGAATTCGACCCTTAAAGGGCAAAAGGATCAATATTTTTGCAATTCGTTATTGTGTCACGAGCAATTTATCTCCCTTAATATCTAACCGATATAGATAAATGAGGCATCATATCAAAGACTAAGGTCTCCGCTGTGGTAACACTATATTTTAAGAAAGGAATTTTTCGTAATTCGACCCTTAAAGGGCAAAAATGTTAATTTTTATAAAGTGCGTTTTTTTGTATCTCGAGCCATTTATCTTCCTGGATATCTAACCAAATTCGATAAATGAAGTAGGATTATAAGGAGTAATGTCTCAGCTTTGTGAAATCATATTTTAAGAAAGGATGTATTTGGAATTCAGCCCTTAAAGGGAAAAAGTATAAATTTTTCTAAAACGCATTTTTGTGTCACGAGCGATTTATCTTCCTTAATATCTAACCGATATAGATAAATGAGGTATCATATTAAAGAATAAGGTCTCCGCCATGGTAACATTATATTTTAAGAGAAGAATTTTTCGTAATTCGACCCTTAAAGGGCAAAAATGTTAATTTTTCTAAAATTAGTTTTTTGTATCTCGAGCCATTTATCTCCCTGGATATCTAACAAAAATCTATAAATGAAGTAGGATTATAAGGAGTAATGTCTCAGCTTTGTGAAATCATATTTTAAGAAATAATTGTTATGGAATTCAACTATTAAAGGGAAAAAGTATAAATTCTTCTATAACGCATTTTTGTGTCACGAGCGATTTATCTCCCTTATTATCTAACCAATATAGATAAATGAGGTATCATGTTAGATAATAAGGTCTCCGCCATGGTAACATTATATTTTAAGAAAGGAGTTTTTCGTAATTCGACCTTAAAGGGCAAAAATGTTAATTTTTCTAAAATTCATTTTTTGTGTCTTAAGCAATTTATCTCATTGGATATCTAACCAAAATCGAAAAATCAAGTAAGATTATGAGGAGTAATGTCTCAGATTTGGTGACATCATATTTTAAGAAAGAATGTTTTTGGAATTCAACCCTTAAATGGAAAAAGTATAAATGCTTCTATAACGCATTTTTTGTCACATGCTATTTATCTCACTTGATATCCAACCAATATAGATAAATGAGGTATCATACTAAAGATTAAGGTCTCCGCCGTGGTAACATTATAATTTAAGATAGGAATTTTTCGTAATTCGACCCTTAAAGGGCAAAAATGTCAATTTTTCTAAAATGTGTTTTTTGTGTCTCTAGCCATTTATCTCCCTGGATATACAACCAAAATCGATAAATGAAGTAGGAGTATGAAGAGTAATGCATCAGCTTTGGTGACACCATATTCAACCTCACTTTTCACAGAATTTTTTTTCGCGAAATTTTCGCATGGGTCGTCTAGTTTAGCATTAATAATAGGAGTAGTATCCTCAGAATCCTTAAAAGCTGGTATATATTTTCTGTCATCTAAGGTATTGACAGGAAAATGTACATTAGCAACTTCATTAATACCCTCAGGTGTAGCTTGAACAAGTTCGGGACAGTGGGTGAATGGAGGTAATTGTGCTGATGTAACAAAAAGTTCTTCCACCTGAACTTGGACAGTAATATAATTCGTATCCTGAGTTTGAAAAACACAAGGTTCAACTGTTTCTATGTTATGTTGTAATCTTTCTTCTCTAGCAAAATGTAATAGGTTAGGCTCACTATCTTTCTTCATCTCTTGTGCACAAATATTACTATCAGATAAATCCTCTAACGGCAAAATATCAATTGTTTGAGCTTCAGGAAAACTGTTAGGAACCGTACTATTTTCAGTAGTGGTGAAAACAGCTGAAGTAACAAATTCATTCGCTATATGTTGTGTTACTTGTGAAATAGTTACTAAATGGTTTTCTTGTTTACTTGAAATATCAGGTAGCACCTGTTCATTTGAAATAAGACTGGTTGTAGTTGTTTGCAGCTGTTGTTTTTGAATGGGAGTAGGCTGTAATGATAGTGTGTCAGTTTCCTCAATCAGCTGTGATTGAGATTCTATGTATGTGCGCCTAGCTTGTATTACTTTTTCACAAAAAAGTCTGAAAATATGCATATACTTTTTCGATTGTCACAGTTTCATATTCCAGTAGACCTTGGATGTAAGAAATAGCTAAATGATACAGCAAAGTAACCTCTTTATAAATAGGCAATAACATTTCATTAATAGTTCGTAGTGCATCAACTTTAGCAATAGGGGTTACATTATCCAAGAAATTACTAAATTGTGTTTCAAACTCCTGTTTGGTTTGAACTAGTTGATCTAAATAAGTCCCCATGGTACCTTTTTTCAGAAATTTATAATTATCAAGCCTATGTTTAAAGGGAACAACAAGTTCTTCCAACTGATTTGCTGGAGAAATCTCTGTAGAATCAACATTGTAGCCATTATTTGCAGACTTTTTCGCAAATGAGGTATGTTTTGACAGTATGTCAAAATGAAATTCTGAAGAAATCTTCGCTGCATTGCAGTGGGAAACGACTCTATTAGTGAAAGATCGAATTGTGGTGTAAGTGATATATTGTAGAAGAGTAGCTCTTAATAGTGCTTCATGTCTTTCTAAAAGAGACTGTATTATTTCATTAATACTGTCCGATTCGAAAGGTTCCCACTGAAATATCATTTTCTCATCCAGAGGATATTAGTAGCTGGAAAGCTGTTTACAGATCCCATTATGGCGAAAATCAATATTTAATATTGCAATTGTAAAATCACGCTACACAAAGTGCCAAAATTTAAGGTGGTAGCCCTGCTATAGATTGTCAACTGTTATCCACAAAAAGCCGATGGATAATCATGCATCGGTTGCTTAGCAACAGAACCAAAAACACAGAGAAATCTTAAAATGTCTTACCAAAATAACTTTGAAAAGTATATGGCATAGTCAAAACGTTAAAAATCCTGAACAAAATATAGAAAATGACACACACATTTAGCATTTTGTTAAAGAAAAAAATAAATGTCTTACAAAAGTTCAAAATTGTAGCTATATTTTGAACACGAACTGTTTGCAGCATAAAAGTTATTACAGGTCTTGCACTAAATAAATATGTGCCGTAATAGGATTTTAAAATTTCAAGAATGCTTTTGCCGCGATAGCAATAGTGATAATCGCAAGGTACAAGCGAAAATATAGTACTGAATTTAAATGTGGTTAAACACACGGAAGTTCTTGTAGAAATAATGGATGAAAGCTAAAAGCATATTCAGTTCAGTACTTATCATGCCGATTCTGCATGAAGAGAAGTCATCAGTGTAGTAGGTCGACATCTGCATGTATTGGCGTCATGTTGCTGTCTGCGCTCGCTGTAGCGAGGCGGCTGGCTAGCGTCTGAACAGTCGCTGACGGCGTCGTGAGGCAGTTGTCCCTCGGGGGGTGGCGTCGGAGGCGGTAGTCCATCGAGGGCGGTCGTCCCTCGGGCACGGTGGAGGCGGCGTCCCTCGGGGACGCCAATTGCTTGAAGTAGTTGTTTTGAAGAAAATCGTAGTCCACTCGATCTGGTTAAGAGATTCTAATCGAATCTCGCCACAACTAGTCATCATGTAAGAACCAAGATGTGCACTGGTGTTGGTGCATAAAGCTTGGATCTTAGCTCTAACCGTGTGTAGCCTTGGATGTAACAGTTTTGGCTTAGATAGAATTATACAGTCGCCACATAGATTTTAATCCAAAAACTATGAAAAGGTAAAGATTCAATAAAGATAAATAGTTCATTGCCATTTAAATAATTATATTCTCCAATTTCAAAAAGCCAAAAACTGTACAGGCAATCAGACGACTTTTCCAAAGAAATGTTTACAAGTTTGATTAACCGTTCGAGCCAGACCACATTGTAACGTAGTTGGCGTTATTGGCAACTGAGAAAACGAGAAGGAAGAGTGTTTGGTATCGGTTTTAGTAGGTTACCAAAAGTAATATTTCGCCCAAAAGATAACACTAATCAGGTGTAGAAGAGAATGTAAGACTCACATTGGTAGTAGTGCGAATTTTCGGAAGGAAGTTATGAGCAATCTTTAAGTCCGAACAGAGACACTTTGTGGCAGTGATGACGCAACAGCCGGCAGGTTCATAGAAGTATGAAAGAAGGGTAATAAATGAATTAAGATACCAGGATGAAAGTATCGAATGTTTGTTTAGAAGTACAAAACATGGTTTCCAACTGAATTTAGAGTAAATATGACTAATTTTAAGGTACTTTTTCAATAAAGGAAAAAATAGTACATCGAGAATAAAATAAGTAGTCAAAAGAAAATTATGTCCGATTAAAGGCCTTACTGTGAAAAGATA
The DNA here is from genome assembly GCA_031002005.1 of Vandiemenella viatica. Taxonomy (NCBI): domain Eukaryota; kingdom Metazoa; phylum Arthropoda; class Insecta; order Orthoptera; family Morabidae; genus Vandiemenella; species Vandiemenella viatica. The sequence goes on along the minus strand of JARYHS010008075.1, from coordinate 6,787,685 downwards.
ATGACAGCAGTTTGAGATCGTTGAGTTGAGTAGAAATATGTTAAAAGTAATTCCAAAGTGAAAGCGGTTAAAGCATCGTAGCTATCCAGATTGTCGAGAATGGGTAGAAATGAAAGTTGACAAAGGGGAAAGAAAAAACTAGAAAAACATCTGGGAGGCAACCTATTTTTATGTAAGTTCAATTTTTTTTAGAAGTAAGTTTGGCGGAAAGTTTTATCAAAACAACGCACTCTCAATATAAGATATTTAATTTCAAAGTAATTATTCTGCATTCCATTATGGCCGCTAGAAGGGGCGAAAACTTTGGGAGACGATATCTTTTTAATAAAAGGGTTTTAGAAGGTAGTGAGATACACCAAATTAATTGTCAAAAGCTGTAGAATTGCTGAAGATTACAACACTCGCGCTAAAACAAATAGTTGGGACACTAGATCTAAAAAATAGGTTTAACTTCGAAAATTAATAACAACAATAGGAGAGCATATAGGAAAATTTTTACAAGGATAGAAAATGCTTAGGATGAGGAACTCTACGTTATCACAAAGTTTCAGGAAAATCGGAAAAACTTGGGGGGAAAGCCTTTGTGAGCGGAGTTGGGAGAGAGCGCATAGACGCTAGATGATTGGAAATTCCCATCAGGCTTGGGTGATCCTATATAAGATACCTGAGGTGGGACCTTGACCGCATTAGTTTCGAACTGGTTAGAGGGTGAAGATGTGAAGTGTGGGTGGGCATTATGGCAGTGTCTCATGGTGTGGGTGTCGCGTTAGAACAATCTTATATATATATAAAAATAGACGTGTTTTTTCCTATATTTCACTTTTCAGCCACCACTACCTAGCACAGATCACTGATGTTTGTGGGTGGAAGTAGCATGGAGTTTCCTGTCGTGCACAACTTTGGCCGAATGCCGATAGCTGTGGGGATGTGGGAGATATAATGATTAAAGTTGGTCAGTGCAGGGCGTTTTCATATTTCGACCAAAAATTCGTATCTCCGTATACTTCTCTTTCCTGCCACAACTACATAACATAGACCTTTGGTGTTTGTGTGTGGTAGTAGAATCGTCATTCATGTCGTGCACTATGGTTGTTAGATGTCGGTAGCTATGGGGATGTGGGAGATATGGGTGTTGAAAGTGGTCGACCTGTGGCAATTTCATACTTCTGCCAAATACAAAAGTGTCATGGTGTATCACTTTTCAGCGAAAACTATAGATCACAGATAACTGGCGTTTGTGTGTAGTAGTAGCACGGAGTCACCTTTCGATCACAACAGCGGCCGAATTTCAGAAACTGTGGTACTGTGGTAGATATGGTGGTTGTAAGTGGCCGCCCAAGGATATTTTCGTATTTCCACTGTCTCCGCATTTGTCACTTTTCTGCAACAACTACATAGCATAGAGCATTGGTGTTTGTGTTTGATAGTAGAATCGTATCTCATGTAGTGCACTATGGTTGTTAGATGTCGGTAGCTATGGGGATGTGGGAGATATGGGTGTTGAAAGTGGTCGACCTGTGGCAATTTCATACTTCTGCCAAATACAAAAGTGTCATGGTGTATCACTTTTCAGCGAAAACTATAGATCACAGATAACTGGCGTTTGTGTGTAGTAGTAGCACGGAGTCACCTTTCGATCACAACAGCGGCCGAATTTCAGTAACTGTGGTAGTGTGGTAGATATGGTGGTTGTAATTGGCCGACCAAGGATATTTTCGTATTTCCACTGTCTCCGCGTTTGTCACTTTTCTGCCACAACTACATAGCATAGAGCATTGGTGTTTGTGTTTGATAGTAGAATCGTATCTCATGTAGTGCACTATGGTTGTTAGATGTCGGTAGCTATGGGGATGTGGGAGATATGGGTGTTTAAAGTGGTCGACCTGTGGCAATTTCATACTTCTGCCAAAGACAAAAGTGTCATGGTGTATCACTTTTCAGCGAAAACTATAGATCACAGATAACTGGCGTTTGTGTGTAGTAGTAGCACAGAGTCACCTTTCGATCACAACAGCGGCCGAATTTCAGAAACTGTGGTACTGTGGGAGATATGGTGGTTGTAAGTGGCCGACCAAGGATATTTTCGTATTTCCACTGTCTCCGCATATGTCACTTTTCTGCCACAACTACATAGCATAGAGCATTGGTGTTTGTGTTTGGTAGTTGAATCGTATCTCATGTAGTGCACTATGGTTGTTAGATGTCGGTAGCTATGGGGGTGTGGGAGATATGGGGGTTGAAAGTGATCGACATGTGGCAATTTCATACTTCTGCCAAAGACAAAAGTGTCATGGTGTATCACTTTTCAGCGAAAACTATAGATCACAGATAACTGGCGTTTGTGTGTAGTAGTAGCACAGAGTCACCTTTCGATCACAACAGCGGCCGAATTTCAGAAACTGTGGTACTGTGGTAGATATGGTGGTTGTAAGTGGCCGACCAAGGATATTTTCGTATTTCCACTGTCTCCGCATATGTCACTTTTCTGCCACAACTACATTGCATAGAGCATTGGTGTTTGTGTTTGGTAGTTGAATCGTATCTCATGTAGTGCACTATGGTTGTTAGATGTCGATAGCTATGGGGGTGTGGGAGATATGGGGGTTGAAAGTGATCGACCTGTGGCAATTTCATACTTCTGCCAAAGACAAAAGTGTCATGGTGTATCACTTTTCAGCGAAAACTATAGATCACCGATAACTGGCGTTTGTGTGTAGTAGTAGCACAGAGTCACCTTTCGATCACAACAGCGGCCGAATTTCAGAAACTGTGGTACTGCGGTAGATATGGTGGTTGTAAGTGGCCGACCAAGGATATTTTCGTATTTCCACTGTCTCCGCATATGTCACTTTTCTGCCACAACTACATAGCATAGAGCATTGGTGTTTGTGTTTGGTAGTTGAATCGTATCTCATGTAGTGCACTATGGTTGTTAGATGTCGGTAGCTATGGGGGTGTGGGAGATATGGGGGTTGAAAGTGATCGACCTGTGGCAATTTCATACTTCTGCCAAAGACAAAAGTGTCATGGTGTATCACTTTTCAGCGAAAACTATAGATCACAGATAACTGGCGTTTGTGTGTAGTAGTAGCACAGAGTCACCTTTCGATCACAACAGCGGCCGAATTTCAGAAACTGTGTTACTGTGGTAGATATGGTGGTTGTAAGTGCCGACCAAGGATATTTTAGTATTTCCACTGTCTCCGCATATGTCACGTTTCTGCCACAACTACATACCATAGAGCATTGCTAATAATAATAATAATAATAATAATTTTTATTGCCAATATGCTTGTGATACAAGTTTCTAGCAAAGTCAATACAATAGGTACATTCATACATAAATTTTTACAATTGATCAAGTTTGTATAGGGCCTTATTACATAGATAAGATCTTATTCCTATTTTGTATTTATTCCCAGTTAGTAACTTTAGATGAGCTGGAAGCTTATTGTATAGGCTAGCTCCCATTTGATATGCACTCTTATCTGCTGCCTTAGAGTTATGTCTTTTGATATGTAAATCTAACTTAGTACGAGTGTTATATTTATGAATTTCACTGTTTGTGTGGTTAAATTGGGGATTACCTTGAATCAATAGTAATACCCTATATACATATAGTGAAAATACAGTTAGAATATTTTCCTGTTTAAATATTTCTCTACAAGATTCTTTTCTGTCTAACTTGTATATTATTCTAATGCATCTTTTCTGCAACAGTAACAACCGATTCATATACATATGACAACAGGATCCCCAGACTTCAATACCATACATGATATGTGGAAAGATTGTTCCATAATATGCAATTTTCAGAATACTGCTATCTAAGACTTTTGATAAATGATTTATTAGGAAAATGCCCTTACTCACTTTTTTGCAAACGAAGTCTACATGTGCCTTCCATGTTAGGAACTTGTCAACATATATTCCTAGGAATTTGTATTCTGTTATTTCATAGACACTTCCTTCACTAGTGTTTAATCTTAGTTTATTGTCTATTTCATGAGTTCTTAATTCAAACTTTATTAAACATGTTTTATTTTTATTGCAGATTAATCCATTTGCACCGAAGTAATTTGATAGCTCATTTGAGGTCTCATTAGCAGTTGTCTCTAATATAAAATCATTACTATCCCAACAAATTGCTGTAGTGTCATCTGCATATGTTATTATTTTGCTTTTATTTGGTATGACAATATCATTTATGTACAGAACAAATAATAAAGGACCAAGTACAGATCCCTGAGGAACACCACGTTTAACTACACCCATTTTTGATTTTACTTTACTTACTGATTCACCATTTCTAGAATAGACTTCTGTGTATTGAGGTCTATTTTGGAGGTAGGTTGATAGTAGTTTATTAGCTAAACCCCTAATACCATAATTTTCTAGTTTGCGAAGTAGTAGGTGGTTATCAACACTATCAAATGCTTTTGAGAGGTCTAGAAATAATCCAGCCACTTTGTTTTTTTCATCTAATTTTTCTAAAACTTCATATATAAACTGAGTTACAGCAGTAGTAGTGGATAAACCCTTCTGGAAACCATACTGGCAGGGATTAATGATGCTATTTTCTAATATGAAGTTATTTAATCTCACTAGGATAACCTTTTCAAATAGTTTGCTCAGAACTGAGGTCAGAGTGATAGGTCTGTAGTTGCCAATATCTCTCTTGTTGCCTTTTTTAAAGACAGGTCTAACTATGCTGATTTTCAGACAATTTGGAAATTCCCCCTTTGCTATGGATTCATTTATCAGGAATGTCAATGGCTTTAGGAGGGCTTCCTTACATTGTTTCAATACAAATGTAGTTATGCTGTCCCACCCACTAGAATTCTTATTTCTTAAATTATTTATAATACAACTTAATTCTTTTTCCGTTGTTTCATACAAAAATATTGATTTATTGATGGAGTAATTAATTCTATTATCTGCATTTACTTTATTGCTACTTTTGGCTTCTCCTACATTTAGAAAGAAGTCATTAAACATGTTGCTAATGTTACTGGGATCTTTTTCTATTTTTCCATTTGTATTTAATTCTATGTTTTCCATTTCCTGCTTGTCCTTTCTCACATCGTTTATTAGACCCCATGTGGTTTTCCCAATGTTATTTGAATCAATGATTTTTTTCTCGTAAATTCCCGCTTTCAAATTCTGCAGTTCACATTGAAACATTTTCTTATAATATTTATACATATTTTTGTAATAAGCAAAACCTGTTGACTGATTCAAATGGTACATATCTTTCATTTTTTCTTGTATTGCTATAATGTTTGCTGGTAGTTTAATTTTGGTTTTATGGTTTATCTGTGTTTTCTTAGTTACAATTGGACAAAAGTGGTTAAACGATTTATTAAAAATTTTGTAAAAAGCCTCCCATTTACTATCTACACTCTCAGCAGTAAATATATCTATCCAAGACTGATTTGCCAGGTGTTTGTTAAGTTCTTTGGTGTTTTCATCTGTTATTTTTCTGAATTCCTTTTTTTCATATATTGCACTTTTTGTTGTGAAACTTAGCACATCAATGTATTGAGCCTGATGGTCAGACAAATAACTGTTTATTACATTAGGTAGAATATATTTATCATTCAGATTGGTAGCAATATGGTCAATAGTTCTTGAATTATTTGCAGTAATTCTTGTTGGGGAGAAAATGGTGTCTCTAATATTGTAGATATTTAGGAGATCAGTAAGCTTTATGTAATCTATATCATCTTTGTCAACATTTATATTGAAATCTCCTGCTAAAACAATATCTGTACTACATCTAATAGTGTTCTGTAGTAGCAAATCCATCTGTTCAATAAAATCATTTACTTTGGAACTAGGTGATCTATATATACCAATAATAATTAGTTTACTATAGCCCTTTGATATAGTTATCCCTGCAGTCTCAAATGACATTTCACAGCAAAATTTATCAACACCTTTCAATTTGTTTGCTTTCAGCCCATTTTTTGCATATATTACAACTCCTCCACCCTTGTGATCTGCCCTATTGAAGAAGTCTATTAGTTTGTAATTTCTAATCTTGCAAAATTTGATATTTTCTTTATTTAGACCATGCTCAGTGATTATAGTAATATCTGCACTGACACTATTCATAAAATTTTCCAGCAATTCAAGTTTATTAGATATATATTGTATATTTAAATGTAAAATTCTAAGGCCATGCTTACTACTTACAGTATCAGAACATTGGTTTATTTGATTGGCTGTTTTGGTTTTACTGTCAACATTTTCACTGTGATGTTGTCTACTGCCATTCAGCACTTGTTGCACATTCTGCCGTTGTTTGTCCAGTATAAAAAATCATCTGATTTCTTCAGTGATGAGACGATTTTCCTGTTACTCCTTCGGTTGATTGCAGGTTCTTGACTTCTACTCCTTTGGCTGGTAGCAGTTTCTTGACTTCTAATCCTTTGGCTGGTTGCAGGTTCTTGAGTTCTTGTTGAGGTGCACTGTTTTCCTTTATTAGCCTTAACTTCACTTTTAGTATTTTGATGATCTGTTGTTTGATCTTCTTTTCCTTGATGGGCTCCAACAGTATACCTCAGAGGTATGCATGCACAGTTTCTACTGGATTCTGTAGTTCTCTTTATTACATTCCCAATGTTTTCAGCGATTTTCGTTTTACCTAGATAATTCCTGTGTAGGCCATGTTTTGTGAAGTGGCCTCTGTCTGTTGAATTCAGTTCAATAAAGTATGCATTTTGAAATGCTTTGCATATTTTCTTAAACTTTCTGTTCGTTGCTGATATCTCTGTATTTACACAGGACCATTCAGCCAGATCATGCCTATGAGGTATACTGCCGATATAAAACTTGATATCAGGTCTTGTAATTAGAACTTCTTTAAGTTTTCTGGTAGCATTTCTGGCTTCATTGCGATAAACATCGTTTGCACCACCCAGTACTACATATATGCTGCCAGATGCCATACAGTCTGTATTTAGCACTTCACTGAGATTTGCTCCTGGCTTTACTAGTCCTGAAACAGTAAATTTCTTTTCATTATTCAAGATAGAAGCCAATCCCTTCCCGTGGCTGTCAGACAAAACACAAACGTTCTGTTTCTTCAGCGTAGATTTTCCATGATATTTGTTACTGTATTTAGGTTTTGCTCCTATGCAGTTTGCGTCATTTATTTTCTTATAGTCTTGCGTTGGAAGTTTTTCTTCGAATTTGAGCACATCAAATCTGTTACTCGTTGACAAAGTTATATTTCCACTGTTTTTTGTAGCACGATAATACTTCCTAGGCTTAATAAAATCACCACTTTGGTTAGTATTTTCACATTTATTGTCAGCTCTGACTTGGTTGAGCATCATTCCTAAATTATCAACATACTTTTGAGCAACAATCAGTTCTTGTTCTATACAAACTAATACATTTTCACTTACGCCGGCGTTATATTTACTCACTGCTGTTTTGAGGTTATCACATGTGGATAGTCCACATTCACATGACGAATTTAACACTTTTAGTTTGTCTAGGCATGTAATGTGTACCCATACATGCATGACTGAGCACAAACGGATTCCGTTTCTTATAGTTTCTTGACACGAAACACATTTTACATTAAGTAAATTTACATTTTCCGTAGAGCGGTTTATTATCACTTCTATACGCGACGCCATCTTAAACTGCTGTTGTGTTTGGTAGTAGAATCGTATCTCATGTAGTGCACTACGGTTGTTAGATGTCTGTAGCTATGGGGGTGTGGAAGATATGGGGGATGAAAATGGTCGACCTGCGGCAATTTCATATTTCTGTCAAAGACGCATGTGTCACGGTGAATCACTTTTAAGTGAAATCTATCAATCGCAGATCACTGGCGTTTGTGTGTGTAGTAACACAGAGTCTCCCATCGATCACAACGTTGGCCGAAATTTGGTAACTGTGGGAGTGTGTGAGATATGGTGCTTGAAATTGGTCGATCATGAATATTTTCGTATTTCATCCAAAGACTTGTGTGTATCCGTAAATTTTACTTTGCTGCCGGAACTACATAGCGCAGAAGACTGGTATTTGTGTGTGGTAATAGTATCGAGTCTCCCATCGTGCACTATGGTGGTTAGTTGTCTATAGCTGTCCATATGAATTCTTTACAATCACGAACGAAGTCGTGGGTACCAGCTAGTCATGAATAAACGGACTTGGAATATTCGTACACGGCAACTATAATTTTTGAAACAGATCATTAATTTAACAAACTTCTTTTCCATAATTTCAATTTGACAATTCGTATTATTTCGTTTGAGGTTTCAAGTGGACTGAACTTTATATTATGTCTGAATGGAGTGTATGTAATTATCGTGGCATTAATCTGCAATTTTCTGAAACGAAGTCTTTCTGGTAACAATTTCTGTTGTCAGAGTGAATATGTCTTTAAACGTTGAACAATAAAATACTGGAATTTAAAATCTATGTTGAGAACAATCTTTAGATATTAACCTTCATTGGAAAATCCCATTATTAAAACCATTTGGGTTGGCGACCGTTCTAATTAAATTAAATATTGCAGAGAAGAAAGTATAGGAAAGAATTAAGTTTGTGAACATTGAGACTCCACTCCACCCCAATAAGCATAAAGATTTTTTTTCCTACAACATCCCAATAGTTCACAGTATCAAACTTTTAGTTGCAGAAATTAAATGAAACTGAATCACATGCTCCCATTGTTCCACTGTTTAGTAAATTCAATTGCGGAAATTACTTTAACGCAACATTATGTTCAACTTGAATAAAAGAATAGGCATTACTTCCAAAATAAAAATTGCACAGCAGTGCTTGATATAAAACTTTCCGGTCTACTGAGCTACATGTTATCGCGTTCACAGATCCTGGCAGACTGAGACCGAACAACTGCACGCACGCATCTATATTATATAGTGCTTCACGAAGATTCCTAGTGACTGCTTTCTCACGCGAACCGTCGGAACGAAATCTTTTCCTCATTCACAGGGATGGCTGCTGGGAAGCTCATCAGATATCAAATCGCACGTCTGAAGTCCTTACATTAGCTAATCTGACCTTGACAATAAAAATAATTCAATCTTTCTGAAATTTTACCAATCGCTAGATCTTTAAATAAGCGTTAACTTTAGTTATTGTACAAAATATCCTAGCTTTAGTAATTTAGCTGAAAATAAATAATTTAGATATGAACTTCCACTCCAGGCGAATGCCGAAGAATGTTGAAATTGAAAATACTATCCTAAAAACTGTAAAACTGCTTTCTAACTTGAACAAACATAAAAACTAGCTTTGAAAATGAAATGTACTAATATTTTATCCAATCTAACTCGTGGTTTTAAGAACAAAATTTTGTTATGCATTTTGTTTATCATTTATACAAGATACAGGTTATCTTTTGGGAAAAACAGACATTCATTCATACATCGCTCTGTGAAACCACCCAGAACTTGGTGCCTTTAGAATTATATGAAGATTGCAGGTAATTTTATGCAGTTGCCAGTTGATTTAGAGTCTCACCAGAGTATATAACTACTTGAGTCTATTCTTCTCAAATAACTACATCCATAAACTTTTTACTCTATCTTTATTTTGTACCAAACCCTTCAACAAAACACATATAAATGAGACATCACACCTCTTTTTAAAGGTTTAAAGCACATTATTAGAAGAAATAATTTAACATTTAATCTCAGTAGGACTCTGAACGAGCTTGCCGGGTCACAACAACCAGGAGCTTATACATACATTCTAAAAATTTCCAGGAAACTATAAAAACACCAATGGACCTTTCTCAGTTAGCAACAAATACATGGAATATAATTTAAAAAATCTAAATATATAATTTCAGGGTTTCAAAAAATTGGCGCAGTTCCACCAGGACAACCAAGATAACATTGAACTCTGTGGAAATCTACACAATCATTTAGTTACAAATATTGAAAAGATCATACAAAATCAATTAAAATGTATACAAAATCACTATTATTATGATTAACGTATGCCAAATCTGTTGGCTTTCAAAGGAATAATAACTGCACATGTCGAGATCTCTCGCATGATGCCACACAAAATTACTAAAAATCATAATAAAATGAAATGATTTTAAATAGACTTATGAAATATTTACAATAATTTTACAATAGATTTAATACATCAAACACTTTTAGTCAAAATTGCATTTAAAACATTAAGCATTTCACAAGATTCCACATCACCATCTTTCAGTTAATTTTCGATACACTGTACTGGTTTTATTGAAGTACATTTAAACCGTTTTCTTCCTTCGAAACACTGCATGTTCATAGTCAAAATATAAAAATTCATAATCGTTTAGCCTTTCTTCCAGATACAAATTTAGTTGATTAAAAGATTTTTTTATTAGTAGTACCAGTGCTTAGGAATATGATAACTGATCCACTTTATTTCTTGAATGAATTCCACCAAATTTTAGCTAACACTTTACTTCCTTACTTGAAATAATTATCTTTTACTTTCACTGAACTCTCTAAGTTCTCACCTTTCCTTTGTGTCTAGTCAAAATATGCCATCATCGCCAACCCAAAATGGCTTGTCACTCATTTAAGCATTTAGCCTCTATCTCACTCACCTAATCAAGTCAGTGACCAATACTATGACCTGCACTATTCAATTCCTGAGTATTTTATGAGCTGGAGATAGGAGACTATCCCAGCATTTGCCAAGATGATTGCGGGAAGCAGCCTAAAAATGGCAGTCAGGATTTCCAGTACACAGGTCCTAGTCCCATGTACCTTCCTCATCCTGAGTGTGGTTCCTCAGTGTACTGACCCACACTAGTGGGTCCTCTCTCTTGTGATAATTATTCAAAGTTTTTTTTCCCCCTTGTTATTAAATTTCTTGAAAAGGTCAAATGTTTGCTTTAAAACTGTCTTTATCTGTCAAATCCCTTTCATATTACCATTCCTTATCACTTCTAGTTTATTTTAATGACAATTACTATTCTGAATTGCTGTCCTATAATTATATAAGTAGTCAAAAGGAATTAAATTAGGATAGGTAAATAAGCCACCACTTACCTTTTGGTGACGGATGTTGGGTGCGAACACACAGAAAAATCATAAACAGACGTGATACAGAAATTAAATTTTTGAGACCAGCGTTTTGTCAACAGGAGAACATTATAGAAGGTGGGTGTTGAGTCTTGTAACATAGCAGCTCATTAAAAATAAATAAAATTATATATTTAGACTGGTAAAGGGAGTAATATTGGTAAATTAAAAGTTTAAAGAATATATAAAAAAGAATAGCAAGTCTAATAAATATTGTTTACACCGAGATGTTTGAAAACATATGATCTCTGGAAAAAGTAGAAGTTGTGAGAGAATTGTTGTGGGAGCTGGCGAGAAATACAGAATGATCTAGCAGCACATTGAGTTTGGAAATAATAAGAGTTGTATAATGAGAAATTTCGAACATCATATTAGCGGAAAGAAAATTGATTAGACCTCGAATAGAAACAAACATGAAAATCTTCGGATGAAACTTTATTCAAAAATTATTACAGACATGGTAAAAGGTTGTTGGTATACGAGGATTTTAGGCAGACCAAAGCAAATTAAATAAACTGCAAAAGATTACATTCAAACTCTGTCTACAAAATCTATTTCTTTTAATACCAACCAACATATTGAATGTGACAGTCTCCCACAAAACAAAATAAATAATAATGTTGCCATTCATTTATTTACAATGACTAGATGCAGAAATACATGTAAGGAGGAGAGCATCCGATATTTATGCCGTATTCTCCATAGCAGTTACTGCAACAAAGTGACAATGTTACCTATTATTTTTTATTATTATTATTATTTACAGAAGATAACAAACAAGGAAGTTTATTAGTCTCAGAGAAAGTTTTAACAAATCATAGGTAATCATGAATATCAATCAAATAAATAATGGTTATTTGCTTTTGAAATTATACTTTATTTAGAAACTATCTCATAACAATAAAAATTTCCAACATTCAAAATAAAATGCACTTGTTTGAAAACATGCTAGCCAAATACTCTGAGAATCTAATCAGAAAAAGTTTACTCACATCATGTTATATCATCAATAAAGAAGATGATGATTGTTATATCCGCCATTTTTGGTAGGCATTTATTAAACTAGTAAACTGCCTGGGAGTGAAACAAAAAATTTCAAAATTTATGATTTAGTCTATATATATGTATCTACTATGAAAAAAGTATGCTATACATCAACATAATACTTCAGCTATTGATATGTGAAAGGTTTAAAAATGACTGGTAAGTTTTGGTATGATCTGTGATAAGCTATTTTACATTTTGTTCACTTTCATTGTACACAGAGTGTTGCAAAATTGTTCCTTGTCATAGTATGAAAGGTTTTAGGTAACTTTCACAAACTTAGGGCTTTCTTGACTTTTCGGTTCTATGATAATAAGCCTATTATTGACTGTGTGTGGAGTAAGTTTGCCATTACCAAATGCTCTACAGTATAAATACAGTTCAAACTTTGGTAAAGGAAACTTAAACAGTTGCCATCGTTAAATTTAGGGAAAATGATTTTACCACATTAATAAACATAGCTCTTCCATGAAAGGAACATTAATAAATGAAAGTACAAACGTTGTAGTCTATTCTTTTGATTCGTATGATTCATTCCAATTAATTTTGGGAGTCTTTTACCAAACCATATTTACACTTCTATTAAACTAGAAAATCAGACTTCATCCACAGTTTGCAGTTCAGAGCATGATGGAACAGGGTGACACTTTCACTATGCAACAAAAATCATTCTCATACACTAACAGTAGCCCAACATTGGACAGGTGGTAGGAAAAGGTTTCAAAATCCTGCACTTGTTGGAGAGAGTGATGAGGTGACGCACGAGAGAAGTAAAGGAATTGGGTTACAAAACTTTGGTCAGACTATTGCTCGAATATGGTAGTGTAGTATGGGACCCACATTTTGAGTATCAAATACAGGAGTTGGAGAAGGTGCAAAGAAGGGCTGCTAGATTTGTTTCTGGAAATTATCGCAAAATGCAATCAGTGACAGATATATTAAAGGAGCTGGAATGGGATTCATTGGAAGACAGGAGGAGGATGAGGAGGGTAATGGGAGTGTACAGGGCATATACTGGCAATGAGGCATGGAAAGATATTGCAGTAGGTATGAAAAGTAGTTCATGGAAGGGAAAAGATGTTCATGACCACAAGCTGGCACTCGATTTCAGGCACAAGAGTGTGGGAAGATTTTCTTTTTTAGGTAAGGGTGTCAGGGATTGGAATGAGTTACCAAGGGGAACCGAAAACATTAAAAGAATTTAAAGTTAAAATTTGTAGAGGGCAAATGTAGGTGAGTGAAGGATAGCGGGAAGTTGGGTGTGTCGGGAAATTGCCACCAGAGTGTCTGCTCCATTGCAATTAAATAAATTAAAAAAAAAAAAAAAAATTGAGCTCTCTAATCCACTAATCTTTGTCATATCACTGCAGATCTTCGCAAAAAAACATTTCTCCCCTCCATCACGACCACTAATACACATGACCAATACAAGAACTAGATACTTTTCCTAACTCAACATCTTGAATATATTCTTAGTTCTAAAGAGACGAGTTGAACTGTCATTTTACTGCTCAAAACCTCCTAATCACAATCGTCCTTTATCTCACATGACATGTATGGTCCTATTACAAGTCTTGGAACATCAAAGACACTCTTATTACAGCAGTCATGCCACTCCTTTATTAATCATTGGTTTTGTAACCTTTCATTCTGGCCATTAACCAGACCAAAATGCTTTGTCCTCCTAAGCATAATCAACTGGAGATTCTGCCTCTGCGTTAATACACCCTACACCACCCACTTTGTAGTGAATCATAAAGTATCAGAAAAAATAAAGTAGATCTCTTTTTCTGATGAAACAGTGCACATACTTGCCAACAGATGACAACATTGGCCTTTTATATGTGGTGAGGGTATCATCCAATAATTGAAACTTTAATAGATTGACAATGCAATACAGCCAGAAACTTAATATTACAAGCAGTATACATCTTAATAAAATGGATATGTCGCTGCTCAAGCCGCAAGTTTGTTAATGGTGGTGAGGTGCTTCTGTTAGCCACCCGCATCTACAAGCTGAAGTAGTTTCAAAAAGTTATTAAAACAAATGAAGTCTACTGATACTTTTTTAGTATATACATACAATATAAATTCTAAAGAAAAGAAGGTTGCTTCTTTTCATGCTTCTCCACTTTTTCATAACTAGCAAACATTTCTTTTTACTTTACCAATAAATTAACAGCAGAAATCTCAAATTCAGCTTGGACCAAGTAGTAGTCAGAGCCGCTATTAAACAAAAATATGAGTATGCTTAAAAGAAATTTGTGGCTATCCAACCTTTAATTGATTTTAAGCTTGTTTGTGTAATAAAAAAACAACATTTATGAAGAATATTTGAAATATTAAATATTGTCCTAAATGTTTATATCATTCATAATTCATTTTCTATTCAGGCATCTATCAAAATTATATGACTCACTGGCTAAACTCAAATTCTCCCAAAAAAATGGTAAAAATGTAAAACTTGCTGAGGGAATGTTTGCAAAGGATGGAGAATATGTAGAGTTCAACAGTTTGTGTGATTGTTCTGGAAAGGTAGGTGCTCATTTTATTTCCTTTGCAAAAACAGAATGATTTGGGAACTTATACATAATCAGTTTATTTTGTAGCACAGTACAAAACATTATTGGGAATCACAGTCCAAATTTAACCTTCCAAGTCTAATTTATTTGGTCTTACAACATTATCCATAGTTCTCTTTGCTTTTATTATAAAAATTAATGCTATTTGAGATGTCATCAGCCCAATTATTTTTTGTTGACTCTTTTCTGTTATACATCAAAACTATTTGAGCAAATAAGTTCCTTAGAAATTAGTGAAATAATAAGCCTCAAATTTTCTAAAATTAGATCTATTGAAAATATCATGTGCTCATGAATTTGTTTTACATTATTCTTATCTTACTCTTCCCTCCTACCCATCCTTCTCACCTTTGTTGTCTTCTCATCTCTTTCAAATATGTGGGTGAAAATTGATATTTCAGAATTGTTGAAAAGGTTTTGTTGATTTGATAAACATAATTGATATTTAATATCTAAATTGTAATTCATTTCAATTCCTTCAAGTAATCTGTGTATTTCTTCACAAGTTCTAAAAGTAAAATCTGACTTCTGATGCAAGAAGTTCTTGGAATGTAAACTCTATCTCATAGGTTGTCCAGATGTAAAATGTAAGTGTTAAATTTTATGTAAATTATTGTCATAATTTAATTCATTTAAAGGACTAAAATCAAAAATATGATAAAAGTAAAACCAAAAGTAGCCAAAATCTTATGCTTTGTTGTAGATGTGTTAAGACTTTTAAGAAAAAGTTTGGTGAGTTGTATATTATTGATTAATCCCTTAAAATATCAATTCTCAATCTGTTTCAAAATGATGCTGCAGACAACTGAGTTATACAGGCCTACCTAATTTTTTACCTATCTGTATACTATTTGAATCTGGGAAATATTTTACTGTACCATAATTATATAATAAATCCAAAAGCATATTTTGAATTCCTATAAAACACAGTTATGAAACTAGATGTGAACTATCAAAAGTTATTTACATATTGACCAGACTTAACCAAATGAATGTTACTACAGGCTGCATGCTACACTCTCTACAGATCTACATGCACAAAATAATAAAAAAGACACTTTACCTTCCACCTTTTATTTTTGTTTACTTCGCCACTCTTACGTTAGCATCCATACTACTTTCCACAGTCCTTCACCACTACAAAAAGACCCTCAGAAAACAGTCATTTACTTAATCCTTAGACTAACAGTGCTCTTTTGATGCCAAATGGAAATGAATGGTCTGTTGCGGAAACAATGCTGTTGTATAATCATTCTGGAAATATCAAATTTTTGCCTAGGCATTGAAATATTTGTGGCTTTTAAAGAGTGGGGCTTATAGTTTATACTCACTTATAGCCTTATACAGTATGAATATTGGATTTAAATTCTTAATATTCTACCTGTGTACCACCTGAGCCATCTTCGCAGAGCACAGGCTGAGAACATAGGTTCCAAAAATGAGAGGGTTCTCCTGCGTCCTCATCCCAAAAGGGGCACCAAGACATTGCAAGGCGGGTGCAGGGTGTGAGGCAGCTTCGCCACCAATATTTACATTACTCTAGCTCTGCACTTTCGGCAGTGCTATGTCACCTTCACCGCATCTGAGAGTTGAAATCAAGAGTTGTGTGTGAGCGGTGAATTCTCTGGCTTCGCATCTGGGAGGACGCCGGTTCGAATCCCCATCCCGGCGTACAGATTTATGTTTTCCATGGTGTCCCCAAATCACTCCAGGTGAATGCCAAGATGCTTCCTTCAAAAGGCAATGTTCAAATTTCTGCCAGTTCCTTGTGCCTCTAATAACCTCAACGTTGATGTCGATGAGGTGTAAAGCCATAAGTAAAAAAAATAGAGTTGAAAACGTTTATTCTAACTTAGTGAGCTCCTCTGAGAGATCATTGTTAGTTCTGAGAAGTTACAACTCAACAAATGTTAAATATCAAGACAGTTCCTTAATTATTTAGTGTGGGGCAACCATTGAAAATAAAAAATAATGGTGATGCTAAATATGATTTTAATAAACTGGATCACAACAAATGGTACAATTATATTCACCTGTTCCAAGCACTTGTGAGATAGAGTTTTCAGCTCTTGTTGGTATAAAAACAGACTATTGAATCAAACTGGATGTTGCAAATGATTTACACATAATACCCCTGGTTCTGGAAGGAAAAAGGAGATGGAGGGTGCCCCTGGGCACCTGTCCCGCCCAACATACAAGGGTGGCCCAGAAACTAATGCACCACATTTTTTTCTCAGCTCCCAACAATGGTACGAATGCGAAACTTTAGATATGAATTCTTTGACGTTATCAAAGTGCACGCGCAAAATTTCAGTTTCTTCTGCCAGATAGCGTAATTACAGCAACGGTTCAACATGATATCTGTGAGTGATGTACGTTATAAGGGATCGTGCACAATCTACGTGGCTCGGTCTGGGGGGGGGGGGAGGGGTGGTGGCTGGAAGGCTACGCGGGGCTACATTGGAGGAGAGGGGAGGGGGGCATTCCGAGCCAAACCAAGTAGCTTTCCTTTCATAACAGTTTTCACAGTTAAAATGAGGAACAGAACTCACAACAGCATGTGAATATTTATTTCCGTCATTTAGTTATCTCCGTATGTAATTTACAATAGTCTGACAAGAGAAAACAGTACAAAATGTCTTATGGAATCAAAAGGGAATAAAGCTATGTGCTCTGTGGAAGGGGGGGGGGGGGAGATGCAAAAGCCACGTAGGGCTTTGTGGAGGGGAGGGGGGGTTCACAGGAGGCAAAATGGAGCTACTTGGTTTGTGCACGCTCCCTAAGCAGTTTGTCGTTATTGAATTTCTCACTGTGGATCAAAAATGGTTAGAAATATTCAAAAACGTTTATCTCCAGTTTATGGAGCATTAGCAGTCGATTGAAATACTGTTAGATGCTGGGCACAGAGGGTGAGACCATCTGAAAGCGGTTCTGCAGAGCTCCAAGATTTGCAGGAAGGCCACCCATGGCTGTAACATCTGACAAGATGCGGAGTACTGATTTGCTCATTTGTGAGGACTGACGCATATCAGCTCCACAATTGGTGTGGGAGATGTCAATCAGCAAAGGAAGTATGGGTGTAATCATAAGTGCTCTTGATTGTGCAAAAAAGTGTTCACGATGGGTTCCTTGCCGTATTATGGAGGAACGCAAAACACTCAGAAAAAACATTTCTTCTGAGTTGCTGCAACGTTTTTAACCTAAGTGAGAAGCCTTCTTGTTTTCCAGGTGAGCCCAAAACAGAACGGCAATCAATAGAATGGCATCATCCGGACTATACACAGTAGAAAATATTCAAAGCAACTGCTTCGGCTGGTAAGGTCATGCATGATCACTGTGTTTTGGAACTGTGAGGGTGTCATACTCATTGATGTGATGCCGACAGGTACCGCCATTAATTCTGAGGCTTATGGGAACACATTAACCAAACTCAAGAAAGCTTCCAGCAACTTGTTTGCTTCAACATAATAACACATGCCCTCACACAAGTTTGAGGACGTTGGAACACATCACCAAACAGCCCTATACCCTGACCTAGTTCTCTCAGACTTTTATTTCTTTGGGCCATTGAAGAATGCCATTCATGGGAGACATTTTGAGGATGATGAAGAGGTGATTCACGTAGTGAAAAAATGGCTTCGTGAACAGAACAAGGAGTGCTACTTCCAGGGCATACACAATCTTGTGTCTTGCTGAGGGAAGGCCATAGGATGAGAATGAGATTATGTGGAAAAATAGGGAGTGTAGAAGAAACATCATTCTTCCTTGTGAACAGGTTTCATTGTGTTCAGTAAATAATTGTTGAAGAAACAAATGTGGTGTATTAGTTTCTGGGACATTGTAACACTTTAGCACCTCTTGTCGTTGATTTGATTGTAATTATAAATATGAATAACTCAATTATTTAGATCCAAAATATATCGTTTATTTTATATATTCGGATCTACTAGGAATTACAATGGAACTGGTTATTCTCAGAAGATGCAGTTTCATTTTTAGGCAATGTTTTTCTCGTGCATTCAATCTACTAGTCTACTCTGACAAGTATCATCTCACTAGTCCTGATCTCCATAGCAACTTACAACTCATTGCTTCTTCTCTCTAAGAGTATATATATTATTAGTTTTTTATCTACTCTCAGAGATCAAAAATATAATTTTCGAATGCAAATATTTCTGTTCTGTCACAACATCCTCATATTAATATTGAAGGGATGGCAAATTTGTGTGGTGGTGACTTCAGATGGAGGGGTGGTGATCTCAAGTTTCTGCTCCAGCTTGAAGAAATGTAGATTCCCCACTGACCAAGAATAGAGACTCTTATGAAAAGAAATGCATCCTTCCAAATGATTTCATACTTGCTTTTTCTCACTTTTTTAAAATAAAATTGTGGCGGAGAGTAGAAAGGGAACTCTTTTATATATATATATATATATATATATATATATATATATGGAACAGGGTTCTGGGTATTTTTCTTTTGATGCAAGTTAGGTGCATGTTAAGAAAAGCTTTGGGGATTTCTACAGCAAGAGATGCAAGTGATAAGAAATTTTAATATTGTAATAAATTCTCAGAGCCCATAGAAGGAGTGGAAGTAAAGCCATTAACATTATAAATAGATTTTATAACCATAAACCTAATATTGAAAGACTTTTTGATTTAAAATTGGACCAGTATCACATCCTAAAATTGCACCACCAAAATTAAAATAAAAGTCTCACTATTATTTCTGCTGCTTATACAATTAAAATATAATCTTTTTCATACAGTGTTTAAATGCTCAGAAAATGTTATTAAAGATGGTAACATAATTTAAATGTTAATGTACAATTGTATAAGTTGACTAGGCAACTGTCAGCTAGTAGTAAGGCCACATGTGCGCAGATAATTAGATTTCCAATAGATATTAAAAAGGCCTTTATCTGAATAAAAAAAAATTAACTACAGCAACACATTGTCAGCATTGAGATAGATCTCAGAACAAAAATTAGAGCTCGTAGATAAATTCTAAATATGTTTTTGATGAAGAAATAAATACAAGTTATTAGATAAAGCAGATACAAAGTTATAAAATATTAGCTAAATTAAAAGCAAGTAATAATGTGATTAATAGTTAATTAATGATAAATTAAATTATGTGTAAAGAATGAAAAAAGGAATCTTAAATATCACACCTATGGTTGTATCATAACCCATGTCAATCGTAATTAAGAAATTGGAATTAATTAAAAACAAGAAAAGGACAGAAAAAAAGACCGTAAAACTTAAAGAAGAATAGTGAAAACCTACTTGCTCATATCTAGTTTTTCCTTTTCTTTTCTTCTGTTCCTCCTATCCTACTTGCAAAGAGTAATGAAGAAGTCTAAAATAACATATTTTCTTTGTTCTTATCTTTTTTTTTTCCATGTAACAGCTGCCTTCGTTCTGTCAACATTTGGTGGGTGATGTATCTATTTTCTCTTTGCTTTCAATATTAACCAATCTGTATTATTGATGAATTTTAATGGGCGTACTTTTATACCATGGTCATACTTTTTCATGATATTAATCTCTTTTTGTGAATATAAATGTTAGGAACAGTGAGAAAAAATGTACTTGTGCTTCAGATATTTTAACTATTTTTTTAAAAAATAAATAAATAACTTCTAGGTCGAAGTATGGTTAAACAGACTAACAGATACAATGCGTCAAACATGTCGCTATTATTTTGGTGAAGCTGTGGTTTCCTATGATGAAAAGCCTAGGGAACAATGGTTGTTTGATTATCCTGCTCAAGCTTCTCTTTGTGTGACCCAGATCTGGTGGACAACTGAAGTGAACATGTCTTTCTCAAGACTGGAAGAAGGGTTTGAAAATGCACTTAAGGAATACCAAAAGAAACAAGTAAGTTTAGAAGCAGATAATACTAAAAATTATAAAATTTACTATCTAATAACCTATTAGCATATTCCATACTCGTATTTTCATACTTCATGGGTTTTTATCTTAAATTCTTTTATTGTTTCAGGAAAATTACCCTACATTTCTTTCAGTAATTTTTCCCAATTTCTGATCCCGTTACTCACAAAAAAATTATCACAGTCCCTTATATCTGAAATCTTCCATGTAAGACTCTTACTCTTCTTCAAATTATCTGTCTCCAGTTCTCATTGCTAGTTTTATGCCTTGTTTCATCCAGCAATTTCTTTGCTGGTATTCTAATGGCTCCCAACCAAGCTCTATTATTAATGGTACTCCCAGATATTACACTTCGATTCTTCTACGGGTAACTTGTTTCCCACCTTTTAATCAATCAACACATTTTTTTTCTAACTGTGTATGTAATAAGCCAACTTTAAAAAAAAATATGTTGATCTTCCAAGTTGGAGATCATGTCCAGAATTCCTTGTAGCTGTTCCTCTTATAATTCTATTTTAAATGAGACTAATGTTAATGAATGGCAGGATATGTATAATAATGAGTGGGAAAATGCTTCAAGGCAATGAAATTAAGTAACTTTTGAGAACTAAAACCCTATACTTTCCATAGATGTCAGTAGCTGGGAATGACAAACACAAAAAACACATATAACTCAATATTTTGTTGTTGAACCTTATTCTTGCAAATAAATGAGACACTTGCCAGTGTCAGATGTGATCACAGAGTCACCTGCTGGTGAATGATGTCTATTTTCATTTCCAGCCACTGTCATTTATGTTAGGTATTGGTTTTTACAACCCCCCCCCCTTTTTTTTTGCTGTCATCAGTCTTTCGACTGGTTTAATGCCATCCTCCATCCCTTCCTATCCTGTTCTAACCTCTTCATTTATACATACCCCTTACAACGTCCTCAATTATCTGCTTCATTTATTCTAATCTCTGTCTCCCTCTACATTTCTTACGTTGGTCTGTTCCCTCCACTAACAAATTAACCAATCCAGCATGTCTCAACATATGACCTACCAGCCTGTCTCTTCTTTCTGTAAGCTTCTTCCATAAACTTCTTTTCTCACCCATCATCTCCAAAATTCATTCATTTCTTACTTTGTCTGTCCACCTAATATTCAGCATTCTTCTGTAGCACCACATTTCAAATGATTCAATTTTCTTTCTTTCCGGTATTCCTAAAGTCGATGTTTCGCTACCATAAAGTGCTGTGCTCCACACAAAGAGTTCTAAAAAGTTCTTTCTACTTCCTAAATCAATATTTGAAACTAAAAGGTTTCTCTTTTTCATGAAGGCTCGTTTTTCTAGTGCTATTCTGCTTTTAACATCTTTCCTCCTTCGGCCATCGGTTGTAATTTTGCTTCACAAGTAACAAAACTCATTTACTTCTCCTATTGCATCCGATCCTATTTTTATATTTAATCTACTAGTATTGGCATCATTTCTGCTACATTTCATCACTTTTGTCTTGCTTTGATTTATATTCAGTCCAAAATATTCCTTCAGTATTTTTTTCATGCCATTCAGTAACTTCTCAACATCCTCAGCCTTCTCTCCTAACAAGGCAATGTCATCAGCAAATCGTAGCTTTCTGATTTTTTCTCCTTGAAAACTTATGCCACACAGAAATTTTTCTTTTACTTTCTTCATTGCTTCTTCTACATACAAGTTGAATATTAACAGGGATAGACTACAACCTTGTCTCACACACTTTTCAACTGATGCATGTCTCTCGTGATTCTCTACTTTTATTATAGCCACTTGATTCTTATATAGTTTATAGAGTATTCTTCTATCTCGATACTTTAGACCTGACTTCTTTAAAATTTTGAACATCTTGTCCTACCTAACAATATCAAAAGCTTTTTATAAATCAAAAATTCCATAAAAGTATCTTTGTTTTTCTTGATCCGCCATTCAAGTATTAATCTTAAAGACAGAATTTCTTCCCTTGTACCGCGATTTTTCCTAAACCCAAACTGATCTTCACCTACTATCTCTTTATTACCCTTTCCATCCTCCTATATATTATTCTGGTCAGTAATTTTGAAGCATGTGATGTTAGACTAATGGTGCGATAATTCTCACATTTGTTGGCTTGTGCTTTCTTTGGAAGTGTAAAGATGATATTTTTATTAAAATCAGTTGGAATTTCTCCTGTTTCATAACTTTTTGATATCAGCTTGAATAATTTATCGATTCCTTCTTCTCCTAGGGATTAAAGAAGTTCTGCAGGGATCTCACCAATTCCAACTGCCTTATTTGCTTTCAAGTCATTCAGAGCTTTATTAAATTCTGTCCTCAAAACAGGATCTCCTAATTCATCAATGTTTACATCGCATTCCTTTTCCATTACACTATTGTTCAAGTCATCACCAACATACAGTTTCTCAATGTATTCCTTCCATCGGTTAGCTCTATCTTCTGAGCTTAAAAGAGGTTTCCCATCGACAGCTTTAATGTTCATACCTCTTTTCTTCATTTCTCCAAAATTCTGTTTGATCTTTCTATATGCAACATATATTTTACCTACTGACCATTTCCTTTTCTACTTCTTCACACTTTTCTTGTAGCCATTTTTCTTTTGCTATTTTGCATTTCCTATTTATTTGATTTCTAAATTGCCTGTACTGCTCTCTTCCTACTTCATCCTGAGGCATTTTTGTACCTTTTCTTCTGATCCTTCAGCTCCAAAATTTCTTCTGTAATCCAAGGTTTTCAGGCAGCTTGCTCCCTAAAGCCTAATGTTTCTTTACCAGCTTTCATTATTTCGGTCTTTAACACATTCAATTCGTCCTCGGTTCAGTTCCTTTCACAGTTACTTCTTAGACCTAAGTCTACCATTTCTGCAAATTTTTCTCTCATGTTAGATTGTTTCAGTTTATTCACTTCCAGTCTGTTCTGCTTATACTGCTTCCTTATTCGCTTAAATTTCAGCCTGCAATTCATTACTATCAAATTATGGTCAGAGTCTATGTCTGCTCCTGGGTACGCTTTACAGTCTAGAACATTGATTCCTGAATCTCTGTTTGACCATGTTATAATCTAGCTGATATCTGTCCTGTATCCCCAGGACGTTTCCAGGTGTATATTCTTCTTGCATGGTTCTTAAACAGTGTTTGCCACAAATAGCTTATATCTTTCACAAAATTCTAGCAATCTGCTTCCTCACTCATTTCTTTTCTCCTAGACCAAAATTTCCTACAGTAATCCTCTCTTTTCCTTCTCCTACTATCGCATTCCAATCACCCATGCTTATTACATTTTCCTCCCCCTTCTCATATTGTATTAATTCTTCAATTTCAGTGTATATTTTTTCTATTTCTTCGTCATCTTCCTGTGACAGTTGGCATATACACTTGTACTAATGTGGTTGGGACAGGCTTAGTTTCTAACCTCATCAAAATAATCCTGTCACTAAACTGTTCATACTAACTAGCCTGTTTCCCTACTTTCTTGTTCATTACAAATCTTACACCAGTGACTCCATTGACAGCTTGTGTGCTAATTATCCAGTGTTCCCCAGACCAGAAATCCTGTGTGTCCTTCCATTTAATCTCACTAATCCCAACAACATCTAACTTAAGTTGTTCCATCTCCCTTTTTAAGTTTTCTAACCTACCTGCCCTATTCAGACTTCTATCATTCCACGCTCCTGACTCGTAGAATGTTTCTATCCATTCTGATGACTCCTCCCTGACCAGTCCCCACCCGGAGATCCGAATTAGGGCGACTATTTTACCTCCGGAATATTTTACCCTAGAAGAAGTCATCATGATATATGTATTTTAAGAGGGTTACATGTCCTCAGGATACCCTTTGGGTCTTTAATGCAGTGGTTTCCTGTTGCCTTCTGCATTTTACAACCCTAACCTATCTTAATTTCATCCCATTGAAGCATTTTCCTGCTCATGTATATAAATCTTCCCATTCATTAATATTCGCCAGTGTCATTTATGTTAAGTATTGGTTTTTGAAACCCTATCCTTCCTTAATTTCATCCCATTGAAGCATTTTCCTGTTCATGTATATAAATCCTTCCATTCATTAATATTATTCTCATTGAAGCAAAAGTAGTTATTTAGGAAATCTAGAGGCTTTGAGAAGGACTGTCTTGTGCTGCCAGTGCACTATAAAAGATCTCGTTTCCTAATTGTTGTCATCAGTAATCTGTATCATGGCACAGTTTTTGGTGGTCACAAGCCTATGCTATGTTTAGACTTAAAATTTTGTGTGTGTGTGTGGGAGGGGGGGGGGGGAGGGAGACAATTTTAAAGTTAGGAGAAGTGACTTAAAAATATAGTGCAGGAAATTTGGAATATTTCTTTCTTCTTCTTCTCCTTTTTTTTCCCCCCTTTTGCCAATATGGTAACCATGGTTCTTAAGACTGGTGAGCTTTCTTCTTCGCCCAATATCCTTTCATCCTTGCACTGTGGTTGTCATTTCTTTCATGGGTCCATTTCACTCCTGATCTGGAGCACTGGGTTTTGGCTGTTAGTGTCTGGAGAGAATCAAATGCTGTAATCAATGTTCTGTTCTTAACCCTGTTGTAAGTTTCACTGGGTTCAATTTCAAGTTGTTTCAGATCTTTTCTGGTGATCCTTTTCCATTTTGTGTTTGTCACTTTCCCTCAAGCGATGGTGGTATAGATTTTGGAGGTAAGTCTATGATTGTCCATTTGAACTATGTAATCATAGATCCTTTTTCTTGTGGCTGATGTAATTCTCTCCAGTTGCTGGTATAGGTCCTCATCATGCCTGAGCTTGTATTTTTCTTCTTCTTTGCCAGAACCAATGATTTTTCTCAAGATATTACACTCCTTTAGTTCCAGTTTTCCGAGTTGTCCTGTTCAAGCACTCTGATGCATATAGTAGTGATGGTTGAACTGCAGTATTATAGTGCCTGAGTTTGCACTTAAGGGAGAAGGATTTAGATCCATACTTGTTCTTACAAATGTGGTATGTTCTCTCTAGTTACTTCGTTAATGTTTAGAGTTATCCATTCTCCAAGATATCTGAAGGCATTACTCTTTCGTTCTTTGCATTCGGCAATGGTATTAAGTGGGGTGCATTTCTGATGTTTGTGATAGAAATCTTCAACCCTATTTTAGCTTAGTTGATGAATAGCTTCCTAGTCGTATGATGCTTAGAGATCTTGTCCATTGTGTCCTCTAATTCACTCCAAAAATGTTCTACACTTTTAATATCTTCTCTGTTAGACTCATTGGTGGGTGCATTGAAGTTGACAATTGTGTATGCTTATTGAGAGTTCTGAAGGATATGGTGGATGTTCTCCCATTTGGGGATGAGAAGAAGGTTACAGAGTAGGATATTTTGTTGCTGACTATGAAGCCTGTGCCCAAGAGAGTCACATTTCTCATCACTCTCTGACCTGGCTGCCCTTTGTAGATCTTGTAACCTTGTGATTCGAATGGTTCTTCATATGTACATCTAGTCTCCTGCAGGGCTGTTATCAGTATATTGTACACAGTCCAGTTACAATAATGTGACCACCACCTACTTTCGACGTCAAAATGAAATAACCAATCACAGAAGGCAGGTGGCAGCACATTATAGTGGGGTGTATATAAAGGATGTCCTAAGGCATCGGAAAGCTTTTCAATAATTGGCGTAAACATAGTGATTTATCCAACATCAAAAGGGCATGATTATTAACTTTCGCGCCAAGGGAGGAAGCATTTTAGAAACGGCTGATTTTGTGAACTGTTCATGTGCCACCGTGGTGAAAGTTACCGTGCATGGCAAAATGGCACTATTCGAAATCAGCGGCATGGAACATGTGATACACCACAGGCTATAGATGACAGAGGCAAACGAAGGCTACGGAGATGCGATCGGGCAAATAGACGTGCAACTGTTAAGCAACTGACCGCCCAGATGAACCAAGGGGCTACCAAGAGTGTATCTTCAACAACGGTTCAGCGAACGTTGCTGCCCTTGGGCCACCGCAGCAGACGCCTGGTTAATGCACCTATGCTGACTGCTGTTCATCAGCAATGAATGCTGGCATTTGCATGTCAGTACCGCAACTAGGACATCCACAGAGTGGCAACAGGTGGCTTTTTCTGATGAATCACGTTTTATGCTCCATCGGACAGATGAACGTTGAGGCATACGGCATGAAACATCAGAAAGCAAACACCCTGCAACAATTGCCGGAAGGATCCAGGGTGGAGGAGGGAGCATTATGGTTTGAGGAATGTTTGCCTGGCATTCACTGGGTGAACTCATCATTGTGGAAGGCACGATGGATCAGCACAAGTACGTATCTGTCCTTACGGACCATGTACACCCCTACATGCGAATAATTTTTCCTCAGAATAATGGCATCTACCAGCAGGACAGTGCGAGGTGTCATACAGCTCGCAGTGTATGTGCATGGTTCGAAGTGCACCAGAGGAGTTTACATTACTCCCCTGAACCACCAATCGAGAATCTGTGGGACCACCTCGATCGGGTTGTTCACACCTTGGATTCCCAACTGCATAATCTGGCACAGCTGTCCAAGGCTCTGGAGTCGGCATGGCTCAACATCCCAGTGAACACCTTCAGAAACCTAATTGACTCTCTTCCTGCATGCCTCGCAATGGTCCGCTCTGTCAAAGTTGGTTATTCTGGTTTTTGGGAGGTGGTCACATTAATGTGAGTGGACTGTGTATTTTGTTGGTAAACTCAAGATTCGTTTCAGTTTACCTGTCTCTAGGTGGGAGTTGATGTTGATGGTTCCCAAGTAGTCAACCATTTTCTTTTTCTTACATGAAGGTACCGGCTCCCCAGAATCCAATGGCTTGCTTTCTCCTGTCTTAAGTGGGGGTGGATTGATTACCACCTGGGGTATTTTTCCTGTTAGTCATTTCCTCCATGTTGCTAGAGTTAAGAAAATGTAGGAAATGTGATTTTTACTATCACGGTTGTAAGCTTCGAGCACTCACCACTGATCGGCTGGCTGACCCAATTTACTACTGGGATTGGTTACCCCAATCTTCCACTGGGTTATTCAGCTTAATCAGAGAACATCTTGTAGATTACGTAATATTTGTAGTGAAACAGGCTAATTGGATTCTCTTGGCGAATCCAAAAGTTATTGTTGCAGGTGACAGTATCGCCTGACTGGTTATAATTATAAATAACTCAGTTCTTTTGCTTTCAGCAGTTTTACATTTATTGTACACAACTCATATTCCTCTAGGAACTACATCGGACTTATAGTATTCGAAGAATGCAAGGTTCTTCAGCAATGAAATGGTTTCAAAGCAACTGATCAGCCTTTTTTGTCCGCTAACCTCTAGCTAACTCCTGATTTCTTATCGCCATGGCAACTTACATTTCCTTTTTTTTTTTTTTTTTTTTTTTTTTTTTTTTTTTTTTTTTTTTTTTTTTTTTTTAAAAAAAAGGAATAAATATATCGATTTTTGTTTAATCTCATGGCACAAAAATATGGTTTTCTTATTAAATGTTTCTGTTCTATCACAACAGGTAACAACACATTTCACTGTCATTTGCCCATAGCCGCAAGGACTCTTTCCAGGTTTATTCCTGGGATCTTGGAACTTTTTGTTATATCATTTATGTATTTCAGACTACAGTTTGGGAAGTTTTGAGAATTTAGCTGAATTTTGTTGGGGAGACTGTTGGTGTCATGTTGGTTCAAGCTGAAATATGTGTATTCGAGAGTTGAATTCTGATGTCATTATCTATAAGGTCAAACTGATTAGTTAAAAGGGTATGTGGCTAAATTATAAAACCAAGAGTGAACTTATAATCGTGTGTGTTATTGTTTGGTAGCCTAGATGAACACTTGCTATCCCCCCACTTAATTATTGGTTCTGTGATGTGGAGTGGATACAGATTAATTTATGTCGGTGATTCCTGTAATTAGCACCCACTTGATCCACGAATGACAATAAGGAAGTAACGTTATAGGATTATCCAAATCCTAGATTGTGAAAGTTTCAATTCAACCATTTGGCAACTTAGCTCATTGGGAGATAGGTAATGATCATCAGGACCCAGAGATTCTTATAATCATTTGACTAGAATGAAATTCAGGATAATTTCAGAAACCCTAAAAAATAAAATCAGAAGTTGAGT
This sequence comes from Vandiemenella viatica, assembly GCA_031002005.1. Classification (NCBI taxonomy): domain Eukaryota; kingdom Metazoa; phylum Arthropoda; class Insecta; order Orthoptera; family Morabidae; genus Vandiemenella; species Vandiemenella viatica. The sequence continues at coordinate 6,758,940 of JARYHS010008075.1, read as the reverse complement.
GTCTGGACTCACATGCAAGGATCAAAATGGCTAAGAAAATTCAGGAAGCTACATAATAAATGGCATTCATGGCATAGAAGAAACAAAATGAGAAATAACTTCATGATAGGTCTAAATCAGGGCAAAGGAGATTTTTTAGTTGTGTGGATTTTAAGAAATTTTAAGAACAGAAACAGTACAAAACCGAAATTGTGGCAATGTGAAATTCAGGGATAAGAAGGAACAATTGTTTCATACTGAAGAACATTTTAAGAATAAATCAGGAAGGATTATGATTACGTTTTAAAGAACACAAGGGTTTCACTCCAGGGATCAATGTTTCAGTACTGAACAAAGAAATTTCATAGAGGCTCAGTTATCCGATGCAAATGGGCTGCAGGAATGTCAGTTAATAGGGAAAGAAGAAACATCAATATCGAAATGGTTGCTGGTGTCTTATTATTGATAAATCTGATACTGTAGAATAATTTCTTTCATTTTGCAATACAATTAAAAAGCATAAAAAAGGTTGATATATATTCAATTTTGTTTAACAAAGTTTGTAATAGACTTTTGATTGCCTGCCAAGTGTCTTTTTCTCGCCGCCATGTCATGTATTCTCTGTAGAAATAACACTTCAGTGCTGGAGGTTTATTCTTGTTGCTTCATGTATTTCAGTACTGTTTTAAAAGCTTTGAATCCTTCATTGTGTTTTATTTTGGCACCACCTTTATGAACTATGTTTTATTCCTCTTCTGGTGCTGTTCACTGTTGTTAGCAATTCTGACAATGTCTTCGTCAGTGACTTCATACAGGTCATCAAGGCCAAGCCACTCTTTAAGTTCCTCATTAGTTGCATCTACACATCCAGGGATTTGTTTCAGCAAAGGCAACATACTGTCCATGTTTTCCGTGCTAATTTCTTCATTGCCAGAATATCTCTCTGTCTCCTCACGTAACAGACTTTTCCATGATTTTGTAATTATACCTGTTCCAACATTTTCCCAATACTGTGCCAAAATGTAAGCCATGTCTTTCAGATTTAACTGACGCAATTTCACAATCATATCTTCTCCTTGGTCAATAGTGTCAATCAAAGATGATAAAAGCTCTGTACGGTAATTTTTTTTTAACGCCTCCAACAGACCTTGGTCCATTGGCTGACAAGTAGGTGTAGCATTTGGCGGCAGGAACAATGCTCTTATTTCTCCATCTCACAGTTCAACTTCACTGCGATTAGTGGGAGCATTATCTAATAGTAAAATGGCTTTTCTCTGCAAGTGCTTTTCCTTTAAAAACTGTTCAACTTGTGGTACAAATTTGCTAAAAAACCATTCTTTAAAATTTCTGAGCTCATCCAAGCACTTTTTTGGTTATAATATTCAACTGGTAAAGCTCATGTTGAAACATTTCTGAAAGCTTTTGGGTTCTTTGATTTCCCAATCATAGCAAGTTTAAACTTTGAAGTTTCTGGTAACATTACTGCAAGCAAGAATCATTATTCTTTCCTTACTTGAGTGTACCCTGGAGCTGCTGCTTCAGTCTGAACTTTGAGTGTTTTTGTTGGCAGGATTTTATAATTTAGGCCGGTTTTGTCACAGTTAACAGCTATTCTCTGGTCACACCTTCACTATCAATTAAATCATGGAACTTTTCTCTAAAAAAAGTCTACTGATTTGTTATTAGCTGAGAGTTTTGCTCCGCAAATATTGAGTTGGTGAATTCTATACCTCTTCTTCCAGTGGTCCAGCCAGCCAATGCTAGCTGTAAAATCAGGGTCACCTTCATTATACTCCTTACGGAATTACAGGGTTTTTTGATTCAATATTGGCCCAAATATTGGCACACCTTTATCCCTATTATGGGTGAACCAAAGATACAAAGCCTCACTAACTTTTTGGTACTCACATGGTTTCATGATTTTCCTTTCTTCTAAGGCTTTGGTTGTCCACCATTTTTCTATTTCCACTCTGTTTCTCTTCCAATCACCTACAGTTACACATCCAACACCACAATCTTGGGCCACTTTTAATGCTGATTCACCTTTTCCAAGTCTCTTAATTGCCTTCAGTTTACTTCCCATAGACACCAACACCCTTTTTTTTTTTTTTTTTTGAGGGCATCACAAAAAAAAAAAAAAAAAAAAAAAAAAAAAAAAAAAAAAAAAAAAAAGATACAGTAGGGGAAAGAATCACCACACAGATACGCACGGTGTGGCCTAAGGCACTAGCGATAATGTATGCAGTCAGACCTTTGCTGAGACAAAGACCATGTAAAAGCAGAAAGTTATATTCACAGTGCATGACTCATTGTTGTTTGACCCATTAGTGTACAGTCTGGTGTCAATATAAATGGTATGCTGGGAAGGAAAATCTATTTACAATGTGTGTGTATGTGTCTTACAAGTCGGATAATGCAGAATGTCAGGATAAGCCTAGGTCGGTTAAATGAGACTCTGCTGTATAAATAAAATAACAACAATGAGTAGGAAAATGCTTTAAGGCAATATAACTAAGGAAGGACAGGGAAATGTGACCCAACAATTACCACAGATGAAGGCGGCTGGGAATGATGAACACAAAAAAGAACAAATACAAGAAACGTGCAATATTTTGGCAGTTAGCCTTAATCTTGCAAAAGTATTTACACTTCCCCACTCTCCTATACTACCATCTATGCCACCCATGCCATACACCTGACAGTCGCCATCGTGTGCACTTCTGGCTCTGCATGGTGCCTCAGAATAAGGCTAACTACTGAAATATTGCGTGTTTCTTCTGTTTGTTCTTTTTTGTTTCCATCATTCATATATATATATATATATATAGTAACAATGAAATCAAGATGGTAAGTAGCAGAAATGAATCAAATTAGGATAGGGAAATGAGCCACCACTTACCTTTAGATGATGGATGTGGGGCGCGAACACACAGAAAAGACAAACACAAATAATAAGTAATTTTTGGGATAAACCCTTTGTCAACGGGAGAACATTATGAGAGGTGGGCGCAGCTGGAGACGGCCTCACACAAAGACTGCCAGTCAGTAAAATGGTGGGAGTAAATTCAAACTGGAAATGTAGAGGGGCAGTGATTCAGAGCTAATATATATATATATATATATATATAAATATATATACAGGAGATTAATAGAGATTGATACTGTTTGACCAATCAACATGAATGCTGGCAAATATATTTATTTTTTCATAGAGAAGGTTTATGATTAAAAAAAATAAAAAGACCACCACATTTCACATTTTTATCCAATTTTGAAAGGTGCACATGTATACTTTAAAACAAAGATAAAAATACTCTCAACATTTCGTTTTCAAAAACCCAACCCTTCTTCCCATTTCCACGGCCTTAATGTTTGTGAATTTTCCTTACACAAAGCTGCCGTTGACACCATCTGACTGATCACCAATCTAAATGTATTTAAAACCCTTAATTTCAGTTACTTTAATTCTGAAACTATTAAATTTATTTTTATTTATGCCTTTAATGTTTTTCCTACATTTCCCATCATTATTTTATTGAAATAGATTTTTTTTGAGTCATTAGAGTTTAATTGTATTTATTACAAAAGTTTCTTCAACATCAAACTTATACAAAAACTACCTTTCCTTCTCTAGAATCCCTGACATTGCTAACAATGAAGGGCGTTATGATACCCTTGTATTTTCTAGTTAATGGACACAATAAACTGCTATATTACAGACCTTGCTTAAATTGTATCGAATAATTACTACTGAAACACACTTCATTACTCAAATAAGATACTTCATTATAAACTCAAAATATTTGATTCTAGAAGAAATATTTCTTTAAAATGTATCACAATAATTAATTGAAGCTGATAAAACATATCTTGTCAAAATAAACCTACACTGTCATAAATATTAATCTGCTACAGTGTTCCATTACAGACTGTCTCTAGTTTGGTATAATTTCTGAAATACACTGGGAGAAATATTATGTAACAGTCAGAAAAATAGTGTGATAAAGAATTCCACAAACAAAATTAAAACAGCCTTATATTACACACATTTGTGGAAAAATTCAATATGAACTTTATTGAGACTCCTATGAAGAATCGAACCACCTATTAGGATAAGTTCATGATATGTTCATGATATGACCTCATTGAGAAGAAAACATGAAGCTCTTCCAAGAGTATGTCAATAACATAACCTCAAAATCAACTTCACAATGAATCATATGGTGAACCATCAGTAGACATATTTAGATGTTCTAGTAATAAAGTGCAGAGAGTCATGTATTTAATACAATTGATAAACTGTAATGGAGTGCACAATCCAGTGCCAATCTATCTACACACCTGTCTTTCTCCTATCCTCTTTGCACCTACATTTGTCCTCCACTAGTTTTTGCATTCAATTCTTACAATGTTTTTGGTAATAAGATAGGATAGGGAAAATAAACAGTTACCCGTCACTTACCACAGATGAAGGCAGGAGGGCGAGACACGTAAAAACACAAAAACGAATTGCACAATATTTGGACTATAGTCTTAGTCATGTGGAGCGAGACATATGGCTGGGGAAAAGATGTGGTCACATCCCAACCCACCACATGAATCATGTGGAGCGAGACATATGGCAGGGGAAAAGATGTGGTCATATCCCAACCCTCCACATATATATTGTGCAATTCGTTTTTGTGTTTTTACGTGTCTCGCCCTCCTGCCTTCATCTGTGGTAAGTGACGGGTAACTGTTTATTTTCCCTATCCTATCTTATTTTCAGTGCCTCGCGGCATTTTCTTTGTTTTCTTTATCCAAATGTTTTTGGTAAATTATTCATAATTTCTCTTGGTAATTTATTTCAATCCCTTACACCCTTTCCTATGAAAGAAAATTTTCCCACTTAAAAATCAAGTGACAGTTTCTGGTCATGGTCATATTTACCCTTCCACACACCTCTCTTAATTTTTCCATCAATATCTTTCCACACCTCATCACCAATATAGGCTTTGTACACTCCCATGACACTCTTCACCATCCTTCTATCCACCGATGAATCCCACTCCAGCTCCTTTATCATTTTATTTACCGGTTGTGTTTAAGAGTAATTTCCAAAGACAAATCAGCCCTTCGAACTTCTGTATTTGATACCCAAAAAAAGTGGGTCCCATACTACACCACCCATTCCAGCAAAGGTCTGACCAAAGTTTTGTACCCCAATTCCCTTACTTCTTTAGTGCATTCTCTCATTACACTTTCCAGCAGGTGCTGAATTTTTAACCCTTTGCCTACTGCCTGTCCAATGTGTCCTACCCAGTTAAGTCTGCTATCAAATGTTATCCTATGAGTGGTTGCACCAAACACAAGTCTTGCACAAGCCCAGCCACCTACCTCTGTTAACTTGAAAAGGGGGATTTCACCCGAAATATTGTTTTTCTTTGTTTGTGTGTTGTTCTCCACCCTTCAACTTTGCTGAGTGTTGGATGTATTTTCCCTTTCTTTTCCATGTAAATGTTATGCTGTGGTATTTACATTTCGAGTCTTTAATAAGCAGCTCCTTTCTAACTTTATTATCATAATCAACCTTTAGTTTTTTTATCTGTGTACCTAAAATGCTGGCTTTTCTTTGTATTTATCTTCATCCCATGTTGACTCACCTAGCTAGTTGTCATATCAAGATACCCTGCAACTGTTTACAGTCTTCTACCATTTTGATCCTTATTTATAACATTATGTCATCTACAAACAATCTAACTTCTGACAGTAAACCATTAACACAATCATTTATTAGAATAATGAAGAGCAATGGGCTCAATACACTACCCTGTTCAAGTCCCATGTTCCCTCCTACTTTTTTTGATACTGCATTTGCTACCCTAAGTTTTTGGTTTCTAATTTTTAGGAATTCTTCTACCCAGTAAATCACCTTTCTAATAACTCTAATTGTTTTTACATTACTTAGCACTGTTTAAGCCTCTGTAGAATCCAGTGCTACACTATCAACTTGACCTCCCACATCCATTTCATCAGAAATATCTTGCATATACCATACTAACTGAGATTTGTATGAATATCCTTGTCTAAAGTCATGCTGTTGACTTGAAAACCACTTATGTTCCTTACTGACAGGTCTGATGTGGTTGCATATTAATCTCTTCTTTAATTTACCTACCACTAATGTCAAGCTGATTGACCTATAGTTTTTGACCCTATTTGTCACCCTTTCTTTATGGATCAGTACTACTAACACACTTTTCCAATCATCTGGTAAACAACAAGTATTCATACTCAATTTAAATAATCTTTCAAGATAAGGTACAATGTCACATCCTGCTATCTCTACGATATCCATAGTAATATTATATCCACTGGCCCCTTTACACTTAGTTCCTTCATCATATCTTCTTATTTAATTTCAAATTTTGTAATCTACTGACTTCCAACTGTGTGGATAGTCTCCTTTTCTTCACACCCTCTCTTCTTCTGTTTCCTGATATAGCTATACAAATTTCTAAATACATCAGCCAGTGGTCCACCTGCACCAATAATATTCTTCATTAACTCATCCTTAGCCACTTAATTTGTTTCAAGAATTCCCTACTGGCTTGCTGTTTCTTAACTCTGTTATATTCTTGTCTCACCAGCATCTTTAACCTCCTCACTTCTGTCTTATAGTGTGTAGGTTCTGTACTTCTCTCTATTTTCTGTTTTTGAACAAACATTTCTTCACCCTTTTTATTATTTCCTTGAACACTTCGCACTTTGTTTCCACTGTATTTGTGTTATTCTTCTATTTAATAGAATTAACCCTGAAATATCTTTTAGGTTCTGAAATTTGTGCCTTTTTATAATTGTATGTATTTCCCCCTTCCCTGGCCACTGGTTTACTGAACCTCCTTATATACATCGGAACTGCGTTGTGATCAGTTATTCCTTCGGTTACTTGACACATGATAAGGTTGTCATCAGGTTTTATTATGAAGATATTGAGCGTGTTTGGCCCCTTGTGTTCTGGTCAACCACCTGTGCTATGCCTCCTTCTCTTACCAAGGTATTTGCAAATCTCTGTTCCCTTGTGTTATTAATCTTATTTACTACCTTGTTGACACCTGGTAAGTTTAAAAAACCACCAATAATGACTATCCTATGCTCACTTCTGAACTCTGAATATTAATTTAGGCTCTCCGCAAGAGCCTCATCTATATCATTCATTCTTCTACTCTTCAGCCAATCCCTGACTTTTTCTTTTTTATTTCCCCAGAAGTCTACCCCAAGTAACTAATGGTGAAGATCTGTGAACACCAGTGAACTGTAGTAGGCTTTGCTAACCAGTATGAATACCCCTCCCCAGTTGCTCCTCTATCTCTGTGCTACACTCTGAAACCATCGGGGAAAACCTCATTGTCTAGTACTCCTTCTTTTTACAAGTACATTACCCCTATAAGTACTTGAAGTTTGTGTATCTTTATTAGGTTTGCAAACTCCATTACTTTTTCATTATACTTCTATAGTTTACCAGCAACACTCTTAACACTGGCTTTTTGATATTTCAGTACTAACATTTGCCTTCCCAGATCTGCTCCCCTCCGTAATTGTTTCAAAAGCTTCACCTATTTCTTTAGCATTAGTGATTTTTCTAACTATGTATCTACACCCTGTACCACTTTGATTACAATTTTTGTCCCCTCATCAGCAGCCCCAAATCTAAAAAAGACACAGTACTGATCCCATCATCACAGGAAGTGGGCTCCCTTTCAGCCTTAGCTAACAATTCATAAAGATTTGCTTACCCCTCCTAATTGGATGTATGGCATGCCTAGTGAAACCCCACCTACTAAAGGTCTCCAGAGGCACAATCCCTATGACAGAAATAATACCATTCCTAAACAGCATCTTCATTTCCACAGTCCCTCTCTCACAGCATGGTTCAATTGTGGCAGGTCATGGTGACTTAGACTTGCATGAGCTCCACCATAGTGTGCTATGCCTCCTTCAACAGTTTCTTCAGGTCTCTGTTTATACTATAATTTGAATTTTTATCAGTACTGTTCCCCACACCTCCCACTATCACTTCCCTATCCTCCCTAGTGTGCTATGCCTCCTTCAACAGTTTCTTCAGGTCTCTGTTTATACTATAATTTGCATTTTTATCAACACTGTTCCTCACACCTTTCACTGTCACTACCACATCCTCCTTAGTGAAACCTCTACAAAGTAAACCTATAGCCTTTATTATCTGACCTATAGTTGCACTAGGTTTGAAAAAAAATCTTGTGATGTGTTAACTTTTGCCCTGCTGATCCTGCAAAGGAGGGCCTACACGTCTCCCATGACTACTACTTCCACAGGTGAAGCTTCCACAGTCTGGGCTTCAAGGGGCCTGACCCTTTACCACAACTCTCTGATCGTTTAACCTTTCTCCCTGGTCCATATGCCCACTTCCTGATCCTTTCATCCCTAATACATTGTGGGAAAAACCTTTGGAGAGTCTCATTTACTTCCATTGTTCCCTCTTCACTACATGCCCACTCAAACTCTTTCTTACACCCACTGCACCCCACACCATTATTCATCTTCCTGCAACAGGCACCACACTTTCCAGACATGATTTTTCCAAAATACTTCAAGTACCTTCTAAACAAATTTTAAAGTAGCAAAAACAATGCTCTATTAAGGATTAAAATACTGTGACGTCACAGTTACTATCTGCCAACTTGTAAGTACTGCCTGAGGAGCAGACTAATACATTGTTTTAAGTGAGTCACATCCGAAGTGTCGCGGAGAGCGGTTCACATAGCATAACTGGTGGCTGCTACATCTAATGTGCAGTGTATTAAGGATTAAGAACTCGTTATAATGAGAACTTGATGTGTTTTGACATGAACATTGAGCGTGATAAGTGATGTTTGAACACTACAGAAATGGACGGTGAACATTAGATTGTGAAAGAAATAACTTTGTTGGTATTAGATGCCAATACTAATTTTTCCTTTAAGAATTCTGTAATCTTTCGGATGGGGAAGTTTCAAATAGCCTTTATATTGAAATTTGGTGGTGGCCAACCAATTTGTCACGAATATGTGCTTGCATGGGGTTCAAACATTACTCGTTAACTTGATTTTGTTGCCTGTATAACTGATACTGATACCTTTTCTTGAAGATGCTGTGGTTCTTTAAACCGGTTGCCAAGCTATTAGTTTACCCCGTAGTAGCTAACAGGTCATACATAAATGAAAGAAAGTCACTTGTAGTTATGAATTTGAAATATATTCTGAAAGTTTTCTGAAGTTAACACTAGTATCAGATTATACTTAAAACATTTAGGCAAATCGAACTTCAAAATCACATAAGAAGATGCAGGTTATCCTTCAAGGCACAACACTGATGAAGCATTCACTCTTGCAAACATATTTTCTATTTGCAACCCTAAATGAGAGTGAGCTTCATGATAGTTTTCAAACACTGCTTCTGTTAACTTCTTAAACTAACGTAAAAAAGTTCTTTCTCTTAGTTAAGCTTAGAGTTTCCTTAAAGTCCACGAACTTGTTCCGAGGCGAGATAGTTGAACTTTCAGTAGTTACATTTTGAAATTTACCCTCGCGGAGCAACGTGTATTGCTACTTCAAAACTACCTGCTTAAAAACTGGAAACTATCCACTACTGCCAGCGCCGTAATACTTTTTGTAAACTATATCTGACTCCTTGCACTGGTCGGCTTTATATAGGCTAGGCTTATCTATTGCTGAATTGCCATGGAACACCAGTTTATTCCCGCGGTGAAACACTATTCTTTAGTGAATTAAGAAAAGCCCCCACTCCTCTGGAACACTAATTTTACTCGGATTTTCCCGAAATTTTACTATGTTATAGTTTAATTTATTCCGAATATTTTTGGTCATGACAACTTTTCTCATAATTATTCTAATTTAAGAGCTATTAATTTCTGAAAGTCACACATGGGAATGCTATCATATGTCAACACTAAAACTTCATTTTTCTTACTTTAAACATCAAGTTACCTCTGAACTGTTATGTTTGTTACTAACTGAATTTTTCTCTTTCATTTAAGCATACTTTTATCTTTCTAGCTCTAGCTCTTATTTCTAAAAATATTGACTTATTTTAATTTGAAATTTCTCCTTATATAAATTTTAAAAGCACACAAAAAATACCTTAAAGTTATTGTCATTCTCTGCTTTCTTAGTGGAAATGAATGCAACAAAATTCATCATGACTGAAAAACAACCTTATTTAAATCTTATGTCTTTTACAAAAAAAAAATTAGAATTGATTTAAAAAGTGCTTTCATGTTAAGAAAATGGTTAGAAAAGTTCTTTGCAATATAATTATATCAGATTTGCCCCCTTCTAAATGGTTTTAGCAAGAAAATGGACATATAACCAGGTTATCTTCTGAGATTAAAAGTTCTCTACCATTGAACGTAATTATAAAAGTTATTCGCTACGTGTTATATGTAACTCGCCTCTTGCTGAACGGTTTAGGTGAGATAATAGATATATAACAAGTTCATGAGTATTAAAGTGCTTAGCAATAAAATTGTGGTGGACAGAATTATTTGTTAATGAACTTGATGACCTTTTGATAATCATTCTTCCACCTCCCGCTAAGAGCTGGTTTGGTAACACCCCTGGTGACTGTGACATTATAAAACTATATTAACTAATCAATCAACTTATTGAACTGAGTATGAAATAATTAACTACAAAGCATCATTCAGAACTTATGCACTGTGAGCGCAATTAAATCAAACAACCTCTACTTAAAATAGGTCTTACATGTTGACGCATGACAGACTATGTGGTAGAAATTAGTACCAGGGGGAGAAGCAGTTTTTCAAGTCCTGGGAAAAGCACAGAAAAGGGAAAATTAGTGATTTTCCAATAACAACAAGAGACTGGTGCCGACAACACTCAAGGGTGTGAAATAGATTCTACTCTAGGCGAGCAGCATGGGTGGTCAGAGAACATCATAGAAGATACACTTCTCTGAAATTCGACACAGAAGCAGCGCGACATAGCGGGAGGTGGCGTAACCAACGCAGTAACCTAAGACAGTGAAAGATAAGTAAATGCTGTGCACTGCTTGCTGTCTGTGTCAAAGGTTTAAATCCTTTCCAAATTTTCCTTAGAGTTTTTTGCCTTTTCTTCTGTAAAATATTTGGGAAGATAACTGGACAATGTTTTCTCTCCTAACTTGGCAGAACACTTTTTCTTCCATTGTGTCGTGTAACCGTTGTGATTCGGTTCAACTTATAACTGATGATTTGAAAACTGATTATAACTATTAAATAAATCAGTCCTTTTTCTTTCAAACAGTTTTAAGTTTATTGTATATTTTGTAATCCTCTAGGAACTACATTGAAACTTGATAATCTCCGAAGATGCAAGTTTGTTTCAGCAATGATAATTCCAAGCAACCTGTCCATGCATCTACGCCGATAGGCTCAATCCTTATTATTTCTTTATCTCCATAGCAACCTATACATTCTTTTTATCTAGGAGTAAATATTATTGATTTTCGATACTCAAGAGAAAAATATGATTTCCTTATAAACAATATTTTGTTATGTCACAATTGTCATCGATGTTGACAAAAAGCAAATATTTCATCCATGGCAGTAGTGCCTAAAGTACCATAGAACTGCATGCGTAGATATTTTGCGGCAGCTAGTGCATTTCGCGTTTTTCACCGTTCTTTTGTTTTGTTTGCTTTGTTCACGAGAAGTGAGCGTATGATATTTCATGTTCACTCATTGTTTTCCAAAAAGTATAATCATGCTGGGAACAGAAGACAGAGATCAGGTTTGGCTGAGATGTTTGAAATTTTGAGAGTGGAAATGGGCTCAACTAATAAAATTCTCCATACTTAATTTGAAAATTTAAATTCAGACCTTAAATAAAATACTTAGACCCTTTATTCAAAATCTGAAAACTGAAATACTAACACTGGAAATTTAAATTTAGACCTTAAGTCAAGTACTGAGATCCTCAATTCCAAATTTGAAAGAAGTTTAAATTGAGATCTTAAGTTAATTACTGAAACCTTCAATTCGAAGTTGGTAAATTTAAAAGCCGAGCTTAAGAGACTCTGATAGCTTTAAAGCAGACCTTAACTCAGATGTGGATGTTCTTTCTTCCTAGTTGCTGCAAGAACATAAGTCCCAGATAGTTCTCGACGGTAAGAGTTCATCATTTACCGAGGTGAGGTCTGGGGTTCCCCAGGGAAGCATGATAGGGCCCTGTTTTTTCTCATATACATTAATGATCTGTGTGACATAATAAGGGGGATGAAACGATTATTTGCTGATGATGCTATTATTTATCGTGAAATCAAAACCAAGGAAGACAGCGCTTTATTACAAAACGATATTATGAAAATAGTTGTGTGGTGTAAAGACTGGCAGTTGGAGTAGAACGCTAAAAAGTGCCAAGTCATATGTATAAGTAAAAAGGTGACACCATTTAGCTCGGAATATACAATTAATGGTACTGTCCTTAGAATTGTAGATTCCGCTAAATACCTAGGGGTAACAATTCCTAATAATTTGTCGTGGAATGAACATATCGAGATTGTAATTGGGAAAGAAAATCGTATGCTCTGATTTCTAGGTTGTAATTTGAAACAATGCACTCCGGAAGTTAAATTAATTGCATATAAGTCACTAGTGAGTTATAATATTGTTGTTCTGTATGGGGTCCCCTTCAAAATGGGTTAATAGAGGCATTAGAGAGGGTCCAGAGAAGGGCCGCCCAATTTGTGACAGGTATATATAGTTGGAGGGAAAGCGTAAGTGTGATGTTGAAGGTGTTAGGTTGGGAAGACCTGGAACACTGAAGGCGTTGCTCTCGACGGAAGCTAATTGAAAAATTCACGGCTGACATATTTCAGAATAACAATAAAGAAATACTGCTACCAGCAACAATCGTATCTTGGAATGACTGTGAAAATAAGATAAGAGAAATCAGGGCCAGAACCGATTCTTTTCTGTATTCATTTTTTCCACGAGCGATTAGGGAATGGAATAGAAAGGATTTACTGGGCGAGTAAACTTAAAATCTGACAGGAGTAGCTTTCGATAGGGCTCTCCGGCCATCCTGATCTGGATTTTCCATGGTTTTCCCAGATCACTCCATGCAAATGCTGGGATGGTTCCTCACAATAGCCCATGGGCGCCTCCTGCCATTTCCCATATATCTCTTCCAAACTATTACCCTTTCGGGTAGGTGCAATGCACCCTCTGCCACACACTTTTAGTGAATCGCAGAGTAATGGTAATAGTAATAGCTCGATTAAGGATAGATATGGAGCAATATTGTAATATGTGTGCTATGCAAGCCCAAAGCTTATCGGTTCAGTTTCCTGATTTGAAACAAGATGAGACTAGTAATTTGTGCGAGGAAATCGACATTTTACAGAAGCAATGTTTACAACTACAAAAAAATGGCTATATTCATTAGCCACCATATTAATGTAGTCAAAGACCAAGTGTAAACTTTTCAAGAAGGTATGTGTCAGGGTTATGCAGAAGTGAAGTGTGAAGTCAAAGGGTTAACTGTGGATGTTGGATGGCTACATGAAAACCTCTTAGAAGATTACAGTTTCCACAGCTGTACATGTAGATGAGAGAGTGAAGGTGCAGCACCCTTTAGTTATAAATCAACAGGTACGAGGGTTGCCTTTTATGTTTTTACAATCGAACAATAGGTGGCATTAATGAGTTGTGGCACCATTGTATTTGTGAGCAATGGCGTTTTTTATTGTGAAGCCAGTGGCAATTTAGTAAGTTGTCGATAGTGAACATTTGAAAGAAGCAAGTATGTGCAAAAATGGAAATCACCTGTGAAGGCTTACGTTGGATGATTTTTTTATGATTTTAAAAAAGGCCTTACTCAACAACAATGCATAGAATCACTTTGTGCAATTTTTGGTGATGAAGCACCATCAGAGAAGACTGTTTACAATTGGTTTGCAGAATTTTGTCGTGGTCGTGCGTCCGTCAGTGATGAATGTCGAGAAGGATGGCCAAAATCGATTGTCATTCCTAGAAACATCGATGCTGTGCACAACATGATCATAGAAGATCGGCATGTGACTTACAGACAGTTAGAGGCGTCTCTTAGGATATTGCAGACTGCAATAAAATCGATTTTGCATGAACATTTAGGTGTGTGAAAGATATGTTCCAGATGGATTCCGCATAATCTGACCGAAACGCACAAAAAGGGTCAGGATATGTTGAAAAAATTTGACCAAGAACGTTCAAAATCCATATACAACATTGTTACATGAGACGAAACTTGGATATATTTGTATGAATCTGAAAGCAAACAACAGTCTACTGTTTGGGTGTTTTACGATGAACCCAATCCCACTGAAGTTGTTCGTTCACGGACAACTTCCAAGAAAATGATTGCTTGTTTCTTCGGTTGTACTGCAAATGTCCCAACCATTCCATTAGAGGATCAAAGAACTGTTAATGCCAAATGGTATACAACAGTTTGTTTGCCAATGGTCTTCGATGGAATAAGAAAAAAGAACAAAAAACGTCGCATCATTCTTCATCATGACAATGCCAGCTCCCATAAAGCACGTCAAACAACTGAATATTTGAAGGAGAAAAACGGCGAATTAATGTCTCATTGCCTGTATTCACCCGATTTATGGCCTAATGACTTTTTCTTGTTCCCCACTGTCAAACAAAAGATGCACGGACAGCGAATTTCATCACCTCAAGAATCTGTTGAAGACTTTCAAAACCATGTTTCTGAAATATCAGATTCACAGTAGAAAAAATGTTTCCAGAATTGGTTTGAATGTATGCAAAATTGTATATTTTGAAAAGCAATAAAACACTTTGTTTTGAACTTGTTCGTTTCTGTTTCACTTTTTGTAAAAACTAAAAAGGCAACCCTCGTATTAAAACAAGTGCCCAGTTTATTGAAGGAAGAGCTCTGCAAATATGAAAGAGGAAAGGGCTCAATGGTTCCTGTTCATTTTGGTGATGAAAAGATAGGTTTAGAAGAATTTTCTGATCAAAATGGTATTCATCCAGTTAAGTTCATTAAAAAATTTTAAAATTTTCCACCCTTTCTAGTTTCTAGCAAGAAGAAGAAAATCAGTATAAAACCCTTACAGACAGGACCCCGAGAATGGGCTGAGCAATTTGAGAAGAATTTTGAAACTTTTGGGCAGTTTAAGCCATATTTTTTTAATCTTTACTGGTCAGCCGAACGACAAACTGCAGTAAAATTAGAATTACTGGTCGATGAGAGTATGTCACAAGATTACTGCTAGGTTACCAGAACAGACACTGCTGACACTTACTAGCCATAAGATCTGTTCTATAAGGATGCTGTAGACATGTTAGGGAGACTAGATATGCAAGAGCAGAGTATGAGGAGAGCAAGACACCAGGGCAATGGAACCCTACTCGTTTTCCAAGACAGGGGACCTCGTCAAGAAAATTACCAAAAAAAGAGAATAGATGTTTTCGAAAGGAACAGGAAATACACACCGTGAATACACAGTGCACATGGAAAATACATGGAAAAGAAGCTATTATCGGCAGTACCAAAGTCAGAACTACCAACCGCAAAATGTAGAACAGAGGGTAGCCACAGTTTCTGGAGGCGTTTCCAAACATTTATATTAGTGCCTGCCACTGATAGGAGCTCACCAGCGGCAGAGGCAGCAAGGAGGCAAAACACAACAATAATAGCCCTAGTTGAAGAACAAAGGAGAGGATTAAGGAAGAAGAAAAACCAGCCTTAAGTGAATTAACAGGATATGATATTTGAGAGAGACATGAAGGATAAAGTGAAAAATACTTATGGAAAATATTTACTAAGAAAATCAAGTGATGATTAACCCTTTAACTGCTAGGTATTGCCCGGCAAAGTCCTCGCTGCTGCTCCTTTGTTATCCTGTAAGCCGACTACCTCACTGAGCGGCCGCGATCGGCCGATACCTGCCCTACTGAGTACGGCACGCGGCCAGGACTGCTCTGTGCTGAATATTTGTGGGCGTTGTGTGACGGCCTTCCGTTTTCGCTTTGCGTTTTGAAACACCAGATACAAAATAAATGCAGTTACTCTGACATCTAAGGTTTTTCAATTTAAAGCTCCTCTAAAAGTGAATGTCCACGTAGACAAACATACAGGTACTTCATATGCTAAATAGATATTACAGAAACTGAAATGTGTTTGGTATTTTTGTTTGTTAGCGCAGTAATTCATCAGGAGAAAATTTCCAAGTTAAGTGTTCGAATACCTTTCACAAACTCTGCATATATTTTCCATCCTTCTTTTGGTTCTGGGCTTTAGACCGTCACTGGCGAAGTTAAAAAATTTTTTTCAATTTTTTGTATTTCACTTAGTTTTAGAGGCGTATAAATGTAATGTAATTGTTACAGTGTAGTTACCCATGGTTAATAAATGTTTTTCGTGTAACAAGCCTCCAAACATGGCAAAACACAGTATTACTGTACATTGCATGTTCTGTGTTTGTACCTTTTCTCGACGCACTTTCTGTTCCAAAACATCTACGCGCTGGCATGCTCTCCTTTGAATTTTAATGTGAATAATATTTCGAAAATGTCTCCCAGTAAATCCTTCCACCTTGAAAATCTAGAGTGAACTGATTCTGGCATATTTATCTTGGTATATAAATAATCTATAGATCTTCTGTTAAAAATATTCCGAAAAATGATAGAATGCGGAATTTTGACATAATCCATATTGTGTCCTGCAGCTGAATCGTCTATCGCATGCACAAAAGGACAAGAATCTCTTTTCTTCCAGTCAAAGCTGTCACTAAAGTGTCCTCTTTTTCCGCACATTAGCTCTCGCTATATGAAGCTTCAGATACTGAAAATTTTACCTCTTGGAGACAGATGTTGTATTCCACTACAGATGTACAAGGCTTAGGACTATTACTTCGAGATCCTATTGAAGGGTCTTCACTATCATCCATATCAAAGAGATCATTCTCACTGTTGTTTCTAGTAAGAATCTCAATGATTTCTTCCTTTGTACAAGCACGACGGCGATCCAATTTCTCAGGTAAAACTACAATGGAAATAGCAACTCAAATATGATTGCAACTGCAGACACTCATGGGCCATACGTTGAAAAGCAATTAAAAAGCTGTGGTGGAAATATGGCTACCTGATCTGACCGCTATGTGGCTTGCGCGTTAATGTGTCCAGAGCACACAGGGACCCAAGCGGTCGGATGACTTAACGCGTGCAGAGCACAGACAGGGCGGCAAGGCAGTGTGTGTGTACATGTCCAGAGCACCCTGAGGGAAGGAGCAAGGTCGCGCGTTAACACGACTGGAGCACCTGGGCGCAGTAGAATCCCCGCGCGTTAACGTGTAAAAAGCAGTCAAAGGTTTAAAATGATAATAATGTGAAAGTTGAGAAGATAAGTGAACATGGGAAGAAAGAGGAGGATGAATATGTTAAAGGAGACCTCCATAAGAAGATTTTTGATGCCAAAGATGAGAAAATTTACAAGCAGATTTAGAGAGAACATGTAAATTTGCAAAAGGATGAAATTATTAATATAGAAACTGAAGGATCCATGGCAAGAAGGACGTGAATGTTAAGTCTGGATGGGGTTACCACTGTGCAGAAGCTGTATGACAATAATAATAGCAGAGAAAGCGAGCACAGCAGTAGCCAGCCAGCGTGTATAAGTCAGTGTAATGACAGTGTTGGAACCTGGGCCAAGAAATAATTATTTACCTTATAGTGACAAAATTAGAACTGAAGACATTAATTATTTGACCTCTATCAAAGGTGTGAAATGAATTTACTGACTCAGTTTACGGGATGAAGAGGGAACTTTGAGGTTAAGAGAAGCTCACAACCCTACTGTTATGGTAAAATTTCAGTCGCGACAAGTGGAAGGTCTGGTGGACTCAGGCGCGGATATGTCTTGTATTTCAGAAAGTCTATTTCAAGTAAGTAAATGAACCTGCTACTTATATTCACTCCATATTGGGAATGATGGTTATGGTGGCGCATGGGGGAAAACTAAGAAGATCACACAGCAAATTCGGTAGATGGAGAGATTGGAGGACATATGGTTGAAGTAAAGGCATTTATTATCCCAAAGTTAACAGTTGATTTGATTCTGGAAGTAAATTGGGTCGTGGAGAAGATGGTGAAATTAGATTGGGAAGATAATAGTCTGCAATTTATAATGGAAGGTCAGAGAGTGAAGATAGGTTATGAGACAAAAGTGTGAGGCAGAAGGTGAAGCTGTGCAAATTACAGTCATTTCAAAAGGAGAGGTAAAAGAATTTTTATGCCATGAGGAGCTTAATGAAGAGAAAGTGCAGCTATCACATGTGTCGCAAAAGAAGATAGTAAGAATTCAACGTATTCGGAACAACAGCTTGGGTATGGAGAAGCAGGAGAGGGAGTGCAGAAAATTATCAGCGAGTTTCAAGAAATATTATCAGATAAACCTGGTTTAATTAAGGGATATCAGTGCCATTTTAAACTCAAGGAAGACACACCCTTCGCAGCTAAACTTTATCCTATACCCTTTGCAATGAGAAGATAGACCGCATGTTAGAATGGTGTGTGACTGAATGGTCAAATAGAGAGTTTGTGAACCTACTGGTAGTAGTAACCAAGGCCAAAAAATCTATACGTCTAGTACATGATGCATGAGCTCTTAACGAAATCCTGATTACAGAAAGGGATTATCCATTACAGGTCAATAATATCCTACCCAAGTTTCATGGTGTCAAATAAATGAGTTCCCATGACTTAACTGCGTCGTATTGGCAAGTAACCATTGATGAAGCTTCAAGGAAGTAAACCGCTTTTCATTTTGAAGGAATATGTTACCATTTTCATGTGTTGCTTTTCATATTTAATTACACAATAGCCAATTTCAAAAGGGCCCTATATCAGGTGCTAGGGAGGCCATTAAGAGACAAGATCCACACCTACATAAATAAAGTTATTATTGCCTCACGAACTTCAGAAGAACATCTGAAATGCTACAAGAAGTGGTTACCACTTTGAATAAGGGAGGGATGACCTTAAAGTTGAAGAAATGCATATTCTTGAGAAAAAGCTTAAATTTCCTGTGACTTGTCATTCTGCCAGAAGGAATAAGGGTGTTGAAGATTTGAAATTAGATTCAATTAAAAGGTTTCCTAGATTGACTAATAAGAAACAAGTCTAGGGCTTCCTTGGACTCTGCAGACATTACCTAAAGTTTATATCCAGACAGGTGCTAAATAGTGTGCATCTCAGAGATTTAGGTAAAGCAAGAACACCTTGGAATTGGACTATAGATTGTGAAGAGGATTTTAATCAAATAAAACAGGAGTTGTTACAGAGGATTGTTTTAGCACAATATGTGTCTGGCCACTGCTGATTCCCATTATGGTCTCGGGGCACAGGTTTTTCAGGAAGTAATTTCGGGAAGCAAACATTGGAGGGGGGACTGAGAAGAGGACCATTCCATTCACCAGTAGAATGTTGAATAAAAAAGGAACTATCGTATAACATCTCAGAGATAGAGACCCTTGCTGTTATCTGAAGCTTTCAGAATTTTCGAGTCCTGTTTTTAGGACGGAAGACCGTGATATTCATGGATCATAAGGCACTATCCTTTTTGATGAATTGCTGATCAGTACACAGGAGGCTGACCCAGTGGGCCCTGCTGATGAAGGAATTTGAATGTGAAATTTGATATCGACTGGGTGCAGAAAATTTAGTGGCAGATTGCCTTTCACGGTTCCCTGTTGGTTTAGTGTAAGGGAAGAATAACATTCAGCCAGCTCAGGAAGCTTACCTTCATTACATTCATGGTGTTACAGGGGAAGATGACTTGGTAAGAGTATGAAGACTTACAGGAAGAGGATAAGGTTATTAAAGCAGTAAAAGACCAGATAGTAAACCCCAACTACTACGGAAAGTTGTCAAAATATTATTGCATTCATAAAGATGTAGTCTTTTGGTGAAATTCAGACGTAAGTGAAGATTTGAAGTTGTAAGTACCAGAAAAGTGTGTAGCCATCATAATCACCCAACATCATTTAAGTTATGATCATTTTGGGCCTGGTAAATGCCATAGGGAATCAAGGAACACTACTGCCAACATGTGACCTATGCCAGAGAACTAAGGTAGATGGTGTACTGAGGGGAGGCGAGATGAAGTGCATCTTACCTGAAAATATGTTGGAGTTAGTAACAGTCGACGCATATGACCCATTGCCTAAATCTAGAGGTGGGGTGACACAGATACTGGTAGTAGTCAACATTTTCTCCAAGTTTGTCATACTGTAATCGTTGAAAAGGGCTACTGCTAAGGTGATGGCAAATAAAATTATCAAAGATTTTGTAACGCTTTAGCGTCTCTTGTCGTTGATTTGATTGTAATTATAATTATGAATAACTCAATTCTTTACATCCAAAATATATCGTTTATTTTATATCTTTGGATCTACTAGGAATTACAATGGAATTGGTTATTCTCAGAAGATGCAGGTTCATTTTTAGGCAATGTTTTTCTCGAGCATTCAATGTACTAGTCTACTCTGATAACTATCATCTCACAAGTCCTAATGTCCATAGCAATTTACAACTCATTGCTTTTTCTCTCTAAGAGTATATATATTATTAGTTTTTTATCTACTCTCAGAGATCAAAAATATAATTTTATTATGCAAATATTTCTGTTCTGTCACAATTTCATACCAAAGATTGGGAAACCTCGGAAAGCAGTCTCAGATAATGCACTGGAATTTTGTAGAAGCAAGTGGACCAAGCGGATTGAACAAACGGGGATAGAAGAGTTGTGAACCTCCCTATACCACCCACATAGTAATGTATCTGAGCGAGTAACAAGAGAGATCGGAAGTTGGTTCCAGATTTACTGCGTGGACAACCATCAGAGATGGACACTTGAAGTTGAGCCTCTAGAACACATCTTTAACAATTTACCACATGATTCTTCTTCTTTAGTGTCACACAAAGTGATGTTTGGAATAGTAACGGAATTTATAGATTTTCATATGAATAATCAAGTAAACCGAGAAGAGTTGATTAAGACATTCCAACTGCAGATGAGGAATGATGCTCAGAGAAGAAATAAGCAGCATGACAGAAGAGAGAAGACCACTGACTACAAGCCGGACAATCTGGTACTGGCACAGACTCATTACAAATCCTCAAGTTTAAATAATGAAGTTCGGAAGTTCAGGTATTTGTATGAAGACTCATATAGGATTTCTACCTGCCCTTGGGAAAATTCCTGTGTTCTTGTATTCCCAATTGACCAGAGTATTGGGGCACTTTCAATGTGACAGCACTTAGAGTTTACAAACAATTACAGGATGAAGTAAACAACTGACATAGGGGACACCCTTCTATACATATTTATCCTTTAAATCTATGGCATGTGCCTTTTGTTTAATCTTACGGCGAGACAACCTGTAATTTTCCAGCTGAGGCCAGCCAAATAAATTTGCATTTCCTGTGTCTTTTCCTTGCCTGAGAAATGTCAAAAACCAAACAGCAGCAGTAGGCTGTGTGTAGTGCAGTGTAAAATGTTTTAATTACCTCCACCGGTAGCAGAAGTCTAGAGTTGCCTTACCTCAATAGTGGATTGTGGCAGAGGACTCCACTCATAGAGCCGGCAGTAAAAGCAATAGTAACATTTACATGATGTATGTGTTTTTTTCAGGATTATTTTTCTTGTATACTGGCAGTATGTGATAGAACTGTGATCACAAGACAGCACAAATTTTTCTGTGTTCTTTCTTTTCTCTCTTTGTATGTTTTGTGATTTTGTTTTTTTCCTTTCTTTCAAGCTGAATGTTCAGTTGTTTTATTGGTGTCTAGTTTAGATAATTAACCATCCGGAAGTCTAAAAATGTGTATGCTAGTCTAGAGTTGTGATTTTCTGTCGTTTTTTTTTTTTTTTTTTTTTTTTTTTTTTTTTTTTTTTTTTTCTGTGATAATTCTTCACTTTTTTTTCAAAAAAAAAAAAAAAAAAAAAATCTGGAACAATTATCACAGTTGGTAGGTAGGGAAACATCACAGTTACCATCTGCCAACTTGTAAGAGTGCCTGAGGAGCAGACTAATACATTGTTTTAAGTGAGTCACATCCGAAGTGTCGCGGAGAGCGGTTCACATAGCATAACTGATGGCTGCTACATCTAATGTGCAGTGTATTAAGGATTAAGAACTCGTTATAATGAGAACTTGATGTGTTTTGACATGAACATTGAGCGTGATAAGTGAAGTTTGAACACTACAGAATTGACGGTGAACATTATTGTGAAATAAATAACTTTGTTGGTATTAGATGCCAATACTAATTTTTCCTTTAAGAATTCTGTAACCTTTCGGATCGTGAAGTTTTGATTAGCCTTTATATTAAAATTTGGTGGTTGCCAACCAGTTCATGAGTGTTAATGTGCTTAGCAATAAACTTGTGGTAAACAGAATGCTTTGTTAATGAACTTGATGACCTTTTCGTAATGATTCTCCCACCTCCCGCTATGAGCTGGCTTGGTAACACACCTGGCAACCTGCAGCATTAACGAACTATATTCAACTTACTGAACTGTGTATGAAATAATTAAATCGAAAGCGTGATACAGAACTAATACACTGTGAGCGCACACAACCACTACTTATAATAGGTCTTACAATATGGTATAACTGATGGTAGATTATTATTGAATGGAGTAGCTTTTTAAACTACCAGAATCTAATTTAGGACAGGTAAACCAGACTACCCACACAACACCTACTGTTTTCCTGATAACTGTAACTACATTAGTATACCATTAGATTGGAATAGTACCACTAAACTCTGCTACATATGAGTTAATCAAAGCATAATTAAACAACTTCCGTACTCTCTTCCCATGTCTACGCACGCACAATTTATTTTAAGATCCAAAAGCTGTCTCAGTCTCTGGGATCTACTGTACTGAGTTGTAATAAGACCATTTACACACTGTTACCGAACTCTACATCCAATAAATACCTGTTTTTGTTAAGCATGTGATTGATTGATCAGAATTTCCACTTCCCTCAGTTTTCAGAAATGTTTTTGTTAAACATGTTGCTCACACATGTTCGACAACTTTCCAAAATGTGTTTCCTACATAATTTAAACCAAGACTTTTACCACACAATATTAGTTCAGGATTAGGTGCACCTCTCAACCCCTAGTGCAGCGATTTCCACAATAATTTTCTCTGATTGTAAGTTTAACATATACCTAACCCTGCTCTCTGGTTTGTAATGAACATCTCTTTCTTGGATTTATTTCACTTGATTATAATATTCTGCAACAACCTAAACCATCAAAACTACAATTTCTAAACATAATTTAACAGTAATTTAATATACCATGTCTGAGAAATCTCTAGATATTTCACATAGGATAATTTACACAGAATACGCTTTCCTCCAGTTTCCAGACAAACAAAGCCATTAAACCCATTAGTAATAAATTGTTTCCTTTACTGATAAAAGATTTATTTCCTTAAACTGTTGTTAGTAAATTGTAAACAAACACACATGCTGCAGGTTTATTTTTACGCTTAATTTCACTGAACAAACCACCAAACAAATATGTATACACGTTATTTAATGTTTAAAAGTAATTTTGAATGCTCGTGTTGCACCACAATGTTCCCTTGTGAAACCAGAGATAGCCAGATCTAGGAATGTGGTATTAGGAAATCAACCCATGCAGACTGGTACTTCCAAATTTCATAATACAACACAAAAACAAGCATTCGTTAAAATACTGTTCTGCAGAGTTGGAAGAGTGGTGGACTCAATTTTATATAGTAAAGGAAACAAAATGGTTATGGATGCCAATGATAGCACAACATATGACATTTAAAAAGAGGAAAAACTGATCAAATTAAGATCACAAAACAAATAGTATTGCTACGGTATGTGAAAAGAGTCGCTGAAAGAATTGGGAGAGAACTAAGACCAATAAATATTCAACTCATATTCAATTGCAATAATAAAATAAAAGAAAAAAATAGAATAAGCAAAGACTGGAGATCATGGGAGAGCAGTGTACCATGTTATTGTGTTGATATGTAGGGGTAAAGCAGATCATGCTGTCAAATTAGGGTGTTGAAATATATTATAGCCATTTAAGGGTTGGTAAAAAATTCAACTATTTTAAAAGATCAGCTGAAGGAAGACTGCAAGATATTCTGGAATGAAAAGCGATTAAGACAATTCAAATTTTCAAATTCAGGGAAAGTCAGACATGAAATTGTGCAGTAATTAACTAAATAATACTGTGATCAAAGATGCACAACAGAGATTTGGAGAATTTAATCACTGGCTTCTATGCTTAATCATTGTTTCTATTAATATTATTATTAGGGATAGTTCCTTTACTATAAAGGTGAACACAGTGTGCTTCCATGCCATTTTCCAGTAGACTAAGGTAAATACAGGGCGTTCGCCGGAAAACGCTACCCTCCCAGTCTGTTGCCGTCGGCAACTTGCTCGGTCAGTGGAGCCAGCAGCTCCCGCCACACCGCACCGTGAATCACCGCACTGTTTAACACCTCCGCTGCCCCAACAGTGCAGTGATGCAGTATAATGGGACCCTTACATTATTAAGAATGGTTTCTTTGCATTGTAGCTAGTTTGTGACTTCAGTCTCTTATTAATCAGTGTTGTGAATAAACGTTTCTTTGCGGTTTGGCTGGTTTGGGGCTTCATACTCTTACTAATCTGTACCGTGTTTGAGTGTGAGTAAAATTATGGTACGTTACAGTTTGCAACAAAGAATATTTCTCTACGATACATATGTGAAGAAGAAGTTGTTTAAAAAGTGTCGCAGTAAATTTCGTCGCGAATTTCCTGGCGCTTTACTGCCAGCTAAATCAACAATTCTGCATCTGGTTAAAAAAGTAAGAGAAACGGGTTCATTTTTTAACAAAAAGAGACTGTCGGTCAACCGTATTCTCACAGAGGAGAAAATTGACGATATCGCTTTTCAACTAGAACAGTCACCCAAAAAATCATTAAGTCAGTTAGGGCAGCGTGTGTCTCGAAATATGTTCAGAAGATGTGAAATGTGCATTACACAAGAGGGTCAACACTTCCAGCATCTTTTATAAGGTAAGCTAATTAATTATGTCACATTTAAATGCTTAGCACACAAGTTTATGAAGTTTATGAAGCGTAATTATTATGAAATAGTCCGCGGGCGACGGTCGAACAATGCCGGAAGCTGACCGCTCGCTCGCCGGGAGCAGTTTCTTCCTTGTAGCGCTAACAGTGGGTTGCGTTTCCCGGCGAACGCCCTGTATTTAACCCCTGAAGCTGAGGCAGTGATCCAGACATCAGTAGAAAATGAATGAATGTTAGACACATTGTGTGTTAGATGTTCAGATGAGCAAACAGTTTTGGAGAATTCTAAACAAAGTTCAAAAATCAGCTTCTATCGATTCGAAGAAAGAATAAGATTCAGTAGACCATGCGTCATGTTCTCAGAACTTTGGACTCGTGATAAATCCCAGGATCTGATCAAACATACTCTCAGAGATACATACTTGTACATGAAGATGTAAGCTAACCTAGAATTTTGCAAACACTGGGCGTATTTAAATAACATGGTACATTTACGTAGTCAGCTCAGGCAATAAGTCAGGTTAAACATTCAATTCAAGTTATAAATCTAACTAAGCAGCTAAGACTGAATATAAGATCAACATATTTAGAAATTGGATTGAGTATAATTTAAGTATAAGTTAACATTTCTTTCATTTTTTCAGGAATTCAGAATAATAACAAATAAAAAGACAATAGAAAGCAGGAAACCCCCACGATGTTGTGGAAAAACAAATCTCCTGAGCAATCTCCCACAACCCTTGTTCTGCACCTCCTAAAACTGACCGTGGACCAACACTGGTCACCCAGTTCTTTCCTGGCTTGGAACCCGTCAACCAGATTCTCTGCCATGGGCATGACTTCCTACACTCCTTCCCTAAAATGTGTCTCCTGCTCCCCTGCACTTGCTTCAGCAGACCACCCAAATCTGAAAAAACATCCTGATCCACAAGTATTTACCCTCCGAGTCTCCTAGACCTCCATAGGGATCTTTCCCTTGTAACAGACCATGCTGTAAAACATGCAGCATGCACCCTGCTACCACCACTTACTCTAATCCTGTCACAGGAGAATCCTATCCCATAATTGGACATGCAGCATGTGCAACCACTCACCTCATTTACCAACACAGCTGCTCCTCCATTGCACTGCCTCCTACATTGGTCTCACCACTCAACAACTATTCCTACAGGATGAATGGCCACAGGCAAAAAGTTTATACTTCCAACCCAGACCGATCCCGTGGCAATTCATGCCAACTCACATAATTGGAACAACCTCAACACCTGTGTCACAGTTAGAGCTGTTAGAATTTTTCCGAACACCACCAACCCTTCAGCAATTCCGCAGATGGGAACTAGCCTACCAACATATCCTTGACACCAGACACACGTCTGGCCTAAACCTATGCTAAAACTGTCACTTACTATCTTTCATTTCATTTTACAGTCAATATATGTATATTTCATTTATTCAAATTATATATATATATATATATATTTCTACCTTCATTTATTTTCACTTATAACCGATCTAATAAAAATTATAACAAATACATTTTGAATTATGCTACACAAAGAGTATTTCATTCCACTTTTATCGCTGGTCAACCTTATTCCCCCATACCCTGCAACTCGACCACGCCCTGTGTTTCCACCTTTGTTTCATTCATATGGCTGGTCGGGTTATGACCACATCTTTCCCCCATCTTTTTACGTGTTCTTCTCACCCTCCTGCCTTCATCTGTGGTAAGTGATGGGTATTTTTTCCTATCATATCTAATTCTTACTGCCCAACGGCAGTTTCTTTGTTTCCAATATCCACTTTAATGAGTTATTGTAATGAAACGACAAGCAGTTGTAATCTATTGCAAAAGAAAAGAACTTTGGAATAGGAAAACATTTGGATCTATTGGACTTACTGTTCAGATCATGAAAGGCAATTCCAATTGGAATCACTTGTGCCAAAAGTGTTAACTTCTATTTTATTTTACTTTATAAAAGAGTTGTCTAAGAAAAGTTTGTAATTGAAATTAGTTGATTTTAGTGTGAAGTGATTGTGATACTAGGTATTATTCTTATGTATATAACATCACTGCAGTAAATCAAGTGTTCATTCAGTAGGTTTCTGTAGGATCCATGTGTTAATTACTTTAAGATTTATCCAAACAAACAATTTATCTAAGCTTACTTTACTAATTGAATAATTTACTTAAGCTTTACAAAGTACGAATGAAGTCATCCTGTACGTGACGCAAATAGATGCGATGCTTCATGATAGTGCACAATTGTATCAAAAGTAACAAGTAATGTAATGATATGATAGTATCAGGTGCTGATTGGTTAGTAATAAGTACATACGGGTACACAATTTCTTGTTACTTTTACAGTTCTTGTTATCTGTTTTCACAAAACAAATCCCTCTAGACATTTCATCAATGTGTAAAATGATGGGTGTGCTATCAAACATACGAGGGCAGTTTGAAAAGTTCTCGGATTCACCGCTGTATGTCAGTGCTATAGCAACGTGGTTCCCGCGCAATAATCAAACATCCTTTATGAATGAACACGTGGCACGTCAGTGTTCTAGCTGCAGGAGTGTGGTAGTGACGATCCTTTGTTGTTGTTCCCGCGTAGTGATTTGTCACAATGGAAAAAACTGAGATTCAAGCAGTGATTAAATACTTTGTAAAGAAAGGTATGAAAGCAAAAGGAAATTCATGCCGACTTTCAGAACACACTAGGGGACTCTGCTCCTTCATTTTCAACTGTTGCCAAGTGGACCAGAGACTTTAAATTTGGTCGGGAGAGCTTGGATGATGATCCACATAGTGGACAGCCAAAAAGTGCTACGACCCCAGAATTTATCGCAAAAGTGCATAAAATGATCATGGTTCCCGCGCAATAATCAAACATCCTTTATGAATGAACACGTGGCACGTCAGTGTTCTAGCTGCAGGAGTGTGGTAGTGACGATCCTTTGTTGTTGTTCCCGCGTAGTGATTTGTCACAATGGAAAAAACTGAGATTCAAGCAGTGATTAAATACTTTGTAAAGAAAGGTATGAAAGCAAAAGGAAATTCATGCCGACTTTCAGAACACACTAGGGGACTCTGCTCCTTCATTTTCAACTGTTGCCAAGTGGACCAGAGACTTTAAATTTGGTCGGGAGAGCTTGGATGATGATCCACATAGTGGACAGCCAAAAAGTGCTACGACCCCAGAATTTATCGCAAAAGTGCATAAAATGATCATGGAGGATCATCAACTGGAAGTGCGGGAGATTGCTGAAGCTGTAGGGATGTCTTCTGAATGGGTATATTATATTTTAACCGAACAATTGGGTATGAAAAAATTATCCGCAAGATGGATGTCGCGGCTCTTGACATTGGACAATCAACGCACCAGGTTGGAAAGGTCGGAACAAAGTCTGGCCCGTTTTCAGAGCAACCAACACAATTTGTTGCGCCGGTTTGTGACTACAGATGAAACTTGGGTCTGGGTCCACTACTATACCCCAGAGACAAAACAGCTAGTCAAAGCAGTGGAAACATGCTGATTCACCACCACCAAACAAAGCAAAGGCAGTGTGTTCGGCTGGAAAGGTCATGGCCTCAGTTTTTTGGGATGCAAAAGGCATTCTGCTGATAGATTATCTTCCTACTGGCCAAACAATCATGGAGCAATACTATGCAAACCTCCTAGACCAATTACAGGAAAAGATACGCGAAACAAGGCCTGGTTTGGCAAGGAAAAAGTCATCTTTCATCAGGACAATGCTCCACCGCACAAAAGTGTTATTGCCATGGCAAAACTTCATGAACTGAGGTAAGAATTGTTGACACATCCACCTTATTCACCTGATTTTGCACCAGTAGACTTTCATCTATTCCCCAAGCTGAAAAATTTCCTGTGGACGGAAATTTTCTACAAGGGAAGAACTGACAGCCCAATTGGAGAGGTATTTTGCAGGCCTGGAGGAATCTCATTTTCGAGATGGGATCAAGGCATTGGAACATCGCTGGACGAAATGCATTAGTCTACAGGGAGACCATGTTGAAAAATAAAAGCAGTTCCACCGAGGTAAGATACTTAATTCTAATACATTCCGAGAACTTTTCAAACCACTCTCGTAATACCAAAATATTATAGCCATTTAATTTCATTAATTAGCTTAGATTTTACATGGTTTGATAGGATGCTAATGAACTCGCACTGTTTATCATTTATTGTGTACTACTTAAGTCCAGTATGTGCTCTTTCAGCACTACGTATATTTTGAAAGTAGCTGTACCATTTCTATGATATTGCTGTTATTTGTAGAACCATATCCTCCATCGCGATCATGAAATGCTTAGCAGAAAGACAGTTATATCCAATAATGTAAATAAAAGACTCTTCTGCTTCTTCTTTTCAGTATCAGTTCTTCATCTTTTGTTTTGTGGAATTTTGGCGTTATATCTAAACTTTTCCACTTTTCCATCACTTCTGAAATACGGTCACAAATTCAGATCTAGTATTAGTATTATAGCGAGCAAACAAATGACTGCAAAGAAATACAGATAGATAGTGATAGGCTAGCAATCCACAACTGTAGATTTTTTTCACCGTTAGGCATCTCCTTATTGAAACATTCTGGAAAGATATCAGCAACCACCCTTTTGTTTTAAATCCTTGCATACATACAGTGCTAAATGGTCCTTCTCTGCGTAGGAAATAATTGTTTATTTTTTTTAATGATTACTGTGCGAAGAGTTTCAAGAATGAGTATATTCCAAGGTGACACATCTCTCATATATTGTTGATTGTATATTTAGCATCTTGTCTGTTGTGCAGTGTTAAGTTGAATTCCTCTAATTCATTCCTTTGATCAAGATGACAATCAGTTTACATGAGCTTTGGGTATTCATCAGCTTTTTAACATATTGATTATTGATCCAGATATGCTTTGAATTGCTTCAATTTGAGCTTTATTCTCTTTCCTCTGCTAAAATCCACATTTTCTCTTTAACGTATGAACTCCTTAAGGCATATTTCAGTTTTGGAACAAACATTTGAAAAAAATGTTATCCATCGGTATCATGGAGTTTATTTTATTTTTATTAGTATGTATGGTCCTAGTAATAAATCAGAAAAACTTAGTTTTATGAGCAATAGCACAAGGAAAAAATTAATATTACTGTTCAGTAATTTTCTTAAAAATGGAATCTTTTACTTGTGACACAAAATTCATATTTTTCACAGGTTTTGTGCTCTATTGTATAAATATTCAAGAAATAGCACTCAAAATCAAATTCTTCAGCACCACAAGTATTTTCTATTATTTTTATAATCATTTGACCAGTAAGGTAGGTGCAACAATTTGTTGACTTAAGATTTTTTTGTCCATTTTCGAAGACTGCCACCATAATATTTATTAACTATGCATTTTAAAGACATTTTCTCCTCCCTGAATATATATATATATATAAAGTAATGAATCTCTGCACCTGCTCCTCTAGTCGACACTGTATTAGACTTTCTCCAAGAGTTGACACATTTTCCACCTGTATCAATACACTTTCTGTAACCATAAAATACCATCAGGGTCAGGAAGATCAAGAGTTGACCACGAGACATCAAGAGGTAAGTTAACAGAAATGGCCTTGTCTAATCAGAAGCAATTCCAGACTCAGATGGGGTCCCATGGGTGTATAGTCTGGACCCAGTTCCAGCAATTCATGAGACCTTGGGTATACTGTATAGTCAGAGAGTAACCCCATATTAAGTATTATCTTGGTTATCCGATATATTTAAATGTTAGGTTTAAATATATCGATGCGGCTCCACCCTGATAACCAAGATGATACTTACAGTGACTGCAAAACCTTTTGTAACCAACCCTATATTACGTTCCTTCATAGTAACATAAGACAAAAAATTTAAAAATAAATTGATTGAAAAAATAATAAGCACTTGGTCAGATAGTATATAACCAAGCCTTTGCATAATCTGCTAGGTTTTACATGAAGTACTTGGCAAGTGATGCATTTCACTATCTGCCTAGGACATAAGATACATACCTACAGGCTCCTAAGTATGATATTGTATGTACTGAAGCAGGACCACACATGTAAATTTTAGATTCCTAGTTCCACACCAGAGCATATAATTTATTTATTTTTATAAATGGTGAAGGTTCATTTCAGTTTATGGTTAAAGCTCAATTTTTACAAAAAATAACATAACTTTGACATCACCGTCAATTTATGGAACATGTAAGAATTTTGGTACCTGTAATTGACAGACAGGTAATCCATAGTAGAAATATTCTTCTCATCTAAACTATGGAATCATACACACATTATTCATCATGATAATATTTGCATCTTCTCCTTCAGCAGAGAGGCAAAACCATAACCAAACACTTGGCCCATTCACACTGATTATAAATGTTAGAGTGTTGTTGGTTTTATGCAAGGTTTTCTGAAGCATCTTAAATTTGAACATGATACAATTTCATGTTTACTATAGGAGCACTATTAACAATAGGCAAGTATGCTTACCTTACCATTTATTTATTTATTTTACTTATGGCTTTACGCCTCGTCGAGGTCATTAGAGGCAGGAAAGGACTGGGAGACAAGGAACAGGGAAGGAATTAGGCTATGTCATTTTGAAGGAAACATCCCGGCATCGCCTGGAGTGATTTGGGGAAACCACTGAAAACTCAAATCTGGATGCTCGGATGGGGATTCGAACTGCCGTCCTCCCGAATGCGAGGCCAGAGTATTATTACCTTACCAGTTTTTATAAAACAATATAAATATGATTTCTCGAAATGTATTCAATTTATCCAATTTAAAATCTTCCTATAACTACAAAAATCTGTCAAATAATAAATTCAAAATTACAAACCATAAAAAATGTACTCATGAATCTTAGCTTGAGAGTTAATTAAATTCTAAATAAGCAAAACAATTAAGAAACTAAGAAAAAATAATTTTGGCCCACGTGTAAAACAGCTGATTTTAATTCATAACCTGACAATGGAATTGGAAGCCAGGACTATATGTGTTCTGACATACACTTGATTAATCTTTTCATTTAGTTTCAGAAGAAAATGTGTCATTTTCTGGGAACTAATTGTGAGGAATTATAATTTAACTATCTACCTAATTTCGTTTTAGCAATTTTATGGGAGATATCATACCTACAATAATTGTCCAAGAAAAATTACATGATATTAACTGCCACACAACAGTGACAAATGTCAAGTACTTTGATTTCCTGAGCTTGTTTGAGCCACAAGCTATGTTCTCTTTGTTTATGTGTGCAGTGTTGCCAATAATAAACTTGCCTGTAACAAAGATCACAGTGGATTACATTTGAAAAAGCACTAGTTCAACTTATAAAAATAATAAAACCGTAAAAGTAGGAACGGTTCAATGCCAAAGGAAACAAGAAGTCTATCAAAAAATGTTTCTGTTTTGTATCACAGTATTTTCGATTTTCATTTCATTAAATGCAGATGTCCCCGTCAAACACATTAAATCCCAGACATAATGTCACTAGTGCCTGCTCCTAGCTACATCACTGTCCCACATGGTATTGGAAGATATCCTATGATTTTTTGGATTTCTGTGTAATTTCTCTAAAGCAATATGTGATAAGGTTTAGGTATATTGTTGTAGTTCAGTTTGTATTGTTCAGTGCAATGTTGACCACCTTTGAGAGGCAAGAAATATCTTACACAAAGACAGCAAACTTGCAATGAATAGCAGAGAGCATGAACTGATCTCCAAAAATAGATTTGTTCTTTTTCTGACAAGCATCGGCTTACTGTAATACACAGTCATTTTTGAATGGCACATATTTCTTAAATGTTCTCCTTCAATTGTGATATTTATCTTTATGTGTGCTACTTTTTATCTCAGGAGGAAATTACTCAATGGTGTTACAATTACTGTGAGTGAATTGTTTTATTTGTTATTTTGTGGGTTGGTTGTTCCTGGAATATACTAATAATTGCGGTTACAAGTGCCCAACTCATAACCTATCTTTGTAAGAGCCTGCTTTTAGTGAAGTGCACCATGAATGATTCTGACTCCACTTTAATCTGCTAGTCCTAGAGGAAAAGAAATTGCTTCCCTATTTGTGGCACTCTGGCTTAGAATCTCTCTTTTGCATTGTGAATTAAGTTGGATGATTTTTATAGAAATAATATCATTTCAATAGGGATGGGATAAAACAACTTCACACTTGATTCAGAAAGTCTTGGTGGAAAAAGGCATTACAGTTATTTTGTAGGATTAATGATTTACGCATATGCCTTTGTGAGAGGTTATCTGTATCTTCCAGTCTCAGAAAATATGAGAGTCCTGGCCTTGCTGTATTCAGTGTTACACTATTCCCTAGAACTGTCATGCTTACAACCATTCTGAAAGAGCTATTCCAGTGGTTCCTATTGCAATTAAGGAGTTGTTGAAGTAATTATTTGAAATCAGAAGTTGCTCTCTTCAAAAGAAAAGGGAAAATTATGATAATAGGTACTATTTTTCAGGTAGATTATTTAAATGTAGGATCGTAATTTTTCACGGCGTTGAATATTAATATATTTTTCTCGAGCTTCCAGCCGTGTTAATATGTCATATTTGCGGGACGTTTCGAAGGCGTCCATCTCTGCCTTCATTTTCAACCTGATGTCAATGTTTAACTGTTTGTTTATTCAGCCGCTGCTACGGAAACGGTGGAAGACAAAAACCAACACAAGGCGATTACGTCATCCGCTCTTCTGCTCGAGACCGACGCGAAACTGTTTCAGCATTTTAATCGCCGGGTTCCAGGCCGCACTGAGTTGATAGCCAGTGTCCCTGTTGACTAATAAATCAGTTAATCTGATTTCCACAGCCTCTGTAATAACGCTGGCCCAAAAATCTTTGACCCGGGCTAAAATGGTTGTTTTTTCAAATTCAAAAGTGTGACCCTCTTGCACACTATGTTCGGCCACCGCAGATTTTTCTTCTTGCCCAAGACGAACATTTCTGGCGTGCTCTACACATCGCTGAACAATGCATCGCTGTGTCTGTCCAATGTAGCCGCGGCCACATTCACATGGTATATAATATACACCAGGAGTTCGTAAACCTAGGTCATCTTTAACGCTGCCGACCAAGTTACTAATTTTAGTGGGTGGTCTATAAATTGTCTTGACTCCGTGTTGTGATAGCAGTCTACCTATTTTGAAACTTAGGGCACCCACAAACGGCAGAAACGCAAGGCCCTTGGTATCAATCTGATCTCTCCGTCGATTTTCCTTCTGTTTAAACGCACGAGTAATCTGTCCCTGATTATAACCATTATTTAAAAACGTTTTCCGGAGATAGTCCAATTCACCAGCCAGGCTATGTTTGTCACAAATCCTTCGTGCTCTGTGTACCAAGGTAGTTAATACAGAGTTTCGTTGTGCCGGATGATGACAGCTGTTGGCATTTAAATATAAGTCGGTATGGGTAGGCTTCCGATACACAGTGTGTCCCAGCGAACCATCAGCACGTTTAACAACAAGCACATCAAGAAATGGCAGGCAACCGTCCTCCTCCAATTCCATTGTGAACTGAATATTTTCATGGATTGAATTGAGATGCGCAAGAAATTGGTCAAGACTGTTTCTGCCATGGGGCCAAATCACAAAAGTGTCATCGACATACCTATAAAAACACTTCGGCTGGAGTGGTGCGTGGCTTAGTGCCTCTTCTTCAAAAAATTCCATGAAGAAATCAGCAATGACAGGAGACAACGGCGAACCCATTGCTACACCGTCCACTTATTCGTAATATTCTCCTTCAAACTTAAAATAAGTGGTTGTCAACACATGGTGGAAAATATCAATCATTTTTTGATCAAAATACCTCCTTAACAGATCTAAGGAGTCGACCAAGGGAACACGATAAGGCCTTATCGGGAGATTATCAGTGGTGTTGAAATTGCAGTTCGCACGCTACCTGCGGAAGAAGCGGAGGAGATAAGGCGTGAAACATGTCGGGTGCTTTGTAAAGGTAAATTGCCTAAATCAAACATCTCAAGTGAAGAGAGGCGTGCCCTTCGTGAGTTGAAGAAAGACGAAAATATTGTTATTCTTCCGGCAGACAAGGGTAACTGCACGGTGGTTTTAAGCAAGATGGACTATCATGGTAAAATTATGCAGCTTTTGGAGGACCAAGCATACAGGAAGATTAACCGTGACCCTACATCTAAGCTAACCAACTTGACTACGAAGCTTATCCGCTCCTTAGAACTACCAGAAGATGTGAAAAGACGACTCCAACCCCGTGCTCCTGTTCCTCCCAGGTTGTACGGTCTACCGAAAGTACATAAAGTAGGAGTACCTATGCGACCTATTGTAAGTACAATTGATAGCCCTACGTACTTTTTGGCTAAATACCTCAAAGATATTCTCAACCCATTGGTAGGGAAGGCTCATCGCAGTATTCGAAATTCCAGTGAGTTTGTGGAAATCTTAGACAACATGAAGTTAGATTCTGGTGATTTAATGGTGAGCTTCGATGTGGTCTCTCTTTTTACTCGTGTTCCCTTGGTCGACTCCTTAGATCTGTTAAGGAGGTATTTTGATCAAAAAATGATTGATATTTTCCACCATGTGTTGACAACCACTTATTTTAAGTTTGAAGGAGAATATTACGAATAAGTGGACGGTGTAGCAATGGGTTCGCCGTTGTCTCCTGTCATTGCTGATTTCTTCATGGAATTTTTTGAAGAAGAGGCACTAAGCCACGCACCACTCCAGCCGAAGTGTTTTTATAGGTATGTCGATGACACTTTTGTGATTTGGCCCCATGGCAGAAACAGTCTTGACCAATTTCTTGCGCATCTCAATTCAATCCATGAAAATATTCAGTTCACAATGGAATTGGAGGAGGACGGTTGCCTGCCATTTCTTGATGTGCTTGTTGTTAAACGTGCTGATGGTTCGCTGGGACACACTGTGTATCGGAAGCCTACCCATACCGACTTATATTTAAATGCCAACAGCTGTCATCATCCGGCACAACGAAACTCTGTATTAACTACCTTGGTACACAGAGCACGAAGGATTTGTGACAAACATAGCCTGGCTGGTGAATTGGACTATCTCCGGAAAACGTTTTTAAATAATGGTTATAATCAGGGACAGATTACTCGTGCGTTTAAACAGAAGGAAAATCGACGGAGAGATCAGATTGATACCAAGGGCCTTGCGTTTCTGCCGTTTGTGGGTGCCCTAAGTTTCAAAATAGGTAGACTGCTATCACAACACGGAGTCAAGACAATTTATAGACCACCCACTAAAATTAGTAACTTGGTCGGCAGCGTTAAAGATGACCTAGGTTTACGAACTCCTGGTGTATATTATATACCATGTGAATGTGGCCGCGGCTACATTGGACAGACACAGCGATGCATTGTTCAGCGATGTGTAGAGCACGCCAGAAATGTTCGTCTTGGGCAAGAAGAAAAATCTGCGGTGGCCGAACATAGTGTGCAAGAGGGTCACACTTTTGAATTTGAAAAAAACAACCATTTTAGCCCGGGTCAAAGATTTTTGGGCCAGCGTTATTACAGAGGCTGTGGAAATCAGATTAACTGATTTATTAGTCAACAGGGACACTGGCTATCAACTCAGTGCGGCCTGGAACCCGGCGATTAAAATGCTGAAACAGTTTCGCGTCGGTCTCGAGCAGAAGAGCGGATGACGTAATCGCCTTGTGTTGGTTTTTATCTTCCACCGTTTCCGTAGCAGCGGCTGAATAAACAAACAGTTAAACATTGACATCAGGTTGAAAATGAAGGCAGAGATGGACGCCTTCGAAACGTCCCGCAAATATGACATATTAACACGGCTGGAAGCTCGAGAAAAATATATTAAGATTATTTAAATGATAATGCTTTGTCTTTTTTAGACAATTACTTCTTTTGGTGTTTCATATACAGATAATCATTTATAATAATCGCTACTTGACACCTCCTTTAATGCCAGAGTTGAATAGTTAACTTGTGATTTCAAATGTAAGACACACTTCCTATGTACTTAAAACTATTTTAATAGTGCAGTTTCTTTTAGCATGTTCAATTTAATTTTATCTCTTAATTTATGTGTAATTTGCTACAATGTTTGATGTTAAGTATCTTAGATGTATTAATTGCAGCCTTAATTTAGATTACTTTTGTGCCACAATTTCTATTAAACTGTTAAGTACTTTTCACACATTTAATAACACAGTGCCTAAATGCCCTTCTAGATAATGCAGCTTAGCATTCTTATTTCATTGTTACTTGGAGACTTAACCAAGGGTGATCGACAGAAGATTATGACAATCTGTACTATTGATGTGCATCTCGAGATGTTGTTGCAAAAATGATACAAATGAAGGTGGAAACAGCATCTGCATTTCAGTGGCAATCTCAGTTAAGGCACAGGTAAAAGCTTACTTTTCTCCTTTAAGTTTACTGTACTACTAGATATTGCTGAATAGAACTTTAACAATTCTTACATGAACTGAAGATTCTTCTTACAGATGAATAAACATTAAGATAATGAAACAAAACAACCATAAACTTGATATGTGAATAAATTAACGGCAACAATGTAATGTTAAAAATGTACAGACTAAGGCTGTTTTAAAACATATTTTCTATTAATCTTTAGTGTTTCACAGAGACATTTTTTTCCACATACCTGCAAAAGAAAATATAATTGTAGATGGAATACTAGAAACAGCTGTCATATACTTTTACTGAATACTACATCTCGTGTTTACAAGAAAAAGTTTAACTATAGTGGTGGGGGAATTCATTAAGCGCCTATTAGAAGCAACTAAATGATTTTTGGGAAAATAAAATATTACCAGCACTAACTAAAAGCAGTGATAGAATTAATAAGAAATTCTGATGAATGCTTCATCTTATTCTTTTCCCCAGAATTGCACTTAAAGAGAATGATTAGATGTTAACTGTAATGTATTACTTGCTTGTGCCAATGCAGTCCATTTAAGTATTCATTTATATTTTTGGACTTTGGAATATGGTCCAGTTGTATTAGTGGCCAGCTAATGCAAAAAATAGGGGCTTGGTAATGCTCCAAATGTCAGCCACTTGCCCAAATTCCTGTGCCTGAGCATGAGTGCTGGGTGAAACTTGGATCCTAAGATTTTCTTATTGTAATATACTGAATATTACTGTAAAATGAATTAATCAAATTCAGAACGGGCAATGTTTCTGTTTGTATGAGTTGTCTCCAGGGTTGTTATTGCATGAGAGTGCCCACAATAAGTTCTTAATAAGGCAAGTGAATGAACAAATGATACCTTGTTCTTCAAAGGCAAGCAGAGTGTATTAGTGGAATCCCTGTTCTATGCCACCTTGAAGGCTGAACTGCTCAAGGTAACATAGATAGATAGATATGTTCACTTTGATCCCATGTGAGAATAATCTTGGGGATGTGGAACAGTACGTACACTTATTAGTAATGTCAATATTACTATATAATTAATAATATTATTATACTAGCCCGTACCCGCGACTTCGTACGCGTGAATTAAGAATTTTTTTGCCAGAATTAAATATAGAAAGTTGCTAACGAAGGATTGGTCTCAAACAATATCAGGTAGGAATAATATGACAGGAAAGCTATCACTATATCATTGTACCGTCACACCTGTCTCTTGAAGAGAATCAATTTCCAACATATTTCTGTCACCATTCGATAATGTCTCAAAATTTCATGACTTCAACTGTTAATCATACTGGAAAAAATATCTTGTGCCCTTCATTCAGATTTCCTTATAAAATTGCATCACGATATAGCCATTTAGTCGTCAAAACGTAACAAAAAGACAAAGACTTACTTCCGTATTTATAATAATATTACTGTGGTTCACACTCACACACTGACTGCGAACAATACCTGAGGGATCATTATGACATGAAAAAGTGTACACCTACAACATTGCAAGACTACCTATGATTTTCCTCGCATTGCACCCCTAACTTTCTAATATCTACAGTTTAACATTCAATCCGAATAACCTACGGCCCAGTCCTGACTCTTACGATGAAAAACAATTTTTTAAAAACTTAGCTTCCACGGAGATTTGAACCGGAAACCATGACGCTCGTAAGCAAGCGCTTTAACCACTAAGCTGCCAGTCCACTATACGAAAACACGGTACGGAGGCGACCATATCCAGCGTGTCTGTCTATCGCCGTATTTTGAAGTAATGAGACAACATGTGTTATTTATACAGATAATTTTTCAACCAAATGTAGACAGTATTTTTCTCCTTGTTTCAAAATATAAGTGTGCAAAGTTTCATTGAGATCGAATGAAAACTGTGGATTTGTATGAAGAATTACTTACTGACTGCAAACAACACCTGAGGGATCATTATAACGTAAAGAAGTGTACACCTACAACATTGCAAGACTATCTACGATTTGCCTCGCATTGCACCCCAACTTTCTAATATCTACAGTTTAACATTCAATCCGAATAACCTACGGCCCAGGCCTGACTCTTAAGATGAAAAACAATTTTTAAAAATCTTAGCCTCCACGGAGATTTGAACCGGAGACCACGACGTTCGTAAGCAAGCGCTTTAACCACTAAGCTGCCAGTCCACTATACGGAAACACAGTACGGAGGTGACCATATCCAACGTGTCTGTCTATCGCTGTATTTCGAAGTTATGAGACAACATGTGTTATTTATACAGATAATTTTTCAACCAAATTTAGATAGTATTTTGTTCCTTGTTTCAAGGATAAGTGTGCAAAGTTTCATCGAGATCGGATTAAAACTGAGGATATGTATCAAGAACAAACAAACAAACATACATTCATCTTTATATATAAAGATATTGACAACAAGTTAGTTACGACCCATTAGTATAACCAATATTTCCTGTAATCTACAAATACAACCCCGAGTTAATTAATACTTATTATGTGGAACAGTGTATACACTTGTTACCAGCATCTAACAACCAGTTATTTTCTTACCAACCAGTTACCACAACTCATAAGCAGTCAATTACTTAAAAACCTGTTAGTATCATAATTTTTCACAGCAGTTTTTGAGTGCATGCATTCCCATGTTAGTTACTATATATGAGTGAAATTTTGTAAACAGTGTAATTACTTCATTTGTCAAAAGTTTCAACACAAAGAAAAACCATATATCATTTTAGTAATTGTGGACAACTTTGTCACCTTCCCCTTCCATACACCATATATACTATTTTATCAGTCATTCTTGGTTACCAAATTCCAAGAAGAAAATTCTTTCACGTAGTAAAATGGATTCTGAAGCAGAAACACTTTCAGTTTGGAGTTAAAGTAGTTGGGTTTTTGCAGATAACATTTAATTTCTGTTGGTAAGTCATTGAATAAGGAAGCTCCAGTAAATGTTAACCCTTTCTGTACAATTGACAGTGATTTGTAATCCTTGTGAATATTATATTTATTCCTAGTATTATGGCTATGTATGTCAGCATTAAGATTGAAGTGTTCAGGATTTTCCACTACAAATGATAGTACGGAGTATACATACTGTGCTGGCATTGTTAGTACACCCAGGTTTTTAAATAGATTTCTGCACAACGTCTGTGGGCTTGCTTCACAAATAGATCTGATAGCAAGTTTTTGCAATTTAAATACCCTCTGTGCTTGTGACGAGTTTCCCCAGAATGAGATGCCATAAGTGAGCAGGGAATGACAATATGCAAAATATACTAACTTTCTGGTTTATATATTAGCTATTCTAGATATTACCCTAAGTGAAAATGTTGCAGAATTCAGTTTTTTAAGAAGTTGTTGAATATGCTGTTTCCAGTTAAATTTGTTATCTATACATACACCCAGGAATTTTGTGAAATTACTTTCATTGATTGCTTTTACTTCTGATATCACATTATAGCTGTACTTTGTTTTATTTTTTGTTACAAACTAAAGTAACTGTGTCTTTTCTACAGTAAGTATTAGTTTGTTGGCATTAAACCACCTGTTAATTTTCTTTATAGCATCATTTGCTGTGTTTTCGAGGTTTTGTGCTGGTGGGTCTTTCAACGATATGCTGGTATCATCTGCAAAGAGCACCATGTGTTCATTATCACCTAGTATATGTGGGAGATCATTTATATAGATTAAGAACAGCAGAGGGCCAAGAATTGAACCCTGAGGCACACCAAATTTAACTATACCCCATTCTGAGTTTATAACATTTCCTGTATTAGCATCTTTCAGTGATACACATTGCTTTCTATTTTCCAGGTATGATTTAAACCAAAGTCCTGGCTTACCGCTAACTCCATAGTGGTCTAATTTACCTAGTAGAATCTCATGATCAACACAGTCAAAAGCCTTAGCAAGATCACAGAATATACCTAGGGAATTTAATTTTTTATGCATTGATTCCAGTATGTTGTTTACAAAAGCAAAAATTGCTGAATCTGTTGAAACGCCTTGTCTAAAACCAAACTGTACTTTACTGAGTAGGTCATTCTTTTGTTGATGTGCATACACCCTTCTGTACATTGCTTTTTCAAAGATTTTTGAAAATGCTGGTAGAAGTGAAATGGGTCTGTAATTCTCAATCTTTGATGTATCACCCTTTTTATAAAGCAGTTTGATTATTGACTTCTTGAGTGAGTCAGGGAAGATATCTTCTTCAAAAGAACTATTACAAATATGACTAATAACTCTACTAATGCTGGTGTTACATTGTTTCACTACATGGGTTGAAACCTCATCATAACCAAATATGACTTTTTATTTTTGAGGGATTTAATATTTTTTTCAATTTCATTTTGACTGGTGGGAAATAGAGACATAGGTGCTGTTTTTGGTGACAAGGATTTAAGTATTGCTATAGCATCCATATTTCCAATATATTTTCCTTTTATTTTTTCAGCAACTGTTAAGAAGTAGTTATTGAAAGCACTTCCTACATAAGAGGGGTCATTTACAAGTTTATCAGTAACACTTATAGATATAGGTTTATGTTCAAGGGATGATACAGTTGTTTCTTTTTTAATAATGTTTCAAACACTTTTTATATTATTATCTGAACTACTAATCTCATCGTTTATGGCCAAACGTTTAGATTCTTTTATTACTTGTTAAAATTCTACAGTAAGTTTTGTAATATGCTATCCAAATAAAGCCAGGATGCACATAGTGGCAAGCCAGATGAGTATATGGGTGCCTTGTGGTAACTAATGTAAAAAATCCCAGCCAAAATTTGAGTGGAGCCAATACCATTAAGTCACTTTGCAGTCACAGTTCTTGTAATATGTTTCACTGATATGTGCATTGCTTAGTTCACTGAATCTGACTTGGGGAAACAGTAACTTTCTCTTCCTGCACCTAATAACCATTCATATACATTATAACAACCTATTTCAAGCGCTATGATTAATTAAACTCCAGTAGCACTAGATTTGACTTTTGTCATTTCTAGTATGAGTTCTGATTGGTATTGCAATAGTATTCTTAATATTTTATGTTGCAGCGAAAGTGAAATATCTTCAAATCTGAAATAGGACATAGAATAATAAATGGTGTCAATTCAGCATATAATAGTCATACAGATTGTGCTAGCATTAGCACACATAAGCAATCTACTGGCTTATTTTTGCCACGTCTAGCAACAGTCGCTGTTAGGTTGAAATTTATGTGGTACCCAGTCAAGACGTGCCACCTAGCTAATTGTTATGGCTAATAGCTGTCTATACAGCTCATAAAAAAGTCCACAAACTTTTGGAAGGTTGCCTGCAATAATTTGCTCACAGCCTGTGGAGAGCCAATTACAGTAGCTTTCGGTAGATCGTCTATGGTCCAGTATTCAAGAGGATTTTATTGGGATGGTACCAAAGTGAACATAGCCGCAACTTTGACAGGACAGCTAGAAGTAAGTCTCAGTTAGTTGGAACTGTTTGAGTATTGATTGTTTGACTATTTGGTAGTTGTTTATAAAATGAGTATTGACACAAATGCAGGTTCAGATAGTGAATCTTATGTTTGGGTAGAAGAAACTCTGAATCTAATTTTTCAACTGTTTAATGGTGATAAACGGAAGTTAAGGGAATTCATTTTTAATAACGATGTAATTTTTTAGTCAGTGCATGAAGTGGATCAAGAATTGCCTTTGTAATGTGTGATAGATAAAATTAATAAGGATGTACATTCTGGGCTATGACTAACACCTGCCCTGAGCTAAAAGAAATATTATAGAAAAATTACTTCAATTAAAAAAAAAAAAGGGTCTGTGCTTACATAATGTTTCAAGAAAGACAAGAAAGTAGTAGTTTCGTGGCATAGTAAAACTGACAAGATGCAGCTTGATTTCAGAGAAGCTTTCAGAAGGGTCAGCAGCAACAAGATGTTACTGGGAGTAGTGATCCGTGTGTGTTTGCTTGTTAGGGTTTGTTTTATTCAGGGACTATCAAATGTGCATATTCAAATGATTGTGATAAGTTGTGGAGAGACTATTCGCCTATCTGAAGCGATAGAATATGATTTTCCTGAAGAGAGCGCAATATTTTCAATGAATGAAAGACGTAACTTGTGTATGGAAAAACCAAAAAGCATTAATCAACTGTGGTGAAATAGGACATGCTCAAAAGGATTGAAGGAGGTTATAAAATAAAGTGCAGCGAGTGCCTGTTGTTGGTGGTGAATATAGTCAAAGGTGTCAAGCAAGAGCACGCTTATGAGAAATGAAGGTCACAGGATGTGAGCCACACATTACTTGTTTCAAGTGCAAGAAAAAGGGCACTATGAAAACAAATGTCACTTTAATACTACAAATAATCCAGTGGGAAGCTAGTTGGAAAAATGTTAACAGACAAATATTGGCTGCTAGTTCAAAGATGTGTGGGTCCACAGCTGTCCGGAAATTGCCAAACAGGAAATTAAGTTTTATAGTTACCTGCCACATATGCTTAGATTTATACTGGAACTCAAATAAGTCTTATCCTTAAAGAATGTTTAAAATATAATGTGTTTTTAAATAAAAATGATAATCTAAATATTAAATGTATAGATGTGGAAGAGCTTACAACATTTGGGACAGTAAATCGAAGTTTCATAATTGGGAAAAT
Organism: Vandiemenella viatica; assembly: GCA_031002005.1. NCBI lineage: Eukaryota > Metazoa > Arthropoda > Insecta > Orthoptera > Morabidae > Vandiemenella > Vandiemenella viatica. The sequence continues at coordinate 6,714,680 of JARYHS010008075.1, read as the reverse complement.
TGGGACTGAACATGAGTTTCATGTGGTAGGAATTGATTTAGACATCCCTTGTAATAGTCAAGTAGGGAAATTTTTTTTATAATACAAAGTGCAATTTTTTGAAAATATGTTACTGCCTACACATATAGGAATATTTGCCATGTCTGCAGACCATGAATTTAGGCTAGGGTTAAATTAAAAATTTATCCATGGGAGAAAAGAATAATTAGTCTACTGTTTGACTGATTATTTATTAGTTTTTATTTATTAATCTTGTTCCATCGATAACTGCTGAGGAAGGACCTCCGGAATGTGATACATGTCATATTTAATACACATACATACATTATGAATTATATAGTGAAAAAAATTATATCTTACAAACACAAAAATAAATAAACATTAATTTTTACAGCTGAATTTTGTAAAAGACATATTGAAAAAATAATTTTTTGCCCAAATTCTTGAATGGAGTGGAAGGTGTTTCCAATGAGATAATCTTTCAGTTTTTCTGTAAATATATATTTATTTATATATATACTTTTGGCAGGTTTATCAAAAAGATATGTCCCATAATAATCAACTCCTCTTTGTGCTAATGACAGTGATGATTGTGTTTGTGCAAGTTATTTCTATTTATTTATTTACCTGTTTACGGACTTTACAACTTTGCAACATCACAGTGGTTGGTGTACACTGCCTAAATGTCATACAAAACAATTTAATAAAGAAAATGTCTTATATTCTACTTTTACTAGAGTTATAAACTTTTACAATATAATCAAACAAACTACTAAGTTAAAAAATTTCTAATTAAAATTTACTGTTACTTGTTCATTCATATTTAAGGTACAAGAATGTAAAAAAAACTATCTTGGTTTAACGATATAATTCCAAGTTTAACCTTATTGTGGCAGTTAGCAAGCTTGCACATTCTTGTTAAAGGATTACTTTCTGTACACAAGTGCTTATATTTCATAAAGGAAAATGTTGTTGTTTGACAAGTACTTCTTTGGGGAACGTTGAATCTGAAAGTTCCTAGCAATTCTGAACAATCAATACTACCATTGCACAAATTTAACAAAATTTAAATCATTAAGTTCACGAAATTATTACAGAGAGGGGTGTTTTGTATGATTAAGGTATGGGTCTGGAAAACCATATCTAAATGCCATATACCTAAAAAAAAAATGCTGAACGGTTTCTATTTTTTTAGTTGAGATAACATATACGGTGACCAAATTACTGATGAAATATGTTGACCTTAGAATGGATTAATATATTATTCTAAGTGCTTCAGTGGGATGGATTTCACATGTTCTTATAACAAAACCTAGTTTTTGTAAAGATTTGGTTGCAATAGTGTCAACATGTTCATCGAACTCTTTTTACTGTCAATATTGTTCCTAAATCGTTAACTGAGTACACCTGCTCCAACTCGATAACTCTTATTAAGTATTTTGATAAAAAAAAAAAAAAATCTTACTTGCTCGGTAAATAAAATACATTTGCATTCTAATGGATTTAAATGTAAGTCATTATCTTTACACCAATTATTGAGAGCAGTTCAAAAATTTTGAAGATCATATATGTCTTTAATTGATTCTATACTTTTAAATAATTTTAGATCATCAGCAAAAGATAAAAACTTCACATTTTTTATAATTTTATATATGTCATTTGTAAATATAATAAACAGAAGTGGACCGAGATGGGAATCCTGTGGGACACTGAATAGTACTGATATTTCAATTGAAGTAAATGCCTTATGTACCTGTGAATTATGTATAAACAGGTTAAAATATAATGTCAAAACACAGGAGAGAAGTCATTGTAAGAATATTGGCATTTTTAAAAGTTGTCTGCAAGAGGTTTTTGGTTTTACCCTACACACCATCCTAATAGCCCTTTTCTTCTCTATGAAGTGGTTTCATCTGCACATTCACTTTGTTTGAAATATTTCTGACAAAGGTATTTTATTGGTAACAATGGACTGATTGAATGGCCACGAGGCAAATTTATATGGAAATGAAAGATAAATTATACGCAGCGTTCATAAAAGTTGAAGGGATGATGGCAGCAGCAACACAAAAAACACGAAAAAATCATTTATGTATACAATATTATATTCCACTCTCCCCTTTCAATAATTTTTTGAATCAGCATTTATGGTTTTCAACAATTTATGCAAAGTAATATTAATAACAAGCAAAAGGTGTAAAGAATCACACACCTTGTATGTTTCTAATCTCGCATAAACCATTTCGAAGGGGGTCTGTTACGTACCATTTGTAAATAAAACGACTTTTAGAAATATTTTCTTAATAATAAAGCACTTTTAAACTCAGAATACAACCATTTTCGTGAGTTGGAAAAAAAAAGTTTAAATTCTAGTCTCGGGATTTTGCTACATTCATTTCCATGAACGAAGTGTAATTGTACGATTAGTTTGAAGTACGGTTTATGTAGGTTAAGAAATTTTAAAGAAAGATATTTCAATTTTAAAGTATGACTTGCCATGCGGTTGGATGAAACAAACAAAGGAAAAAAACACAAAATAGAAAATTATGAATTAACAAAAAGAGCTATTCCAAATTTTAATACCACAGGTTGTTGCCAGTAATGTTATGCACATTCTGAACAGCAATTCGGGAAATTTGGTGAATTCTAAGTATATTTTTGAGTAATGAAAAGAGAATTGGAATCTTTAATAAAATAGGTAGAAGAATAGAATTAGGTACATAAAATTGAGGGATATGATAAATGTTTCATGAAAACTTTAAAATTTGCAGGGAGAAAATAGGATTTTCAAATTCTAATTGTAGATCATTGTTTTGATTTTCCTCGCTTAGGTGCTGACGTCAAGGATAGAAAATAAAATTTTATAGTAACATTGCTGAGGAGTAAATTAGTTCTAAAACATAAGAACAAATTCCCCGAAGCAATATGTTCAAATTGTAGCTTAAAGTAAAAAGGAGTGAGTAAGATATTAATTACAAAAACTTTAGTTTGACATCAGGTAGCAATTTCTGTTAATCATAGATTACTCTCCAAATAATATCAGTGTAGTAATGTAACATGCACCAAAAGAGCCTTGCAATTTTATATTTTTGTTTGCATTGAGGATAGGCGTCATATGATCAGCCACAAGAACACCTCGACTCGTTAACTCAACGGTACTCATCTTTGATTTGTAATACCATTTGGCCATTGAATCTCAAAAGATAGCTCAACATTACAAATAATGATTAATAGCTTTTCTGGTTATGCTGCATTGTTTATTTAATTACCTGAGCTTTCAGCTGGTATCCTGCAGCATAACCCAAAAAGCTACTAAACATGAACCAAGACGGCCATGGAAGTCTTAGGAATTACAATTAATGTTTGAAAAGAAACAAAAATCAAGGCTGTTGGAAATGGTTTGAAATGAGACAGGAAATTCGCACTCTATATTTTAACTGGTTATATTTTTGTATTCAGTTAACTGGTTAGTGGTCTTTGTGTTTCTGCATAACTACTTGAGCTATTACACCAATTATACAATGGTTACTTTTTATGAAAACCAGAGAAAATCACCCCATTATGGCACAGTAACAAAAATAATACTCTTTCTGGGAGTCACAATAATGTCCTGCGTCCATCTATTGTTTCCAACATTTTCGTCTTTGTCTGTCTGCCCAAGGTAGTGTTACCAAATGCTACATTTAAATTGTAAGCTACCTGCTTGAAACTATATAATCTCTAATTCACAAATTACTCACCTATGGAACCTCATTACAAAACATTAAATATATATACATTACAAAGATATAACTATATATCGTTATAATATGAAACATTTCAACAAATAATACGATCCAAAAAATCTAGGCAGAAGATTAAAGACCTTAAAAATTATTAGTTAAAATCTGAAAGAGAACTTCTTCTCGCTGGAATAGCAGAAAAACTGGGTTGTCATAGGAAAAAAGAGGTAGAAAAAATTGGCTCCTTTTCATTTATAAGTTTAGTGTGAAAAGGTAATTAATTTAAGTTCAGGTTATGTTACAATGATTTCTCTTTAAATAATGTTCCAAACACTTCATTTTATTATCTGACTCGGTAATCTCTTAGTTTAAATTTCACTGTTAATTGCCAGATGCTTTTTTTTTTTTTTTTTTATTCTACAGCTACAGCTACGTATATACTCTGCAATTCACAAATTGTGGGAGGCAGTCGGTGCTCAGCACCAAAGCTAATCTCTTTGTTGTGCATTCCAATCCCTAATGGTATGAGGGAGAAAGAATTCATATAAGAATCATTGCGGCACCTTATTTCTCTAATCTTATTTTTCCTGTCATTTCAGCTCAAATAGGTTGGTGAACGAAGTATTTCGCTACACTCGTAAGTGAAAGTGGGAGTACATATGTTTACCAATAAGTTTAAATGAAACGTGTGTCATCTATCTACCAGAGACTACCAGCATAGTCTACTAATCAGTTCTGTGATGCTTTCATAAGGACTGTAGCAAGCTGTAACGAATCGAGTGGCTCTTCTCTGTACTTTCTCTATACTTTCGATCAACCCCTTAAGAAATGGATCACAAATTGCACAACAATAGTCCAAATGTGGATGCACAAGAGATTTGTACGCTATCTCCTTTGTTTGTTCATTACAATTTTTCAAGATTTGACCTATGAATCGCAGCCTAGAATTAGCTCTACCTACTAACGAATTAATGTGTATGCCCCATTTCAAGTTCCTTTGTACTGTTACTCCCAAATATTTCATAGAATCAACCATATCAATAACTGAATTGTTTACCTCGTATTTCTGAACAATTGGATTTTTTTGTTAGTTATGCTCATTGTCTTGCACTTTTTACAATTTAGCATAAGTTGCCACTCAACGCACCATGCCAAAACAACATCCAGATCACGCTGAATTTCTAAGCAATCAGCCAAATTCCTTACTTCCCTATAAATAATCGCATCATCAGCAAACAATCTAAAAAGGCTTTTCTTTTTGTCTCCGAGATCGTTTATAAAATTTAAGAAAAGATGTGGTCCTGTTACACTTCCTTGAGTTACACCCGATGTAACATCTAAATTAGAAGAACTTTCTCCTTCAACATACTGCGACCGACCAGTTAGAAAATCCTTTATCCTTTCACAAAGCTGATCCGATATACTGTACGCTCGAAGCTTTGCTAAAAGGCGGCTGTGTGGCACAGAGTCAAAGGCTTTCTGAAAATCTAAAAATAATTGCATCTACTTGTGAACTTGCATCAATAACTTTCATTACATCGTGTGTAAATAGGGCCAACTTTGAAACTTTACTTTGGTTAACACTACAGTTTTGTAATGCGTTGTGGGCAGCTTATTACCGGTATTATTAACTTTTCTATAAAGTTGGCTTTTATGCTGGCAATTGTATATTATACTAAACTATTTCCAAATGGTCAAAGATGAAGCAAGTGCCAATATTTAATACTGCTGTTAGTGTGTTTATACTAAATAACAAAGATCTTAATTTATGCACCAAGCTGATGGTCTACCAAGCTGTAGTTGTCTCCACGTTGCTGTATGTGTGTGAGACATGGACACTCTATCGGCGAGATATTAAGAAGATGGAGCGATTTCACCAGCTAAAACTTCGCTCTATAATGAACATTAAATGGGACGACTATGTGTCCAACATTAGAGTCTTGGAAAGAGCTCAAATGTATAGCATCATCAGCCACCAACTTAGATGGGTTGGACACGTTCAGTGTATGAGCAACAGTAGAATCCCTCGCCAACTTTTATACGGTGAGCTCAGCACTGGCAGCAGACCTCGCGGTGCCCCTAAGAAATGCTACAAAGATCAGTTCAAGAAGACCCTGAAGAAAACTAAAATATACCTTACCACCTGGGACAACCTCACAAAAGACCGCGTTCTATGGCGCAAAACTACCTCCGCAGCAGTGGCACGTTTCGAAGAGGAGCAGCGAAGTCTGGCAGCTGAATCCCGTTTAAGGCGGAAAGCCCGACAAACACTACCGCGCCAGCCACCCAATTTGGATGCAGTGTGTGCGGACGACTGTTCTATGCAAGAATCGGCCTGACCAGCCACCAGCGCACACACAAATAAACACGCAAGAGAGTAACATAAACTCAGAAACGAGTATGGCCGCCGACGACGATGACTAAATAAACCTTTCTGAGGGGGTTTTATATCTTTTTTTGAAGGTAAGCACATCTTGTGGCACTGCTGGAAGAATTTTAAACACTTGATCATATAGAAAATGTAAGAAGTAAGACGAAACTTATTGTTTTAATAATGAATAATTACTTACAAGCTCGGACCTATACGCCAACAACAAAATGTTGGAAAAATAGTTCAGAAAACATTAGGGTTTTCAATATGACAATTCAGAAGCAGTTGTGAGGTAACAACTTTAATTGCCTTGAAATTCAACATTAACAACTACCTTTTACAATTGTGACTGTGAATTATCTATTGGAACTTCGTATGCGAAGAAAGCAGGTTCCTGCATTGTTGACATCATCCATGAGCACTTATTTATCCGTGGAATCACACACATAATGCTCTACAGTAAAGAGTCTGTCTTTTATGGTTTACAGTGTCTCCTTTACCAAGAGCACACTCACTGTTCTGAATAGTTTTGATGATACTGCACCATGTTGAATGTTCACTTCCCTATATACCGCACAAATAACAAAAACACATCTCCTTCTATCGGAGCCATACATAACACAACTTGTCTACTGGCAATTGTGGCCGCTACCCCTAGACTCTTCTCATTTCCCGAAATTCCTCATGTGACTGCAGAGGTAAAGATATAGTGGCTGTTTGCCCATGTGTAGTTACTTCCCTTTCCTAAAACTATGGCAAAAAATCTGTTAATAAATGGAGAAATAATAATTAAAAAAAAACATGAAGAAATGAGGTACACAAGAAAAAGTACGAACCTTCATCGAGTTACTGTAAGCCAATATAAAACATACCTATGGTGATGGTCACTACATGAAGTACATATTCATAATATTCATTGCAAAGTAAACTATTATAAACATAAAAATACACATAAGACACACATACAAATACACAATATCCCCAGACAAACAAATACTACCTGTACAAACCAATTTGTTACTGTGTAGCTATAAGTACTGCAAACAGGGTATTAATAGATCACTTTGCCAAAGCATAACTTAGATTTAAATGCTTGCCATAAACTTCTTTTCTAACAAACTTATATTATTGAACTCGTGAGCAAAGCAGTTACCCAAGTGTGAATCACCTCAATTTCACACATACACATACCATTCTCCAGAAACTACTAACTAAAACATCTTATCTTCCTTGATATATAACCAAAAAAGATAAATGAGGTATCATTTTAAGGATTACGGTCTCCACTTTTGTCACATATTTTAAGAAAGTTATTTTTCAGAATTTGATCCTTAAAGGGCAATTGTATTATTATTTCCATAACATGTTATTTTGTTACAAACCATTTATCTCTCATGATACCTAACTTAAATCGATAAATGAGGTATTATTTTAAAGATTAATGTTTCCAGTTAGGAATTTTATAAATTCAGAACAATTTTTTTTAAATTTGACCCTTTGATGGACAAAAGTAATAACTGTGAAAGTTGCACGTTTGAGACAGTTTAGATCCAATTCGATAGAAAGTAGCAACATATATTAATGAACAGCTTCACTGGCAGTGACTTTTGTTACATACCTATTACACTAAACAAATAAAAAAATTGCAATTCTTATTACATTTGCGAAATTTTCACCTGGGTCATTTCTTCTTCTTAAGTTGCCTTCTCCTATTAGATGTTGGCGGTCCACATAGCTAGGCCCTGGGCGTGAAACTGCAGTATGGAAAGCCTCTTCTGATGTGCATTTGTACCATCTCCGAATGTCCTTTTCCTTCCAACAGATCTTTTCCCCTGTATCTTCCCCTCAATGATGAGTTGCAGTAGCTGGTACCTCTCGCCTCTCATAATGTGTCCTAGATATTGCATTTTCCTTTGATTTATAGTGAGCAGCAATTCAATTTGTTTCTCTATCTTATGGGTCATTTAGTGTGAGATAAATGGTCCAAATACGGTTAACTTCAAGCAAGGTATGGTAATATTAGTTTTGAACGAGTCCTAGTTCATCCCACCTACAAAAGAAAAAATATGTACTGATACGTATCTCATGGTTAATTATATATGATGAAATAATTAGTCTCAAATCTTCAGTGATTACACTCAATACTGCTTTCAAAGACAATACTGAACTATAAGACTCCTTTCATACATAAAAACTGTTCTTTACTCTTTTGTAATACTGTTTCAAAACTCTTTTAAGCCACTTGCTTATATCAGTTTCATAGAAAATTCTAGAATCTTACAAAGGCTTCTAACAGATGTTTCTCAAACTCTACCAATACTTAAAAAAATTAAAACATTTAAAACAGTAAAATCAATTACAGTCATTACGAAATGCACATAAATGAAAAGTAAATATATTTACTCACAAAATTATTCATATAAATCAATCTAAACTATCACAAATCATCATCCAAGCATCGTAGTTCACCTTAATACTTGGAATTACAAACATTTAATCAATTCTTCTTGTATAATACTTTCCTTAATGTTTACATATTTTCTTTTCATAAAACAAAATTCATTTATACCAATTCACAATCAGTTGCAAGAAAAACATATAAAATCATATCTACCTACAAATAATTAATAACATACACTTTCATTTTAAGTCTGGGTTTGAGGGCTGTTACAGTACACCCTATTACATAAATAGTGCTTCACATCCCTTTGCTTGTTCGATTTGTAATCACTTTGCACCATTAACTTTTCTTTCACATACTCCACTGTTGTCTTCACCTCCTCTTCACTAATGCAACAGAGTACAGGAAGGATATGTATGGGTTAAATGTTGTTCTTGTCGTAACAAATTAAAATGGTATCCCATAAAGGGAAAAATGAAAACATGTTCTCTTGTGAGTTTAGTTCTGGTATAGGGGTAACATGTATGTTGGTAGGGTGGTCACCCCTCCCCAGAAGTAACATTCCCTTTAAATTTTAAAATGTTTCTCCCTTCTCCAAACAAATTTATCACCTTTCCCTTCTGCTGGTTCTGAGAAAGCAATCCTATTGTTTTGCTTTTCCTTCAGCAGTGATGAAACTCTCTCTTCTCTCCACACGGCCCCTTGTGGGCCTTGCTCCATTCCAATTAGAATCTTTTTCTCCAAGCTTTTCCATCAAAACCTTGAACAGTAATCGCTCCTTTACATTGCTGTCAAAAACCTCGTTCGTTTTGCGCTGTTGTAAACAAACAGTCACCAGCATAACTTCAAATACGCTGCAGCTATCAGCTGTTTCATTGTTTCTTGGCTTTGCCCTGTCAACAGCCTGCTCTGTTACTGTCTGTTGCAAACCTTCCTTTAAGTTCGGTGTGTTTAACACCTTCTTTGATTCACTTGAGGTGTACACTATCACTATGTAGATGTAGATGTAGATCACTGTGTTAATGTCAATAAATTGGGACCATTTGTTTTGTAGGCCTGGTCTGATCTTGTCATCTTACTTATTTGCCCCAGTAGAGCTAAAATAATTTTCACTTACTTCTCTTTCATCCATTACTTTCTCCTTATTTCTCTTATGTGTAACTGTTCTTTGTGTCCCATTTGTGTCTCTTCGTCGGATCCCTGATTCCTCCAAACAGCCAGGGTGATTAATGTTTGTAACTTTTCGACTAGAGACCTGTTTACAAAAATTGCTTTTCAAATTCCTCCAGAAGATTGTTCATTAACAATGGAATATTAACCAATATGGCACGTATCTCGTCAGATGCCAATCCAGATTTTTTGTTACCGTCATCAGGACCGTCTGACTTTCCCTTCTCTCTGTCTATCTGTCTGTCTTCTGTCTTGCTTCCTTATTCTTAAGGGTTTTGGATGAATCCTCTTCTGTAACTTCCACAAAACTTGCCTCGCCTTGTCTTATAACTTCTACTGAAATTACATTATTCATTGGTTCAGGTTCTTCCATAAACAAACCATTTGTTTTCTCATATGTAAAAACACAGATAAATTCTTGACAATACTGCTGTCCTCCTTTAAATCTCCAACTTCTGTCTGATTATCTGCATCTTCAATGTGTGCAGTGAAAATAATTTTCTCTATTTTTTAACATATTCATAATCTATATTATCACTCATCTCAGACCATTACTTCTCCCATGTTGCATATTTAATATCAGTTTTCGCTAAACTTTGTGTTAACCTCAATATTAAAACTGCCTTACTTCCATAATTATTAAAACAATTTAGAACATCCCTGAATAGCTACATAAGTTGAGGTAGATTCTTTACATTTACATATATTAAAATTGTTTCCACCTTTTGCATTGCTTTCAAAATTCTACATGTTGAAACACAATTAAAAATGCTTACAAAATTACATACGAAATTCTCAATTACTACAATTTCTGTTCTTTCTACAGTTCAAACAATGGCATTCATTATTTCAAGGCTTACCAACAATCACATTTAAACTGATTATTACACTACCCTATAGTAACTACATTTTCATTGTTAATCCTTTTTAATCACTTTTTCACTTGAAAATACTCAAATTTAACTTTTTTCAATGAATTTTCTGAACACATGCAAATTTCTATTTCTTGAAGTAGACGGTTCTTGTCTGATTACTGCTTCTTCATTTGCACCTACTTGAGGCTCCCTTATAGTTGGACCTTGTTTATTGCAAAGATTTTACTTTTTTCCAGATCCGTCTTGCTAAGCCACACCAATCGTTAAGTCCTGGCACTGGCCGGCAAAATGTAACATTCTTAACTCTTGCTTGTGGCAGACCGTCGGTCCTCTGTCTGTTTCAAGTGTACAAGTAGGTCTGTTCCTCCCACCACTCTTCTCCAAAACTAACTAAATTACTTTCTTATTCTTCTATCAATACTGGTCTCTTTTTCAAGCTTTAATGGTGGGTATTATTATTTTAATAAATAATAATACAATGATTGCATTCTACCTCATTCATTACAAAATTCCTTTTACTGTCAATATTCTATCAGGTTATATGCACATCTTCCATACTACTCAATAATTCAATTGGAGGCTGGTGCCTCACCTTATACACCTATGCCATGTCTGTACTGTTCAACAACCTCCTGCGGGCTGTTGTGAATGTACTATAGCTGTGACGAGTGTCCTGTACTGTGCAGCGGCTAGCCAGTGAGCCTTGTCTGCACCACAACAACAATGAAATTCTCTAACTCCAGAAACAAGACTGTATTAGTACTATTTGAATTACTAGTATAAGAAAATAGAAAATTTATAATTAACTTTAAAATAATCTGAAGCAATTTGAAATATTAGTTATCGGGGTGGGCTGGTTACCTGTGACTTGTATGTCACAAGTGTTCACAGCATCCTTCATAATGATTTGAACATGCATGTTGTTGGGATGCATATTGTTCCGAGGTCAATTTGTGGAAGGTTTTCAACCAAAATTTAAGACTGGACCTAGAGAATGAGCAACAGTTCATCATGTTGTGAAAGTGGGTCCTTCTGTTAGGAAACTTCTGTTGCAGCAAAATAAAATCGTCATAGCATTTTCTGCTATAACAGTGAAAGATTAAATTGTCGTGCCAAAATGCAATATATGTTTCGATTTAGGACACGTCAGTAAGCATTATAAGACGAACAATAGTTCTTGTTCACATTGTGGAGAGGAAAACCACCAAAGGGATCGGTGCAAGAAAAGTTCTCAACCTTCAATATGCATACCGTGCAACAGAAGGGGCAAAAGCTGCAACAAGAAGGACAAAGAGTGTCTTACCTACCAATTACTCCTACAATTAGCTGTAAACAGGACTGATTATGGATAGTTTACTACAAGAAATAGTTATGGCAAATGACATTTACTCTCAACTGGCAAATGTAATTAGGAAAATAGTTGAGGTTGTAATTGGAAAGCATGTTACAAAAACGAAAGGAAAAACCCTTTCGAGACAAAAAAGAAATGCAAAAAGGGTTGCCTGTTTCAGAGAGAAACTAAAAATGCAGAAGAACCATAACAAACACATTGGAACGCAGACTGACTACCATTTAGTACAGATTAACGAAATTTCTTCAAGTTCTGCCAGTCATCCCCGGAACACTTATGTCAAGAGGATTGGTCTGGGTTGGAATGTAGACATACCAAATGGGATTGAACATTACTCACAACCTGTAACGAGTCCAAAATTGGTGGAACAAATGCTGAATTTTGGAAACATAACAAACAGACACAGTTCTTTAAACCCCAATACAATATACAGCGATTTTGAAACAAATTTGAAACTCGGTCAACTAGAAGAGGCTCCGAATCTCAATATGGTGCTGAGGCATCTAACCTTTTCTTTTTATTTAATTTTTTTTTTTTTTTTTTTTTTTTACGCCTCGTTGATGGCTATGGTCATTAGAGGCGGGATGGGACTGGGGACAAGGAATGGGAAGGAATTCAGCCATGGCCTTTTTGAAGGAAACATACCAGCATTTGCGTGGAGTGATTTGGGGAAACCATGGAAAACCCAAATCTAGATGCCAAGACGAGAATTCGAACCCGCGTCCTCCCGAATCTGAGGCCAGAACGTTAACCGTTCACCCTCCTCACTCGGTGCATCTAACATGAATAGTGCATCCACCCAGCAAATATATAACCTTCCCTCAGCTAGACGCCATTGATCGTATACATCTAAAATCCATCAATCGTCCTACAGAAACTTCTCAGCTACTCTCACTTGTGCATAAGGTCTTCGAAAGAAGGAATGGAACTTTTGATCCTGATCAAATATATAAACAGTAGTTATTAACTCATGGGCGTAAAGTTTTCGATTCAAAACTTCCGTGGTCAAAGTGCAACATCGACACCAGACATCCATAAATCACAAAATGTCTTGCAATCTACGAATTTAAAACTAAACGCCAGGAGAAGCAGTGGCATAGTTAGGGGGGGGGGGGGGCGGTCCGCCCTCGATGTCACCCGTTTGGGGGTGACACCCACATTTCAAAAATAGTAATCAAAATTAGTGTGAGACAAAAAAAAAATCTTTTTTGATAGACGTCTTTTATCTTTTGGTGTCTACCTTGAATGTTTGAATATTTGTTTTTAAGTTGATCTATCGCGTTTTAAAATACGATCCAGGGGGCTGTGCTCTTTCATTACAGTAGAGTATAATTATTGACAACACCGCACGCTTAAACAAATAACATCGCTCTGTAGCTCCAACAATCACAGGAACTCATTGTGCTTGCCCTCCGTCACTGTTGTTTGGTTTGTTAGATCGACGGTGGATATAACGTAAGTTTTCTTGTATAAAGAGATGTAGTTTTAAAATTAAAGGATATATTATATATATCTGAAATTGTTATAATCATGGTAATTAGACAGTTAAGTTGTAAATCCTTGAAATTATTTCAAGAAAAATAATAGATTTTCCTTTTTTTTAAAAAAAAAAAAAATGCAACCAATCATATGTCGGAATATACGTAGTCTAGGCTTCAAAATTGTTTTGCTTATTTATAATTCCATTAGCTTTCTATCTAAGATTCACAAGTGCATTTAAGTATTTTCTAGTAATTTTTGAATTTATCATCTGACAGATTCGTGATGTATAAATTGAGTACATTTCGCGGTATCTGATTTACACTCTGCGTACCTACCTATTGTGACAGTGAACCTATACTCGACATGAAATCGTATCATGTTCAAATTTATGCAAATAAAATGATTTGGAAAACTGCCTTAAACTAGCAATACTGTCAGGTTTCAAGTCAATCCGAACGAGTCCAGGTGTTCGTTGATGGTATCGTCTGTCATTCGTAATCAGGGGCGTAGCTACTATGGGGCTAGGTGGTGCAGTGCACCGGGGCCCCTACTCTCAGGGGGACCCCAAGCATACCTCTGGGGGGCAACAAAACGCAGTTCAGAGGCCCACGAGCCTTCATGGCAAACTGGCGACCTTTTTTCTTTAGCTCTAGTCGTCTAAGGGGGCCGCTAAGCACAACTCAAGGGTCCCATCCTCAGCTCAGGGGGCCCTTACCAGCAACTCAAAGCAAAAAAAAGGTCACCCATTTGGCCTGAGGGCCCAAAATAAGTTTTTTGCACCGGGGCCCTTGTCGACCTAGCTACGCCTCTGTTGGTAATCAGTTTTTGTAGGGCATGTATCTTGCTAGCGAAATCGTAACATTAATAAGCATTTTAACTCTAGGTTCATGTAAGTTTCCTAAGCTTTCTACTGATCGAGAATATGCAAATATGATCGCGATGAAATAAATAAGCGTATGATTCTCTAAGAATTTTTCATAATATATTTACAGAAGAAGAGTTCTATTATTGATTACCTTTCTGTCGAATACAGGTACCTAAATTCTTATGGGTTCCTCAAATCGACAGGGATGTCGAACTTCTGTTCCTAAACAAAAATTGAGCTTTAATCATAAACTGAGCGAACATTCGAGCCGTTTACATATTTATTTATACGCTACAGAGCGGTGCTAGAAATCTAAGATTTACACTTGGAGGCGGTTTTCAGTACATATTTAGGAGTCTGTAGCTACGTATTTCTTAGGCGGGTGGTAAAATACTTGTTAATTACTTCACGTAAAGACGGCAGATATCGCAAAGGCATGTTCTTTTATTATCTGACCCATTGTTTTTTTTTAATTACGTTTAATTATGTTTTTATATTTTACTTATTCTTCTATTTTTATGAAGGAACTTAATGTAGAATTATTTCTCTGACTATACAGTATCCTCCAGGGTCTCATAACTTTGGGACCCGGATCCTGGGTTTGCACCAATGGGACCCCATCTGGGTCTGGAATTGCTTCTACTTGGATCAAGCCACTTCTGTTAACTTTCCTCTCAATATCCCTTGGTCCTGCAAATACCGAGGTTGCAAAAGTCATTTAAATACAGCCTCTGTTAACGTTTCAATAACAAATGGGTAGCTTTCGACTTTAAAAAAAATTTATAGCGGAATCTTATGGTCGCCCTATAGTTACACTGGCGGAAATTAAAATCAGAACATGCCTACATGAATGCTAGAATTTTAGGAAACTTTTAAGATATATCCAGAGCCATACCTAGAAGAAAAGATAACAAATGTAAATGGATCAGGCTAAGTTATTAACTTTAGAGACAGTTGTCAGTGAGAAATGCATCCACCTTGAGCACGAGTACATTCGTGGATCCTTGCCGGCATTGACACAACAAGAGTTCGGATGTCTTCTTGGTGTATGTCTCACTATGCGTGCATGTCTATTGCAGTCAGTTATTGCACAGTTTTTGCTGGGTGACCATGTGATCTAATATGTCTACTCCTGGTATCCTAGACATGGTCTATTGGGGACAAATCTGGGAAACGTGCTGTCCAAATTGTGATCGAAACTCCTTGCAAGGCTTGTGTGACGATGTCCGCAGTATGAGGACGGGCATTATCTTGTTGGAAAATGCGATTTGGATGGTGAACATGAAGGGTATCACAATAAGATGCAGTTCCCCATCCACATAGTGATGGGCTGGCATTGCCTTCAAGAACAGCTGACTCAGTCATTCTGTCGAAACTGATTGCCACCAAAACATGACACCAGTGGCTGCACTTGCGTGATGTTTTGAAATCACAGCAGGTAAGCCGTTTCTCCACTATGCCTGCGAACATGTCGTCGATTATCACTTTGCCACGACAGAATCGAGACTCGTCCCTAAACACAAATGTACGCCATTCACATGTCCATTTGTGTTTCGCATTACACCGGGTTAGATGATGCTGGCAATTAAATTAGATTAATGGGACACATTGCACAGGGGCCAGAGAGTGTGAGACAGTTTCAAGCAATTAGTTTACAATTGTTTCCGGGGAGGGGGGGGGGGGTTGGGGGACTATCTGTAACCAGTGCTTGGATCTGGCCTGCAGTCAACCATCTGCCAGCAACAGCCACCCACACCATTCGGTGGTCTTCACGTGCTGTTATCCATCTTTATGGACCCATGGCTGCTCTAGGAGTATTAGAGCCTTCTTTCATCCATTGTGTAACAAGTCTGCATACTGACATTGCACTACAGCCAGTCCTTCGGGAGATTTCACGATATGATGCACCCTTTAAAAACACATCATTCTCTGACCTCTCTCACAGATATTTGGGTGTAGAGAGTTGTCACTCTTCGCCTTGGCATACTTAGCCAACAAAAACTAGTTTACAACAAAGTATCATGTTACACCACACTGTTCGCCACTTATACGCTTTGAAATAATTTGAAATTTACTTAATAAATAGCACCGTAATTCTTATATTATTACATATAAAACTTTCATTCTTTAATCATTTAATACTCTTCATGCGGGTATACTTGGGGCCAAATTTCATTCATTTATCACAACACTGTTTGGGTGTTGGGATTTTAATTTGTGCCAGTTTGTGTATGAGTTGCTAAGTGTAAAAGGTCGAGCTGCACTTTGCGAATACTGGCCTGTACCGTCACCGCAACAACAGTCGGCCGAGTGACGGCTTGCCGCCTTGTGTCCACACATAGCTCAGTCATGTTCCTACCCCGTCTATAGTCTCCTTTAATGTTTTCTCAGTCATGTTCCTACCCCGTCTTTAGTCTCCTTTAACGTTTTCAAGTGATTGTTTCAGGGAATCAGTGTTGGGGTTGATGGCTAGATTTGACACCCTACTTTATTATAGAGTACTGTACTTTATTTTGCACAGTTTTGGTACAAAAGTACATTAAAATACTCTTTTATCTGACTCACGTAATCACCTAACTGGTTGATCTTTTATGTACAAAAATAGTATCCCAGCGCAGTATTAACTCGTATGAACGCAATTGCAATGAAATATCAATCACTTCGCACTTGACGTGTTTGTTTTGTCTGAGGTTCTTTTCGATTCACTCAGTATTGTTTGTTAGTGAAGAACGAGATTATAACATATTTTAATTTAAATATAGGTCATAAAGATTTTGTATAGTAAAAATAATAACTTCATAATTATCTCAAAGTTCTAGTCACAGAGTTTGTTATTGGGAAACTCGCAGTGCACCTAAATCATAGTCACCTAACTTGAAAAGAAGACCTACAGATTAACGTGAAATTCGAACCACCGAGCATCCATCACATTAACAGATAAAAGCTTTGCCAGTGGTAAATGTCAATTTTAAGGCCAGCAAAAATTACAGTCGAGATCGGGATTTGAACCGGGACCTTCAGTTTCCAAATTACACGCAGTAACCATTTGAGTCACCAGTCCAAATGTAGATGTAATGAAAAATAAGTTTTCAAACATTATAAAATAAACATACTCTTTTTCTATACCATCTATTTTCAAAAGACTCAAATCCACTTTTATGTGTTTTAATAAATATTTTTCAGTACTTCTAGATTAGTCTTGCATCTGGTTATGGCGTGTGATTCGGGTGTGGGAGATTCGGTTACAAATGCGGATCTCGGCTGCAATTTATGTGGGTCTTAAAATTGATCTTCAACTCTGGCAAAGCTTTGATTTTTTAATGAGAAGATGCTGTGACTCTTCCTATATTTTACGAACATCTGATGAACATGGATGAAAAAAAAAACTTTTTTAAGGCACATAATAACATGAAAACAACATTTAGTCTTACGGGAAGGGAAATTTCCAAACTCTCTCTATGCGCTTCTCCATATCTAGCAGACGGACACTGATCCGCACCGTCAAAACATAAACCAATCCAATGACGGCCGAGTGTCGGATTTAGGCCCGATCTTCAGAGGAGTTAAAATTAATCTTAAACCTCTTTCGATCACCGGTGAGCAATACATGGCTAAAATCTTGCCATATTGACTACTGAACATAAAGTAACTCAAATTGTTAATTTTGAAGATGTGATTAACTACAATTTTTTAATAACAATAAATGTTTATTTAATTATATTTTATTAATATCATATTTTACACTTACAAGATATTATATTTTACTTAGTTTTGAATTTAAGTTTTCAAGGGGTGACACCATCAATAACCGCCCTGGGTGTCACCCATGCTAGCTACGCCACTGAGGAGAAGCAAGTTGTTTTTGTACGAAGTGAGGAAGCTGTCAGAGGAACATAAATGGGATGTCATATGCCTTCAGGAGGCACATTCATGCTTCGGGAAGATTCCTTATATGCCAGTATTGTCACAGACAATCTCAACCCTATGACAGCAGTAGTAGTGCTATCCAGATAAGTTACTGTAACTAAGATAGTGTAGTTCTGTGATGAACATACGAAATGTGTGGAGGTCATTTCTGACTGAGGTAGTATAATTCTTGTCAACATGTATTTTCAATATAGTGATCCCATTGAACTATACATTGGGAAAATAAGACAAGTGTGCACTGCCCAAGACAACAGACCAATAGTAATAATAATATTTTATCCATGATGGATTGGTGGAACTTCCGCGACTGTGATGTCAAATATGGATTGTAAAAATACAGCAACCAGTTGTGACTGGTTGCTGTATTTTTACAACCCATAATAGTAATAATGGCTGACACCAATGCTAAATCCAAACTCTGGAATAGCGGGGTGACAGATACGAGAGGTGAGCTTTTAGTGGAAGCTATTAGTGAACTGAAGTAAGAAATCTAGCGCATAAACCCTACACCTATAGCAACCGAGCAGGAGCTCAGTCAAACATCGATGTAGCATTGACAATCTGCGATCTGGCAACTTATTGAGGAATTGGAATGTTTTAGAATTTTTGACTATCAGTTATCATAATTTTATTACTTTTGAGTTGGTCAAAGTGTAGAACAATTTTGACACATCAGAGGTGCAGATTTCCAAGGTGCATTACAACATCCGACGAGCAGACTGGAACAAGCTGAGGGAGAGGTTTGTACAACAGGAAATCCTATTAGATGATAATGATATAGATCGAGCTGCAAGAGATCTCACCCAGGCACTCAAAATATCAATGAGAAGATCTATTCCTCTAAAGAGAACCATTGGCACAGTGCGCAGACCTTGGACTGATAGACTTCAAAGGATTCATAAAGCAAGAAAAGATTACTTACGTTGCCTCATCTCCAATTTTAGAGGACAGCTGTTGGAAAGATATAGACAAATTAAAAGTGAATTCCAAAAACTGTTAATACTAACTAAACAAAAAAGTTGGGAAACATTTGTGAAAACAAACTTGTGTACAGACCCCTGTGGTATCCCATACAAAATTGCAGCAGGAAAGGTAAAATCCCCAACTACACTGTCTACTGTGCAGAACCAAGATGGAACGATGACTACAAGTTGGAAAACTACAGCAGAAGTATTACTCCAAGAACTCCTTCCAGATGATGAAGTGGAAGATGACGAGATGGAGCACAGTGTGCTCTTTCTGGAAATGGATCAACATAGGCAAAGTATCACTGACACTACAGATATTAGCATCTTAGAGGTAGTACAAGCAATAAATGCCATGTCCAGGAACAAAGCTTCGGGTCCGGATGGTATTCCAGCTGAAGTGCTACAAGAACTGGTAGCGCCAGGAGCCCCCACTTTGTGTAAGCTCTATAATGAATGCCTGCATCAGGGAAGAGTACCGAACATCTAGAAGTAGAGTGAGATATTAATCATCAAGAAGGGAGACGAAAAAGATCCTAAATCCTATCGACCCATCTGCTTGCTAATTGTGCAGTGCAAAATACAAGTAAAGGTGCTGTGCAAGTGGTTACAAGAGTATTGGGAGAAGGAAAGGATGAATCCAAACCTTTATGGATTCAGAGTAGGTAGATCTACAGAGTATGCAATCAATCGGACAATGAATCTGATACAGAACTCAAATCAGAATTACATGATAGGAATTTTTGTTGATATATCTCTGGCATTTGATAACCTATGGTGGCCTGCACTGTTTACACAGCTTAAGGAACTTAATTGTCCAAAGAACTTGTATAACACCCTTAAAGAATACTGTAAGAACAGATATGTCAAACCTAGTTGTACTGTAGTATCCATTGATAAAAAGCTAACAAAGGGTTGCTCACAGGGATCCATTTGTGGTCCAATATTTTGGAACATTAGGCTTCAACCAGGAATGGCAAGGCTGCAAATAACTCCTGGGACTTGTTGCATTTGCTGATGATCTATTCCTAAATCTAGAGGGTAAAACCAGAGCTGAAATTAAGGCTAAAAACGCAAAGGTGAACTCAGTTGATGGTGCAGACAAGTCAAACTAAGAGTGTCACCTCAAGAAAACCTGTTATAAGTTACTGAAAGGCAGATTACAGAGTAATCCAACCATTAAAATAGATGGAGTAGTGATAAGATTCAGTCGATAACTTGGTATGAAATTAGACGAATGTCTAAATTTCAAGGCCCATATGGAGGAAGCATGTGGAAGAGCCACCTCACTCATGAATAAACTAATCAGTATGGGGCAAAGGTGTTTCCAACATTCATCACTTGTTATTCGAATATACCACAATACAATATTAATTTCAATAATAGGGTTTGTAGCCAACATCTGGGCAATACACCTCGGAAAAGTAAAACCCAACAAACTTTTGAGGAGAGCACAGTGAAGTATTCTACTCGGGCTGAGTGGTGCTTACAAAACAACAGCAACGGATGCCCTTTCCGTGGCACTTGGGGTGTGGCCCCACTGGACTTGGAAGTTCACAAGCGGGGAGCATTATACTGACTCAGGAAAGGAAATCTGTAACAGGTAAAGAAAATCACGGGAGCACCAGCAACAACAGTTGCAGAGGTAAACAAATTGTTATTGGAAGAAGGGCAGCAAAGGTGGAATGTTAGAGCAACAGGAAGATTGACGTATGATATGTTTCCAAGTGTCTGTGAAAGACTCAAAATGTCACATCTTCTCCCATCGCCTGGGCTGTTACATTATATAATGGGTCATGGACCTCACAACAGTAAACTGCAAAGAAGAGGAATAGTGGCCAGCCGTAGTTGTGACTACGGAAATGAGGACATTCCGGAACATGTTGTATGGAAATGTGTGTCAACAGCAAGAGTGTCATACCAGCAAATATTACATGGCAGGAGCATTTTTGACATATTACACAGCCGGGAATTATGGTACTTTCTTGATGCAGCATGCAATCTGGCCTCACAAGCAGCTAAAGAAATGTTCTTGGCACTTAGAAACAGTCTAAACTGATAAACAGTTTAAACCGACTGCGACCAACAATCAAGCAGAGATCATTCCCAAAGAAAGAAACTCTCGATTGGTCGAAGGAGGACTCATCTACTTCCAGAAGTCGTCTCCTAAGGGAGGTAAGTTATTCCAAAATGGCTGTGCCGGAAGTAAGTGTGTAAAAGAGTAATATATTTCCAAAGGAGAAACAGTGATACAACAGTGCAGTAATTGATTTGTATACATGAATGTTTCTATGTTTAATTATATATGGCAGTATCTGTGTGTGAACATATGTTACTCAAATTACTAATTTATATATACGAGGGTTCGAACTTAAATAGTGGCAACTACTTATTCACAACTGTTACATGTTTGCACCTGTTACTGTGTTTCAAAGTAGTCAGCAACGTTGTGTAGAACCTGTTGCCAGCTATGTGGAAGGCATTGTATACCGTTAGCAGAGCCTGTGTGACAGAACAGAAACATTTCATAAGAAAACCATATTTTTGTGCCATGAAATTAAACAAAATTCGATATATTTACTCCTATAGCAAGGAAATGTAAGTTGCCATGGCGATAAGAAAATCAAGAGATAGCTAGAGGTTAGTGACGTAAAGACCGAACGGTTGCTTTGAAACCATTTCACTGCTGAAGAACCGTGCATTCTTCGAATACTCTAAGTCCGATGTAGTTCCTAGAGGAATTTGAGTTGTGAACAATAAATGTAAATCTGTTGAAAGCAAAAGAACTGAGTTATTTATAATTTTAACCAGTCGTGCGATATGGCGACCGTGACAGGACTTGCATTTGTGTGAATTTTCGAACATGTTCTTTAGTACATTTCATTATGTTGTTAGTATTAAAAAGAGAATGTTTTGTAAAAAATTCTACTAGGAACAGAGGAAAGAGTATCACTGGATGCAAGGTTATTTTTATAAGTTTACCAATGTCTTCTAAGCAAAGACATGGTGAACTTGAGGAGGCATGTGACAGAACAGAAACATTTCATAAGAAAACCATATTTTTGTGCCATGAAATTAAACAAAATTCGATATATTTACTCCTATAGCAAGGAAATGTAAGTTGCCATGGCGATAAGAAAATCAAGAGATAGCTAGAGGTTAGTGACGTAAAGACCGAACGGTTGCTTTGAAACCATTTCACTGCTGAAGAACCGTGCATTCTTCGAATACTCTAAGTCCGATGTAGTTCCTAGAGGAATTTGAGTTGTGAACAATAAATGTAAATCTGTTGAAAGCGAAAGAACTGAGTTATTTATAATTATAACCAGTCGTGTGATACCTGTTCTGTTGATGGTGCGAATGGAGCAGTCTACTGCCTGTCAAATCTCTGGAACATTTCTGAAGCAAATGCCACGAAGTGGTTCTTTCATCTTCAGAATCAAATCAAAGTCACAAGGACTTAAGTCCGGGGAGTATGATGGATGGTACAGTACTTCCCAGTCCCATCGACCGAACAGAGCAACCACAGCTTGCGCTGTATGCGCCCGCGCATTGTCGTGCAAAATGATGGGCAGGTTGCACAGAAAGTGTTGCCGCTTCTTTCGCAAAGCTGGTTGCAGATGATGCTCCAAAAACAAACAGTAATACTGTGCATTGACGGTCTGCCGTGGAGGAACGTAATGCGTTAGCATAACACCACCACAGTCGTACACGAGAATCACCATAACTTTCACCATACTGGGGCTCTGACGCACTTCTGACTTTTGCAGCGACCCATAATGACTCCATTCATTGGATTGGCATTTCAGTTTTGGCTCGTACGATGTGGCCCATGTCTCATCCAGGGATACGATACGGCATAAGAAAGCCTCTCCTTCACGCTCATAGCGCTCCAAGTGCATCTGAGCAGCATCATAATGCATCCATTTCTTATGAGTCGTGGCATCCATTTCTGCATTTCCATCAATTCATGCGGAACCCATCGTGATGCAATTTTTCACATGCCCAGGTGTTCCTTCAGGCTGCAAAGCACAGTCGTATGTGCTAATCCCTTTTCGTAGGCGAGCTCACGAATCATCTGAAGTCGATCACTGTCCACTAACGCGGCATCAGTATGCACTTCTTATTCAGACACACACCTGCCCGATGCATGTCAGCCACAGTTTGCCGACCTTCGTTGAAAGCTTTTATCCAATGTACCACTGTTCTGTACAACAATGCCGATTCCCCACACGCCTCTTGAAGTCCTTGATGACACTGTCGTGTTGTACGACCTCTGGCACATTCAATCTTGATCTAACTCCATTGTTCCTGTTTCCAAGACATAGTGATACCGTTACGTTAGACCACTCACTCGCAAGTGACTGCATTTCTCTCGATTGTGCACATGCCGGGGACGTAGGACGGGCGAGTCCATTTGCTCGGAGGTAAGGTATGTATGTCAACAACGTGTGCTATCAGCATCAGTAGTAGATTCCATTGCATAGTTTCTCCACAGCAGGGTTGCCACTATTTAGGTTCCAACCCTCCTATATATAAAACTAAGGAAGGGTGGGGAGATAAGACCAACACTTACCACAGATGAAGGCAGCTGGGACGACGAACACAAATAAACAAACACGATAGAAGTGCAATATTTTGGCATACAGCCTTATTCGTGCAGAAGTGAAACACCAGGAAGAGTCAGATGTGTACACATAGAGCGCCATCTGGTTAGTGGCATTGCCAGCACAGATGGTATTGTAGGATGGGGGGGAGGGGGAATAGCTCAAATATTGAATCAATAATCATTACTGTTGACATTATATTATCATTGAGAGTGGTTGACCAACATAATAACTGAGTGAGGATACATATATATAAATCAAGTATTGAAAAACTATGAGTGAAAAACAAAATATCAGAAATATAAGAAATGTAAATAGTAGAGATAATAAGTGCTGGGTCTGGTGGGAGGAATTTATTGGAAATTAGGAGGATATCTGGTTCCCATTTATGTAGTTCAGTGGAGGATGTGTTGTCATAGAAAACTCTGATCACCCTAACTGAGAAACAGATGTTAAAATTATTCAATTTGTGAGAACTGGCATGTTTTGCAACTGGATGGGCCTCATTGTTAGCATGTACTGTCTACCTGTGGCCATTCATATTGATAGCTAGGGGGTTAGTAGTGAGACCTATATATGAGCTGGAGCAATGGAGGCATTTAAGTTGATATATGAGGTGTGTTGTCATGCAAGTAGCATGACCAATGATGGGGAATGTTTTACCTGTGGTAGGTTTGTAGTAAGTGGTAGTGGCTGGATACATGCTGCATGTTTTGCAATGTGGTCTTTTGCATGGGAATGATCCCTGTGGTAGTTTGGAGGAATTACTGGGTGAGTATTTGTGAACCAAGATATTTTTTTAAATTTGGTGGTCTGCTAAAACATGTGCATGGGGCAGTGGATAGGATTTCATGGAGAATGGTACGCATCCCAAGGAAGGAACGTAGGAAGTCATGCCCACAGTGAAGGATTATGTTAATAGATTCGAGAACATGGAAGATCTGAGTGATGAAAGCGAGGCCCTGGTTAGTTTCAAGGGGTACAACCTTAGTGTGGCTGTGTACAGGAAGGGCTATGGCACGAGATATTTGTTTGTGTAGTAAGTCAGGAGGGTAGCATTGGGAGATGAGAACTCCATACAGGTTTTCTGTGTATTGGGAAAGAGATTCTTCATCAGAGCAGATGCGCGTTCCATGGATGGCCAGACTGTAAGGAAAGGAACGTTTGATGTGCGGGGGATGACAACTGTTAAAATGAAGATATTGCTGCAGATTTGTAAGCTTGATATGAACAATGGAATGCAGGCACCCGTTATGCAACGAAACGTTAACATCAAGAAAGGTAACATGGCTGTGGGAGTATGTCCAGGTAAAGTTGACTGAGTGGTTGTTTAGGGAGTTGAGGAAATCTATTATAGTCTATTAGATGATTCTCTTTGTGGGTCCAGATCATCTATGTATCTAAACCACACAAGAGGTTTTATGGAAAGATTGTTGAGGAATCATTGTTCCAGATGACCCAGGATAGGTTTTCATAGGATGGTGCCATGCGGGTGCCCATTGCAGTGCCGCATATCTGGTGGTGAATTTGAGAGTTGAAGGAAAAGTAGTTGTTAGACCGGATGAGGTTATCCAAGGAAATGAGGAAGGATGTCTTGTGGAGGCTGTCGGCATGTTGCATTTACAGGAAGTGTCCTATGGCACTGAAGCCCTGTCTGCGAGGTATGTTGGTGTAAAGGGAAGAGACATCTATGGAGTTGAGGAAGGAGTCAGGTGGTAGAGGAATGGGGGCTATGGAAATTCGTTCGAGGAAGTGTGGGATGTTTTTTTATGAATGAAGGGAGGTCCTGTACAAAAGGCTTGAGGTGCTGGTCCACAAAATTTGAAATCCGTTCAGTAGGAGACCCATATGCTGCAACTATAGGTCGACCCAGATTTCCAGTTTTGTGGATCTTGAGATGAAGGAACAAGGTGGGAATATGAGAGCTACATGGGGTAAGGAGGGACACAGAAATGGGAGAGTCCTTGTAAGAAGCCTTGGAGGTCAAGGAGAGCACATATTTCGTGGCATATTGTAGTTGTAGGATCTGTAGGGTGTGGAAGGTATGTGGTGGTGTTAGAGAGCTGTCTCAAAGCTTCGGCCTCGTAGTCACTGTGCTCCATGACTACGGTCGTAGAGCCTTTGTCGGTTGGGAGAATGATGATGTTCCTATTCTTAGACAGTTCTCTCATGGTATGGGATTCGATAGTACTGAGGTTGTTGGAGTGGGAAATGAAGTTGAGAAAAGATTTTTAGGACAGTTTGGAAGTGAGGAATTCCTAAGGGGATGGTGTTGATGAATGAGAAGTGGATCTAGTTTGGATGGAGGTTTGAAACTTTCTAGGCGGGGCTCAGTCGCATCATACTGAAAATCACTACCATCCTGGGTGGCAAAATGGTAATGCCACTGGAGAGTGCGGCCGAATGCTAAAGAGTACACAGAGATCCTAAAACAGTTACGATATACAATTCAACTAAAATGACCTGAACACCAGGCAGGGAATAATTGGTTTTCGTTGCATGTCAATGCCCCATCACATCGATCCGTAATGGTGAAACAATACCTTGCATAAACAATGTTAACAGTCTGGAACACCCTCCATATTCTCTTGATCTTGCACCAGTTTACAGATGAAAATGACATCAAAAATATGACATTTTGCTGATTCATCAAAGGTAATTGAAGATGCGATGAAGTGGCTGAAAGAACTTTTGGAAAACTGCTGTCAGGAGTGTTTCCAACAATTGTATGAATGATGGAATAAGTGTGTAGAAGCAGGAGGAGAGTATTTGGAAGGAAAATAAGGTATAAATGTTAGACATACTTTCAATAAGTTTTTATTAACTTTTTGACCCTACATCATATTTTCATTCAGAAATATTTTAGAGCAATTGTAACAGTACTCTATTTTTCTTTCCTTTTAGTATTTTATTCTGCATATCTCACACTATATGTGGCACACTAGATAGCCCTGGAACCATAAACTAGCCTGGAAGATCACTCCATGCTAATACCAGATTGATTCCACCAAAAATCCATGATTTTTACGTTGATTAGGCATAAACCCATAAACAAGAAATAAACTACGAGGGCCGTTCAGAAAGTAACCTCCGATCGGTCACATTGCAGGTGGTGGGGGTAGTCGTGACGCCATCTGTGCATTCACGCACTCAGCAGGTCAGTCGGCATCAAGCCGTGGTCGAGTGAACGTGTACCTGCGCTAGTTTAGTTTTTGTGGCAGTTTGAAATGTGTGCTGCAATAGAAAACCCCGCCAAATGTGAAGTGCGTGCTGTCATAAGGTTTTTTACAGCCAAAGGATATTCTGCAGCAGCTATTCATCGTGAGCTTTGTGCCATGTATGGACCAAGAGTTATGAGTGAAGGAGTTGTCCGTGAATGGGTACGTTTATTTAAAAGTGGACGAGAAAACGTTCATGATGAAGAGAGGAGTGGTAGACCATCATTGGTGACTGACGAACTCGTTTAACAGTTGATGCAAACGTTCATAAAAATCGACGTTTCACAATGTCGGAGTTGTCTACTGTTTTTTCCGCAGATTTCTAAGACTCTCTTGTACAAGATAGTGACAGCAAGATTGGGTTACCGTAAGTTCTGTGCACGATGGGTGCCCAAAATTCTTACCTACCACCACAAAACTCAAAGAATGGCCTCTGCATTAGACTTTCTGTCACGTTATGAGGACGAAGGAGAACCATTGTTAAACAGAATCGTGACCGGTGACGAAACCTGGATTAAGTACGTGAACCCTGAGACAAAAGAACAATCAAAGATGTGGGCACATTCAAATTCGCCTACCAAACCAAGAAAAGCCTTGCATGATTTTTCTGCCAGAAAACTGATGGCAACAGTGTTTTGGGATGCCAAAGGGGTGTTGTTGGTTGAATTCATGGAACGTGGGACGACCATTAATCAAGATGTGTACTATGAAACACTAAAAAACTTACGACGGGCTATACAGAACAAACACCGTGGTATGCTGACTTCCGGTATCATTTTTTTGCACGATAATGCCCATCCTCACTCTGCTCGCAGAACAACGGCCCTTCTTGAGTCCTTCAAGTAGGACGTTATCAACCATCCACCTTACAGTCCAGATCTGGCGCCAAGCGATTATCACCTCTTCATGCATATGAAGAAATGGCTCGGGTCCCAGCGGTTTGATGACGACGAAGAGCTCAAAGATGCGGTCACAGGCTGGCTCCAGGCACAAGCGGGTGATTTTTATGCAGAAGGAATTTCAAAGCTTGTGAAGAGATACGATAAGTGCTTAAATCGCTATGGAGACTATGTAGAAAAATAGTGCAAAGATGTAGTTGTAAGATGTATATATTAAAATATTTTTATTTAACTTGGTGTATTTTTTTAAAATCAACCGGAGGTTACTTTCTGAACGGCCCTCGTAAATCATAGCATGTCTGTCTCTTCCTAGCAACCTGAGATCCACCTTAAACAAAGTCATGCTTCTATCTTTTGTCATAAGCCAGTATCAGCCATCAACATTGTCCACATAAATATGTAACTCCAAGTGAAAAACATAAAC
The DNA here is from genome assembly GCA_031002005.1 of Vandiemenella viatica. Classification (NCBI taxonomy): domain Eukaryota; kingdom Metazoa; phylum Arthropoda; class Insecta; order Orthoptera; family Morabidae; genus Vandiemenella; species Vandiemenella viatica. The sequence continues at coordinate 6,686,403 of JARYHS010008075.1, read as the reverse complement.
TTGGATGCAAATATTGACCAACTAATATTTTTCTTTGAAAAATGATGTAGTTCCCTTATTTTATAAATTATTTTATTCAGTATACTTCTTCTAACTATATTGTTCCTAAATGAATTAGTTTTGTTGTGTGTAAGCTCTAAGGCTACCAATTTTTTTGCCTTTTATTTGCAACCACTTTGTTTTACTGTAAAGAGTATTTTTATTTCAGATGGGATGAAAAACTTAAGGAGTGCTTTTGCAATATATGTGATGCACAGTTTCAGTATGCTCACGAATACCTAGGTAACACACCACGACTTGTTATTACTCCCCTGACAGACCGTTGTTACATTACACTAACACAGGTAAAATATTTACTTACTGTTCTTTAATATAATATACATAAGTGATACAGTTGAAAAGTGGTATTAACTAGTGGTTATAAGTATTAAATAATTTTAATTTTGATAATCAAACTATTAAGAACTAAAAGTTTTACTTGCTTCCATAATTTAAAGGTAACTATGGAAGCTACATGTTGTAAAAGTATTCCCTTTTCCTAAGATCACAGTCTTCTTCAACTCATTGTCCCATCTTATACTTACAAAAAATTTCGTTACCTTCCAATCCCTAGACGATCATCAGGTACAAGGCACTGCTAAGGGCACGCACATGGTGCCTTCCTATGGGAACCTTTTTCTGGACTGATTAGAGGAATGATTTCATCAAAAGGTTACTTTACCAACCACTGTATAGATATATAATCCTTATGACCTGGAAACCTTCTCTCTAACTTCCTGAACTCTCTGAACAATATCCACTCCCTAAAATTCAGATGATCCTAGTCTCATACCAACATCACCTTCCTGGATATAGCAATATCTATGCATAATGACCGCTTACACAATTCTGTCCAAATCAGATCCAACATTTTACAATGTCTCCACTTTGTTAGTTGCTTTCAAATCACATAAATTGCTCCCTTCCCTACAACCTAGCAATCCAAGGCAGACATACCTACTCCAACCAAGAATCTGTTACTTTTTACTAAAACAACCTGACCCAAGACCTTATACAGTAGATCCTTAGTAGGTCAAAGCTAGATAAGTCAAAAACCACTACAAATTGAAGGATACCCTTTTCTCTTCCCTTCAAGCCCCAAAACTTCCATTGCTCAAAATCTGAGAACTCAACAAGTCAAAGTAGTCAGTATTTCCCTGCAAGGTATTTCAAAACATATTTTTCTTCTATAACTCAGGGAAAAAAGTATTTTTGACTCTGTGTCTTGAACATATCAATATTTGATTCTACTACAACATTTATAGCTTGATAAAAAAAAGTAAATAAGCGACCAACCTTAAGAGTATTTCTGGAAACATTAGAAGTAATTTTTATGAGTGTACAAATTTTTTCTAAGAAAGGATTACTGATTTCTATGACTGATGTCAATACATCTTTACCAGGTATCCCATTGTTTCATTTTGGATATTTATAGTTAATTATGATAGGGCTTTTGTTTGATCTCTATAGAAGCAAATCTTATATGTCGCAAAGTTAGTTTGGTTTTAATGGCATAGGGATCAATTTCTCCAACAGTATAAAAATAGGATTATTGAAGAATGAAATGATTATGTAGAACAAAAATTGAAAACTTTTAATCTCTTTGAAAAGTTCGAAATGCTCAATGCCGTAAAGAACTGTAAAAAGAAGAAAGATGTTGCTGATAAGTACTCAATAATAAAAAATGAATCAAATTATAACAGCCCTCAGACCCTGGCCTTTAATGAAATTGTATTTTAAGAATTTTGTATAATAAGCTGGGAGTTGATTAATTAGTATATTTGTATATTTTTGTTGTGAACTTGTGTATATGTGTCATGCAAGTGAATATTGCTTTATGGACCAAAAAATTGTTTAAATCAGATTTAATGTGATCAAGGACAGTATTATTATTATGTATGAAACATTAATTAAAATCTTGTAATTGTAAGTATTGATTTGTAACTCTGTCTCAGGTGCCTCACTCATTCTTAGTCGAGCTGGTAAATAAAGCATGAGCTTTCAGAACAAAATTATTAGTTGCAGTGAATAAATTCGTCCTTAGAAATCTTAAGATTCCTAAAACAGAAGAACACTCGACTAGCTTAGTACAGCTCAACAAATCCAACCAGAAAATGTTATTTCCGCATATTCACATGAATAACAGAAAAGACGCAGTTTTTAAAGTAATTCGCAGACAATTTTTCCATGCCTGTTAAATAATGAAGATATAGATAGTACATTTTGCCAAATCTGTAAAGTAACAAAGTCTAGTGATGATTCTGTGCCAAAAAATCATCAAGGGATGATTAATCTATTAAGGTATTCACTCAATTTGGTTTATCATCATGAAATAAAGCTTTAGAAAAGTTTAAAGGTGTGAAAAGTCTGTTATTCACTGGTTTTGTGTATTACATAAAGCCAATTTAGAACGTGATCTTAGTGTACACTGCACATTATTAAACAGTAGTCTGCAAGATATATATTTTATGATTGAAGACCTAGCCTTAAAGGACCATGACACGATGATGAACACTGTAATTACTTTCTAATTTTGATGCTGTGACCGCAGATTATTCTCAATTGGAACTCATGGCTCCCCCGCTGCAGATGTAGGTGGTTGTCATTCTACACTCCTGGAAATTGAAATAAGAACACATTGACGCCAGTGTGTAAGACCCACCATACTTGCTCCGGACACTACGAGAGGGCTGTACAAGCAATGATCAAACGCACAGCGGACACACCAGGAACAGCAGTGTTGGCCGTCAAAGGGCGCTAGCTGCACAGTGGTTGGGCACCGCCTCAGTCAGTGTCAGCCAGTTTGCGATGGCATACGGAGCTCCATCTCAGTCTTTAACACTGGTAGAATGCCGCGACAGCGTCTACGTGAACCATATGTGCAGTTGATGGACTTTGAGCGAGGGCGTATAGTGGGCATGCGGGAGGCCGGGTGGATGTACCGCCGAATTGCTCAACATGTGGGGCGCGAGGTCTCCACAGTACATCGATGTTGTCGCCAGTGGTCGGCGGAAGGTGCACGTTTCCGTCGACCTGGGTCCAGACAGCAGCGACGCACGGACGTACACCAAGACCGTCGCATCCTACGCAGTGCCATAGGGGACCGCACCGCCACTTCCCGGCGAATTAGGGACACTGTTGCTCCTGGGGTATCAGAGAGGACCATTCACAACCGTCTCCATGAAGCTGGGCTACGGTCCCGCGCACCGTTAGGTCGTCTTCCGCTCACGCCCCAACATCGTGCAGCCCGCCTCCAGTGGTGTCGCGACAGGTGTGTATGGAGGGACGAATGGAGACGTGTCGTCTTCAGTGATGAGAGTCGCTTCTGCCTTGGTGCCAATGATGGTTGTATGCGTGTTTGGCGCCGTGCAGGTGAGCGCCACAATCAGGACTGCATAAGACCGAGGCACACAGGGCCAACACCCGGCATCATGGTGTGGGGAGCAATCTCCTACACTGGCCGTACACGTCTGGTGATCGTCGAGGGGACACTGAACAGTGCACGGTACATTCAAACCATCATCGAACCCATCGTTCTACCATTCCTAGACCGGCAAGGGAACATGCTGTTCCAACAGGACAATGCACGTCCACATGTATCCCGTGCCACCCAACGTGCTCTAGAAGGTGTAAGTCAACTACCCTGGCCAGCGAGATCTCCGGATCTGTCCCCCATTGAGCATGTTTGGGACTGGATGAAACGTCGTCTCACGCGGTCTGCACGTCCAGCACGAACGCTGGTCCAGCTGAGGTGCCAGGTGGAAATGGCTTGGCATGCCGTTCCACAGGACTACATCCAGCACCTATACGATCGTATCCATGGGAGAATTGCAACCTGCATTGCTGCGAAAGGAGGATATATACGGTACTAGTGCCGACATTGTGCATGCTCTGTTGCCTGTGTCTATGTGCCTATGGTTCTGTCTGTGTGATCATGTGTTGTATCTGACCCCAGGAATGTGTATATAAAGTTTCCCATTCCTGGGACAATGAATTCACAGTGTTCTTATTTCAATTTCCAGGAGTGTATATCACTAATGAACTGTGTACAATTTTTAATGACAAAATATAGCATAAACTAATCAAAGCCATACAAAATGCGGTCTATCAATCAGTTATGGATAGAAAAGTAGTGATATTTCCAATAATGAACAAGTCACATTCTTCTTTCATTACGTGGACTTAAAGTGTAATATACATGAAACTTTTATTGCCCCTACAAAACGGTATCAACATCATCTGACAATTTTTTTTTTAATGAAGTACTAAGACAATTCAACATAAATATCAAGATGTGCCTGGGTATACATGGAGATAATGCTTCCAATGTTGGAATGCATACTGACCTCCAGTCATGGGTTAAAGCTAATGAAGCAAGTGCAGTTCATGTAAAACCCAGTTGTTATAGAGTATAGCAATCAGCACTTCACCAAAAATCCTATGACATATTTAAGTAACGAGGATCTGTTTCTACTGAAAAAAATTGTACAAGCAACAGTTATGTGAATGAGTTCTATGGAGATGACTTTGATGTAATTCGTTTTGTTCCTCATTATAAAATGCTTTTAGATATTACAGGAATAAAAAAATCAGACTGAACAATGTGGAAAACTGTTTTTATTTTTAATATGGCATTTCAAATCTACACAAGATTTCATCAAATTGTTAAAATTTATTTTAATTATTTCAGTATAGGCATACATCTCATAACGGTCATTTTCAACAATGCAGTGACCAAAATCTTGTTTGACAAGTACTATGACCCAGCAAATATTGAATGATCACATGGTAGTGCATGTAAACTGAGAAAGAGCAGATATCAAGAAATTGCTTATATGTGGTTGAACAAAATACATTTGTATTGAAAAAATGATGTCATTAAGTATATTATAAAATGTTCCTGCTTAAAAAGGTTTATTAATACTGATTTTTTGATCATACAACTTGTACTAAAATTATGTACATTAAGTAGATACGAATAAATATCTCCAGTTTAATAAAGCACACTGTTAATGTAATGGATTAAATTTATTTTTATATTATTATGTTAGAGTACATTATGAGTATGAAAAGGATCTTCTGTTGTTATTTCGCAATATTGAGAAAGCACATGATTGTGTAAAACAGGAGTAAGGTATGGAAGACCTTGGAGAAGAGAGGAGTTCCCAAAGAAACTATCAGGAGAGTGACGGAACTGTACCAAGGAAGTGTGAGCTATTTGAAAATAGGGGAAGGAAGATCAGATTGGCTGAGACAAAGAAATGGACTAAAAAAAGGAAGTGCTCTATCACCACTACTCTTCATTGTAATCATGGATGAAATAATGCAGTAGGTGGCAGTGAGGATAAGAGAGGAAAACGTGAAGGTGATTGCTTTTGCGGACGATCTGATCATCTCGGGAGATGATGAAGAGGAAGTGCAGCGGCAGTTGGATGTATGGACAGACAGTGTGGAGGAGTATGACCTGAAGTTTAATGTAAACAGAAAGAAAGATAGGTTATCCCAGGGGAACAACTAAAGAAGATAAACAGGTTCAAGTACCTGGGGAGTGTATTAGAGGAATGTCGAGGAAATGATGGCGAGATAAGTGAAAGAGGAAGACAAGCAGAGGCGTTCCTAAGGAGCATTAGAAGCCTGATATGGAATATAGAGGTGCCACAGAGAAGCAAGAGAGTAATCTATCGTACATAATATGTGCCTATCTTGATTAATGCTATTAATGCTGCTGAAACGTTGACAATGAAAAAGTGGGACATCAGCAGAGTACAAGCAAGTGAAATGAAGTTTTTAAAGAGGTTTAATGGGAGTTACTAAAATGAAAAGAATAAGGAATGAAGTGATTAGATGCACCATAAAAGAGGAACCCTTGCAGGAAAGGATAGAGAGGACCAGACTGAGATGGTATGGACATGTAAAGAGAATGGAGGCTCAGAGAATCCCAAGAAAAATCCATGAAATTAAGATGCATGGTAAATGACCCAGAGGAAGACCAAGAGATGGATGGCTGAAAGCAGTGGAGGAGGATGTACGGAAGAGAAGAGAGGACTGGAACAAAATCGTGACAGAGAGGTGGTGGGATGAAAGAAGAAAATGGAGAAGCTTGTGCATAAAGCAGGCCCGGCCAGATGCTGGAAACTGTTAAGGATGATGATTATTATTATGTCAGACATCCATTATGTATTATTAAATCTAGTATTTTTTTTCCTTCTCCTTTGTATCTGTATATTAATTACTAGTTGTACCCGCAGCTTTGATCATGATAGCAATCCTTGCGGAAACATATAAAATCTACTATATAATTTCCTAAGCTCACTCACTTACCTTGATAGCTATTGGCTATAGAATGTTGATGTCGCACATCAGCTGTCACTCGCAAAAGAACAGCTATCAGAGGGTATCATTAGAAGAATTCTAGGTTATTTCCACAATTTAATAGTCAAGCAATTGATTCCAAATTAATTGACAGAATATATTTATGAAGTTTGCTTTTTGTAGCATTTCATAGTTAAAAAAATATCATTATGGCTGAAAAAAATGTGGAATTGCTTTTCAGTAACATGTTGCTAGTGAAAGTAAGGGTAAAAACTTAAAATACTCATGGTCTCAACTGCAATCACGAATGCCAACTGTCATTCCAGCCTAAGCTAAATTGCAATTTAATTAAAACTTTCAATGATGCAATCACGAATGCCAACTGTCATTCCGGCCTAAGCTAAATTACAATTTAATTAAAACTTTCGATGATGCTGCTGCTTGACCAAAGTTTATTACAGTTTATTTACTTTTAACTGACAACTTTCATTAATGGTCTTTGTTCATGTTTGCTGTACATGAGTTATTAGGTTATTTAAAGTTGACATCAGACCAGATACGTTACCAAATCGAGTATTCTGGCAATTCATTTCTTCAGAGTTGCTCAGCTATTTAATAATTTGGAATCAGTATTAAGTTCTCTGGCAGTTACAGACACTATGACCAAAGAATACATTATGAAGTTTGTTCAGCTTCTAAAAAAAGACAATGTGATGCTTTTGAAGCAATTGCACTCTCCTTTTAAATAGAAATACTTCATATTTTTCAGAGTGAGCTTTTAGGGCCAGATGCAAATCAAGTTTGTATTTCAGCACGTTCGACTATATTAACCATGATCTTTAAAACAAAAACAACCTTTGAAACAATGATAAAAGATCGCTTGGAAGGTCTGGTTTGTGGGAAGAGAATAAGAGGAAGGAGGAGGTGCAAAATTACACACTACATCAAGGAAAACGGCAACTACATGGACATTACGAGAAAGGCAGAAGACAGAAGAGCATGGGGAGTAGCCAAGTGAAAACCTGCCCTAGGGCAGAAAACTGATAATGATGATTTGAAACAATAAATGATAGCACAATTTTCTCTGTCCATGTTTAATGGGAACTATTCTAGACCAATGACCATAAGCAAAAAAAAAGAAAGAAAGAAATCATGGGTTTGCTTACTTACCCCAATAGCTACAGGGTGGAGAACAGTGATGTAATGTGGACACATGACCAAAGATTATGTTATGAATATTTGGCCAGCCTCTGTCAAGAACAAAATGATGCTTTCAAAGCAATAGTTGCTGTGATACTAAAGATAAATTCTTCAAATTTTGCAGACTGGACCATTACGGTCAAATACAAGTCAAGATCTCCAGAATGCTTTATGTTGGCTTTTTATAACATTCCAAAAAAAATAAAAAAAAATGGAAAAACTTTACAGTAGAAAAAAAAAACATGGCATTACTTTTTCAGTAATATTTCGCTAATAAAACAAAATTTTTTAAAAAAAGTGAAAAAACTTCATAAAAAATATTCAAAAAAACTTTAATGACTTATCTACTGTGTCAACGGATTCCAATTGTCATTCCTGCCTAGGCTAAATTTCAATTTAACAGGAAGTTCCACTATGTTAGTGGCCTTTGTTTGTGTTCACGGTACATGAGTTATTATGTTATTTAAAATAGTCATCAGACTTCAGGTATGTTACATAAATGAGTATTCCGGCAATTCATTTCTTTGGAGTTGCTCAGTTATTTAATAATCTGGAAACTATTGTAAGTTCTCTAGCTGCTACGCACACAAGACCAAAGATTACATTAAGAATATTTGGCCAAACTCTGTCAAGAACAACATGGTGCTTTCAAAGCAATTGTTGCTGCAATAGCCTACTAAAGAGAATTTTTTCAAATTTTGAAGCTTTAGGGTCAAAGTTTGTATTTCATCGAGTTCATGGCAAGCAAAAAAAAAAAAAAAAAAAAAAAAATCTAGACCCATGACCATTCAGGGGGGGGGGGGAGGGGGGAACAGTTTCAAGCTTACACTTTCTACTAGGAGTACACAAATCATTACTTATCTGTATACCATTGCGATTATAAACTTGAAAATCTGTAAGTCTGTTAATCACGTCAAATAGGCTAAACCCATTTTAATCAAGTTTACTAGCTTTTGGATTGGAACATAAATTTTATGATAAAAAATCTTTGTCTCATACTCTGTTTGCTTATAACTTGAAATCTGCTGGATGGATTTAACTGTGATTTTCACTGTTATGTTAGAGTAGTTGTTGCCTGTGACTTCTTTCATGGTTGCCAAGAATTTTGAAATTTATTTAATTTACTTGCAACAATAAACATTTCCAGGATAAAAAGTAGCATATATTACTCCCTGTAAACTCAGCAACCTGCTAGTGAAACTCCCTTCAAAACTTTGTCAGTTCTGTTTTAAATGAGTCATCAAATAAGCATGAGCACCCACAAGATTTTCTAAAAGTCTGCACCCATTCTATCTATGACAGTGCCTTATGGGCAAATCATCAGTAATGTGATTGCAGCTCGCAAGGCTTTTGCAGAAGGTGCAGAAGGTCTCTGTAAGATTAAACTACCAAACTCAAATATCCCCATGGAGAGTAGGCATATGCTAATGGAGGTGAATACATATGGTAACCAAAAGGGAACTCTGCCATGGTAGTAGAAAAGGTACTCTAAAATGGAAAGATGCTAAATTTTTGGAGGACCAAACATACAAGAACCCCAGGGATCCAACGTTTAACCTTATCAGTATGAAAGCCAAGCTGCTACACTCCTCAGAACTCCTAGAATATTTTACAGGGCAGCCCAATCCCTGCACTCCAGTGCCACCTCAGCTACGTAGACTTCTAAAATTCTGTGAAGAAAGGGCCATCATAGATATCTCAACATTCCATGTGGTCAAATATGTGAAGGACATTTCTTGGTTGGCATGAAGTTGGAATTGAGTGATTAATTGTATCTTTTTCCAACTTGATGTACGTCTTATAACCATCAAGAAGGCATTTTGATCAAGTAATAATCGATCTTTTCTACCATGCTCTGATAACCACTGGAACATGTACTCCATTTCAATTAAATTAAATTAAATTAAACCACCTACTTCTGGTTTGAAAAACAATATTGTAAACAAGTGGGTAGGGTAGCAATGAGTTCACTATTATCACTCTTGGGAATTTTTTTCATAGAGGCCTTTAGAGCACTAAACAATTACCCTCAAGCCAAAATATTTCTATAGGTATGTTGATGATACTTTAGTGTTATTGCCTGGACTGCCTTTTTAATTTGGTCAGTTAAAATATTGATTTTTTTTTTTTTTTTTTTTTTTTTTTTTTTTTTTTTTTTTTTGTTAGAGACAGGGAAGCAGGAAGGAAAGGGTAGCAAGGAATGGGAAGTGATTTGGCCATGGCCTTTGATAGGAAGCATCCTGGCATTTGCTTGGAGTGATTTTGGGGAACCATGGAACAAGTGTTCCTTTTAAATATAAGTAAAGACTGAATAAAAAAAAAATGACCAAGAAGTTTATAAAATGAAGGTTGCAACAGTGCTTACTGGAAAAATCCAGCAAGTAATGATATCAGCAAAGAATGGAAAATTATAATCTCAACAATACTGAAAGAAATAGATGGAGCCATTGGGGAAAATTTGTATATGCATGTTTAGCAGAAAAATCTTAACTTAAAATGGAATGAAGAAGTTGCAGAAGCGATTAAACAAAAATCAAAATCAACTTGATTGAATCTCAGAAAATGAGAATGTAAAATATATGAGGAAATAACGTTAAGACAAAAAGAAACAAGTTTAAAAAATAATCATGGGACAGATTAATAAGTTCTATAGAAGATGATGTTGACAATAGACTAGATATTGATTTTAAGCTTAAGAAATATTTTAACAGAGATGAAAGGGAAACAGTTAAGATAAATATAACTGAGAAATAATCATGGCTAAACCACTATAAAGACTCTTTGTATAGTGGAAATCATGGAGGGAAAGAAAAGGATGAAGGTATAGATAATACAGATGTTAAAGAAATTGATTTTATATTTCTTGAGGAAATTATTGTAAGACTGGAATCATTCTAAAACAGAAAAGCTCCAGAACTGGATAAAATTAGCTTAGAAATAATTCAAAAAATTAGATACTTACACATAATTAATATATGTTGTAAAAGGAGAACTTTCCCAGAAGAATGGCAGAAGGAAAAAGTTCACTTCGCAAGAAAGCAGATAGGGTTTCATGTGATAATTTTCGAGGAATTAATTTGGTAAATACTGGATATAATAAATTATGTGAAAATAACAAAGAACTGGCTCAAGATAACAAAACAAAGAAGAACAAAGTGGATTTAGGAAAGCAAGAACCTGTATAGATAACATGTTCTGCCTCAGACAGATACTGGAGTAGAGAATTTAACTTGTATCACTTTAGTCAAATACAAAACCATAAATAGGGAACAATAATGATAACAAAATTTAAAATAATGCAAAAGAAATGTTTAATGTAAGTTATCCAAGAAATGTATAAAAGTAAAAAAAATGTATAACATCAGGGATATAAACTAACAAGGGATTACCATCAACCCACTAGTGTAACTAGGTTGTGTTGCCTCTCTAACACTCTAAGTAGATGAAACGGAATGAGACTGTGCAAAGGAATAAAAATACGTAACAGTACACGAACTGTATAAATACTATCGTATTTGCAGATGATCAATTTATCCTACGATAAAATTATTTTTTCTTTTGACTTTATGTATCACCAACATCGAGATAATAAGAGGCAAACAAAAGGGAATGAATTCAACCATGGCCCTTTTGAGGAATCATTCCAGCTATCACCTAAGTTAATTTCTGTAAACCATAGAAAAGTGAAATCTGTGTCCCCAGATGGGGATTTGAAGATGACCCACCCTTCTGAAAATACAGACCTGAGTAATTACTGCTTATCCTTTGGTCTTGGTGATGGACATGAATAAGTTCATTCAATATGGGGTCAGCAAAGATGGTTAATTTAAGTATAATTATATATTTTTTTAAGTGTGTATTCCAAAATTGAACAGATAGTAAAGCATAATTTCAGTTGGTGGAAGGAGGATACTAATACACTCAAAGTGATATGGGAAAAAAGTAACAATAATATGAAAAGTAATTAATGTTTATTCCAAAACAAAATAATAAAGATAATTACAGAACCTGAATATTACAGTAGAGATTACTAATAATTTGGTTTTCTGGTTAATGCATCATTTTTAAATCATTTACTAAGTATTTGGCTGACATAGTGCAGCCTTTTTCGGAGTTACTATATTTTTTTACATGTTTATTAGCAATATGCTATTATGTAATGCTATATATCTGATACCTGATGAAGTTTGTAACATTCATAAATTGGTCACCAATCTGTTTTACTAATATTACTGCAACAGATAACAGTCTAAATTGGTGAATAAGAATGAAAGTCAACAATAAAAGTAACTCGATATATTCTTCTATAATAATTAAATCTAAGCTGATAGCAGAATCACAATAAAAGTTGCAAACTTTTTAATATGACTTTGAATCCTATAAAAGATTTCAGATTATCCTTCAACAAACAAACATTGACAATCAACCATTCCCTCTTGAAATTTTAAACTGAAACTGCAATCCCTTTAGATCAAGCTTAAAAGAGCTGTTCAATACTCTGAAAATTTTCTAAGTTTAATTTTGTGATGAAAATTCTACCACTGGACATCCCAAGTCCATAAAAATTTTGCTAAGTCCAATGTCATGACATACGTTTCCTGCTACATCTCTGAACATTTGTGATGGGACTGGTGTGGCTAACACTTGGCAAGTGATATGAGTAACACCTGGCCACTGATTCAAGAGTGGCATTGCCAGAGCTTAAATAACCATCCAGAGAACTTCTGGTGGTTTCCCTCGGTGAACTACCTACCTTCTGCGAATTGCATAATTCCCCTGTTCTCACAGCATACTATTTTATTCAGATTTCACTGAAACTTTGTTATGTTAGAGTATGCTTTTTGTTAACATTTTGTTTATGAGATCTTTTATTGTAATGCTACTCATTTAGGAGTCATTAATTTCTCTTTTTATTGTATCGAGATCATTACAGGAGTTTAAGCTTTAAAATCATGTTTTTCACCCTTTAAATCAAACTTTACTTTAAAAATATTACCGTATTATTATATTATTTAATTTTGGTTATCTTGAAGTCATATTTTGATCTTCCTAGCTATATTATTTAAAAACTTAAATTTCTTTATCTCTCTAAAAGACCTACTTCTAGTTTATTTATTGTCAGAAAGTGTTCCTCAATGCTAACAATATATTACTGCAATTAAATTTAGTTTATTTACTCAGTAACAGACCTTCCACTGTTTAATATGTTTTTGATTGTTTGTTTTCTCCATGCGAGCATGTGTCAAATAAATCTTTAATAAAATTATGCAACCACACAAAAGTTACTTCAAAATGTCTGCCTTATCCTGTATTCTCAGTGGAAATGTTAGTGGTGATTTCTCTCCAACTTAATTTTTACAACTTTTAGTTACTACCTGTTATTATGATTTCAGTTTTATTTCAACTTGAAAGTCTTTTAATATGAATTATATGTCTATTTGATGGATTTACTATGTAAAGGCTTTGAATTATCCCCCCTTTATTGATTGTCAGATTTGTGGCTATGTCAGATAAGTAACATGTTGATAGATACGACCGACAGAGGACAAATCTGGTTCAATTTATTTCTCTTTAGATTTTTCCCACATTAATTATTATTTTTATATTATTGACAATTTTAAAACTTTAATATTGTCCTTTTTCTTGTTCCTTCACCGATCTACATATGAGAAGTATGGTATCTGAAGAATGCAAAGTTGTATTTTAGCAGTGACTATTTCTACTTGTAACAACTCATACATATCACACATGCGAGCATTATTAATGACTCCTATGTGTTACTCCGACAACATGAGAACAAATTTTTTTTCTTTAAGAGTAACAGACATTCATGATTATGAATAGAGATATACAGTTATTGAGTACTGGTAATTATTAATACTATTTTATATTTTTTGGAAACTCTCATGTTACAGCTTTTTTCAAGTTTACTATGGATTTTGAAAAATGTGACTGGTAAAAAGTTTCTTTTTTTACTAACAATTTATACTGGAGAACTTGCATCCTTCTTCAGATATTTTGCTTCTCTGTTTGGCATTGGATATGTATAAACAGCTTTTACAACTCATAACATGTCAAACTTTGAAAAAATAGTAAATTTAATAAAATCCTCTCAGCTGTGCTGCGAGATGGTATTTGTACAACACAATCCGGCTGGACACCCGAGTGGCTTTTATTGCATCAATACGCCAAGAAAGTCTCCACTCACACAATAGTAAATTTACATTTTTGATTGAGTTCGTAACAATACAAACTTCGTGTGCTATCATGGTCAACATCTCAGATTTATAGCTATGTCAAATAACTATTACGTTGATAGATACAGCTGCCAGGGGATAAGTCTGGTTTATTTCTCTCTGGATTGTCCCCACATTAATGATAAAATGTAGTCTTTTGTATTTTTGATTAACTTAAAACTGTAATATGGTCCTTTTCCTTGTTCCTTCACTGAAATACATGTGAGAAGTATGGTATCCGAAGCATGCAAGATTCATTTTTAGCAGTTCCCGTTTTTATTTATAACAACTCGTACACAACCCACATGCTAGCATTATTAATGACTCCCTGTGTTTTACTCCCTCACTATGAAAATTAAACCTTTCTCTAAGAGTAACCAACATTCATAACTATGATTACAGATATAATCGAGTATTATAATATTTATATTTCTTGGAAGATGTTATGTTAAAGGTTCTGGGAAGCTTATTCATCCCTAACAACTCACTTGTCTTCATTGAAATTGTTGCTGTTTGATAAATTATCTAGTGCCTCCTTCACTCATCTAATCCACCACTGCCTTTCTTTCCAGAGCTGCCTTTTGTTTTTAGATTTGATTTGTTGCCCAATATTAATTGCATAGTGAACTGCAGTGTATCTGTAACTCCTTTTTTTTTTCCTTCTAAAACTTCTTTCAAAAACAAAATAGTTTCTTGATAAACTTACAACAACACTTATTACACACAGTCTTTTCAGCATCTTCATGACTTCTGAGAGGATAATCATAAAATAAGTGTGTCTCTTCATAAAAGTTTTGCTTGTGCTTTTTATTGCAGCCATAATTTCTCATTCTGTTTCCAAATAGTGGCTTAAGGTAGAGGACCACTCCTATTTGCTGCAGATTTCCTCATGCTCCTAACTTCTTCTGGTCTCCAGGTTTCATTTCATTTGATTCCAGTTCTTCATAGAATGATATGGATTTTTTTTTTTTATTCGTCAGAGGTAATGCCTGACATCTTGAAAAGTCTTGTGTTCCAATCAAAGTTGTTTCTATTTGTTCCCTTTTACTTTTTCTTACACTGCTTTGCAAGAGAATAGATACATTCTTAGTCAGTTTTACATTCATGCCAGAAGTTAACTCTGTGACACATTAATCATGTACGGATCCAACTTCTTCTTCACTGTCACTTCCTCTTCTCTAATTTCTGAAAAATCTATTAAGTGATTCTCTTCTCTAGTAATTTCAAATTCCACCCTAATGTAATTACTCAAGATTACTTTTCTTTGTAAAGGAATTCTGACTCTAAACTCATCTGTTCCATTTGCATGTGCAACCAAATACAAAAATAGCCTTGTTATAAGACTTTGAGCATTAAATTTTGTCTATATAGACATAACATTTAGAACTGAAGATTTCTAACGATTCAGATTACAAAACAGTTGACTACATCATAAGGATTTTTGTCTTGAACCCTGGATTTTCCAGTTCAATTTAAAAAATATAGTACAGTAGTGCATTATGATTTAGGCTACTGTTTCTCAACCTTTTCAACCAGAGGGCCAATAAGTATCAAAAACAATTCTACAGACCACTAACTTACAGTTCATGGTCCTAATTTTTTAAAATGTGTAACTTGTTATTGGTAATTATTGCTATACCTTAAGACCTATTCCCACAATAAGGCTGTCATAAATTAGCTATAATTTAATCCTCAAAGGAATTCTGCTATCTTTGATTCATACAGGATACTTATTTAGTGAATGTACTAGGATAGTAACCCCAATAGTCATATTATTGTAATACCCAAATTTTGCCTGGCTGTTGAAATTTTCTTGGCGTTTAGAAAGTTTGCCTTACAGCTTATTCTTGCTTATATAGTACGAGTATGGAATCCATTGTATATGAACCAGTTCTATTTCAGTTTTATTTTTAAAATTTGTCATGCAGATCACCTCTCTCATCTTCATGAATCACAGGTGGTTTGTGAACCATAGGTTGTATTGAGGCTGCATTCACTACTGTGTGATTTTTGTATTCAGTGGCATCATTCTGTAGAGGTGAATAAGGTGGAGAAATATTTAGTTCTATTTCTATAATGGTGATCAACTGAAGAACTCTTCTATTGTAAAACTCTTTATGTCCACTACATCTGAATCTCTTGACAATATTTGTGTGAGTTTTTACCAATAAAAACTTAAGTAAATTGTGAGTTTCAAGAAGTAGATTCAAAGAAATTTATAAAAGTCGACATTGAAATACAAGTAACAATTATTTATTCCTAATGATATTGTGGTCATCAGTTCATTGACATCATTGCAACAGACGTGGCTGAACACTGCTTAAATTACTGCTTAATTCGTAATCTATTTATTTTCTTTATAGTACTTCATTCTTGAAAGTCTTCCTTGTGATCTTCTACATTAATGTTCATTTGCTTCAAACAATTTGTTACATGTTTATTTGGAGACAAAGTTTTTCATGAAGCTTTTGCAACATGTTAGATGGTGTATCTACTTTAACCTAATTCTTTCTTTTGGTTTAAAAACATGCATGTTAAATAAGTATATACCATTTTTCTGATGAATATTCTCTATATGTAGCATTTGTTCATGAGTTTGTTCCCTTGATAAATACCATGATCACATGTACTGTTAACAATGTCTGCAAGTATGTATGAACAATGAATGATACTCATATGCCATTTCCAAATTGCCCAATCTTCAGTTCTTCAGGTTTTCCAATATTCACTTTGAAATCATTAGCAGTGATTTTCTTCCAGAAAATTCTCAGCCCCGCACTCTAACAATTTTACACTTTTTACACCTGCTCTGATTCACAAAACTGCCAGATTTTCTCTTTTCATGTGATCTAACACCATTACTGGTTGTATTAATATATACTGATTGCAAGGAAGTAAAGCTGGAGTCAGAATGAATTCAGCGATTTAAAAAAAATAATAATAATTAAAGGGTGTGCAACATATCGCTATCTTATTTGGTAAATAATAGAATTAAGTTGTCTATCTTGTGCCAGTTCATAACTTTACTATTTTTATTGGATTTGTGTGCAGGAATATCATTGTTCTTAACTAAATTAATATTTTTTTATGGTAATCTCATTTTATATTTCCTTTCTAGCTTTTTCCAATTTCAGTAAATCCATGTCTACTACTAATAATACTACACAACATTGTTATCATTTATTAATTTAATAAAAATTAGCTTGCTTACTCAATAATTTAATTATTTATTTGTTTTTCAAGTCTCTACACTTGACAATGGGAGGAGCTCCAGCAGGTCCAGCGGGAACAGGAAAAACTGAAACCACTAAGGACCTTGGAAGGGCAATGGGTGTAATGGTATATGTTTTTAACTGCTCTGAGCAAATGGATTATAAGGTATTTTCACACATACAAGCCAACATAAAAGTTTAGACTTACACCTGTGTATTAAAGCATTGGGGACAATGAATCAGAAACAGGATGGTCTTATTCGGAAAACAAGCTTAACAACACAATTAGAAATGAAGATACTAAAAAAATTTAAATTCATCCTGAGGAAATCATGAAGGAAATAAGAAAGCTGAAAAAACATAAAGGGGCTGGCGTAGATAATATTACTACAGATATCTTAAAGATAGCCGGATGTGACATTGTAGCTTATCTTGAAATATTATCTAAATTGAGTCTGGATACTTGCTGCTTACCACAGGACTGGAAAAGTGCAATAGTAGTACCAGTACATAAATGGGGGTGAGAAATAGAGTTGAGAATTACAGGCCGATCAGTTTGACATCAATGGTAGTTAAATTAATGGATTGATTGATATGCAACCACATCAGAAATATATGTGAGGAACGTAAGTGGTTCTCAAGCAGGCAACATGGGTTCAGCCATGGATATTCATGCGAATCTGTTGGTCGGATATATGCAAGATATTTCAGATGAAATGGTCAATGGAGGCCAAATTGATAGTGTAGCACTAGATCTGTCAAAGGCGTTTGACAGAGTGAGCCATAAAATGGTAATAAATAAGGTAAAAACTATTAGAATGGATGAGAAAGTGATTTTCTGGGTAGAAGAATTTTTAAAAGGTAGAAAACAGAAAGTTAGGGTAGGAAATGTAGTATCAAAAGAAGTGGAAGTAAAAATGGGAGTGCCGCAGGGTAGCGTATTGGGACCTTTGCTATTCATTATTCTAATGAATAATTGTGTTGATTGTTTACTATCTAAAATTAGATTGTATGCAGATGACATAATGTTATATAAAAGAATCAAAACAATAAAGGATTGTAAACTGTTACAGGGTGATCCGGACAGGATATCTAGATGGGTTGGTAAACATGGGATGAAGATAAATGCAAAGAAGAGTCAGCTTATTAGATACACAAATAAAAAACAAAAGGTTAATTATGAATATAAGGTGGTGAAAGAATTGCTTGCTGAAGACTTGAAATGTAAATATCTTGGCATTATATTTGATAACAATCTTAACAGGGCAGGACACATTGGACAGGTGGTAGGAAAAGATTTCAAAATTCTGCACTTGTTGGAGAGAGTGATGAGGGGATGTAAGAGAGAAGTAAAGGCATTGGGTTACAAAACTTTGGTCAGACCATTGCTCGAATATGGTAGTGTAGTATGGGACCCTCATTTTGCGTATCAAATACAGGAATTGGAGAGGGTGCAAAAAAGGGCTGCTTGATTTGTTTGTGGAAATTATCGCAGAATGCAATTAGTGACGGATATGATAAAGGAGCTGGAGTTGGATTTATTGCAAGACAGGAGGATGATGAGGAGGATCATGGGAGTGTACAGGGCGTATATTGGCATGGAAAGATATTGGAGTAGGTATGAAAAGTTGTGCATGGAAGGGAAAAGATGACCATGACCACAAGCTGACACTCGATTTCAGGCACAAGAGTGTCAGAAGATTCTCTTTTTTAGGTTAGGGTGTCAGGGATTGGAATGAGTTACCAAGATAAATGATGAACAATTTACTGAAAACGTTGAAAGAATTTAGAGATAAAATTTGTAGAGGGCAAATGTAGGTGGGTGCAGGATAGGGAGAAGATGGGGGTGTAGGGAAATTGCCCCTGAAGCTTGTGCTCCATTGCAATTAAATTTAATTAACATTTGCAAGTCACAATATAATTAAAAAATTCATAGTTAACTTGTTCCTATTAATATTGCAGTGTTAAAGTATAAAGTATTTCCGAAATATTAGTCAAAGATTTAAATTTAATTTACTATTACTGAGAAATAGCAAATTTTTTACATGATTAAATTGTTTAATTGTTTGGTCCAGATATTACCATTCATAGAAGTTAAAGCCATAAAAGTGGTTGTTATATGATTTCATCACAAATTTACTGATGATGTATGTGGACACAACTTTGTACCACATATAGAAATATATTTAGATTGAGTCTAGAAACTACCTGGATGATAAAGTATTGGAAATGTAATTGTGTCAAATTGAAGTTGAGGCAAAGAGGTTTGAAAACTATGACACAATTAATTTGACCTCAGTCGAAATACACTCCTGGAAATTGAAATAAGAACACCATGAATTCATTGTCCCAGGAATGGGAAACTTTATATACACATTCCTGGGATCAGATACAACACATGATCACACAGACAGAACCATAGGCACATAGACACAGGCAACAGAGCATGCACAATGTCGGCACTAATACCGTGTATATCCTCCTTTCGCAGCAATGCAGGATGCAATTCTCCCACGGAGACGATCGTAGAGGTGCTGGATGTAGTCCTGTGGAACGGCATGCCAAGCCATTTCCACCTGGCGCCTCAGCTGGACCAGCGTTCGTGCTGGACGTGCAGACCGCGTGAGACGACGTTTCATCCAGTCCCAAACATGCTCCATGGGAGACAGATCCGAGAATCTCGCTGGCCAGGGTAGTTGACTTACACCTTCTAGATCATGTTGGGTGGCACGGGATACATGTGGACGTGCATTGGCCCGTTTGTAACAGCATGTTCCCTTGCCGGTCTAGGAATGGTAGAACGATTGGTTCGATGATGGTTTGAATGTACCGTGCACTGTTCAGTGTCCCCTCGACGATCACCAGACGTGTACGGCCAGTGTAGGAGATCGCTCCCCACACCATGATGCCAGGTGTTGGCCCTGTGTGCCTCGGTCGTATGCAGTCCTGATTGTGGCGCTCACCTGCACGGCGCCAAACACGCATACGACCATCATTGGCACCATGGCAGAAGCGACTCTCATCACTGAAGACGACACGTCTCCATTCGTCCCTCCATACACGCCTGTCGCGACACCACTGGAGGCGGGCTGCACGATGTTGGGGCGTGAGCGGAAGACGACCTAACGGTGCGCGGGACCGTAGCCCAGCTTCATGGAGACGGTTGTGAATGGTCCTCTCTGATACCCCAGGAGCAACAGTGTCCCTAATTCGCCGGGAAGTGGCGGTACGGTCCCCTATGGCACTGCGTAGGATGCGACGGTCTTGGCGTGCGTCCGTGCGTCGCTGCTGTCCGGACCCAGGTCGACGGGCACGTGCACCTTCTGGCAACAACATCCATGTACTGTGGAGACCTCGCGCCCCACATGTTGAGCAATTCGGCGCTACGTCCACCCGGCCTCCCGCATGCCCACTATACGCCCTCGCTCAAAGTCCGTCAACTGCACATATGGTTCACGTACACGCTGTCGCGGCATGCTACCAGTGTTAAAGACTGAGATGGAGCTCCGTATGCCACGGCAAACTGGCTGACACTGACTGCGGCGGTGCCCAACCGCTGCGCAGCTAACACCCTTCGACGGCCAACACTGCTGTTCCTGGTGTGTCCGCTGTGCCGTGCGTTTGATCATTGCTTGTACAGCCCTCTCGTAGTGTCCGGAGCAAGTATGGTGGGTCTTACACACCGGCGTCAATGTGTTCTTATTTCAATTTCCAGGAGTGTACATTCATTGAAAACTTTATTGCCAACTGCGCAAGGAACAACTGAGGAAAACATGGGGTAGTCTTGTGAATTTAGATATGAGGTTACGCTCAAGCTATTTCAAATTAAATAAACATGGTGTACCAAGTTGATAGTGTATCACTTGAACTCTGCAAGGTAAATGACAGAGTGAACCACAAAATGATGGTGAATGAGATTAAAACCATTGGGGCTAATCAAAATGTCTGTTGCTGGTTTGAAGAATTCTTAATAGAGAGGAAGCAAACAGTCAGTCTGGAAGAGAACAGGTGGAAGTGAGAACAGAAGTGTTTCATCCTAGTGTATAGGGAGCTTTGCTGATGATTATTGTAATGAATTATTCTGTTGTTGATTTTACATTTGGATGTTTCAAATAACATCACATTGAATAATGAGACTTTTGCTGTGTATTGATGTACAAAACTACCACCATTACTATCAATTCAGCGTAGCATGGAACCCAGTTATTAGTCTGTTCAGATAAAAGGGACAAAGCAATCAAGAACAATCTAGAATGTGCTCTGAACTACACCCAACACCCTGCACTGTGTTTATACCCACCACACCTACTGCCCTTCTAGCCGAGTTTCCATGCTTCTGAGCCCATCACCTATACACAGATTGGTGCTCAGCACACATATCCATGGTGGCACTGCTAACTATTTACTGGTTTAGTCTATATAAAAGTAGTCACCCCAGAAACCCGACACTTCACTAGAAGATGAAGCTGTAGTATGCCTTCAAAATGTTGCATCAAATAATTGACTCCCCCCCCCACCTTTTTTACCCGTTGGAAGCCTGGGAATGTTTTAAACAACATATTGTTGTATAATAGAATTAAAATCAGATGAAATTGTATAGAGTTATGGAGGGATCTTGACAGGATATTTAACTAGGAAGGATTACATACAATGAAACACTAAAAGATATTATTCTCCGGAATATATCTGCTTGCTCCGGCATCACACTGAAAATTTAGATTTTTAATTGGTTTTCACAACATGAAAGCTTGGGATAAAAAATGAAATCTGAAGTACATGTTGAGACATTGTGCCACATTTATTTTAATGTATACTTGTGTAAATTTCTATTCTTATCAGATATAACTGTAGGTATCTATATAAAATAATTAAGGGGTGTGGAGAAGAAGAGTAGTTTGGTTTTCGTAAAGCTAGCTTGGTCAGTATTTTTCTCTTTGTTTTAAAGTATAAATGTGCAAATTTCCATCAAAACCAGATAAAAACTGTAGTATTGTGTAAAGAATATTTGAAAAAAATTGAATAGGGTAAAGAAGTGACTTTTTAGGTTTTGTAAACAGGATGTAGACACTATGTTTCTCTTTGTTTTTAAATATGCATGTGCAGTGTTCCATAGAAATCTCATAAAACTGTGGGTATCTATAAAGAACATTGGATATTAGGAGGCCTGGGGGTAACAGAGAAGAGGGGTTGGGCTTCTGCAACCTAATTTAAACACAATTGTTCTCTATGTTTTAAAGTATATGTGTGCAAATTTCCTTTAGAATCAGAAACTGTAGATTAAAGGATGGAAAAGAAGGAGCGGAATTTGGACTCTCGAAACCAAATGTATACAGTATTTTTCTGTTTGTTTTGTAGTATACATGTGCATACTTCCTTCAAAATCAGAAAGAAATGATAGCTTTGTATAAGGAACATTGACAGTAATTACAGGGGTAGGAAGAGGGATAGGGTTTGCATTTTTGTGAAAGTTATGTGGACAGTATTTTTATTTTCCTGTTTGTTTTAAAGAATATGCATGCGAAGTTCCACCAAATCGGATTAACATGTGGTTAATGTACAAATATTAAGGGAAGGGGAGCTAGGGTAGTTTTTTTGATTTTTTGGTTAGAAATCTCATCCATAAAAAATTACATATATATGTGCCAACTTTCATAAAGATTGTTCAAATGGTGTCGACTGTAGCTTTCTAAAAAGAAATTGACAAAAATCATGGGTGTGGAAATGGGGAGAGGGGTTCAGTTTTTACAAACCAAAAGTTGGCATTATTTTTCTCTTTGTTTTATAGTAAAAATGTGCTAAGTTCTGTCTAAGTCGGATAAAAACTGTGGTTGTGTATCAAAATTAAGTGGTTTAATGGGGAGAGGGGGTGGTTTTTACATCTTTTGGTCAGACACCTTCTTCGTTAAAAAGTACATATAAGCACCAACTTTCCTGGTAATCGGTCAAACGATTGCAACTGTAGCTTTTTATGAAGAACATTGACAAAAGTTATTGGGGTTGAGCTTTAACAAACCAAATGTTTACAGCATTTTTCTCTTTGTTTTAAAGTATAAATGGGCAAAGTTAAATAAAATTCAAATAAGAAATGTAGATTTCTATAAAATTAAGGGGTGTAAAGGGAGACATGGGGTGGTTTTTTGTTTATTTATTTTTTGATCAGAAACCCTCTCCATGAAAAATTGCATGTATATGACAACTTTAATGGAGACCAGTTAATTGGTGTCGAGTATAGCTTTGTATAAAGAACATTTTGATATAAAATTTAGGGGGTGGATAGGGGGAGAGGGCTTCAGTTTTTTCAAACCAAAAGTTGACAATTTTTTCTCTTTATTTTTGATTATGCATATCCAAAGTTTCATCAAAATCGGATAAAAAATGTGGGTTTGTATAAGAATTAAGGGATGTAAAGGGGAGAGGGGTGGTTTCTTATTTATTTATTTTTTGGTCAGATTTTTCATGAAAAATTATATGTATATGCCAACTTTGATGATAATTGGTCAAACGGTGTCGACTCTGTAGCTTTTTGTGAAGACCATTAACAATAATTAAAGGGGTGGAAGGAGGGAGGGTGTTGATCTTTGGTATACCAAATGTTGACAGGATTTTTCTCTTTGTTTTAAAGTATACATGGGCAAAGTTCAATAAAAAATAAGAATTGTTGGTTGCTATAAAATTAAGGGGTGTAAAGGGGAGAGGGGTGGTATTTTTTTTTTCAGAAACCTTCCCCATGAAAAACTACAAGTAATTACTAACTTTAATGGAGATCAGTTAATGGTGTCAACTGTAGCTTTGAATAAAGAAAATTGGCAAAAATTAAGGGGGTGGATATGGGGAGAGGGGTTCAAATTCAGACTTGAGATCAGAATAGGAAACCATAAGTCACCACACTTAATCCGGAAATTTATCTCAAGGTAGTTGTAATTCCATAGCTTTCTGTTCTCAGTTGAGCAAGTAGCTATTGTATTAACTATAGCTATCAAGTGTTAATCTTTTCCTCATACTTTGATATGCAATGTTATTACCATGAAACAATTGTCAGCCCCTTTTTAAATACTTCCACAACTTAGTCCATCACTGCAAGGAGCACAGTTAAAATAAGATACAATTTTAATGCAAATTTCCACCAAAAATAAAATTTCACAATATTTACGGTAAATCGTCTGAAGTTACCACTTATATCAGGAAGCAATACATTCGGTACATGTTATCAAAAATCGATTAGGTTACTCTCAGGCACCCTTACACCAAATTACAGCCTCACTCAGGTGTCTAGACCATATGGCAACCACTTTTAGTTTAGTTTTAATTCCCAAAATTTAAAGAACTGTTTTGAGAAGTTAGTAAAATCTGACTATGAGTTTATTGAAATTAGAACTTAATGAAACTTTGCATTAAGTTGGTTAATGTGTGAAAATGATGGCAGGGTGCATTATTGCAGATCAGTGTAACATCAAGGTCACCACTCTTCGAGGTTTATCAATCAAATGTAAGGAACATAACTAGTATACTGGGGTGAAGTATCGGTTTAGTTACCTTAACTAACTTCTGACTTGCTTTAAGTTCTGCTAAATTTTCATTAATAAAACTGAATGACCATGTGTGAGCCTGGATAAATCAATGGTAAAGCATAGCGGTCACCATATAGCGTATTTAAACCAAAAGCGAAGGAAAGTTTAATATTCACTATGAAAATATGCACAGTTCACTTGATGAAAAATTTTAAATTTATTCCAATGTCACATTTGAAATTCACTATTACAGTTGAAACGGCAAAATCAGCCTAAACGTCTCCAAAAATCACAAGTCATCAAGAGGAAGAACTACCAGACTAAACCCCGTTAGAAAAGATAAAAGTTCATAGTCACTGATTACACCACTGTCCGATGAGAAAATTCAACATGGTTACCTATCGAGCATGGCGCTGCAAAACTAAAGTTCTTCCAGAAACCATATTCGCTGCCCGACACCAACGCCTCCCAACGGATTTCTTAAAACACACTAATGCATCATTTGCTTCGCGACATGAAACAAAAGGCTCCAAAGACCGCCTCCGCATCTCATTATATACCCTTTGCCAAGCATCTGCTGTGGTCCCTCACATTACCAAAATATTCTGATAAAAAATTTTTATACCCAGTGTTCAAAATTTAACAGTGTGTTGCCTGGCCCTTGTAGGTTTGTTGAGTTTATGATGACTAGGATTCGGATCTTTAGAACAAGTCATATTTTTTCCTTCTTTCTTTTTGAGCTGAAATGCTGAATTAAACACTGATTCATTGTTTCTGATTGTATTTAAATGTATTTTATGTAGCATATAAATGCATATTCAGACCATTTTCCTAGTTTTTGTCATATTTCGATGATATTTGATGTCATATCGTCATATTTTGAGGAAAAATCTGGTAGTTTTTTAATAATATCGGGAATTCAGTAGATATAGATGAGAAGAAATTAAGATAATTATTCACGGAATTGTACTTCTGCTACACAATTGAGGAAAAAAATAATTTTCACTGTGGTCAGAATTCATTGTCACTCTCTAAACGTAATGTTCCGCCCGCCTTTTAATATCTACAATGCAGCAGAAGCATGTCTGTGTCGATCCGCGTCAATCAATATCTCAATGAAATACCCTTAATCATCGTTAAATCTGCACTGGATCAGTGAATAAACCTACCACCATGCCAAAAGTGAAATTTTCTGAATGTGCGAAGTTACGTAAGGGAATTTAGAGAGGAGTATTTTAGTACAGATGAAAGAGTTCTCTACTCTAAATTAGCTTAAATTAAAGTGACTTCAACAAAAAGATTTAAAAATTAATTTCCCATTGGTGCAGTGAGTACATGGAAGCAAATTATGCTGTCTACATGAAAACGACACTACTATATAAAATAAATGATGTATAGTAAGCCTGTTTTGATGTATAGTAAATTTAAATGTTTGGTCTTAGTTGTTATTTTTAGGAAATATTTACCCATTTTTAAGGTCATATTTGCCTGCATATTTCACTATTTTTTTTTTTTGGTCATAAAGATCCGAACCCATATGATGACCATAATTCTAAATTAACTCATTTTACTGTAAAAAATTGAAGTGTGTGTGCGTAATTGTAATTGACTTCCTAAAACCTGTTGGTGCATCCCTGTTCTGATACTTAATTTGTGCAATTTTAAAAGTTCCTGCTGGATTAGAAATTATCGTGT
This sequence comes from Vandiemenella viatica, assembly GCA_031002005.1. Lineage (NCBI taxonomy): Eukaryota > Metazoa > Arthropoda > Insecta > Orthoptera > Morabidae > Vandiemenella > Vandiemenella viatica. The sequence continues at coordinate 6,660,201 of JARYHS010008075.1, read as the reverse complement.
TTAAACTTATGTCATTGTGTTTTGTGCTGATTCCAAAACTGTAACTTTCTATTATTATCGGTGGAGTATTATAGAAGTTATTAATCATACAAAAATCGAGGTTGAAACTGCCTGGAAGACATATTAAAAAAAAACTAGTCTCTTGTTAATAATTATTAAAATACTTCTTCTATCAGAAAAGTGTTATTATCTGAATTTTATGTTTTAAAAGTTATTTCGTTTACGGAAATTGTCTTAATAATTCACAGTTTAATTTTTAAAACTACCTCATTTTTATTTATGACGTTATTACTTAAAAACCTGATTTAATATTTGTTATACTAAATTAAATGCTTTAAAACTTTAATATGTTGTACTGTGTTCTTTACTCTTACAGAAAATTTACTTTTTAGCTCGGGAAATTATCAAAAACGTGTTGTTATTTAGTGTTGAAACTGGAAGTGTGTTCAACGAAGTGTTTAAAAGTTTGTTTTCTTTATTTATACTGCCTGAAACTACTTAATTTTAATGAATTTACATTTCTTTTGGCTTATTATTATTATAAAAATACTTTAATGTATTGAAAAGTGTTGAGAATTAGTGATATTATCATGTAACCAAAATTGACTGTTTACAAATTTGATAACTATGGATTACACTGGCTCAGGTTAGTTTAAAGGTTATTTACTATTGTAAAATGTTTATTTAGAGCTTGTATTATGTGCTGAGTGACTTTATTGTTTTTAAATCGGCTTATGTTCCGAGTTAGACTGCAGTATCAGTTTCTTCATGAAATGTGTCACCCATGTCCTGCAGTTACTAAATGAAAAATTTTATGTTTGCTGGAAGGCTTACACCCTCCCTTATGCCCTATAGCCAAGAAAAATATAATTTACCCAAATTCTAAGATGCTTACAGAAACTTTCACTTGCTCATACGTTAAAATCACTGTGCCCCAAGACTATTTTACCATTTCCTTAGCTGAGAGCCAGGGTTCAGCTATGGAAGTCCTTTGTAGCTTTCATCAGTTTATGCTCCCATGATCTTTATTACAATTCAGAATATAAAAAGATACATTAATATTTTAGTTGGTATAAAAGGAAAAACAATAAATAAAACATTGAATGAATGTATTCATAAAATATACAAAATGTGTTCTGAAAACTAACTTAAATCTAGATAAAAATAATTAAATGGAATTGGTGATGGTGCTAGATGATATTGAAATTCAGGCGGACAGGTACAGAGGTGGAACAATTAGTTCGTTAGCTGTTCTGTATGTCTGGTTTGAAGGACAAGAGCATAATTGTAAATTTTTAATAATTTGACAATTATTGTTATGTTAGATGCAATTTATGTGCACTCCATGGATTAAATTTTATTGAAAGGTGTTGGGAGTGATGTGAGAAGCTGTTGGCAGCTGTGAAATAGATGAATAAAGCCAGTAAAATTTAACTATTGTACTATTGGGGAGTCGGAGGGAATTGTGAAGTTCGGGCACTAATAAAATTTCTCATAGACCACACATTCCTCTTTTCCTTCTCACACTATTGCATTCCAATCACCCATGATTATTAGACATCCCTCCCCTTCACATATTGGATTAATTCTTCTCTTTCGGCATATATTTTCTATATTTATTTGTAATCTACACTTGTAATAATGTGGTTAGCATGGGCTTAGTTTCTTACCTCATTAAAATAATTCTGTCACTAAACTGCTCATAACAACTCTCTTGTTTCCCTACTCTCTTATTCATTACAAAACCTACACCAGTAACTCCACTGACAGCTTTTGTGTTAATTATTCTGTGTTCCCCAGACCATAAATTCTGTGCATCCTTCCACTTAGACTTACTAAACCAGGATGATATCTAACTTAAGTCATTCCATCTCTCTTTTTAAGTTTTTTAACCTAACAGTTCTATTCACACTTATAACCTTCCCCACTCCGACTCGTAGAATGTTTCTATGCGGTCTGATGACTCCTCCCTATTTAGTCCCGACCCAGAGATCCGATTGGGGAACTATTTTACCTCCAGAACATATTAACCAGGAAGAAACCATCACTATGTATGTAATTTGAGAGTATTACATGTCCTCAGGACACCCTTTGTATCTTTAATGCAGTTGTTTCCCTTTACCTTCTGCATCCCTATGCTGTTGATCATTTCGGATTCATCCACATTTATGGGCCATTTCCAACCCCAAGGGCAAGGGGTGCCCTGGACTGCTCGCCACTCTTCCACCCTCAATTAGGAGGCTGTTGGCAAGCAGTTGGTGATTCCTTATACGAGGAATCTTTCAGTCTGTACAAACAGGGTGCACCACATGAAGGAAAAGTTGTCATTTGGTTGTAAAAGGCTAATATAGTCTCTTCAAATCCCTCTGATGTCGCTTTCAGTACTTCTTTTCTAATTACTGGAATAAATTTCTTCTGATGAGGGTGTTCCAGTTACAGAATAGATCTTTAGAATTGTACAGAGTAAATATTCAAAATCAAACATATTTTTTGTTAGTACATTGAGGGATCATCAAAATTCTGTGATTTTATATGGTAAATATTTTGAATACATTTTTCTTCGGCTTTGTGACACAACACATTGTGTACATGGGTAGATTTATCTTTGTCTCCTGACAGCATACACATATATTTTTGCTGTGACTCATCAGTCCAGCTACTTTAATCATTACTGTTTTACACACCTCAGTATTCCTTTAAATTATCGGTACTAGGTAGATTCAATGCCAAAGTGGATGATAATGTAGCTGTACTTTATTGAAAGTAAGTACTATTTCTGCTTCACCAACTTTGTTCTAACATCACATTGTTAGTTAATTTCCAATGAGATTTGGTTGTTAGAACTGAAGAAGTAGGAATCTACCTTTTTAATAATAAAACTAGCCACAAAGCTCATCAAAAATGACGCGTTTAACCGACTGTTCTGGCAATTGATTTCTTTTTAGTTGCTTACCTAAATAGAATTTTTATAAAATAAAGTTCAATATGCTGTAATTTCTCGTCCCTTGTGATGTAGCAAAAAGTTTCAGTTGTCAATTTTGTCCAGGTTGTGTTTCAGCCTAACTACAATCTTCGCCAATATAGCTGGTAGAAAATCAAAGCTTCAATCACATGTGAATTTATACATTCCCTGTATCGCATGTCAATGTCATCATACATTGATACCGATCATGCTTCATGCAATACAAACTTGATCCAAAATCTTCACAGTTTCTTAGAACTTTTGTCTATGATGAAGATCGGTGTTTTAACGCCTGGCACAGCTTACATCTGGCTGAAATAATGACCCCAGTGAAAACGAAGGATGTTAAAAATAAATTTTAACAACTTAAGTTATGTCACGTAATATTGGTTTAAATTGTGGTTTAGGTTGCACAAATCGTGAACAGTTTGGAACTTTTTTCATTCAAACCAAGTAATAATATCACTAAAAAAAAAGCAACTAATAATCAATATGACAATTTAAACAAAATTCAAACTTTTCTTTCAGTGTTGTAGCAATTCATTTCTTACCAATTATTGAAATAAATTGAATTGTTATAAAATAAATCCAATTCCTATTGCCTGGCGTTGTAACTAAAGGCTTCGGTTTCTATCCTGGTCCAGGTTGCATTTTAAAACTAACTATATACAGGAGTAGTTTACTTCGTGATTCATGACATCATGATGTGACATAGTGCTTATGAAACCTGCTTAAATAACTGGTAATAGCTAAATTCTACATGCTTTTGCTGTGATAAGGATCATTATTTATTTTTGTCCGGGTTGAATTTCTTACCAAACCACAATCTCGGCTAATACTGCCGTTACAAAATCAAAGCTTCAATCGCACGCGCATTGATTGTGATGTCATGTATCGCGACATAAGTTAAAAATACGTTGTTCTAAGAAGAGCATTATAGAAGACATGAATATATTCATATCATATCAAAAAACATTTCCAGCATTTTTACAGTTGTTGCCGTACAGATGCTATCTTTGATGTGACAATTTGAAGTGAATTTATGGTTTTGTGTTGTGTTAATTCGTAATTTTCATGTTACTTCATGTCTAACGTAAGTTGCATTTTGCTTTCATGTACACTTTTTCTTAAAAGATATGACCATATGAACGTATGTGGTAAATTTCAAATGAATAGCACAATTCTTTGGGCCTCGTTCTTATTTTACCATAGCCAATAATATCACAAAACAAATGTGTTCAACAGTTTTCTGACCGAAAGGACAATTCATTGATGAGACACAGTGATTAGCAACAACCTAAATTTGATCAAAAACTTTCAACAAAAATGAAAGGGGGAAAAAAAACAAAAATCTCCAATGTGATTCAGACTGATATTACAATGATCGAATAGCTGACATAGTAACACATTGCTAAAATAATAGCCTCAGTAATATTACTCAGTAAAAGCAAAGAAGATTAAAATAAATCTGATAAACTTATATTATTAATTTTAGTGTAGGCTGCACAATTCGAAACCAGTGGGCAACTATTTCTGTTCAAACAAATTAATAATTTCAATAATAGTTTAAATTATTTTGAAAAAAAGCAAAATTATTCATTTCCTCTGCCATAGCATCAAATTCCAGTTGTAATTCTGATCCATCGTAAGTAAAACTCTAACCAAACTTTTCTCAACACTGATGCTCGAAATACAAAGCTTTTATCTTACATATCTTTGGACAAAGAATTTAAGGAATACTTCTAAAAAATCAAAAGAATATTACATAAATATAAGCATCTAATGATTGATATGTCAATTTTAATGCAATACATACTTTTATTTCAGTGTTCTGTGAGTTAATTTAATCACTGATCCTTGGAAATGTTATTAAATAATGCGTATTCCCAAGAATATCATCGTAAAGCGTGACGTCAGAGCGCAACACCATAGATTGACGTCATGCTGTGACATGCTACATCTAGCGTATTATACTAATACATACTGTCAGGAAGGAGCAGTGTGGTATAATTTCTATTGTCAGTATGGGGGAAGGAGCATGGTAAGAAAACTTTGTAAACCCCACTTTCAATAGAACCTCACCTGATATTTTAAGCTATATTTCTTTAGCTAAATCTAGTTGTTTCTAAATCAAAAAGGAATTTATTGGACAGAGTCAGCAAACTCAAATATTAATTTTAATTTGTATTTCATTTAAATATTTGTGTCTTCTAACTATAGTTATAAAATGGATGCTTTCGTCATGTTGTTTCTGTCATGCCATGACGTCACACTATGACTTTCTATTACGATGCCATGCTTTTCGCCTCCACTGCAGAACAAACAACGAATTGAGATGTTCGAAGTTATGCACGTTATTTAATAACAGTTCTATTCTGCTATCCATCAGCGAATAAATTAACAGTCAGAACACTTAAAGAAAAGAGCGTTATCCGTTGAAATCATCAACATATTAACTATTGTTTGCTTTTTCATGATAAAATTTTGTTCGATGTAGATTTTTCTTATGAACTCTGGACAACAATACTGTTCTTACAGTATGCTAACAAATATCTACATTACATCATTTTCAAGATAATGAATGTGATTTGATGAAAATTGTACTTAATGAGCAAAGAAATGAATTGCTAAAATACTGCATTCAACACATAATTTTTATGGGGTTACAAGATATTGATATCCAACTAGCTGATACCCGAGACTTTGTACATGTGGATAAAGAATTTCGTTGCCAGTATTGAATATAGAAAGCTGTTGGTAAAGTAGGATTGGTCCAAAACAACACCGAGTCGGCATAATATGACAAGAAAGCCATCACTATATCATTCTACTGTAAAACCTGTCTCATGAAGAGAATCAATTTCAGACATATTTAAAAACAGAAAAAAATGAAGGTGGGGGGAGGGGGTTAACTAAGGCAGCTTTATTTCAGTTTGGTCTTTTCTTCGTTCTTCAGCATGAGCATCCAATTCTTGGGTTCTAATAACTCGTGCTTACCTTAGGCCAGTTTACGCGAGAAAGGCATGTAAAAAAAGAAGGCAAAATAAATTGGTGCCAGAAACATTTAAACCAACACAAAGTAATAGTACAGAGAAAATCGCCATCTATACCAAATAATATGTTTTATCTCTAAACGAAACATATTAACAAATCATACACTAACATAATGCACGAGAAGCAGAGCAACCGACGGAACATTACAGACCAACACAAACATCTGTCTCTCTGTCACCATTCGATAAGTTCTAAAAATTATTTGACTACAACTGTTACTCTCTATGTTGTTACGATTTAATGTGCTTGCGCCAACACTATCTCATGTGTTGGCAATAATAGGTATGGTAGATAGTTTGCTTGATTGTTTAGATTTGCAGGTTCGATTCTTCTACTAAGTCAATTCACAGATCATATTTAAGTTCACATCTGATTTATTAACCAAGCACATGCATCTATTCAAATCACCACCACTAACTATACTTATTCCTTCTGACTGTGGATAAGATTATACAGTCCTTCATTTCCTCTGATTGCAAGTTCTGACCACGCTTTTGACTATCGAGTCCACACACTGTGTTACCACTTCTCACTACTGCTAGCTTGTCATTCGTCATGAAGCACTTCCCTAACATGATTAGTGGACAACATTTTACTACTTTTAGATCCACTATACAATTATACAAGGGAACACAGGCTCACTCTACAATAACACATACCGCGCTTCAACTTGCACCCGACACCCGCGGCAGCCATCTTCAGACCGACTCTTGCGGTGGCTAGTCTCAGACTGACTCAACAATTACTTTTTGCCCCCTGCGCCTCCGCTCCCAACAATGCTTCATGGCAACTTCAGCTTTACAACTAATATACCTGGCTTAATACTGTCTCGCCACAATGTGCAGGACATTTCACTTGTATTTGAAAATTATGTGAGAAAACATTTCTTTGATAATTATTTAAGTTTTTGCCTGTCAAAATCATGCATGATAGTGCAATTTCTTTATGTTCATTTACTTGAATGCATATATTTGCTGGTTTTTTTTTTTTTTCAGTCATGTGGTAACATCTACAAAGGTCTTGCACAGACTGGCGCTTGGGGATGTTTTGATGAATTTAACAGAATATCAGTGGAAGTTTTGTCTGTGGTTTCTGTCCAAGTAAAATCTGTTCTTGATGCAATTAAATCTAATAAAACAACATTTAGTTTTATGGGAGAAAACATTGCACTTATCCCTACTGTAGGAATGTTTATCACAATGAATCCAGGATATGCCGGCAGAACTGAACTTCCTGAAAATCTGAAAGCATTGTTCAGGTATGATTTTTTTTAAAATTTTTGCCAGAAATTATTAGCATATCATATTATTTATAAAAACATTTCTCTGTGTTTAATTCAATTCATCAATTTCAAAAAAAGTATTTCTTAATTATTTTTATTATTAATCCAAAGTACCATAATGAGGCAAAATCTCTGGGGTTATCATGATTAATTGTCATGATCATTGTCATTTTAATGGTCAGTACCTGGGTGACTGATCCGTGCTCAGCATCTGTTGATTACTGTTCAACATGTAAGATTTTGCATGAAGTTTGATTAAACTTAAACATTCTTCTCCAAGGCTTCCTAGGCACTTTGAATGGGTACAGTTTCTTGCTCTGACCAAAGAGAAGCCTAACAAACATCAGTAGCCTTACTGTTGCCTGAAACTTCTGTGAGATGAGTTAAGAGCCATTTGCAAGACACAAAATACAAGAATTGCTCTCTTTTTTGGTAAAATCGTATTACAACTTTGAAAATCAAAACATTATCTACATATTAAATTTTACCCAAATCATTAGAGCTAATTCCAAGATTGTCCTGTTTGCAATTTCATAAATTGCTTTTAAAGAAAATCCTTTATTATGTTAAATAGAAATCTTAATACTAATCAGGGATTCATTAATGGTGCAAGATCAGATGAGTACTGCAATACCCCTTTTTAAAGTATTAATACTTACTTCTGGTAGTTTGACCCATATGCAACACTTCTCAAACTGTATGCACGAACCTTTTGGTGTGCCAACCGATATTTTTTTGAATGCTTAATTTTCATTATGGGAGGTCAGCTCCATTTATGAAATAATTTGGCCCTTATCTTCAATATTACTTTAAAATCAATTAATAACACTTTATTATTCTTAATGCCTTGATTTAATTTCATCAAAATTAAACTACACAACCAAATTCACAGCTAACTTCTTAACTATCCCCAGAGATTCTAGATTCTATTTCTTGTTGAATGCAACGATATTATTCTATACTTACCACAGTATTATACACACTACTGCCTGTGGAAGCCAGTTACAATTAAATATTTGCATCTTTTTTTACAAATTATTTATCATTACGAAATTAACACACACACAAAAAAATCAATTAGGAATTATAATTAACTATGGTATCTGCACTGTGTATAACAGATATGTTATAATTGCCCCCACATCCAGGCACAACTAAATGATGGCACACATTTTTTTGCCGAGATGTTGTTTAGTTTTCAAATCACTGTCTCTATCAGTCCACTTACTTCTTCCACTCACAACTTACATCTCATTGTCATTGAATCAGTGTCTCATATTTACATAATGAAATTAACATATTTACAAACAGATACACCAATCCAGGGTACTATCTTTATCAGTCCTTCCTTATTTATTATTACAATTATTTCTCACACATCTCAAGTGACAATCACTATTTGCAATTACTACCTGTCACAATCTTTTGATCTTCCCTTTAGGCGAGACTTATACAATTTCAAATCTGCAACATTTCTCAATCCTAATCTTTTATTTGACCTAGGATATGCCAGTTCATATGCGCTAATATTCAGTTTAGAAATGACCCTAAAAGGACCATGATATATTTTGAAAAACTTCTTTATTTTGGAATTTATTTCTCTCGTTTTTTTTTTTTTTTTTTCATTCTCACCAGAACTAAATCTCCTATCTCAAACTTGGTCGGTTTTACCCATTTGTCATACCGCCTTTTCCTATCTTCAACTTTCTTCTTGATTATACTTTTAACTTTAGTCATAAATTCTTCCCTATCAATGTCTTTCTTCAGAGGAAATTTCATATCTTCATTTATCAGATTAGGAGAGTCTTCGTTGAACATAATGCGATGCGCGGCGTATCCCGTACTTTCATGAGGAATACTGTTAATTACGTTTTCACAATCATTTATATATTCAATCCATCTAGTATGTTTTGTACTGTTATACGTCCTCAAAATTTTATTTCTTTCTTCATCAGCTCACATTTAGATAACTTTAGCATCATGCTCCCTCTTTTCAAAGCCTTCGGAACTTATTCAATGGTCTCACAATGTTCTTCGCAATTTTTTGAACTGATTAAAATGTCATCCACATAAATCGATAATTTACCTAGCAGCACTTCTCCAAGAACTAGGTCCAGGGCAAGTATAAATACCACCGAAACAGAAATGTTTAATCCAAACGGAACGACACAATATTGATAAGATTTTCCTCCATATAAAAATGCAGTGTATTTTCTGGACTCTTCTGCCAATGGAACCTACCAATAGCCAGCGGTTATATCTAGGCTTGTCATGTACATCACACCATGAAACTTTTGCAGCATTTATTCTAAATTTTCCGGCCTTTCGGTTTCCTTCTCCGCGATTTTATCTATGATTCTTGCGTCTAAAACGAGTCTTACAGGACCATCTTTCTTACCAACAACAATTAAGGGATTGCTGTTTGAGCTATCGCTCCATTCAATTATTTCCCAATATAACATCTTGTTTATCTCTTGTTCAACTGCGTTCTTCTTAGCCAAAGGTATGGGATACGGCTTCACAAAAAACGGTACATGCTGTCTTATTTTCAATTTACAAATAAAAATTCTTCACGACACCCAGTCAATCGAAAAAACTGTCCCTATGTCATTCCAATATTTCCCATAAGTGTTCTTTTTGTTCCCACGAGACGTTTTCCAATTCGCTTATTTTTCTTCTTAAAGAATTTTCACATGACCAGTCAACATTTTCTTCAGCAGTTTCAGCATCATACAAATCGTCCTCTTCTGTACCAATCTGGCATACCATCTGCAGCTTCAAGTTTCCTAACACTTCCGAACCACTCACTACTTCCTTCCAAAATGTCATTACGTGTTCCTTTCCATTCTTCAAAATTTTAATTTCTCCTTTTCCACAGTCAATTTGCACCTGGTATTTTATCAAAAAATCCATACCGATTATGCAATTTAAGTTTAAGCCCGGTATTACAGTACAGCGGTGCTCTATCTGCACTCTATCCATTTCTAATTCCATCCAAATTTGTGTTTTTAGTCTCTTGCTTAGTTTCCCGGTTGCCCCATCATCTGAATATGGTTTACCGGCATTTCTATCACCTTATATCTTGCTATAATGTTTTCATACAACGTGTGTGATATCGCCGTCAGGTCGTTTCCGGAGTCTACTAGCAGTTGGCATTCTATTCCAAATATCTTCACATCAACTAATGGCTGTCTTATTTTATCCTCTAAAACGTCATGCATTTCTTCACTTAACAAATCTTTCGCAATTTCTTCATGCGACCATTTATCTCTTAACAACTCTGTTAAAAATTCCCTCTTTAAATTATTTACATTATACGGCCGTCAGCCGTCTTCTGTTGTACCCTGTACCAACAATTTCTTGCATCTTTCCCTATGGCTGAAATCAGAACAAGTTGTGACTTCGTTATTTTGCTGTGCTGACGCGTTCGTACTGTCTGGACTACCTTTTGTTGCATTCTCAGGCGCTCTTCTCTGAGACACACCTGGATTTACTTCTTCGTCAACACTCTTTACAAAAAATATTCTCACTTTATTTCCTTCATTTTCATTGGATTCACTATTGAACCTATTTTCTGAATTATATCTTCGGCCTCTTCATCGTCGCTACTTGACGTACCATCACTATCAATGCTTAGAGGTAATTCATTTCTTTCGCTGCACAAACCTTCTACGAACACATCTTCTTCCCACTTATTTAACTCTATCGCTCTCCTTACACCATATTCTGCACCACCATCTTTGCCATTATCATCATGTACACTGATTCTGGCCAACTCCAATATATACTCGTTTTCCCATTTGCTTTCGCTGTCCACTGACATAGTCCCACAGTTGTTGTTATTCATCCTATGCAAACATTCCCACCACTTTAGATATTCTTCTTTGCTAGATTGCTTGCTCCGGTAGTCATTGTAATCATTTACTGCTTTTTTATCACACATATTGGATGGTCCTGCAACCACTATATCTACCACTGATAGGACCTTTACAGTTGCGGTCTTAAGTTTTCCGCTCCTTTTTCCTCGTTAGGTTGCCTGTTACCTTTCATTATCATGTACATAGTTTGTTTGTATTGCAGTCGCTGATTTCCCCATCCGTTCAATACATAACCACGCCCATTGCCATCGTTAGCGTTGCCTTCAAATTGTCGCATATCGCTTCTGTCTTGCCGATTCACCTGTCCTTCTCCTCTGTATGGCCAATTATTTGATGTACCATCAAGATGCCTGTCCCCATACTTTTTATTCTCGTAGTCATTTTCTCGGTGACCTTCCACATTGTATTCGTACATTTCGTTACACCGATCTACCCGCTGAAGTGCGTCTAAGAAATCATGAATCCTATCCCACTGTTTAACAACTAGTTTATCTTGCACTTGTCTCGGGAATATCTGCAATAATATTTCGATCTGCTCAACCTCTCCTACTGGTTGATCCAAATAATGCAATTCCTTTCACATTGCGTCACAAAAATCTCGCATCTTCCAGTCGCGTCTGCTAAAATGACAACAATTGTAAAAATCACTTTTCACTTTCCTCTGCATTTGTGCAGACCGAAACTTTTCGCGAAATCTTCTCAAGAATTCATTGTAATCATTGCACTCTTCAGCTGCTCCAGGAAAAAGCTTCGTCCTATTTTACCTCTGACATAGCGAATCTTCTCTGTATCCGACCATTCTAATGGTAAGTCTTTATCATAGATCTTTACAAAATCTGCAAAGTGAATATTTCCATTCGATTTAAAAACTGCATCAGGTAACATCGGTGGAATATACATATTCACTGTTACGGTAACAACCGCGCTAAGTCGGCGTTCAACCATTTCCAATCTTACTTCTACCTGATTGAATCTAGAACTAATCTGTTCAATTTCAATTTCAGCTTCACCTTTCTTTTGTCCTACTCCTTCTTCAATCTTTTTTTCAATTGATTGATACTGCCTGTAGTTTGTTGCTTCACCAAAATTATTTCTTCCCGACTTTATTTTCGACTTTCAAGCATGACTTCTCTGATGTTTCCGATAATGGCATTTTGTCTTTCATTATTATCTGCTATACGTTGATCCATTATCCCGGCTACATATTGTCTAACCTCGTCTTGGAAATGTACTAATTCAGTCCGCACCTCTTGTTTCCAATTTTCTTGAATTTTCTTCATCTCATCTCTCATAACCTGGAAACTTTCTTCATTCTTCTTTTGATTTAACAATATTTCTATTTTCAATTCCTTAATTGCTCTTTCCTGATTTTTTATAATTTTTGTTTCCATTCTTTGAATTGTTTTTTCTTGATTTGATACAAGTTCTGTTTTCATTTCTTACATTTCTATTTTTTTTTTTGGCTTGATTTAATATCAGTTCTTGGAGTTGCTTGAAATATGACATGAACTGTTGGGGATCTACACTCCTTTCTCGAGCATCAGATGTTCTGGTGAGACTGCGTCATTTACACAATTATCTCGCCCATCATCGCTGTCCCTATCATTTAACCCATTGCAACCATTATTAATTAATAAAATGACGCCAATGCAACTGTATTATGTAGGTTTATTGCCGCACGCGTTTCGTCTCTCCTCGAGGCATCATCAGCGACGAATCTATTTTAAAATTTACATTGGATTTACAAACTTATTTGACATAACGCTAAATTGATACATTTTCTTATTATTTACACTTACTATTTACATTAGTGGATTTCAGGATAGTAACCACACATCTTTGTTTTCTCTCCAAAGCATGTTTCCATTACAGCCATTTGTCTTTGCTGTTGTGTACACGATATAAACATTGCGTCTTCTACAATTCGCTTGTTTTTGTTGGCCAACTTATTTTCTTACTGTCAAAGGTGGTGATGCGCTGACGGCGCCAGATTTCATATTGCGTGGGAGATTTTATATCTAATTTTATGTAAGTGTGTGAGTGCATGTATTTGTAAGGTTGATTTCTTTACTGTAGGGTTTTTGTATGTTTACCAGTTTGAACAGTGTTTGGTTTGTTAAGTTTATGTGGTCATTCAGTACCTGCTTGCCATTTTTTATTGCTTTTTCTATGTGGTAGTTTTCTTGTAGAGTGAGGGTATTATGTCTGTAATTTTTGATTGTGAGTATTTGCATGTATTCGTTAATGTCTGTTGGTAAGTGATCATTTTCTATTAGATGTTCGGCGAATATGGAGTGGTTGCTGTACTTTAGTGCCCTCATGTGTTCTTTGTATCTGGTTTTTATATGTCTTCATGTCTGTCCTATGTATATTGCAACACAATTGTGACATGTCAGTTGATATATGCCTGAGTTGTGATAGTTGTCTCTGTATAAGTAGGTATTTAACTGTTTTTGAACCGAGTTGTCTGTTCGTAGAGCAATGTTTATGCCTTGTTTTTTAAAAATGTTTGTGATTCTGTGGGTGTATTTGTTGGAATATGTCATTGAATACCATTTACTTTTATTTTCAGTGTTTATTGTGGTTTGTGAGTTGTGTTGAATTGTCTGTGTTCTGAGTGTCCTTGTCTGTTGGGTACTGGGTGGCTGAAGTTTGGTTGTGTTAGTTATTGTCTGTTCTTTCCCCATTTTGTTTGTGATTTTTCTGTTTATATCCATTTTTTGTTGCTATTTCCTTTATTGTGTTTAGTTCTGTTTGGTAGTTTTTCTTTGTTAGTGGTGTTCTGTTTAAGCTGTTTAGTATGAACCGTATTGCAGCCTGTTTGTGGTTTTATGGGTGGTTTGATGTGGAGTGTATTATTTGATCTGTTGCTGTAGTTTTCCTGTTTATCTGAAATGAGTGTGTGTTTGCATCTATTGTTATGGTGAGATCTAAGAAATTCAGTTTTCCTTGGTTTTCCTTTTCTATTGTGAAGGTGATGTTTTTGTGTATATTGTTTATGTCTCGGTGCAGTTCAGTTATGCGGTCTTCTGTTTCATTGATGAGGCATATTACATCATCAAAAAATCTCCACCAATAGATAATATTGTATCCTTTCTGTGGTAACAGGTTTTTCCATATCTCATTTTCTATATGGTCTATGAAAATGTTGGCCAAAGTTCCTGAAATTGGTGATCCCATAGGAAGACCTTCATGTTGCAGGTAGTATTTGTTGTTGAAAGTGAAATAATTTTGAGAAGTTAGTAACTGAAGTATGCTTTTGATTTCATCTATGTGGCTGTTGGGTAATGCTTTGTATGTGTTTTTTTCCTGTGGACACCTGTACGTGATTTTTCATGTGTTCATATATTCAATTAATAATTAGGTTCATGCAAGAATTGTTTGTTTAAATATATAAGAGTTTCTTGTAACCAAAGAGAAACTAACTACAGTAGGCTCTCTGCTACCTGAAACATCTACAAGATGGCATTAGAGCCGTTTCCAAAATACCATATACAAAAATTATTTGTATTTTGTAAAGTCATGTTTTTGCAGGGAAGACACTGATTTAGATAAACTTACAAATCAAAACGTTATTTAATCATGACATTTCATCCAAATCCTTAGAGCATTTTCCAGATACCATGTATATGTATAAATACAAGAATTGCTTGTTTAAAGATATAAGATATTAATATATGAGTAGTGGAAACTATTATATGTAACTAGCAAATAAATTTAAAAGCTAAAATTTAGAACTGAATTTTATAGGTCATAACAGACAGATACACTTAATAGTGGTGTTAAAATTCTTTGATGGAGTAGAATAAGTTTGCAATAAGATTAAATACCAGCATTTCTTTAAATGCATCTTTATTATTTAGAAACTATTTTATACTTTTAGGAAATTTATTACATATTTGTAACATTAATTATGTATATGTATCTCAAAATTATTAACACATCTTGATATTAATACCTAGCTTTTGTTGTCAGCTACATTCCTGTTACTAAATGCAACTTTCAAAATAGACTTGCGCATATAGTTCACTACTGGGAGCGCTCAGTTTAGTTCGCAGCTACTTCACGTACTACGTCGCTCTTTTAGTTCGTTAGTTCATATCTTAAATTCAGAGGAACAGGTTATTCACTACCCTTGGTACTGCTACTGCATGCACTATTTTGTTTGTTATGACAGTTTTGTTAGGAAATTATTTTTTTCATTTCTAAATAGAATTTAATATGACCTTCTTAACAAAAGTTGTTACTTAACAATAACACTTTAAAATGACATTAGCATGATCAGTGGCCACCGATAAACCAAAGTGCTCATTGTGCTTTGCACAAATGGATAAAATGGTTCATTCAACTGTTCTGTTTTTACTTTACATTCATTAGTAGAATATTAATTTTTAAATGGATTTATTTATTAATTATTTTTATTATTATTTTGCAACACAGAAACTAATAACAAACAAATTCCTCCCTTTGTAAAATCTGTGAAGGCACATTATGATTTATCTTTTGAATGATGTTATGTGCATTTACCTAAATGCCACTTCAGAAATGTTATGTAATGTCAAAATTGAGAAAGTCAAGCAAATGTTTGCTCATACATCTGTCTTTGCCTCATTTTTGTTTTGTTCATTATTTTTACTTGGAAGCTGTTCTTTCTTTGATATTCTATTAAATTAAATTAGTAATGGAAGTGGTAGCTGTAACGAAAGTGCGTCAATTTCCAGTGAACTGGAAGTTATTGAGCGATTATTGTATTATTGTAGGGAAGGATTATCCAACACACATTCCAAATATTTTGATGGTGAATGAAACTGATGAATTTCGTGAGCCATTTTTTACATAACTTTCACAAAGCTGTTAAACAACTAGAATGTAATAATGTGAGAATTTGCGATAAGTATTGTACTATATCAGCTGTAAAAATCAGCGATAGAAAAATGTTAAAGAAACTGTTTCTTTGGTTAAGAAAACAAGAAAAAGTCCTTAGAAGCCAAATTCTCCACAGAAAGTGAAAATATTAAAAATAATTTTCTAGTATTGGTTGATAAATATCTGGAGTATCTTAATAAAAGGTTAGATTTTAATTAAAGCAATTGGCTATGCAAAATCCAAAAATTAAATTTAAATCATGAGGTTTCATTTGATGACTGTGAGACAATTTTAGAACTTCTAAATTTATGAGAAAAAATGAGTATCAAAGTGAATGAACTCTACTCTGAAATAACAATATTACATGAAATCGACGTAAAAGTAAGAGAAGTATTTCATTAATAAAAGTGATATTTCGATTGGCATTAATTTACCAACTGAATGTGACAATTCTACTGTAGACAAAAAATTGTTAAAGATGCATAAAGTGCTAAAAATATAGCTTAAAAAATAAAATAGTAAAAACCATACCTTTTGTCCTTTTCTACTCGTAAAAGTGTATTTGAAGTGTACTATATTTTGCAGCTTATCCTAAAAAAATACTGTAATCAACCGAAACAAATGTTGGCAACCCAAGCGGTGAATGGTGATGAACTATCTAGTAGTCTTGAACATGATAGCGCTCAGTTAAGTTCACGATCGGGAACACTCTATTTAGTTCGCAGCTCCTTAACAAACTAGATCGCTCCCCTCTCAGATTCTAGAATGACAGATCGATCGCTCACTTTGCTACTGCTACTGCATGCGCTCTTTTGTTTGTTATTGTAGTTGTGGTTATCGATGGTTGTGTTTTAACTGTTAATGGAATCAAAGCATGTTTTGTTTTCACATTCCTCATTAAATTTCCGTTGTGACTTCTGCAATAATTAGTAATGTTGAACCTTTTTTTATTTTATTTTTATATCTGTGTCTTCAGTTAAATGTATCCACAGTGAACTGTCATTCCTTTTAGATGACATAGTAATAAATAACCTAAAACAGAAATCGGTCTTTGGAAAAGAAACAAACAAACTAACAATCTAAGGAGCGAGAGAACTAGTTCATGTAGTTCGCCTGTGGGAACACTCTTCCTAACTAGTTCATTTGTAAACTACACAAGACTATTTCAAAAGCAGTTAAATGTCATGAAAGCAGTTTCATCATTCCAGCTACTTTCTTATGTGTTGGGCATTGCATCAGATCTTTGAAAGGTTTGATTTTTGTTTTCTGTATAGCATTATTCATACCATCTCCTTGATGATGGATATATTCGTCTACCTTCCCCCCCCCCCCCCCCTCTTAAATCAGATCAAGTGCTTATAGCCCATTGTTCCCTGCAGTATCAGGTCTATGAATTTTCCAAGCTGGGGCTAAAACTGTTAAATTTCCATCCCTTTGAACATTATTTTGCCAACCCCATCGTCACTACTAGTGGAGCTAAAAAAAAGGTCTTTGTGGCATAAATTGCTGGCCTACACAAAAAAAATTTCCACCTCCATGATGTTACTAGCATATGGGGGCAAGTGGGCTGGTTTGCCCCACAGCCCCTCGATTCAGCTGTGGTTCCCTTCTAATTTTTTCTAAATACCCATTTAGTCTCACATTTTTCAGATTTATAGAAAAATCACAATTATCGGACATTCTAAAATAACAATTTAGTTAACTATTACCCACTATTTGTGTGCAAATGATTGAAATATTTCACTAATGTTTTTTGAATTGTTTTCTTCATCAAATGAGTAATTTTGAAGCAAATGCCATAGCTGGATTTAGATATTTATGTCTGAAAACATTAATTGTTTTGCCTGTTCATTGCTGTTAGAATTTAAAATTTTAATATTCTTCTTAAACAGAACTGTGCCCTCTTAACTGAATGACTCCTTTTGTTCATTATTACAATGTGAATACATTTATATAATGGCTCTTCAGCATGTTCAGAGAACTGAAAAAGAAAATGGTCAAAAAGTTTTGTGTTAATAATCAAATTAGTGTGCATATGTGAATTATCTCTGAATTGTAGGGAGAGTATCTTTGTCAGTTATTCTGTGGAAACAAAAGCTGGCGAGCACGGGAAACAGAGTGGGTCTCGTCACTTGTATTATTGTGTACAGAGTAGCCTATAGCTGGGCATAAAAATTAGTAGGAGAGTGTGAGGTGAAAATGTTCACTGTCTCAGCTGTAACCATGATCGTGCCTTGGATAACTTTAGTTCATGCTTTGCTACATTAACTTGGTTGCCACGTAGCTTGATAAAACCCCAAACTAAGAAAGATAGTAGGTAATAAAAGTCAAAAGTCTATGGTGATAGATAGTCACTATATTCTTCAAATGTAAGCAAAGTCACAAAACTAAATTGGCATCAGACAATGTTTCCAAAGATAAAATAGCAGTTTCCATTAACCGATAACAGCAGACCAAACCCCATTGTTCAAAGTAGAACTAACTGATACATAAAAGCAGATAAAATTTCATCACATGCCCCTATGTTCAACTTGTATGTCGACGACCGATACTTAAGGTACGCTACCATACCACATGGTGTAAAATGCTGCCTCAAAGCAGCGTGGAAACACTCTAACTAACTCCTTGAGACTGATCACATCTACATTGCACCATAATAACACACCATGGAGCGTTGTTATGCTTAGATGACTTGAAACTGACTGGCTGGCCAACAGAGGACAAGGAAAATCCAGGGCTCTTATATATATAGAAAACATGCATGTGATTGCGAAGACTTCCAGGTTCCCACTAAACTAGTCTGATGAACTGATCAAATGTCCTATCTCACAGTAGAATATAGCATCAGATTTCTTACTTCGACGACTTAAAATTCCTATCACTCTGAAACTTTTCAGTAGCTAGATCCTTTAAAAAGTGTTAATTTTAATCCTTATACAGGGTGCGGCAAAATGATCTGATGGTTTTCGCCGCCGTATTGTAGAGCGAGTAGATGGTGGAGGGTGGTGGGGATAGGCGCATTCCATAGCCCACACGTGGACATTTGTAGTAACCATGGAGCAGTGGTCGGGTGAGTACCGTGATTTTGTTGTCGAGGCGTTTTTTGAAAGTTGCGATTCCTGCGTTGCTGCTCAGTGGCAGTTCCAAAGACGTTTCAGTGTGGGTCCAAGGGGAATAATCCCAACTCGTAACAGAATTATGCTATGGGTGAGAACCTTCAGAGCTACCGGTTCAGCATTAAAAAAGTCGACAGGCCATCCAAGATAAGCCTGGACGCCAGAGAATATCAATCAAGTAAGAGAAACTGTGGAAGCCAGTCCTCGGCGGTCGGCCCGTAAACAAGCTGCTGCTTTGCACATGTCTGACCGCTCAGTAAGACGAATATTGCGTCTCGATCTGCACTTCCATCCGTAAAAAGTGGCTATTGTCCCGCAATTAAAGCCTAATGACTATGCAAAGCGTAAAGCATTTGCAGAAGAAATGATTGCAATGTTGACTGATGAAACAATTTTAATGATGAACAACGAGGCACATTTCCATCTGGATGGTTATGTTAACAAACAGAACTCTCGTTAGGCCTATTGGTCGGCTACAAATCCGAAACAACTCCATGAACGTCCTAAGGTTATCGTGTGGTGTGGGGTGGTGTAACGAAAAGGTGTGTCATTGGGCCATACTTCTTTGAAGAGGGTGGTCGAACCGTTACGGTTAATTCGCAACATTATTTGTTGATGTTGAAAAACTTCCTGATCCCTGAACTTAAGAGAAATAGTTTAGTGCGCAGGAGGATATTGTTCCAGCAGGATGGGGCAACTGCCCATACAGCCAATGAGGTTATGGACGTATTGAGAAGCAAGTTTCGTGGTCGAGCGATCTCTCGCGTTTTGGGGACATTGAATGGCCAGCTCGCTCTCCAGACCTTAGCGTTTGTGATTTTTTTCTTGTGGGGTTCCTTAAAGCAAGAGTTTACACAAACAAACCCCCCACACTGGACGAACTGAAAGAAGCCATAGGCCAAGAAGTCGCCAACCTGCCTCGTGCGATGTTAGAGCAGGTGTTCAACAGCTTCAGTGCAAGGCTGGAAGAATGACTTGGTAAAAGACGGACGTCATTTAAAGGACGTTATCTTCACATCTTAAACGGATGAAATTGGTTGTTCTGATATTATTTTCATTAATTTACATGAACACCCTTCTGTAATAAGCAATAAAATATTTTGTATCACTTTTATTTTTCATGTTGTGTTTACTTTAAAACCGTCAGATCTTTTTGCCGCACCCTGTATAAATTTTCATAGGTTCAATAGTTTGGCTAAAAAAAAAGTATTTTCTGAGATTCCCAAAACTTGTTAATAACTTTGATAAATTTGCAGCTACAAAGCTGAAATAACTTTTATTTTACTCTTAATTGACTACTCTTTCATTTGCAATCAGGCAAGGCATGTTTACTATTTTCAAAAGAATTAAATAAAATTCGTCAACCAAAAATAGAATTTAACAAATTAACATTTCCTAAGCTATTAAGGTTATCAATCTAAAAGTGACTTTAATCAATTCTATGTCTTTAACCCTTTTATTGCTACGTTTCGCCCGGCCGAGCTCTCGCTGAGTGCTCCTTTGTTTACGCCTAAGCTGTTTACCTGCGCTGGAATGCCGCGTTAGACCGGACCGCTGTGTACTGAATACGTCTGGAGCATTGTGTGTGATGTTCTTTTGCTGTCGCTCTGCGATTTGAAACGCCAAATACAAAATAAATGCTGTTAATATAACATCTAAAGTTTTCAGTTTAAAGCTCCTCTAAAAGTGAATGTCTGCATAAGCAAACGTGCGGTACTTCATATACTAAATAGATATTACAGCAACTGAAATGTTTTTTGTTTGTGAGCGTAGTAATTTATCTGGAGAGAATACCTTTCACAAAATCTGCACATATTTTCCTACCTTTTTGACCCGGCTATGGACCGCCACTGGCAAGTTAAAAATATGTTTTTATATTTTGTTTAGTTTTAGAGGCATATAAATGTAATATAATTATTACTCTGCAGTTACCCACGGTTAATTATTCTTTTTGTGTGATAAGCCTTTAAAAATGGTATAACACACAGTGGTACATTACATGTTCTGCATTGGTTTCTCGACGCACTTTCTGCTTCGAACATACAGCGCATATACGCATTGGCGTGCTCTTTTTTGAATTTTTGATATGAATGACATTTGAAAAATGTCTCCCAGTAAATCCTTGACGATATTTTTTATCAGAGTGTCTTCCATTGCTAGGTTCTTTCTTGGTATATGCTTCAACAAGGGGCATCCATAAATTACGTGAGGTGAAATGGTGGGGGGGGGGGGGGGGTTCCGGTGAAATCTTACCAAGGGGGAGAGGGAGGTCTTGTTGGACTGTAGAGCTAAAAAAAAGGTCTTCAAATGACGTGAAAGTAGATTTTAGGGGGGTATTTCCTCGAAAAGTGCAGCTTTGTAAGGTTGAGACCTAAAAAATTAAAGGTCTCAAAAAGTTGTGAGGGCAATTTCTAGGGGCGGGAAGGGTTGGGGGGGGGTGGTCACACACAAACCAGGTCTCACAAGAGGGGGGGGTCCAGAAATCCGGAAAAACACCTCACGTATTGTATGGATGCCCCTTACCAGAGACAGATGAAAGTCTGCAACTGGCATTTTTCGTCCGGTTACTACTCGGCGAAGAGCGTGAGCATTTAAAATGCTGTATTCGAGAATGAGGAAAAAGAACTTTTTATACCACTTCATAGCGAAAATATAGTGTGAACTGATTCTCGCGTATCTGTAGGTCTCATCATAAATAGATATCATATGAACTTCTGTTAGAAATATCAGGAAAAAATGACAAACTGCTGGAATGTTAACCTAATCCACACTTGTATCCCGCAGCTTAATCGTCAAGCGCATGCGGTCAAACGTGTCATTAAAGCATTCTCTTATCCACACATTTCGCTCTCACTATCTGTAGCTGCAAATTCTGAAGAATTTTCACATGTGGAGACAAATGGTCATTTTCCACTAGCTGATATACACAGCTTAGTACTATTACTTCGAGATCCTGTCGAAGGGTCATCACTGTGATCCATATCAATGACATCATATTCATTGTCGCTTCTGGTAAGAATCTCCATGATTTCTTCCATTGTACAAACATGACAGCGTGCCATTTTCTCAGCGAAAACTGAAAGGAAAAGAGAAACACAAATTAGATCGCAGCTGCCAACGCTCAAGGGTTGAATAAGGAAAACAACTAACCACCCTGGGTGGAAATATGGCTACAGGACGAGGCCTCTAAGAGGTTAGCGTGTTAAAGCGCACAGAGCACACAGGAACCCGAGCATCTGGATGTGTATACATGTCCAGAGCACAGACAGGGTGGCAAGGCGGCGCGTGTATACACGTCTGGAGCACAGACAGGGCAGCGAGGGTGCGTGTGTATACACGTCTAGAGCAGTTAAAGGGTTAAAAATGACTTCTGAGCACTTTTGAATTTGATATCTGTTTTCCCTAATTTATTATTAATTTATGAAATATCATGCCAGGGGAATGCTTGAGGATGAGGTTACAGAAAACACTGTCTTCTTCAAATACTTTCTTAAAACTGTAAAAGCCTGATTTCTAGCTTGAATTAACTTGGTAACTAACTTTATAAATGATATGTAATACAATTCAACATAAGTCACTGTTCTGAGAACAAATTTTGTTATGCAGTTACAAAATTTTTGGGTTACTTTACATGCCCTTCCAAAATTGAAGTTATTTTCTAAAGAAAACTAACTGAAATTTTCAAACAAAATGAAAAAAAGATTGAAAAACTGAAACCTCCCTCTTAACTACCTACTGATAGGGTTGGTTTGCTATTTATACTCCTTTCACTCTCTCTCACTCATTCAACTACAATTTGCAAAATATTGTATCAACTGCATCATCAATACTACCAAATCAAAATTTTCAATTGTTTCACATGTATTGGTATTTCACTGAATGTTCGTCAACTTGTGAAATGTTCATTTTAAATGTTTATGTTTGTTATCACCTGCAATTATAAAAGAAAAAACACAAAAAACACTCTTTACACAACCCCAAATTGGGCTAATTTCCCTATAATTTAATTAGGACTTCTTGTAATGGATTAAACATCCAGGTCCTGTCACGGTTTTGACCCTAACTAGGGCGAAAAGATAGCCCCACAGGTTTGGCTACTGAGTAACTGTTCTGTCCCTGATGCCTGTCTCAGCAGAGGCGCCATGAGACCTCAAGTCAGCCATCTGTCAAAGAACAAAGGGAAAAGAATTGGTGTCCATCCTTATCATAAATATAAATTCTAACAACTGAAGATTAAATGCAAATAGAAATGAAATGTTTACCAACATAAGTATAAAATGATTATCAGAGATGTGAAAAAATGACATTAGAATGAAAGTAACAAATCAAAGTTTTACAAAATAAATAAGTGCTGCTAAATATTAGCTTTAAAAATAGCAGAGAAAGCATGAAGAGATTTCAGCTACTAAATGGGTAGCAACTGACAAAACTTAATGGATTAGCTGTACCACTAGTATAAAACAAGTACGAAATTAAGCTTTTCCCGGCGTGTAGATGAAAACCCGAGAATTATTCATTTTATAAAACAAGTAGATTACAAATACAAATCCACTCAAGTATATATCACAAGGTGTTATTCCCTAGAGCATTTTGGTGAATGTCTCTGGTAATGCAATAGCATCTAAATTCACAAAAAAAAAAAAAAAAAAAAAAAAAAAAAAAAAAAAAAAAAAAAAAAAAAAAAAAAAAAAAATTCTGAGACTTTACGGGTCAAAATTCACTTAGTTATGCAGATCATGTTGATGAATGTCTCTGTTATAAATATCATACTAAACAATAAAATGTAAAATTAAACAAAAAGATTATATTGACTTTCTTGATAAAGGTAAAGCAGTATGATGAATGACATGTTAATGTTACAATGTGAAGCTATATTATAAAATGGTAACTCATTGTACAAACAAATGTATTGTTAGTAATAATATGGAAACATAGTTTCCTTTCAGCATTATACTGCTGCACTAGAAATAAAAACTCTGATTTGCTAACACATCAAAGTTGTGAATACCAGTATACTGGTTACTAACGAATTAAGGGTTAATAGAGGTGTATGAGTATAATCCTAGATACCATGTAGTTAACATGTCCCTCTTATTCAA
Organism: Vandiemenella viatica; assembly: GCA_031002005.1. Classification (NCBI taxonomy): domain Eukaryota; kingdom Metazoa; phylum Arthropoda; class Insecta; order Orthoptera; family Morabidae; genus Vandiemenella; species Vandiemenella viatica. The sequence goes on along the minus strand of JARYHS010008075.1, from coordinate 6,635,944 downwards.
ATCAGTAAACATATAGGGGGTGTAGGCATGTACCCAGAAAAATGTCTCAAATTATAGTACACTTAGTGCATAGAAACACAAAGAAATACTCAACATGTGGGATATAATGAGAGAATTCACATAGCATATACAAACATTGATAGGTAAATCTAAAATGAAGTGTCACAAAAGTATTGAAAACATCTATGTAATGCAGAAATCCTATAATGGAGAAAATATGCAGAAAACTTTTAATGTGGAAATGTTATAATTTCAAAGGACAAAAGATAAAGCAATACTTTTATAATATGCCCTTATCATAGCACTTTCCTTCATTCAAAATCAGTTATGCCCCTCCATGAGTGCATTGTTTCCACAAAATCCTCTTCTATGGTATCTTATAAAAACATCTGGGATACAACACATCAATAAATCAGTTATCCATTTCCACTTCATCAACATAAATCTTGCTTAGTTGGAGTTTCCTTCATCCAACTAAAAGTATCGATACCTTCATATAACTTTCAATGTATTTGTTGCAGTCTGTGACTGTGGGTTACTACCGTATTTCCTATTTTCTTGTTAGTAATTGTAATATCATTACCCAGCTAGTCCACACGATGCTAATAATAATAATAATAATTGACTAACTGCTCTTCTAGCTAGTTGTGTTAGAAAAAAAAAATCAATTGTTGGCTGCTGGTGGTACTATAAAATAATATTGAGTTAATGTTATGGTCGGTAATATATAAAAATAATATGTCCACCCATTCTGGTGTTGCATGTGTCTCAGGCGCCATTACTTGCCTGAACTAAACTAATTATATATACCCACATTTAATATGCTCTCCCTTTATGTTGTGTTTCAACATTTTGAAGAACTTTTGTTTCTTTTCTTCCTTCTTTCTTCGGTTCTCAGCTGTATTTGAAAAATAGGATAAAGCGGTTAGCATCTCACTGCTATTTCAAAATTAACATCCTCAATGTCCATTGTACAAAGAATTTCAACTTCTTGATATCTGAAGTCTTCTTCAATAAGTTTGACATCTGCTGAATCCATTTCTATTTCAGAACTAAGTTGCAGCATGTTGTTTCAGTGTAGTTGACTCTTAATGATAATATTATACTCTATAGAAAGGATCAGTCTCCACAAAACACTGAACTTTGGTGACAAATCCAAAGTTCAAATAGTTGAGTCCAATAACTGTTTTTGTGATATCAAGATTTTTTTTACTTTGTGACAAGTTCACCTCTTTTTGGTAGATTTGCCCATGTGAAGTCACTTTGGCCTCTTGTCTCCCTTTGGCAATGTTCTTCAATTTTTAAAACTCAAACACGTCACCTGGCTTTACTGTAAGTTTACATAAATTTTCCACATGCTTAGGTTGCAAAAATTCTTGAGTTTCACATAGAATTTGACATTGCATCTGAGCTACAGTTTCGTCATTTTTCAACCTTGCAGGTTCAACCAAATATTTGTAGCACAGAACTGAATAAAGAGAGCACATTAAAATTTTGGGATAGGAATCTTCAATGCAGTCATTTGGTACTCTGTTGACTCACGACAAGAACAGGCTCACAATGTTATGACCACACCTCTTACTTATTCTATTCATTTTTTCCTTCCACTCCAATTAACAAGTCTTGTTTGTCTTAAAAAAAGTATCCACTATCCTGAATTTCTTTCTGTGAAGTTCTTCCTCTATCTCCTATTCTGATGCATCATTTCCACAACATGAAAATTTCTGCCTTTTCTTCCCACTTAGTTTTCAACAATGATCAATAGCACAATAGTTCCAGTGCTTTCATTATTGGTTCCACAAAGTGCTGTTCTGTGTGCATAAACTTTTTTGGAAGTTCTTTCTGCTTTATTCTGAAAGGTTTTTCTTTCTCCTTTTTTATTCATTCTTCCTTTAGCTATCAGTAGTAATTTTATTCACAACCCCTTGTTGGTCCCCCCCCCCCCCCCAGTAAAGTCTTAAAAATGGTTTTGCACTAACAACTTTAATTTTCATGTAATAGATTTTCATTTCACTTAAATTTTGTTCTTCCTGAATGTCACATCTGCTCCCCATATTTTTCACAGCTTTTTCTTTTTGATTGTGTTACATTTCCTTTTTTTCTGATTTTTTAAATATCTTTTCTGCTGTCTTAAATGTTTATCTTGAGCATTTTTGCTCTTTTATCTGTGTTTTACATACTTCTGAAGGCTTTTACTCTGATGCTCAATTTTTCATTACCTGAGTCCCTTGTCTTCCTCTTTAGTATGCATCTTTTTAAGTTGTTTCATAGACTTTTCAATGTTAATGTTTTATTTATATTTATATTAGATGTAACCCATGATCCATTTGGGACTCACATCCAAAATGATGAACGAAAGCTGCATTGGTATCAATAAACTATTAGTTTTGCAATAAACAATTTTTCTTACTTTTTTTATATTTTAGAACATATATTTCCACCACTACATTTAAAGATTTATAAATATATTCTTTTACTCATTTAATTAAAAAGTCTCTTGACCTTAGACTCGGCACTTTCTCCATAACAACCCAATATACACATCTCTTGGCTAATTGCAGTGATAATAATTACATTATGATTTATATTACAGCCTAGTCAACCTAATTTACTTATGCACTTATTTAATACTTATGCTGAAGCTGTTTCACCATGTGTATGAGGGGTACCCAAAAATAACCCGGAGTATCATTGTTGTGGGTGGAGCTAGTGGAGTACGCAATTCTGCTGCTAGGCGTTTATAGTGCAACTCATTGTTGTCTGTGTTGTCGACCTAACTTATTCTGTTAATCTGCTGTGATTGTATTTGCTAGTGGTGTTTTGTTATTGTTTCAGTTTTGATGATGACAAGTTGAAGTGAACTATGTGCAGCAGTGAAATTTTGTTTTCTACTCAGTAAAAATGCTGCTGAAACTGTTTTAATGTTGAAAACAGCTTCAAAGATGATACTACGGGTAAAACTCAAGTGTATGACTGGTTCGCTCTGTTTAAAAATGGCGACATGTAGATTGATGACAAACCTTGTTCTGGACATCCTTCAACTGCCCCAATCAATGAAAATGTTGAAAAAATTTGAGAACTTGTGCTCTCAGGCCATCAACAGAAAATTGATCAACTGCGGAGATTAGTGGGTTACCTTGGAACTCAGTTCAGTGAATTTTAACTGAAGATTTGAGAACAAAAAGGATTGCTGCCTAGTTTGTTCCTTGGGCTCTTGAGTGACAGTCAAAAAGAACGTCGAGTTGAAACATGTCATGCTTTGAAACAACTGCTTGAAATTGATCCAGATTTTCTGTTAAAAGTCATTACTGGTGGTGACTCATGTTGTTATGGTTTTGACCCAGACACAAAAGCAACTGTCAAGCCAATGGAAGTCATCATTGTCACCTCATCCAAAAAATGTCGTCAAGTCAAATCAAACACCGAAACAATGCTCATTTGCTGTTTTGATGCTAAGGGCGTAGTTCATTCACAGTTTGTTTCCCCACATAAGACATTAAATCAAACCTTTTCTTTGGAAGTTTTAAGAAGATCAAGCAAAAGTGTTCCTAAAAGACCTGATTTGTGGTAGACAGGAGACTGGTTTTCCACCACAACTATGCACCTACACACACAGCTGTCTCTGTTAGGCAGTTTTTGGCTAAAAATGGCATGGTTCCACTGCCCCAGGCACCTTAGGGAGCATCCATAAACTACGTGGCTTGGTCTAGGGGGACAGAGGTTGGCTGGAGAGCTACATTGTGTTGCATAGCCATATGATAGAGGCTGCTTCCAAAGCCGGTGGACCGGGAGATCGAGAACCGGCTGTGCAATTTGGAATACGGCCGAGTGGGTGTTAAATATCCCGCCGGTACGTGGAAGTACCGTGGAAGACCCCGGAGTGCATGCCGGCTACCGGAAGTCAATTAAAAACGCCCGCGAACCCAAAATGTGGCACCCACTAGTCTTCCTGGGGCAGCGGAGCTCATCGGGCACGCCACCCATGTGCGAGTTTTTCTCGAACTCCCTTTTTTAATGTTGATTTATTTTCGGTCAGAGTTGTGAAAATGCGAGTGTGATTATAAAGGATTGTTAATGTGAACCGTTTCAACTAAGGATTCTGCAACCTTCGAATACATATATATATATATATATATATATATATAGAAGTCCGATGAAATATATGATCTCAACTGGTGTGGGTAAAGATTTTGAACTCTATTAAACTTACAAAAGTTAATTTTGTTATTCTTTTTTTGTGTAATTCTTCTTCACACGGTAAAGTGTGTTAATAAGCTGAATCACTGGCGACCGCGTCAGCAGAATTTGCTGCTTCAAACATTTTCGTAAAATGTACTAAATCCCATCATCCGCGAACATTAGTGTGCTCTACCAAGAGAGTGAAATATGACATAAACTACGTGTCTCGGTCTAGGGGGAGAGGGGTTGGCTGGAGAGCTACATTGGGCTACGGGGAAGGGGGGGGGGGGGCATTTCGAGGTAGTGACGTATCTTTCCATTCATATTATTTGTAACAGCTAAAATGAGATACAGAACACTCAACAGCATGTAACTCTTTATTTCCATCATTTAATTACCTCAGTATGTAATTTATGATAGTCTGACAACAGAAAATAGTATAAAATGTCCTCTTAAATCAGTAAGGAAAAAAGCTTCATGCTACATGGGGAGGGGGGTGGGTTAGAGACCAAAGCCACGTTGGGCTATGTGGGGGAGAAGGGGGGGGGTTCACAAGAGGCAATAAAATAATTGTTTAAAAAAACATAAAAACCACCTTCAAAAAAAAAGCACTAAATATTTTAAAATAACTTTATACCTTGCTTAGGAAAAAGTAAATCTAAATGGACAACATTTTACATTACTTTCATTGAAATTTTGACATTAATAGTTATTTTTGGAGTCAGTGCCAGCTGTCACATCGCGAAAATCGAATTACTGTACTTCGTTTGGCGTAAGAGGCGAAATTGGGAATACGAACAAAAATTCTCAATATTTTACAGCATGTCGTGAGGCAGATAGTGTTATTGCGGGAGACAGCTTAGGGAAACAAATTAACAGTATTTTAATCTGTGGCTTGGCCTTATTGGTCATCCAGGCATATCTCTGGCGGTACAGTGTCAGTTGGTAGGTTGCATCATGCAGTAAACGATTTACAGTTAGTATAATATCGGCGTATCATCTGTATGTTTCAGTTTTGTTGAAACATGTTTCTAGCATTAATTGTAGGTAAGCAGTAATATGATTTTTATGTGTTATTGATATTCCTAATTGTTTTTCTTGCATTCGCTGGCACCGACTCCAAAAATAACTAATTAATGTCAAAATTTCAATGAAAGTAATGTAAAATGTTGTCCATTTAGATTTACTTTTTCCTAAGCAAGGTATAAAGTTATTTAAAAATTTTAGTGCTTTTTTTCTTAAGGCGGTTTTTATGTTTTTTTAAACAATTATTTTATTTTTACATTTTTAGTGGTATTATAGTTCGTTTAGTATTTTAAATATGCGGCAGCAGTTCCCATTTTGTGAACTTCCTGGTAGTTCAGAGATTAAAGCCCTTGCTTTCAAAGAAGAATTCTGTCTTTATATACCACAACAACTTCCAGAACGGGGTGAATTGGGTGTTGTGTTAAGGAATGTCAGGCTATGTTTCGATCTTATTATAACATCTGTTAAAGCTGCTGCTCAATAACCTAAACATGTTACACCTGGGCATTAATACATACCACATACAGAAATCTCTCTGGAATATATGTGTTTGCTCCGGCATCACACAAAAAATATAGATTTTTAAATGGTTTTCACAACGTCAAAGCTTGGGATCAAAGTTGAAATCTGAAATATGTTGAGACATTATGACACATTTATTTTACAAATATTATGTCATGAATTAAAGGTAGCTTCACTGATTTTGACGGGATTTAAAACTGTGGATTTTTGTTAAGAACATTAGAAATTAAAAGGGGTGAGTGTAAAGGGGAAGAGGGATAAAGTTTTTGTATACTAAATATAGACTGCCTTTTCTGATTGATATAAAGTATACGTGTGTAAATTTCTATAGATATCATATAAAACTGTAGCTATGTATAAAAAAATAATTAAGAGGTGTTGAGACGAAGAGTAGTTTGGTTTTTGTAAAGCTAGTGTTGGCAGTATTTTTCGCTTTGTTTTAAAGTATACACGTGCAAATTTCCATCTAAACCAGATAAAAACTGTAGCTTTGTGTAAAGAACATTTGCCAAAATTAAATGTGGTAAGGGAGTGAGTAGTAGGGTTTTATAAACAGAATGTAGACACTATTTTTCTGTTGTTTTCTTTTTAAGTAGACATGTGCAGTGGTCCATGGAAATCTGATAAAACTGTGGGTATCTATAAAGAACATTGGAAATTAGGAGGGGTGCGGGTAGAAGGGAAGAGGGGTTGGGCTTCAGCAACCTAAATTAAACGCAATTGTTCTGTATGTTTTAAAATTATACATGTGCAAATTTCCTTCATAATCGGATAGAAACTGTAGATTAAATGATGGAAAGGAAGGAGCTGAGTTTGGAATCACGAAACCAAATGTAGACAGTATATTTCTATTTGTTTCACAGTATACATGTGCATACTTCGTTCAAAATCAGAAAGAAACGGTAGCTTTGTATAAAGCACATTGACAGTAATTAATAGGGTAGAAAGGGGGATAGGGTTTGCATTTTTGCAAAGGATATGTGGACAGTATTTTTATTTTTTTTTATTTATTTTAAAGTATACGCATGCGAAGTTCCATCGAATCGAATCAAAATGTGGGTTTTGTACAACTATTAAGGGAAGGGGACCTAGGGTAGTTTTGATTTTTTGGTCAGAGATCTTATCCATAAAAAATTACATATAGGCTATATGTGCTAACTTTTTTAAAGATCGGTCAGATGGTGTCGACTGTAGCTTTCTAAAAAGAAATTGACAAAAATCAAGGGGGTGGAAAAGGGGAGAGGGGTTCATTTTTTGCAAACCAAGGGTTGGCATCATTTTTCTCTTTGTTTTATAGTAAAAATTTGATAAGTTCTGTCTAAACCGGATAAAAACTGTGGTTGTGTGTAAAAATTAAGCATTCTAATGGGGAAGGGGGGTGGTTTTTAGATCTTTTAGTCAGATACCTTCTTCGTGAAAAAATACTTATAAACACCAACTTTCATGGTAATCGGCCAAACGATTGCGACTGTAGCTTTTTATAAAGAACATTGACAAAAGTTAATGGGGTTGAAGGAGGAAAGGGGTTGAGCAATGGCAAACCAAATATTGACATGATTTTTCTCTTTGTTTTAATGTTTACATGGGCAAAGTTCAATAAAAATCAGATAAGAAATGTAGATTTCTATAAAATTAAGAGGTGTGAAGGGAGACATGGGGTGGTTTATTTATTTATTTAATTTTTTTGTGTCAGAAACCTTCTCCATTATTAATTACATGTATATGCCAACTTTAATGGAGACTAGTCAAATGTGTCGACTGTAGCTTTATATAAAGAACATTGGTAAAAATTTAGGGGGTGGATAGGGGGAGACGGCTTCAGTTTTTTCAAACCAAAAGTTGACAGTATTTTTCTCTTTATTTTTTACTATACATTTCCAAAGTTTCATCGAAATCGGATAAAAAATGTGGGTTTGTATAAAAATTAAGGGGTGTAAAGGGGAGAGGGGTGGTTTCGTATTTATTTATTTTTTGGTGAGATTCTCCATGAAAAATTACATGTATATGCCAACTTTGATGATAATCGGTCAAACGGTGTTGAGTGTAGCTTTTTATGAAGAACATTGACAATAATTAAAGGGGTGGAAGGAGGGGGAGGTTGAACTTTGGAAGACCAAATATTGACAGGATTTTTCTCTTTGTTTTAAAGTATACATGGGCAAAGTTCAGTAAAAATCAGATTAGACATGTAGATTTCTAAAAAATTAAGGGGTGTAAAGGGGAGAGGGGTGGTTTTTATTTTTATTTTTTTGGTCAGATCCTTCTCCATGAAAAACTACATGTAATTGCCAACTTTAATGGAGATCAGTTAGATGGTGTCGACTGTAGCTTTGAATAATGAAAATTGGCAAAAATTAAGGGGGTGGATAGGGGGAGAGGGGTTCAGTTTTTTTAAACCAAACGTTGACAGTATTTTTCTCTTCATTTTTGGCTATATATGTCCAAAGTTTCATCGAGATCGAATAAAAAAAGGGGATTTGTATAAAAATTAGGAGGCGGAGGGTGGTAGAAGCGGTGGTTTCTCAATGAAATTCATATGGGACCACTTTGGAGGTATACCCTATCCACTAAAAAAATTTAATTTAAATTGGTTCAAAATTGGCGAAGATATCGCTGGTCATACATACAAAAAAAAAAAAAAAAAAATACAGACGAATTGAGAACCTCCTCCTTTTTTTGAAGTCGGTTAAAAATGGAACTACATCGTTTATCCACGTTCCTTTACTCGCCTGACCTGGGTCCATCTGATTTTTTTTTTGTTTCCAAATATGAAAGGACACAGATTTGTCAACATTTAAAAGGTCAAGAAAAAAACACAGGAGGAACTGTCAGCCATTTCTAAAGATGACTACAGAAAATTTTTCAAACAGTGGAAGCACAGGTGAGACAAATGAAATAGTTGTAATGGAGAGTATTTTGAAGGGGATAAGGTTGTTTAGTAAATATATTGCTTTTAAACAATAATTTCCTTTTTTGGGGGGTACCCCCTAGTACATTAAACATTCCTCAATTTCTACATTCATTCCGTATACCATAATTCTACATTTGTTTTTTCTAGTAGAAAATCGCTTACTTCGAATTGAGTCCGCTAATACTCCATTTTTATCTTTTCTTTAATCCTTCGGTCTTTCTTTATGTTCAATACTTCATTTTCGTCGATTTCAGTATGTTTCCTTTCTGTCGCTTGGACACCCTTTTTATTTTTAGTTTTATCTTCTCTTAATTTTCAGTTATTTCCACTATTTTGGTTTCTCCTTTTCACATATCACTTCCTTTTCTATGCCATAATCTGTTGTGGTGGACAGGCTGTTTTTTTTGTTTTTTTTGTTTTTTTTTTTCGCTCTGCCACCCCCGAGAGGAACATTAATTTGTGGGTAAATCTTGTATGTCATGTGAACAGTACAACAAATGAATAACACCCCAGTTCAATATGAACAATATTTACATTTATTAACAACAGTATGTAATAACCATATCCCTTTAGCTTTCTCTAATTCTTCACCGAGCGTGGCGGTGTAACGGTTAGCGTTCTCGCCTCGCATTTGGGAGGACGGCAGTTCGAATCCCCGTCCGGGCATCCAGATTTGGGTTTTCCATGGTTTCCCAAATCACTCCAGGCAAATGACGGGATGCTTCCTTCAGAAGGCCATGGCCGAATTCCTTCCGATTCCTTGCCCCCATCCTTTCCCCCCATCCTTTCCCGGCTCTAAAGACCTCGCTGTTGAGAGACGTAAAACAGTTAAAAAAAAAAAAAAAACTAATTCTTCTAGCCAGATCAGTTATCCTTGCAAATTATACCAGAGACTAACAATTCTTCCTTAGCTTCCCTTTAGGCTACACCTTCCCCAAATTGGTAATGACGTCTGAGCAACTTACTTCCTCACCTGTATTTATTGCAATGATTCCATGTTTCGCCTTTGTTGCTGCTGTCGGTGACGCAACTCTTCTACTCCTGCCAGCTTGTATCACTCGCTGCAGCGGCACTGTCTCGTCCTTTCAGCTCTGCAGCCTCAGCAGCTAGTTCAACCCTACCAGACAGACCCTCTTCTCTCTGTGTAGTCTGGTTCTGATCATTACTCCTCCCACTCCCTTGTATGTGGTGGGGAGATTTACTATCCAACTACGAAGTCCTTGATGCAACCATCTCTAGCCAAATGATGTAGTGCTTTGCTCCCCTGTTGTTGATGCAGTGACACACACTGCAAGTCACTGCCACATTCCTTTGGCTGCATCTGTTTTCCTTGGCTGTTGTTACTGACCTAGCTAGCTGTAGCATTATATGAAATCAGATATATTCCCGTATTTCTTTAAAAAATACTTGGGTCATCACACTCTTTCCTTACCCTTCATCTCATTTTTTCCTTCATCGTTCAAATGTATTCTTCATTTCTTTCTCCTTTTTCTTCTTTCCTGCTTATACATTTGAATGTTGAAACTCAGTATTAATTGTGCCCTCATTTTGATGAAATAAATGGTCTTGTTAATGCTTTCAGTTATTGCATGCCACTTCATTCCTTTTATTCCCCTTGTGTTATTTTCTTTTCTCTTCTTCTTCCAGTATAGTGTTTTTCACTATTCCCACAACCACTTCTATCTTCCATTCATACATTTAATCTTTGAATTCATGGTCATTCTCCTTAAAAGTATCTACATCTTTATGGCCCTTCCTTTGTGTCCAGATAATTGCTTCACTGCATATTTTCACCAAAATGTGTGGCTTAAATTTCATTTTTGGCAATTTACAGGAATATTCATTACAGATAAAGTTACGAGCAACTAAAATTCTTCAAAGCTTCCTTCCACGTTGGAACAACAGCGCCAACATTTTTCCCAGTCACTGAACATACCATGGAAGGCATCAACAGGGACCTTCTTCAAGCACCCGATTGTCACTTCAAAGTCCCGAATAGTGCCCCTTGAGTTCCTTCTTGATCCTTGGGTACAACAAGAAATCCAGCGGTGTGTAGTTGCGGCTGTACAGCACCTGGGGGCAGTGTAGCCACACTGCATTTTGCTAAGTACCCCGTGACAATGAAGGCAGTGTGATGGTAAAGACGCCAAAAGTTGGTGATCTCTTTCCTGATACGTTTCACTCTGCTTTGGAGCCTTTTTAGGAATTGCAAGTAAAAATGACTATTCACTGTTTTTCCTTGTGGCACAAACTCTGAGTGGACATGTCTCTTTCACAAAAAAAAAAAAAAAAAAAAAAAAAAAAAAAAAAAAAAAAAAAAAAAAAAAAAAAAAAAAAAAAAAATGATGAGCATGACCTTCACACGGAACTTGCTCAGTCTCGCCTTTTTGGACGTATGAGAAAGCTGCTGTGTGCCATTCAGCACATTGTCTTTTGGACTCCAGGTCACACTCAAAAACCCATTTCTCGTGACTAATAATCACATTTTCCAAATAAATTTGGACCACATTCACACTGCTCCAAGTGTTCCCACGAGATTGTTGCACAAGCAGCCTTCTGTTAATCAGATAGCATCTTGGGGACCATCTTCATACGGATCTTTTGCATGCCCAAATCTTCAGTAACAATGTGAAGCACAATACTTTTAGGGATATTTCACAAATCTGCAAGAATTCAAACATTCAGTCATTTAGCTACAGGAACCTCCTTTCTTAAATGAGGCCTGTGTTGCAACATCTGTCTCTTTCATCAGAAAGCATCTACCATGATAACATATTCTGTATCCGAAATATGGGGCCTTTAGACGACGCGTTCCTGATCACCTGGTCCCAATTCCATTCCCGATCTCAGTTTCCTCCCATTGACAGAGTGTTGCATTTAGATGACCCGTCAGCCAGCCCAATCTGGTTCCTACTGCACTTGTGGCCTACCACCACGCGTATATCCATCTCACTCTGATATTTCTACATTCGATTTAATCATCTCTCTGGTTTCTTACACGCAGAAGTTGTGAATTGATACCAGCTTTTTTAAATTACTTTTAATATTAAATAACATGTATAAATATTTGTCTGGTGGTGTGTTTAGCTAATTTGAGTTTAGTAACACTGTGTAATAAAAGTATCTTAGTTTAAATCGTTCAAAAAGGTGTTGGTTCGACAAGTTTGTAACACGTGTGTTTTGTTTACATTATACTAATACTGGTGAAAGGGAATTAATCTTTTATCAGTGGAGGAAACAAGAAGTTTCTAGCAGGTTTAGTGTTAAAATTGTTTTGCTTGCGTGATAAACGGAGAAAGGTGTGCCTTGTGCAAATTGCATTGCAAAATAAGGAAAGGTATTTATAGGTTTAGTTACAACTCTCGTCAAGGGCTCATATTTTGTGTTGTATAATATCTCAATGAGCATGAAGTGTGGTAGCTGTTGCAAGGTTGTAAAGCAAGGAAAAAGCTCTAATGATTGTGGAGTTTGTTTTCATCCGAAATGTGGCTACATGGAAACTGAAAATGCGCTTCACTCTCCTTGGAGTTGTTTGCCTTGCAAAAGTAGTATGGAAAAGAGGGAACTAGAAAGTAGGATCTCTTGTCTTGAATCCACAGTGGCTGAATTAACTAAAGAACTCAATGTTTTGAAGGATGAAAAAGCAGCATTAAATGTTAAGGCATTCCAGTGTATTGCAGCCAAAATTGGAGGGAACCAACAGGACCTGCTTTCTACAAATTTTCAGTTGGAAGTTTCCAATACTTTGGGGTGTTGGATAATCTAACTGAGGATGTATCAGAAACCACAGCAGGGCTGTCTCATTGCAACAAAGCTGTAAAAAAGCACACATTGTGCAAAGCTCGAAAAAAGAAATCCAAGAAGGTAATATTGCTAGGAAGTAGTCACGGTAAGGGATTAAGTGCAATGTTACAGTCAAGCCTGGGCTCTGATGTTGAGGTGTGTAGTATATTTAAGCCTTATGCAGTACTTGGCAATGTTGTGGATGAAATTTCAAACCTGGGGCAAGATCTTACTAAAGAGGATCATATAATTATAGTTGGGGGTCCTGGAAATAGTCTGTCCAGAAATCTCAATTATTGTGTTGAAACAGAAATTGACAACATTGCTAAAAACACTAGTCACACCAATGTTGGTTTTGTTGTCCTCTTCAAGCGTTATGATAAGCCCTGGATGCGTGGTCATGTACAGCATACACAGGCAGATCTGAAGCGTGCATTGTGTCAGGATGACTGAACACACATTGGTCTGATATATGTTTCTTGCATTACACAGAGTGACCATACCTCCCATGGACTCCACCTGAATGTTCGGGGCAAACAGAAGCTAACGCAACTGATTGCCAGTAGCATCAGTACAAGCAGGTTACCCGTCCCAGTGGTAATTGGTAGTAGAACTCAGTCTGTTTTAGGCCAAATCTCAAGAGTAGGAAGAGTTATTTAAAGAACATACATAATGATATTACAGCCAAAAATAAAGAATGTCACTCTAAAATAGCTTTGTTCCATCAGAACATTAGGGGTATCTCAAGCAAACTTGATGAGTTGATAATATCTATAGAAGAAACCCAAAAATCATTGAATCTTAACATAAGTATCATATGTCTGACAGAACACCATCTGAAGAATTCTGAAATATGTCTCCTCCATTTTATTGGATACAGGTTAGCTTCATGTTATTGCAGGTCACAGATGAGAATGGGTGGTGCAGCAATATATGTAAGAGAAAATACTGAAACAAAATCATTAGATCTAAGTAAATACTGTATAGAACAAGATTTTGAATGTTTTGCAATACAGTTAGAATTAGATAACAAATATTTTATAGTGCTGACAATTTATAGGGCTCCCACAGGAGACTTCAGTAAATTTTGTAATAAACTTGAAGTGGTTCTATTAAATTTATCATGAACTAAAGGGGAAATTATCCTCTGTGGAGACTTCAACATAAATTTTGCTGTGGAATTTAACCAGACAGGTTATCTTCTAGCAATGCTTAAAACATTCAATCTCTATAAAACTGTCAATTTCCCAACTATATTACAAAATGATAGTAGTACCATTATTGATAACATTTTTGTAGAGCACAATAAATTAGAAATAAATAGAACAGTTCCAATGGAAAATGGTTTGTCAGACCATATTGCTCAAATAATTACTTTGGATGTTGTGGGAAATGAAAATAACAAAAAGAAAGAATTTGTCAAAATTAGGCCACTAAAGAGCAATTCAATAAAAACATTAAATGATGAACTTCTCAATGAGGAAGGGAGCACTGTTTATAAATTAAAAGGGGTAAACAATATTTACAATTACTTTCAACAAAGGTTTTTGGAAATTTACGAGAGGTGTCTCCCTACAAAACTAGCTCCAATTGGTCAAAAACGAGTAAACAAAAATTGGGTTTCAGTTGGTATTAAAACATCTTGCAGACATAAAAGGGAATTGTATGTAAAAGTTAGGAATACTGATAATATGCTTCTCAGACAACATTACAAAACTTACTGTAGAATTTTAACCAAAGTAATAAAAGAAGCTAAACGTTTGGCCATAAATGATGAGATTAGTAGTTCAGATAATAAGATAAAAAGTGTTTGGAACATTATTAAATGAGAAACAACCGTATCACCCCTTGAACATAAACCTATATCTTTAAGCATTAACGATAAACTTGCAAATGACCACTCTTATGTAGGAAGGGCTTTTAATAACTACTTCTTAACAGTTGCTGAAGAAATAAAAGGAAAATATATTGGGAATATGTATGCTATAGGAAGACTTAAATCTTTGTCACCAAAAACAGCATATATGTCTCTATTTCCCACCAGTCAAAATGAAATTGAAAAAATTATTAAATCCCTCAAAAATAAAAAGTCATTTTGTTATGATGAGGTTTCAACCCATGTAGTGAAACAATGTAACACCAGCATTAGTAGAGTTATTAGACATATTTGTAAAAGTTCTTTCAAAGAAGGGATCTTCCCTGACTCACTCAAGAAATCAATAGTCAAACTGCTTTATAAATAGGGTGATACCTCAAATGTTGAGAATTACAGACCTATATCTCTTCTATCAGCATTTTCAAAAATCTTTGAAAAAGCAATGTATAGAAGGAAGTATGCACATCTACAAAAGAATGACCTACTCTGTAAAGTACAGTTTGGTTTTAGGCAAGGTGTTTCAACAGATTCAGCAACTTTTGCTTTTGTAAACAATATACTTGAATCAATGCATAAAAAATTAAATTCCCTAGGTATATTCTGTGATCTTGCTAAGGCTTTTGACTGTGTTGATCATGAGATTCTCCTAGGTAAATTAGACCACTATGGAGTTAGTGGTAAGCCAGGACTTTGGTTTAAATCATACTTGGAAAATAGAAAGCAATGTGTATCACTGAAAGATGCTAATACAGGAGATGTTATAAACTCAGAATGGGGTATAGTTAAATGTGGTGTGCCTCACGGTTCAATTCTTGGCCCTCTGCTGTTCTTGATCTATATAAATGATCTCCCACATATACTAGGTGATAATGAATACGTGGTGCTCTTTGCAGATGATACTGGCAAATCGTTGAAAGAAAATTCAGTACAAAACCTTGAAAACACAGCAAATGATGCTATAAAGAAAATTAACATGTATTTAATGCTAACAAACTAATACTTAATGTAGAAAAGACACATTTACTTCAGTTTGTTACAAAAATAAAACAAAGGACAGCTGTAATGTGATATCAGAAGGAAAAGCAATTAATGAAAGCAGTTTTACAAAATTTCTCGTTGTATATGTAGTTAACAAATTGAAATGGAAGCAACAGATTCAACAACTTCTTAAAAAACTGAATTCTACAATATTTTCACTGAGGTAATATCTAGAATAGCTAATATAGAAACCAGAAAGTTAGCATATTTTGCATATTTTCACTCCCTGCTCACTTATGGCATCTCATTCTCGGGGAACTCATCACAACCACAGAGGGTATTTAAATTGCAAAAGCGTTCTGTAAGAACAATTTGTGGAGCAAGCCCACGAACGTCGTGCAGAAATCTATTTAAACATGTAGGTGTACTAACAATGCCAGCACAGTATATAGACTCCATGCTATTATTTGTAGTGGAATCTCCTGAACACTTCAATCTCAATGCTGACATAGATAGCCATAATACTAGGAATAAATATAATATTTACAAGGATAACAAATCACTGTCAATTGTACAGAAAGGGATAAAATTTACTGGAGCTTACTTATTCAATGTCTTACCAATGTTATCTATGAAAATCCAACTACTTTTAGTCCAAACTGAAAGAGTCTCTGCTTCATAACCAATTTTACTCTGTTAAGGAATTTTCCTCTTGGAATTTGGTAACTAAGAATGACTGATAAAATAGTATATATAGTGTATGGAAGGGGAATGTGACAAAAATTACTAAAATGATATATTGTTTTTCTTACTATTGAAACTTTTGAAAAATGAAGAAATTACATTGTTTACCAAATTCACTCATATATAGTTCCAAGATGCACTCAAAAATTGCTGTGAAAAATTATTATGTTAACAGGTTTTAAGTAATTGACTGCTAATGAGTTATTGGTAATATAATTGATATTGTTAATAAGTGTGTGTACTGTTCCACATAAATAGTAACTAACATGATATAACATGTAGTTGTAGGATACAGTGAAACTTGTAATGGTAACTGGTTGGTAGAAAATAACTGGTTTTTAGATGCTGGTAACAGTTAATACACTGTTCCACATAATAAGTAGTAATTAATTCGTGATTGTATTTGTAGATTACAGGTATATTGATTATACTAATGGGTTGTAGCTAATTGTTATCTATGTATAATAATAATATCTATTATATAGTAATATAATTGACATTATTAGTAAGTGTATGTACTGTTCCACATCCCAGAGAATATTCTAACATGGGATCAAAGTGAACATATCTATCTATCTATCTTATAAAATCAGTTAGTTACAAATTTTGTTAATGGTCTAATATTTAAATTACATATGTGTGGCCCCACATTTATTTTAACAACAAATTCTTGGTGTAACCCTGACTGCTTGGAACTGTGCTAAAAGCCTAGGAAAAAGACGTGTCCCAAGCAATTATATTTCCAATTGTCATACGTTCAGTCACATTAGACATCTCAGATGTTGTAGGAAGATGAATATTTCCAGAATTTCTAGGAGATGACACATGAAATGCCTCGTTTCTCGCAACTTTGTTATGGTAGAGGGCATGTGAGGTTAGGGTTGCCAACCATACTTTATTATAAAGTATCATACTTTATTTTTGGCTGTTATACTTTATTCTCTTTCCACAAATAAAGAATGCGAAAATATTTTATTTCAAATACAGTATACAATACATTTAAATGAACGTTGTCCTCCTAGTTTCATAACCTCTTTCAAGAAAAAGTGCAAAGTATTTTTTGTTTGCTTGTATCTTTTGGTCAGAGTGAAGGCAATAATAGTTGATCATTCATAGTTGACTTGTGTCTGTTCGCCATTATTTTTGATTGTGACGGTGGATTGACAAGTGTAGAATTTGTGGTTTCTTCTCTTTCTCGTCGTTTTGAGGTTGGAGTTTTCAACAGCATTCTTTTCGTTTACATTTTTTTTATTTTTTTATTTGAATGGCAAGTAATTCAGATACTGTTTGCAATAGTGATAATTAATATACCAGTAACTCCAAAGGAACAAAACTGAAGAAACCTAAACAATTTTAAAAATGTAAAGATTTGTGGACAAAAACATATAACTGGATAAAAAGGGATCCTCAAAATAAATTCTTTCTGAATTGCAGTACCTGTACCATGATTTTTACTATTGTGTCACCTAGTACTAGACAGTTCAGTCAGTCAATATCAATTTTAAGTAATTTTCAGAATATTGTGTGCATGATCTTCTGTTGAATTCATTGTAATATCATGTTAAAATGTGCTGTACTGGTCAGAGGCGAAGGGTTGCTTACTTTACTTTAATACAAATATAAAGTATCATACTTGATTTTGGGTTGGTATCTGTTATCCTAACCGTTAAGTATATGGAAATAATTTACTTTTGGTAAACTATATAATTAATTTAATTTCCAGACGACATGTTAGTGCTTATGATGAAACGAAATAAATGCAAGATGGTGGGAAGGGAGAAACAGAGCATCCTTAAATTTAAAAATGAATGTTCATTTATTTATAATGCAAGATTTAGAATGTGGGTCCAGCTTTAACACTTTGAAATGAAACCAAACATTAATAACCACTCCCGTAAATCCGAAAATATATGTATTTAAGGCAATAAATAGCCTAATTTAAAAATACAATTTTTTTCCTTTCACATACTTTTTATTTTCCCCTTCAAAAGACAAATATTCTTTATTTTTTTCTAAATAAGTTGCCAACTCTATGTGAGGTGTCCCATCAAAATTTTTGGGTTTTGTACAACTCAAGCAACTCTATCAATACTTCTTTTTCTTGATTATAGGATGAATCCATCTCAAAATAATAGAAAATGGGGAACCAGGCAGTGTGAGCACAACCGTGTGAGGCTTTACATGGCCAGGTTTCAGGACAGTGTGGTAAGGGCCCGACTTTTGCCCTAAATTGGATGGAATTTCCACCTGATCTCCCTACCTGGTCTCGCCGCAAAAACGTAACCACGAGCTTAATTTAGACAACCCGATTTCAGGGCTGAAGGGGTGTGGTCACGATTTAGGGAGACCAGGTTATGTCGTCTAAAGGCCCCTTTAGAGTGTTTTTATCAATTTATGCAGGGAAGTGATGCTTCCAGTGTAGTTAATTTTCTCTTTCAGTATATCTCTCAATTTTCTTATGGTACGATATTCACCTCGATCATAACATTCTCCGAATAAAATCTTTCTGGAAGTCATCCATCTCCCTGACTTGTTTTTCTCAGTGAATGTTTTTCTTTGGAGAAGAAAAGGATGCCCCTGGAACACTCAGCTGGGTTTCGCTACATACATGCTGCAACTGTTCGTAACGATACGCCACATGCCTCTGCTGTCATTTTTTGTGATTTCCTAAAATGTATAATAACTTTCTCCTCAGAGTTTCCTAGCATCTTAAGAAAATTATACATATAAAAAATTATTGTTTTTGATATAACAACTATCTGAAGCTATTTCACTTACAGCATTGTTTTAAGAATGTATTGGTATAAACATGACAATACTGCACCATACAAGAATGCCTCCTACCTGCCTGTAGGCAGCGATCTGCTCAGAGGGGAAGGCAATGGGAGGGGTTGGTGAGGTGTGGGGTGAGGGTAACATAACCTTGAAACGTGAGAGTAAACAAGGTATAATAACAGTGTGTACTGTGGACATTATAACAAGTTGTTGTTGAATTTTGTTTATATGCTAATAACCTTCCTGGTAGTATACTCAGGTTGTTGGAAGAACGTTCAGTATTGTATTGGCAACAAATTTAGGTATTTCATGTGCAGTGACACTAGAACTGCAACTTCAGT
This sequence comes from Vandiemenella viatica, assembly GCA_031002005.1. Taxonomy (NCBI): domain Eukaryota; kingdom Metazoa; phylum Arthropoda; class Insecta; order Orthoptera; family Morabidae; genus Vandiemenella; species Vandiemenella viatica. The sequence goes on along the minus strand of JARYHS010008075.1, from coordinate 6,616,809 downwards.
TAGTATGAGTATCATGCCGAGGACTGAAATTTAATCCAACCATCAAGGTTTATTTAAATAGTTACAGTGTGGGTATTGTTGGCTTCCCTAAATCCCCCACCACTTTTTCTGTCACTTGGTACACCTTGCTAGTGGCTTGCTTTGGCGGTGCGAGGTCATTCAGCTTTCTTTTGGGGCACACCCTGTAAGTTGATATTCCAACACATTACAAACAGATCCCCATTAAAATCTTTGTTGCTTTATGTTTTTCAGTTCATTATCTATTTTTTCCCCAACGCCTGATTTGATCTCCAATCAGCTTGTTTTGTGACCGCACTGTAATTCCTTTCTTAATTTCCTATCCTGTTGCTCCTTCGACTCATCAAATTCCTTGCACAGGTTCCATTTTACATTATCAATACTGTTGTTTACCACCTTCTTGGTTGTACGTTCCTGTTCTGCTACATAGCCATACACTGTGTTTCTTTGTGACCCCTCTTCTTTAAATATCATAACCTATTGGTTTATCTCACTGAGTAATTACTTCTGTGACTTTCTCATCTCATGATTTCCTCAAATTGTCTGCATAATCTTCCTGCGATTTTCTTGTGACTTTCTTTATCGTCTTGTGACTCTCTCATTTCTTTACTGTAACTGCATAATATTTTCTTGTATCTCTTCCTGAAAATTCCTTGCATCTGAAAACAAGTCTTCAGTGATGTACCGCCGGATAGTGTTTTGAAAACACAATATTTCGACTACTAGCTCCGTCATCTTAATCAGGTGTGGAGACACCTGCTCAGTACTGTATTTGATGGTCAGTCAACCTGTGCAGATGTCTCCACACATGATGAAGATTATAGAGCTGCTTGTCGAAATATTATGTTTTCAAAACACTATCCAGCGGTACACCCAAGAAGACTTCATTCCAAGCATACGTCAGGAAAGTCTCCATTCTGACTTACTTGCCTCTTTCTGTAACTGCACTATTTTTTCTTGTGTGCCTTCCTGTGTTTCATTCTCTTAGTGCCTTATCTCTTTCTATAACTGCACCATTTGTAGCATAATCACAAATAACATTTGATATGTAAATGTATGTTTTTCCAGCGAATCTGATGCTTGAAGATCTCTCAGAAATTTGGCCAGATCAATCGATTGAAGTTCAACGAATTTTTGAAGGCCTAATGTGCTATATCTTCAGGTTGCATCTGCTGACCAGTGTGAGGAGTGCAGTCCTGGACACAATTGGTGGACCGGACCTGCTAGGCAATATTTATACCCTTCGACTCACTCCCTCCATTCCCGCCGCGGAGCTCCAATGGGGTGAAGGGGTTGACACAACCCCATGCATCAAGCAGAGAACTTTAGTCTGCATGCCACCCTCATTGTGCACTGTGCCTTGGCTCTGGTGTTCCCAAAGCCACTTCACTGCTGGGAAGAGCTGTAAAAGTAACGAGAAATTCTGTACCCGTATGTGTTCGTTACTAAACCAATCATTACCCATTACTTTCAAATCGTTATTCATTACTTTCAATACAATCGAGCATTAGCACGAAGCATCGCATTGAGTCGAGTCGCGTACGGGATAACTTCGTTACTATCGTATCGTTTCGTTACTCGTTACTCTCGGTATAATACAAACTAGCATGAAGCATCGAATTCGCATCGAGTTGGGTCGCATACGGGAGGTCTTCACTTGTACTTGGTAAAGTTTAAGTAAATTGTTTATTTAGTAGTTGTTTGAAATCACACTCTGTCTGCATTTAAAAAAAAAAAAAAAAAAAAAAAAAACCCCTTACCTTTCACCTGACATATCTAGATACAATAAGTAATGGCAGTTATTTTTTAAAGTAGCCGATTCAAAATTCTGCATAAAAGCCTGAAATGATAATGGGATATGTATTTAACAAATATTATACTCTCATCTAAGTATTTCGTTTTTAAATAGGAGGTGTCACCAGTCTTCCTTTACTGTTTTCACTTATATTTGTAAATTCATCATCTTTTTTTGATAGATTTGTTAAAATAAATGTTGACATAACAGGCAGAGTGCTACTGACTTCCGCTTTAATTGTTTCATTTTAAAAATATCAATATTCAGAACATTTAAATCAATAACAAAGGTACAGGACAAACATGCGATTAGGTTCACAACTGTTGTTGCGTCGCGGCTACAACAAACATTCAACATTAAAGCCAGTACCGTATTGGTCACATGGATCCTGCAGCAATAATACAAAAACTAACACCAGGAAAAAGGAATAATTGTTATTTGTTTACGAAATTCTGGAACTGCAATAAAGGGCTGCTAGATGCGTTTCTGGAAATTATCGCAGAACGCAATCAGTAACATATGATAAAAGAGCTGGAATGGGTCATTGGAAGACAGGAGGAGGGTGAAGAGGGTCGTGGTAGCAGTGTAAAAGGTGCATATTGATGAGGCATGGAAATATATTGGTGTAAGAATTAAAAGTATGACTTGGAAGGGAAAAGATGACCATGACCACAAGCTGGAACTTGATTCCAGGCACAAGCGTGTAGGAAGATTGTCTTTTTTAGGTAAGGTTGTCAGGGATTGGAATATTTTCCAAGAGAAATTATTAATAGTTTACCAAAAACGTTGAAAGAATTTAAAGTTAAAATTTGTAGAGGGCAAATATAGGTGGGTGCAGGAAAACGGGAAGATGGATATGTAGGGAAATTGCCACTGGAGTGTGCTCTATGGCAATTTAATTAAATATTATTAGAACAAACCAAATGCAGAGATGTATATCACAAACTATTAGACAACTCTTTTATGTTGTAAATTACACTATACTATAGAAGGTATCAAATCTTAAAATAAACAAATTTCATAAATGTTTGAAATCAATAAACATCAGTAATGAACGATCAATGAAAAAACAGTAACTATCTCAAATTATTCATACAAATTTTCTATTTACAAATTATGCACTGTAAATTTCAATGTTAAACAAAATAAAAACTACAAAATTATTTACGTTGTCAAAATTAGTTACCTGCGGGAGCTGGAACGTGTTCGTATCTATAGCCAGCGGTCGGCAACGTGCGGCTCATGACATCTCTATTTCCCGCTCATGTCCGACTTATAAAAATCATTTCGAAAGCCCATATTATAAAATAATAAAATAAAAATGCATAAAAGAGTGAACGCGATCTAACAGCATGGACGGATTTACAAATTTTTTTAATTACAATGGAAAGCCGCTATGCTTAATATGCAAACGTCACTATGATATCGAGGATAAAGCAAAATTTACATGCCCAGTTGGTGATTCCCGGAAAAACAAAATCAACTCACTCAATCATCATTCAAGAATAGACAAAGTGTTTTTAAGGTTCAAATTCAAAGAAATGAGTCAAATATACGTGCAAGCTTGAGGGTGGCGGAAATACTTACCAAGTCTGGGCAAACGTTTACCAACAGCGAATTAATGAAACAATGTGCCTTAGCTATGGATGAATATCTTCTGTCGTCGCAGAGGAGGGGCTAGTTGAGTTCCAGCAACCGTCGAGTCAAGTACCACATTTTCTGTGTATTTTATTTTAAAGTGTTGTTGGTAGATTTTATCTTTGAATATCTTCTGTCGTTGCAGAGGAGGTGCTAGTTGAGTCCAGCAACCGACGAGTCAAGTGCCGCCTTTTCTGAGTATTTTATTTTAAAGTGTTGTAGGTAGATTTTATCTTTGAATATCCTGCGTTGTCGCTGAGCAGTAGCTAGTTGGTCCCCAGCAACCGTCGTGACGAGTGTCGCCATCTGTTTACATAATTTAAAGTGTTGTGGTAGCGTTTGATTTAATTGCGTTAATTGAATTATAACAGCGTGCTCCAATCGTGATCGCATTTATTTGCTTTTTCTATAGGGAAGTATATAGAGCTTATTTGTATTTTATTTAGTACATTGGTTGGCTAACACCATTCATCAGTACGTCCTATTAACTACTAAGTGCAGTCGTCTGGTCTAAATTCAATTCCTCAGGAGGTTCTCTTTAGGTTGTGTAGCTGTTGGTAGTAAAGTGTGAACAGTAATTTGGATTACTCAGTTAGTTCAACTTTTATCCTCTCCGTAGTTTTTGCTTTATAAGTAATATGTGTAGGAACTGTGACTGCTGTGTGCAGAACGCGGGTTGAGGTGGCTGATCTTCGCGCTCAGCTTGCAGCTTTGCTAACTAAAGTTATGAGGCTGGAAGCTGCCGTAGGTGACTGCAGCAGATGTGGAAGGGGTGTTGTCACAGGTTCTCCCCTGCCAAATATCGTACCTGCAGTCCAGGCTGAGACTTCGGGGCCTGTGCGGCAGTCACCTGATGGTGTCTGGCGCGTGGTTTCCGGACGTCGACGCCGCATGCAGGGGCAGGAGTACAGGTCTGAGTCCCAGGAGGGCAAGCCTGTACCACGTCCAATAGGTTTGATGTGTTGTCTGGATCTGATTCAGATCCACAATCGTCAATCAGCGAGTTGCCAGCCCCCCCGCCCGCTAGGTCTGGGCGATCACAGAAGGGGATTCTGGTGATAGGTAGCTCCAATGTTAGGCGTTTCATTGAGCCCCTTAGGGACATGGCGAACAGGTCTGGGATGAAGTCCAATGTCCATTCTTTGTGCATTCCGGGCGGTCTGATCCATGATGTGGAACAGGCCATTCCGGATGCCATTGAGCGGACGAGGTGTAGCCAGCTGCGGATTGTAGCTTATGTCAGCACCAATGATGCTTGCCGCCTTGGGTCGGAGGTTATCCTCTCTTCCTTCCGGCGGCTTGCTCATACGGTGAGCTCTGTGGTTGATGACCGCAAGATTTCGGCTGAGCTAACCATCTGCAGTATTGTCGACAGAACTGACTGTGGACCTCTGGTTCAGAGCCAAGTCGAGGGTCTAAACCAAAGACTGCGTCGTTTCTGCGATAATCATGGCTGCAGATTCCTTGATCTTCGCCCTGGGGTCGAATCGTGTAGGGTTCCCTTGGATAGATCAGGTGTGCACTACACACGTGAATCGGCAACAAGGGTGACAGGGGCCGTGTGGGGTGCACTGGGGGATTTTTTAGGCTGAAGGAGGAAGACCCGAAACTGGGATTACAGTCACGGGCAGCCCAATTAAATTCGGCACCATATGTTAGGAGTAGCGAAAATCAATCTCGACCGTTAAAAGTACTCGTTATAAACTGTAGAAGTGTTTGTAATAAGCAGCCTGAGCTTGAAAGCGTTATTAGTAGCACAGAAGCTGATATAGTATTAGGTACTGAAAGCTGGTTGAAACCGGTTATAAGTTCAGCAGAAATTTTTAACCATAGCATGAATGTTTTCCGTAAGGATAGGTTACATTCTAATGGAGGTGGTGTATTTACAGCTGTTCGTAAACACCTGTTGTGTAACGAAATAAATATTGATACGGTCTGTGAAATCCTATGGATTAGACTAATAGTAGCTAGGACAAAACTTGTAATAGGGTCTTTCTATCGTCCACCAGATGCAGATGTAGGTGTTGCTGAGACCTTAAGAAATAACGTAAGTAATATAGCTCGTCAATTTCCAGATCATGGAATAATACTAGGAGGCGACTTCAACTTGCCGTATATTGACTGGAGTAATTATGCCCACATTACTGGTGACAGGGATAAAATATCCTGTGAGATTATTCTCGACCTTTTCTCAGATCTTAATCTTGAGCAGCTCGTCACTGAACCAAAGCGGTGCGACAACGAAATCGAAAACATTTTAGATATTCTCGTTACAAATAGGCCTGAATTATTTACGGACATTTCTATCACCACGGAAATAAGTGATCATAAAGCTGTAATTGCTACAGTAAAATTAACAGTCGAGCGCAAAAAGAAAAAAGAAAGGGTCGTTTACAGGTTCGAAAAGGCCCCAAAGGAGAGTTTAAGAACGTTTTTGAAGGATAAATACACTACCTTTGTAGAAGGAAGAGGCTCGGTTGAAGAGATGTGGCTTCAATTCATAAATATAGTCAGGGAAGGTATAGACTTACATATACTGAAAAGGACAATCAGGGACGGGAGCGATCCCCCGTGGTATACGCGTGAAGTTAAAAGGTTACTTAAAAAGCAAAAGAATATTGATGCACGCTCAAGAAGGATGATGTATAGGAGTGATTTAGAAAAGCTAACTGAATCAAGAGGACAGGTCATGAATGCGATGCGCGAGGCCTTTAATGACTTTCAATGCAACTCACTTTCCAAGAGCCTCATTGAAAATCCAAAGAAATTTTGGTCGTATGTAAAAAAAATAAGTGGTTGTGACAACAATATGCCAGTTCGACTACAAGACGGTCGGGAAGTTGATAACAGCGATCACAAGGCTACCGTATTTAACGCGGAATTTAAAAATTCCTTCTCTGACTTAAACATGGAAAACATTCCTGTTTTTCCATGGTGTGTTGAATTTGAGATGGATCCAGTACAAATTGATAGTGTAGGTATCATAAAGCAATTAAAGCTCCTGAAGTGGGGGAAAGCGCTGGGTCCCGATGGTATACCAATAAGAGTATTTTCGGTATACGCGGAAGAAATAGAACCATTTCTGTCAGATATATTTTGTACATCCTTAGAAGAAAGAAAAGTACCTTCTGACTGGAAAATTGCGCAGGTCTTTCGCGTTTTCAAGAAAGGAGATCGCAGAGATCCTAGGAATTATTGACCGATATCGCTAACATCTGTTTGCAGTAGAATTCTGGAGCATGTCATATGCTCTAACGTTATGAAGTTTCTAGATGAAAACGAGTTACTTACAGCATACCAACTCGGATTTCGTAAGAACCGATCATGTGAAACGCAACTGGCTCTATTTTCGCATGATGTAATGAAAGTTATTGATGCAGGATCAAAAGTTGATGCTATTTTCTTGGATTTTCAGAAAGCTTCTGACTCTGTACCACACAACCGACTTTTAGCGAAGATCCGAGCGTACGGTATATCTTATCAGATTTGCGAATGGATACGCGATTTTCTGACTGGTCGTTCACAGTATGTCATTGTAGCCTCTTCTAAACTAGATGTTACTTCGGGCGTTCCTCAAGGAATTGTAATATGACCACATCTTTTCTTAATTTTTATAAAAGATTTCGGTGACAACGTTAATTGCAGAATGCGATTTTTTACTGATGATGCTCTTATTTATAGGGAAGTGAGGTGCTCCAACGATTGCTTAGAAATTCAGAGCGATCTGGATGTTATTTCGGAATGGTGCTGTAAATGGCAGCTTACACTTAACTGTAAAAAGTGCAATGCACATAAGTAATAAAAAAGACCCCGCTTGCTCAAGAGTACAAAGTTAACAATTCAGTTGTTGACACTGTGGATTCCCTGAAGTATCTAGGCGTAACAGTACAAAGCAACATGAAATGGGACTTGCACATAACTTCCGTTGTAGGCAAAGCTAATTCCAAACTACGATTCATAGGACCTATTTTCAGAAGTTGTAATGCTCATACAAAGGAAATAGCGTACAAAACACTAGTGCGTCCGCATTTGGAATACTGTTGTGGAATTTGGGATCCGTATCACAAGGGATTGATTGACACATTAGAGAAAGTACAGAGAAGAGCCGCTCGATTCGTCACTGCTAGTTACAGTCCTTACGTAAGTGTCACAGAGCTAATTCGTGGGTTGGGCTGGGATTGTTTGGCGGACAGACGACGTCGTTTTCGTTTGAATTTGCTGGAGAATATGCGAAAATCTTTTAGTTACGAGTGCAACGAAATCCGCCAACCTATTTAGGTCGCAATGACAGGAGGGATAAGATTAGAGAAATAAGATGCCGTACTGATTCATTTATGTATTCCTTCTTTCGTCGATCTGTTCGGGATTGGAATGCGCAGAATTAGGATTGGTGCTTAGCACCCTCTGCCACCCACAGTATTTGTGATTTGCAGAGTATAGATGTAGATGTAGATGTAGAAGAGGTATGCCCAGATCAAAAAAAAAAAAAAAAATTGAAAATATAAGCTTATCTGTCAGAACTTGTACTCGACGCACTAAAGATTTGGGCTCTAATTTATGCGAAAAACTTCGGGGAAAAGAACAACAATTTGAATGGTTCTCCTTAGCTACCGATGAAAGTAATGATGTGTCAGATACCGACCAGCTTCTAATATTTGTTTGTGATATTGCTAGGTACTTCAACGTGTGTGAGGAACTTTTACAGTTATGTAGTTTGAAGGGAACGACTACGGGGGAAGATTTGTTTTGTCACTTAGAACAGGCAATGACGTCAATGCGATTAGCGTGGAAAAAATTGGTAAGTCTAACAAGTGACGGAGGTAGAAAAATGAGTGGGCAAAAAGAGCGTCTTGTGGGTAGAATTAAAACAAAATTGGAAGAAGATAGGATGTGAAATCCCATTATTTTTCATTGCATTATCCACCAAGAAGCATTATGTTCCAAAGTCGTTTCATGGAGAAAAGTAATGGACATCATTATATCCACTGTAAACTATACCAGAATTAATGGGTTGACACATAGTCAATTCCGAGAATTTCTATCCGAAATGGAAGCAGATCATCAAGATGTCCTTTATTATTCAGAGGTAAGATGGTTAAGTAGAGGTGCAGTACAGAACAGATTTTTCAAGTCTAACAAGTGACGGAGGTAGAAACATGAGTGGGCAAAACAAGCGTCTGGTGGGTAGAATTAAAACAAAATTGGAATAAGATAGGATGTGAAATCCCATTATTTTTCATTGCATTATCCACCAAGAAGCATTATGTTCCAAAGTCGTTTCATGGAGAAAAGTAATGGACATCATGATATCCACTGTAAACTATACCAGAATTAATGGGTTGACACATAGTCAATTCCGAGAATTTCTATCCGAAATGTAAGCAGATCATCAAGATGTCCTTTATTATTCAGAGGTAAGATGGTTAAGTAGAGGTGCAGTACAGAACAGATTTTTCAATCTCAGAAAAGAAACCAACATTTATGAATAAGAAAGGTAAATCTGTTCCAGAGCTAACAAACACTGAATGGTTGATAGATCTTGGATTTTTGACAGATTTAACTCATGAATTAAATATGCTTAATGTCAAGCTTCAAGGGAAAAACAAACTTATATCTGATATTCATACAGATGTAAAGGCATTCCAGGCTAAAAACCAGCTAGCTCTTCATAAAGCATATTGACGAAAAAAAATTATATCACTTCCAGAATTGTCTAAAGGCTGTCGAGGAAGCTGGAATTGATTATAACTAGGATAGTGAGAAAATTAGGGACATTTTAATGGAGTTACGAGTTCAATTCAGTGCATTTGGTGATTTCAAGAAGGTTTCGAACAAACTAAAGTTTTTTGCTAACCCTTTTTCATGCGATGTTGAGAATGTACCCAGTAATTTAAAAATGAATGTGATTGAACTTCAATCCAGTGAGTCAAATAAACGCCTTTTACGAGATGAATGATTTGGTCAAATTTTATGGTACCTTGCTGTCTGATTTTGACGAATTGAAAAAGTTTACTTAGCAGTTTATTTCAATTTTTGCGAGAAAACTTTTTCAAACGTTAATTATCGAAAAAATAAATACGCTTCTCGTCTCACAGATGAGCGTTTGAGAGATGTGTTACGTATTTCAACTTCTAACATGAAAGCTGACCTATAAAAAATAGCCCATCCTCAAACAACACACTGAATTTAGTATTTAAGATCAATTTTGTAACTTTTCTTCATTTATCCTCATTTGTATTAATAAAATTTGAAAACTGAGCTTTTGCATTTTTACTGTGTATGTGTGGCCCACCTTTACTTTGTTTTGTCATCTTGTGTCCCTTGCCTGCTAAAAGGTTGCCAACCCCTGATCTATATGACAAATGCGAGTAACGAAACATGCGAGTAACGAAATGAATTTGTTAGTAATGATTCGGTACTTCAAGTCTAGCGACGAACCTATTACTCAATAATGAATACATCGTTACTTTTAAAGCTCTACTGCTCGGTTCCAAGCTTGGCTTGGTTGGAACTCGCTGTCTTCGTTGATGAGGTTATTCTCTAACCGGATCTCAATGGCTTCCTTGTATACACATTCCGAAAAGTGAGATGTGTTTCTCAGAGCTTCGGTGTCCTCATATTTGATAGTATGCCAGGTCACTAGACAATGGTCAGCAATTGCTGATTTTGACGGCTGCTGTAGGTCGGTGTGATGTTCCAACATCAACATATTTTCTCTTCGATGGACAGTATTATTAACAGACGGCTGGAGTAACTATGGGTAGCCCTCTGTCACCTGTGGTTGCCAACATGCACATTGAGCACTTTGAGGATGAAGTACTAGAATCAGCATAATTAAAACCGGCGGTTTTCTACAGATACGTGGATGACACTTTTGTCACTTGCCCCACAGAGAAGAAGAACTGTAATCTCTTCTGCAACACCTGAACTCCATCCACAGCCAGATACAATTCACCATGGAGGTTGAACACAAAGGGCAACTCCCCTTTTTGGATGTGCTGGTAAAGAGAAAACCAGATGGCACATTAGGACACAGTGTTTACCATAATTCTATACACATAGACCAATATTTACATGCCTTCAGCTGCCACCACCCGTCACAGATCGAAGGAGTGCTAAATACACTGGTCCACAGAGGCTTTCTGACAAAGACAGTCTGTCTGCAGAACTAACATACCTCAAAATCTGTTCCAGAGTAATGGCTACGACAATCACCAAATTCAGCAAGCCTTCAGGCAGAACCCACTCGAGAACCAACTGACATGGAGTACATGGTAAGAGCCACAGCCTTCATCCCATAAGCCAGCAATGTATCAAGCAAGATTGGAAGAATTCTACACCAACAAAACATCAAGTGCATTTACCGCTCCCCAGCCAAGATTAAAGCAATTCTTGGCTTGGGTAAAGATGATGTGGGACTTAGGAAGACAGGTGTTTACCACATATCACGTGAGTGCAGAAAAGCATATGTCAGACAGACGATTCGCATGATTGAATAACAGTGCACAAAACATAAACGTCACACCAAGCTACAGCAGCTGTCAAAATCAGCAGTTGCTGAATATTGTCAAGAGAACCAATATATCAAATATAAGGACACCAATGTTCTGACAAACATATCTCACTTTTTGGACTGTGTATACAAGGAAGCCATTGAGATCTGGCTAGGCAAATAATGTCATCAACAAAGACATTGGGTTCCAACTATTTCAAGCTAGAAATCAAGCACTGAAGTGGCTCTGCAAACACCAGAGCCAAAGCACAGGCATGATGAGGGTGTCATGCATCCTGAAGGTCACTGCTTGACACGTCAGAGTGTACGACCCTTACTGCCCCTATTGGAGCGCCGCAGCGGGAGTGGAGGGGATGGGTCGAACAGTATAAATACCAATCCACCAGAGTCGGCCCGGCATTCACGTTCTGCACTGTGTTCCTCATGCTGGTCAGCAGACACAACCTGAAAATAATAACATGTTACACCCCATTGAAAATTCATTGAACTATGATCAATTGATCCAGTCGCATACCCGAGACATTTTCAAGCATGAATAACATTTCATTATCATTTGAATAATGTTCTCAAATTCTTTTATTATCCGCTGCACAATCAGCTAAAACCATTATTTATTTTCAGATTTTCCTGTTGTACCTTTTCCAGAAACATTATTCATTGAATCCCCTTTCTTTTTCAGATCGGCTTTCCAATATTTGATTAAATGTTTCAGATTTATTAATTTAAAAAAAATCATTTGCCCCACAATCATTTTCCTTTTGAGATCCTTTTTCACAGACATTCCCTTTGTTGAATATCTATCCATACAATTTGCCATTTTGATAAAAACCAACTTAATTTAACTACCATCAATATAGAAATTACATGTTTTTTTAGTACTGCAAATAGATATATATATATATATATCAGTGCTGCTTCAACGCCGATATAAAACAAATATGATCATCGAAAGTATAGAGAGAGTACAGAGAAGAGCCACTCGATTCGTTACCGCTTGCTACAGTCCTTATGAAAGCGTCACAGAACTGATTAGTAGATTAGGTTGGGAGTCTCTGGTAGATATACGGCACACGTTTCGTTTAAACTTATTGGTAAACATGCGTACTCCCTCTTTCACTTTTGAGTGTAGTGAAATACTTCTTCAACCAACGTATTTGAGTCGTAAGGACAGGAAAGATAAAATTAGAGAAATAAGGTGCCGGACTGATTCTTATATGAATTCTTTTTTCCCTCGTACCATTAGGGATTGGAATGCACAGGAAAGAGATTAGCTTTGGTGCTGAGCACCCTCTGCCACCCACAATTTTGTGAATTGTAGAGTATATATGTAGATGTAGATAGAGCAGAACACGAGAGGACCAGTGCAAAATTCAGCGCGATTTGGATGCTATTTACAATTGGTGCCATAAATGGCAGCTTACACTTAATTACAATAAGTGCAAGGCAATGTGGATAAGTAACAAGAAGAATCAGTTTGTTCACGAGTACAAAATAAACAATTCAGCTGTTGACACAGTTGATTCCGTGAAGTATCTGGGGGTGATAGTAGAAAGCAACATGAAATGGGACATGCACATAACTTCTGTAGTAGGCAAGGCTAATTCTAAATTACGATTTATAGCTCATATTTTGAGGAATTGTAATGCTCATACAAAGGAGATAGCGTATAAAACACTAGTGCGTCCGCATCTGGATTACTGTTGTGGAGTTTGGGATGCGTATCGCAAGGTTCTGATTGACTCAGTGGAGAGGATGCAGAGGAGAGCTACTCAATTCGTGACTTGTTGTTACAGCCCTTATGAAATCATCTCAGAATTGATACATAGATTGGGCTTTGATAGTTTGGAAGACAGACGACGTAGCTTGCGTTTGAATTTATTGGAGAATATGTGTAAAAATTTAAATTTCGAGTGCAATGAAATACTTCTTCCACCAACCTATTTAGTTCGCAATGACCGGAGGGATAAGATTAGAGAAATAAGATGCCGTACTGATGCTTTTATGTATTCCTTCTTTCCTCATACTATTCGGGATTGGAATGGGCGGGTTTAGGATTGGTGCTTAGGACCCTCTGCCACCCACAATTATTGTGATTTGCAGAGTATGGATATAGACATAGATCATAGCAATTTAACTAAGTAATACACAGTCATGGAGTTGTTCACTCACTGCACCTGGAATTTAGCATACAAACAGTTTGCTTCCAATTGTTGGACCCGCGTATAATTACCATTCGTTACAAAAGTAGATTCCTTCCTTTTTTGGAATTTCATTATTTAACTTTAAGTTGCTATACCTTACTTATCATTTTGGTGGTTCAGCTCAGCTAAATTTATTTTTCTTTCAGTTGACTTTATGGCTTAAAATTCAACAACAAATGACACAAAATATTCTACATGCCCTCTTTCTTTTCTTTTCGTCAAAACAAATTACCTAAATTACTTTTATTTCTACATTGAGCTTTCTGCTACAATGTCTTATTTTCCAACTGCTGCTATTTTTCTCAAAATTGTGTTGATTGCTGAAGAGTGACCTGGATAGAACATCTAAATGGGTAGGTCAGCATGGATTGAAATTAAATGCTAAGAAGTGTCAGCTTGTTAGATTCACAGATAAAATACTAGAGGTTAATTATGATTATAGGTTGAGGTCCGAACTGTTGCTTGTTGAAGGCTTGAAGTATAAATATCTTGGCATTATGTTTGACAACAAACCAAACTGGGCAGAGCACATTGGGAAGGTGGCAGGAAGAAATTAGAAAATTCTCATTGTCTGTAGAGGGTGATGAGTGGATATAACAGAGAAATTAGTTAATTGGGTTACAAATGTGGTGGATTGGCAAATCCCCCCCCCCTCCCCAACTCGCCATGCCACTCCTGAGGGGAACACATAAATTTTGGGTAAGACTCTTCTGTCACGTGAGCAGTAGCATACATATATAAGGGTGTAAAAATATGTACAATTTATTCACATCAGATAACATTCTTGACTCCCCTTAACTCCTCCATAGGCCTTATTCCCATTACTTGTTTCTACTACTTCAGTTCCCCATTACGTCGTTTCAATGGCTTTCTGCCACTTGTTATGGTGACTGGTGATGACGTAGACTTCCGGCTGCTGCTACTGTAGACTGCAGCTTGCCTCTAGTTCCAGCCTCGCCTAGCTTCATCACTCCATATCTGTCAAAGAAGATCTTCCTGTAAGAAAGAGAGAGTGACCGACCAAGCCCTACCAATCGACCAGGTTCGACCAATTGACCAAGTTTGACCCCTCTCTGCTAGTGCACCTGGGTTTTGTTTGCTGCTCCTATCCACAGATACAACTGTGGGGAGGACCTACCATCCCTACCATCTTCTTCCCAGTGCTGTCATGCTCCAGCCTAATTTTGCTGACACTTTGACCCACTTTACTGCCGTTGCTATCATCATCGCCACATTCCAAAGTCTCTAACTGCTTTGACTTTCTGTTGTAACTTCCCAGGTTCTTACTGCCTTTTGTATGCAATCAACTCTTGCCCAGCTTTAATAACTTGAGCCAAAAATTCCCCCAGGCTGGCTACTAAACAAAACATTGGTCACAGTATTGGTTGAATATGGTGGTGTAGTTTGGGACCCACATTTTGGTTATCAAATTCAGGAATTGGAGGGCATGCAAAGAAAAGCAGTTAGATTTGTTTGTGCAAATTATCTCAGGACCCAGTCAATAACTGATACGATAAAGGAGCTGGATTGGGAGTCATTGGAGGAAAGGAGGAGGGTGAAGAGAGTTTTGGGAATATACATGGTATATGTTCGTATTGGGGATTTGGAGGAATATTGGTAAAAAAAATTAGCAATAGTGCATGGAAGGGGTAAGGCGACCATGGCCACAAGCTGGTTCTTGATTTCATGCATAAGGGCGTGGGAAAATTTTCTTTTGTTTGGTAAGGGTGTCAGGGATTAGAACAAATTACTAAGTGCAATGATGAAAAACTTACCAGTAATCCTTAAGGAATTTAAAATTAAAATTTGTCAATTGAAAAAGTAAGTGGGGGAGAAATTTAATACTCCAATTATAAAAGAAAGTTTAAAAAGGGGGTAGTAAGATGACTAGGCCAATTGACACTGGAGCATTAGCTCCATTGCAATTAAAATTAATAATAATAAAAATATGATTAAAAGTTTCCACATACCAGTTAATATTCCGAATCTTCAGACTGCAGGCTTGTTTCGGAAAATAGTTAATTGTAAATATCCATTTCCTTTTTCCATAGAACGAGTTGCCAAATTTGCAAGGTTAACTGCTTTATGTATTTCTGTTGCTCTATTATTAATTCCACAATTACATGTCCTGTCCACAGTTAGGCAAATTTTCAAGGTATTTTTTTTTTTATTAGATTTAGCCTGTAATGCATTTTGGACTCACAACCAAAATGATGAACAAAAGCTGCATTGCTGTTAATAAATCATCTGTGTGACAGTAACAATTATTCTCACATTTTCAACTTTGAAATAATTATTTCCACCACTGCACTTAACCATTTATAAATACATTGTTTTATTCATTTAATTAAAAAGTCTCTAGTCCACAGACTCAATACACACATCTCTTAGCTAATCTCAGAGATAATCATTACAATTTATGTTTGAGGATAACCAACCTAATTTACTTAATATACTTAATTATTACTATAGTTGTTATCTCACAATTTTTATATAATTCTCTGCCAATTTCTGTTTTGTTAGATCCCCCCCCCCCCCACCCCTTAGTCTGTCCTGTCTCTGTTGCTTTCCTAGTCCCTTGAATATTTACTTATGGCTTTAAGCCTTGTCGAGGTCATTAGAGGCAGGATGAGACTGGGGATAAGGAATGGGAAGGAATTTGGCCACGGTGTATTGAAGGAAGCATCCCGGAATTCGCCTGGAGGGATTTGGAGTAACCATGGAAAACCCAAACCTGGATGCGCAGATGATGATTCGAACCTGCGTCTTCCCGAACGCAAGGCCACAGCAATACCCCTCACCCACTACACTCAGTCTTGAATTTCAATCTGCACTTGATTAGTATCAGCTTGTTGTCGAAATAATTATCAGCTCCTCTGTATACATTTCATTCCAGACATTGGTTTCTGATATAATTTTATTGGAATGTAACCTAGATTTTATCTGCCATTAACCTCCGGGAATTTGTAGCAGTGTGTTCTTGTATGTCTATTGTATTGCATATTTTCTATGACTGATTTGTTTTGCTTTTTTTATAAAATTTTAATTTATTTTTCCTGGAAAAATATCCCTAGAGTATTTATATTGAAAGACAGATGAAATGCATCCAACACTCACCAAAGTTGAAGGGAGGAGGGCAGCAGCAACACAAAACATATAAAATACAATATTTCGGGCAGAACCCTTGTTCAAGTCAACAGATGTAAGTGGCTGGGCTTGCGTAAGACTTGCATACGACACAGCCACTTCGTTGTACGCACGTCTTGTGCAAGCCCAGCCACTTACATCTGTTGACTTGAAGAAGGGTTCTGCCCGAAATATTGTATTTTATATGTTTTGTGTTGCTGCTGCCCTGCTTCCTTCAACTTTGGTGAGTGTTGGGAGTATTTCATCTGTCTTTCAATATAAATATTGCCTCATGGCATCTCTTTCCTTTCATTGTTCCCTAGAGTATTTCCTAATTTTGATTCTTCTTTTTTTTATTGATGATTTTTGGATTTTCCTCATCCCTGACTTACTGAATTATCTTTTCAATTTTGGTCTACATTTCTCTCCTTGCTAATTAGGCATTTACTCTTGAAGTAGAGTGATTAATACATGTATTATTTCTGCCCTTGACTAAACATTCCTGACAAACAAAAAATCATAATCGCTTACTTGTTTCTTTTTTTTTATTTGTGCTCATTACAAATCTCACAGTGGAGTGATGTCATTGTTAGTTTTGCTAATTATTTTATAAGACTCATGCTAGAAATACTGACATGCCTTCCATTTAAGTTCTCAACAGCATCTAATTGAAGTCAATAAATCTCCTTCTTCAAGTTATTTAATCTTATTAAACATGTAGCAAAAACAGTCTGGCACTTTACCCATTCTGGCATAATTATTTTCCTCCAGATTATTTTATCCAGTAGGAAATCATTATTACATAATTTGAGAGAATGATAAATCCTCATCCCCCTTGTTTGATCTCAAGTTCAGTATTTCTCCTCTACCATGAGCAACATACTGTGGTGATTTTTGATTTATACACTTTCATGCTACATCCTATACTTCTGTCCTCTTTTACAAGGCTATGAGCAAGCAGACTCTAATTTCCAATGCTAGAAATTGTTCAGTCAGCAGAATCTATCTGTGCAAATTTGGTTTACCACATTAAGGAGAGATATGCATAAGACTAGAGCTGGATAATGATGATGACATTGTTGGATACTTTCTTCACATAAATTTAATTTAATTTAAATGCATTGGAGCACACATTCCTGTGGCAATTTATCTACACACCCATTTCTCTCTTTCTAATCATATACAGCTATTGTGGTATTATGTGAAGCCAGTTCATGAGAAACAAAATTTCTCACCACAAAACCATTATTTTTATTCTTAGCAACTTCTATAATGCAAACAGACCCTTTTGCTTCTTGAAAATTGACAATTCATTATAAAGATGGTGCATCCAGAAATATATCAGGTTATTAGTTGTAATACTAGTATTACACAAGTAATGCATCCCAAAATTTTTTTTTTTTTTTTTTTTTTTTTTTTTTTTTTTTTTTTTTTTTTTTTTTTTTTTTTAAATTCAAACCCGTTGAAAAGTAACATAAAAGTTTTAATTTGAATAAATTTGTTTTGAACCTGCGGACTTAAATTTGCCTGATATCATATTTTCTATGTTTAACTCATTTGGTCTCTTCATAGTGTAACTGTCATGTCATCATTATTATTATTGTTTCTAGGCCATGTGCTATGGTGGTTCCTGACTTTGAGCTGATCTGTGAGATCATGCTTGTGGCAGAAGGCTTCCAAGAAGCTCGTTTATTAGCTCGAAAATTCATCACCCTATATACTTTATGTAGGGAGCTATTATCCAAACAAGATCATTATGACTGGGGGCTACGGGCTATTAAATCTGTTCTTGTTGTAGCAGGATCTCTGAAGGTAATTTCTGTGTAAACTACAATACAAATTCATTAGTTGTTGCTATGTTTCAGTCCATGTAAATATCCATTATTATTGATGGAGCTGAAATACCAATTGTTGTTTATTTTGTTGTATTAATAATGCAAAGAAGAGACGGTACTTGATTGCTTAAGTAATTATAATAACTTGAATGAAATCACTTTAAGTAAAAGATTCAAGAACCTCTTAAAGTTAATGCCTAATTTACTCAGTATGGTATAAATTGATACCTGTCATACTGCAAGCAAAATTTCTAGCTTAATTAAATGAACGGACACTTTTCTCTCAAAACCAAAAAATTGTAATTAAGATTTTTATTATTAAAAAAATAATTCATTTAAATATCTATAATAGGTTTTTCTTGTATAGTTTGCAATAGGCTATGAATAAAATAAATAGCACAATTATTGACCAGATCACTCAGAAATATGAGGACACAGTCACAAAAAAAGAAAGGTTGTGGATAAATCATTGATTGATAGAACTTTGTATGTACTAGAAGCTAATTTAATGCACTGGTGGTAATTTTTCAGCTAAAGGGGAGGGATGTAAAGGTGGTTCCGTGTAGTAACAATGACAGAATAATAAATATTAGCCTAGTAATAAGCATTTAAATAGAATATACACTCACTATGCAATTAAAATCAAAATAACATTTTAAAAAATAATAATTATTTCATATAAAAAATAAATGTCACAATTTGATAATATGGGTCATGCAAAAAACTTTAAGTTATAGAACTGGAAAAACACAATATATGCTAATGTTTAATGTATGAATTTTTAAGAGTTCCATGCAAGGATTGTGAAAAAGGTAAACTAGGTTTCATCAGTTTACTTTTTTTTTTTATCCTCTAACTACAATATATAAATCATACTAGCAGTTACCCGCGACTTCGTCCGTGTTGAAGAGTGTTGTAATATAAGATTTTCTTGAGAGGTCTGGTTATTCAGTGGTTATGGTGTCAACTGGAGATAGAAAAGTCCCCAGCTTGAATCACAGTCTCGGCGAGGATTTTCAGAGGTCCTTAGCTCGACCTTCACCTCTGGCACAGGTTGTTGTGTGATGTGAATTATGCCAGAATGCTCACTTAGTTCTGATTCCATGTTGAACTGTGGGTCCTATATGTCCGGTAGGTTTACTGGGTTATGTTGAGAGGCTACTGAAGGGGTTGATTGCGGAGACGTAAAGAAGTCTTGTCACCAACTTAGTACAACCATACAATTTATTTTAGAGCTATTTTTATTAGTAATAGTAGTAATAAATATTGTAATAAAATAACAAAAATTTATTCATGTTCCACAACTACCTCTCTGAATTTTTAAAACAATAAAAATATTCTGTTCGTTAGGAGTATTTTCAGTTTAATATATCCGTATATAAATATTGGGGATTTGTCTCCTAGGTTTTGGCTATTTTCATAGCCCTAGTTTTCTTACATTTCTTTGAAAGATTTGAATTTCGTTTACCCAGCATCTCTTAAAATTACTAATTTTATCTCGCGAATAAAAATTAATTTAGTTTTAATTAATGGAAGCTTAAAACGTCAAAATATTAGCAATACAATCGACTAAATGTCAACAACAAAAAATATTAACATCTAAACAGCAAATAAATACATAAGCGGCCCAAGAACGTTCATGTCCATTAAAAAAATTGCAATAATGAAAATGAATATTTTGATTTGCGTTGAATACCTGGGAAAAAAATCTTTAAAAAAATGAGAACTTAACTCGTTGAATATTGATTTTGTTTTGAGGATCTATTGGTTCCATCAACAGAAATTTAGATATTATAGCAGTATTTATAGTAGTAATTGATCCATTTATCCATAATGTTCAGTGGTATTGTGGTAATGGCTTCTTTATCTGTGGAAACAGTTGAATTGCCTGTAGACCAGTTTACTATAGTCCATTCGTGTGGATCCATTAATTCTGCACTAAAATATAAATTTCAGTGTTAAAATAGTAATTGATTCTTTCTTCATAATTGGTTTCTCAATCTGCCAACAGAATTGAATGTCTGCCGGCAAATTACCACTCCACTACCTGAATAAAACATTTATTAATTAATGTAGATATTTGCAGAATATTGAACAGTAAAGCAGTTTCGTGAATCATAGTCTCTATTATTTTTACAAAAATTCTGAACAAAAAATAAAAAGGGTTGGTTAAGTTTTAAATTTCGGCAAAAATAATTTGTAATACAGTGACTGTAGGTTCAAGTTTACGTCGCGATACACATCAATAACTTAAGATAAAATTATTGTATCAATGCGCCTGTGATTGAGGCTATGATTTTGTAGCGACAATATTAACGGAGATTGTGGTTAGATTGAAATTCTGCCTGGACCAGAATGAAAACAAAACCTTCTTGTCACAGCAAAAGGCAAGAGGAATTTAGTTATCAGTTATTTAATAAACTTTAATAAGCACTACGTAACGATGTGACGTGATGTATCGCGACGTAAACTACTCGCAGACTGTTTAGTAAGAAAGAAGAAAGAGGAAATAAATTAAACCGAGATAGAACTACGACATTTTTCACTTTTAGAGAACCGACTTTCGTGCTGGTATACTCATAGCATTTTACATTGTATTATTTAAAATGTCATACTATTTTATGTACGCAAATGAAAACATCTCTTTGCGAACTTAACAATAGTACCTACCTTTTTTTAATCTAAGGTTAAGTACATATTTATAATTTCTGCTTCCAAACTATTGTTTGTCAAGTGCATCGGTATTATGGCTTTTAAACTAAACACAAACTTGCATATGTAAGAAGGATTTCACTTTTATTTCTGAAAAGTAGTGTTTGCGATTTATGTAAAAAGAAAAGAGTAAACGTTGCATGGCTGTCTACGAAGTAAGAAACTCTTTGTTGTTTGCGAATTGATATTAATGGCAATTTCTAAAAGAACTATGCGTTTCTGTGGGATAAAATTTATCCTATGTCACTTCGCATGCAATTAACTGACTTCATGAGAAATTTCATTTAAATATGTTGAGTTATTATGACGTTATAGATTCCAGACGTACATCCAAACACACATCCGAACTTTCTTGTTTTCTCATTTATAGATATATAGATATTCATACATATATGCTTATATAGGATGTCTACATTACTTCAGATTAGTTTCTTTATGAATCAACCTCAGACTGCCAATAATGAGGAAGGGCAAAATGTCCATTGCCTCACCAGATCTTTTAATCTCATCTCATTGCCATGTCTTCACATGTCCGAAAGCAAATCCCACACAGTGGCTCCTTCAATATTGATACATGATCAGAATTGGATCAAAAAAGGTGAATAGGGTGCATGTTAGAGTATTGCCCATTCTCTGCAATGGATGCTACTTTGTTCAACAGATGGTTTCATTTCTGCTCATATCATGCCACATAAATATGACGTAACTCCTTTTTTCCACTTCAGTAAGATTGTGGCACAAGTAGCAGACCTTCTCATCAAATTCCATAGATGAAGCTGTATTTGCTACTGAGACCATCCCCCATCATGATCCAAGTACTGAACAACCAGATCACATGCTGTCACAGCTCTTCGTCACTTGAATATTTTGCTGTGTAACTTATAACTGATAAATTTGGTAGAGTTTAACAAGAAAGGGTCATATTCCTTTCACGGCGAATTTCCCTTTTCACTTAACAACGTTGTTCAATCTCACTTGACTGTTTAATACATGCCGACATCCCAATTCCTCAGTTTGGTGTCTTGGCTGCCACTGCTAGTTGTTGGTGAAACAATGGATTATATGGGACAGGGATTCCACTGTATACTTTAACCCTAGGTCCACACGCTTTGCACATGCCACAAACTCCAAGCCTCCACAAACACTTGTTTAATTTTAAGAAGTCAAACATCGACATCCACACGCTTGAGAGTGCTCTTGTATTTTTTTTGAAAAGCAAGCATGACAGACGTCGATCTTGTGTCAGACATAACTTTTGGTACTACCTATTTTTATCATAAAAATTTAGAAGAAAATGTTTTTAAAAAATGATGAAAATGGCAAAGAAGATGCTGGATATTAAAAATCCATAAAAACCGTTCCAGGTAATTATTATATTCTAATTTCATTCATGTAACTATGATTACTACATAGTTTCGTGTATTAATTTCATGTAACGTAAGTATATGAAATTATTGTTTATAATTAAAATTGTATAATAATTAATGTTTTAATGGTATTATAATGTCTATATCAATTATTTTCGGATTTCAGATAATTTATGGAAGAAAAATTTATTGAGCTACTTTATGTGCCATCTGGACAGTTTGCTAACTTCTACCACATGAGCTATGCTTATTTTAAATATTAGCATTCGAGGAATCGTAAAATATCATTGTTATTCATTTTTCCTGCGGAACTTGTAGCACAACAAACAGGAACCCATGTTTGTCCGCCGTCAGTGCACAAATGATACTAAGTCCGCACAAACGTCTAGCCCATTGGCAAGCACTTGCTGAAAACTTCCTTTGACTTGTGCCAAAAAACTGACACTCAATCGGATCAGCCGCAAGTGCTAGCAAACCTACACAAGCCAAGCCAAACGCCCTACGTGTTTCAATTTGTGACGGCTTGACGAGGTTTAGCATGTGGTTGCTGCTTTTAATATCAACCCTTAAAACTGTTTTTTGTTGGAAATCAGTGGTTGTCATGACTTTTGAAGTAACCTTTGTAATAATAATAATAATAATAATTAAAATAAGATACTACTAGACAACTCATGCAAAAATTTCGCTAGTTAAATATAATCAGTAGTGAGGTTCAATGCTTGTAATATAATAAAAGGAGAACCACACTTTTGTAGCAAGTATTTATTTATTTAGTATAATAGGTACACATCAAAACATATTACGAAACAGTTAGGAAAATTTAAAACACACTGTGTGTACGGCAAACTGTCACTGAGCTTAACATAATACAACCAACCTGAACAAAATGCACACAGCATATCAACATCTCTGTGATATGTGTTGCTGTGTGAATAAAATGTTTACATTGGATTTGTATAGCAAAACAAAAATGTTTCTGTAACAGAAAAAAAATCCCAAAACTACTCATTATATATATATAAACAGTTTATTGACATCTCTGTGATATCTGCTGCTGCAATCTAGGACTTGGCTCTGAACTGTCTCATACGCATGACCACTTTAAGCATCATATTTCGAAAAATTCTTTCTTAATTTATGATATTACATAATCTTTAAAATGATATGTCATTTATCAATGTCGGTTAGCTATCGATGGAGATAAATGGCTCATAATAAAATAAAATAAAAACTTGTTGTAGAAATAATATTGATACTTTTGCCATTTAAGGGTTGATTTTCAAAATAAAAATCCTTTTATAAAATATGGTGTGACCAAAGCGGACACCTTGGTCTTTAAAATGATACCTCATTTACTGATTTCGGTTAGGTATAAGCGAGGTAAAAAAAAGTTTTAGAAATGATGATATTTTTGCCCCTTAAGGGCTGGATTAGGAGAAAGTCCTTTCTTAAAAAATGATGTGACTGAAGGGGCTACTTTAATCTTTAAAATGATACCTCAATTATCGATTTGGTTAGGTATTAAGGGAGATAAAT
Organism: Vandiemenella viatica; assembly: GCA_031002005.1. Taxonomy (NCBI): domain Eukaryota; kingdom Metazoa; phylum Arthropoda; class Insecta; order Orthoptera; family Morabidae; genus Vandiemenella; species Vandiemenella viatica. Next base: position 6,593,068 of record JARYHS010008075.1, on the reverse strand, counting down.
GACTCGTGACAGAAAAATAAGTGGTAGAAATATGAATACTTTCGAAAAATTCTTTTCTTAAAATATAGTAGAACCTACCAAAGACCTTATGAAGACCTGAGTCATAAAAATGATACCTCGTTTATCAATTTTGTTTAATTATCAAGGGTGATAAATAATTTGAGGCACAAAAAAAAAAAAAACGCGTGTTAGAAATACTGATATTTTGGCCCTTTAAGGGTTAAATTCAGAAAAAAATAACATATTCTTAAAACATGATGTGACCACAGCAGAGACCTTATCTTTAAAATGATACCTCATTTATCAACTTTGTTTATATATTAATGGCGATAAATGGTTCATGATACAAAAATGTGCTGAGGAAACATTGATATTTTTTCCTTTTACCTGCTGAATTAAAAATATATATATATATTTCTTAATATAAAATGTCACCAAAGCTGAGACAAAAAACATATTTTAGGAATTTTGACTATTTTGCCCTGTAAGTGTCGAATTACGAAAAATTCTTTACTTAAAATATAATGTGACCATGGCGGAGACCTTAATCTTTAATATGATACCTCATTTATCTATATCAGTTAGAAATAAAGGGAGAGAAATGGCTTGTGACACAAAAACGTGTTCCTGAAGTAGTGATACTTTTGCCCTTTAAGGGTCGAATTACAAAAAATACATCTAAATAGATGATGTCACTTAAGTGGGAGATCTTAATTTTTAAAATTATACTTCATTAAATGATTTCAGATAGGTATCCAGAGAGATAAATGATTTGTAGGGTCAAAATCACCCAGGTGGCTAATTTCAAGTTTGGTTTTGTGGTGAAAATATTTTTAAGCTATGAATACAAAAATAAGCCTAATGTGTTACTAAACATGTTTATAAGCAATAGTTAAGTAGGGCAAGCACAGAACTAATTACTTTTTTTATAATATCATTTTTAATGAGGCACATCCCCAAAATCGGTCTTTTCGGGGACATTTTTGTAAATTCAATGAAGTATTTAAAAAAATCTTAAACATTTTTGCATTGGACAATAACTTAGGTACATAGATAATAATAATAAATAAAAAATATGTAAAATATTGCATACAAAATCGTTTTAAAACAAAATACCACCACAAATAAGAAAAAGATACTAATTGTATGTGTAAAATTTTCCAGACATAAAAATATCAGCAATTGTCACAATAAAATTAACTTTAGGTACACAGAACTAAACATTTTTTATGTAACTGTGATATTTAAAAAAAAAAATCTAAAATTTTCTGTTTTTCGTAATTTTAGTAACGTTCCTGGAAATGATCAGATGTTCACGAAATGACACATGTGTTTCCTGAATGATAGTATAGCTACAAAATTGAAATCAGAAACAACAATTAAATTAAAAAACTATTCATATTGATTTATTTGACATAAGGCTTGTAGGTACTTAACATAAAATTAATTTTACTTAGTTTTAATCAGTTTAAGCAGTACCTACAGTAATACAATGAAATCTAAATCCTTTTTTGTAGCAAAAATTTTTCTTTACAGACTTAAGATTAATTAAGAAATAGTTACAAAAAAAATATTTTTTTTTTTCGAAAATATCAACATCAGTATCAAAGTAATAATACTCTTTATTCTGTTATTTTTTCAACAATGGAGTTGGAATAATACTAATTATTTGCTCAAAGCTAATATATGACATATCATTAGTTTGTAGTTTGAATTTTCTGCCACTATTATGCACAGATTTTAAAAAAGTTACTAGAATTTCCCAGTCATCTTTATCAACATAAGTGGTGACATATTTTAAACAGATATTTGTTTTTTGAGTTGGTACTTTAATTAATAAAAATGTCCCAGGGGATATTAAATTTGGATGTAAGATTTCTGTGCCATGGCCGTAAGATGTACCAGCTTTGTGAACACTATTGGACTGTTCCTCAGTCTGCTGACGAGCAGAAATTTCCATTAAATCTTCCTCGTCTGATAAAGATGAGTTATAAATTGTTTTATAACTGCTGTGTCCCTTTTCAAATGACATCAGGTCTCCAAAATTATTTTTATCCATGGGCTCTTCTGGTTTCGGAGATTCTATCGAAGTTTTACAAAGATCTATGGGTTCGAGTGAATTCACATTTAAATGATTAGATAACATAGACAGTTTCAACTCCTTGTGGAAAAGTTCGTGTCGATGAATTTTTATTACAACTTCTGACCCTTTTTGCCAGGTAATTTTTGTGATATTCATAATACCTGGAATGGCATCCAAAGTTTTCGGAACGATGCTTTTACCCTAGTTATGCCATCATCAGGTATCACTTTAACTTGGATAGCAGAATCTGTAAACAAACTGGCAAAGTCCGAGGCTGTTTTGATGTCTTTTCCCATCAACACATGACTATCGGCAGTCCTTTTAAGATAACCACCTACGCCATCCATCGGCCCAGGTTTACTGTAAGTACAAGTAGCTTTTGTTATTTGTTTGAATTTATTAATCAATGTTTGTAGCCAAAGGTTTATATTCGTACGGTTCTGGTATTGTGATGTAGGACTGTCAGAATAAATGTGGATAATGTCAACATATTTGTTTTCTAAATTTTTTGTTAAGATCGGTATCATATGAGCCCACACTGCATGAGCTTGGTGATCCAAATTTTCACTCACTGTAGCAAAAGATCTTGATTGCAAAGCATTTTCAACGTTTCTTGAATAATATACGCCTGTATGAACAGATAACTGATATTTTGCAAAATGTGTGGACTGAATTTCATTCGCGTACTTAGTGGTATAGTTTTGTGAGAAGTCTATCTGAATCATAAGCTCGTTTTCAGTTAAGTTTTCTTTCAACCTTTTCCTCAATTTGTTGTAACTGTAAATACCATAGACATGTCCTTTCATTACCGGAATGTCTTCAGCCACAGCCATTTTTAATTCTTTGGCTGTACTGGAAATAGTAGCCTTTTTTGTGATCTTAAATGTCTTGTTCTCACCTTTAACAGTTTTATCTTCGTTAACGGACTTCCATTGAAAATATGTCAAAGAATCTGTATTATCACCAGGCTCCAGTGTCACATTTTTGCATTTCTCACACAAACCGTTCATACATTCATAAGAAGTTACAATGCAACTGTAGTCCTCAATCAACTGGTCTGTGCTCCCGTAATTAAGCTGTTGTAAGCTTTTCAACTTATTCACTTTAAATTCAAATTTTTTCATGTTTGACACACAAACAAGTTCCTCTATCTCTTAATTTTGGAGTTACCACCCAAAATGGTTTTGCTCTGAGTAGCGTTGCATAGTGTTGCAAACTGAAAAAAAAAATGTTTTTTTTTCAGATTTGTGAAAAAAAAACATGAAAAAAAAACCTAACACCCTGGTTATTTTTTTCTAAATTTGGTTTTTTTTTCAGAAAACAATACATTTGATAAATTATAGTTTTATTTACGGAAGTTACATTTTACATGTGTGTTCTAAATCTTACTAAATCATATAATGATTCATAATGTATCTATAATGGTAACATAATTTTATTCATCCTCTATGTCAGTACCACATTCACTAGTATCAGCACTACCAACACTAGTTCGGTTGGACTCAGAATTTTCTGTTTTTTCTTCTGTCTCCTCTAGATCCATAACTTCAGAAGTATTTACATTTTCTTTTACTGGTTGTATTGTACACAAAAGATTTTTAGATTGCAATTTTAAATTGTGAGCAAAGTACGCACTGTGCATAAAGACTGCACCGACAGTTCCATATTACAGTCCTTTAAGTTTGAATTTAAATCTAATATCATACAAAATAGGAGCTTTATTTCTATTCAATCCTTGGTTTATGCCAACAGTTGCATGGAAATGATTCGTAATAACTGACAATTTAATGACTCAGTATCACTATATGCTGCGAGTTTAACAAGAATATGAATTTAAGGAAACCACAATAAGTAATAAAAAGAGGCAAAAAACCGTTGATAAATTTAAAATTCCTAATTTTTTTGAAAAGATCCGTAGGTCTACAGATAAATTTGTAGGGCTGGCAGCAGTAGTTGAAATAGTGAGTATCAATCTAAAGAACGGGGATTCCTTCTCATGCAACCTAGCCTATTCAGGAAATCCCCATTCGTAAAAGAATACTTCAGTCAATGTTGCTAATATTTTTGTAATTTTTTTTTCCTACTGAACCAGAAAAATATAGTAGATTTAAAAATTAAGAGAAGTACTTAGTATAAGCTCTAAAACAGTCATATTAAACGATAAATGCCTTAAACATATGAAATTTAGTAGTTATGCAAAAAAAAACATGTCACAGAAAAAAAACATGTTTTTTTTCTCACAGTTTTTTTCACATTTTTTTTTCATTTTTTTTTTTCAAGTCAGAAAAAAAACCGTTTTTTTACAACACTAGTGTTGCATAACTTAAATTAACTCCAGTTTCTTGGACGAATTTTGGTGTCAGTTCTTTTACTGTGAGTGAAAGGATGCGCTTTTGTTTCTTAACATCTTTTTTTTTTTTTTTTTTACAAAATCTCTCTTAGCTGGTCACTTCCTGCTGACATCATCTCTTTCAAAAAAATCTATGATCTTTCGATGAACTTCTGGCTTCAAAACTATCTCGCGAACTCGAGCATCTGACTTCAAAATGGATTTGTTATTTCTGTCCTTTGGTAAGAACTTCTTAGCCATATGGAGCAGTCTGTACTTCCTTATGATTTTTCCACTAATACATTTTTGAAAGAATTCTCACTCTCTGGAATTTTTTCTTAAAGTATCAGACTTTACTTGTAATTGTGTTGACAATACTTCGCCAAACAATAGGTTTTTTTGTACTTCAAGAAGAACGTGAACGTCTTTTATTAAAGAATCAACTTTGCTGTTAGGAGTTATAGGTACAGGTTCACTTTTTTCATTCCGTCTTTTGTAGTTTTTTATTTAAATTCCCTATTTTACGTTTCATTTGAACTATGTTCCTGTTTTTTTATTGTATGGTATGCCTTGGATCTATCTTTGCGTACTATTTTTCTTCCTACGTGACTTCTCACTGAAGGTATTTCGGCTGAATCATCATCTGAATGTGGTGGCATATTGATCACTATATTTGCTAATGCCTTTTTCTTTTCCCTGTAATTTTTTGATGCTTTATTTCAAATTTTTCTCTGCTTTCGTTTCTCCCGCTCTGTCATCTCAGTAATGTTCTTCACTTTTTTTCTGCTTTTTTCTTCTGATAGTATGCTCTGTCCTTTGCCCTTT